>JARHVA010000208.1:3380000-4105000 GCA_037957365.1 Torreya grandis
AAATTCTAAGAGATTTTCTATGGGATAATTTTGAGGGTCACAAGGGCTTTCATAGAGTTCCCTGAAACATATGCTACCAACCCAAGGAAGTTGGTGGTCTAGGTCTCTTAGACATTAAAATTCAAGGCCTTGTTCTTGGTGTCAAATAGATAGTTATAAGTCTTATTGGGGATGAAGCCTGGAACATTCTTCTTTCCGATTATATTTCTCAGGGGCTTCTATGTGCTAGAAAGGCTTGGCAAGGCCTAGGACTTCACTCCCTTCTTATTATCCCAGTGCTAGTTAAAATCAAGAGTACCTTTGTTGTCCAAAGCCTATTGAAAGAATGGTATAAGCTTAAGCCTCATCTTACTTGGATAGGTGAGGGTTTCAGGAATGGCCTCTCCATTAATTCCCAGTATCTATGGTGGTCACCTTGATTAAATTTTCACAATGTTCCCTTTGCCTTAGTCCCTTGGGTTAAAGGGTTAAGGCTTTTCAAAAAAGGTTTGAAATTTATAGGTGATCTCTTTGGCAAGGAAAATCGGTCCTGGCTCACTTGAAAAACTTCATAACAAATTTCATTTAAATAAATCATATGTAGATGCTATAGTATAAATTCAAGGATCCATACCTAAAGAATATTTGTACAAAATAGGGATCAACTCCCTTATTCTTTGGTGAAAGGATTGGTATTGGTTTATGGCCACCCCCTTCACTCGATACTGTCCTCGACTAGGTTATAATTTTCTATCTCCTCAACATATTCTAGATGAAATTCTCATCCTCAAATGGAATCTTTGTTCCAAACATGGGGTTTGAGCCAAACACTTTAACATTGTGTTGACTGCTATCATTGAGCCCCTAAAAGCTCATTTTTTATGGTGTCTCCTTTATTAGGGCTTACTTGTGGGTGATCAACACAAGCATCTGGGAGCCTCAAGCCCTATCTACCCAACTTATCGGTAACCAGAGACTTTTAAGCTCTCTTTTTTATTTCTCTCACACACAATCTACGTGATGTTGGATTCACTCCCTGCTTTAACCTTTTCAACCTAAATTCTTTATATCAAAAATGGCTCTCTTGGGGGTTTTAGCTCTGTTTCTTGTAAAATACAACAAATTTTGGCAAATATCTTGATTTAATATTTTATTTCAAATATGAAAAGCTAAAAATTATGTTTTCTTTAATCATGAAGAGCTAGAACTTTTTCTTTTACTAATAAAATTTATTATTTTAGATCTAATGTTACTTTTCAAATTCAAAGCCAAATTGATAAATTATGCCTAGAAATTAACCACCTCCATCATTTGCTCAACCATTAGGGAAATGTCCTATACAAAAATTTAGTTGTGATCATCCTAAGCCTCCATGGTATCCTACTCATCCCCAAGGATGAGGGTGTGGACCACACCGACAGGGTTCCAGAACCAGACACATGAATCATTTTCCTTGTCAATCACCACCTCATTGCTTTTTCCCACGACATGGTGATCTGAGTGGTTCTTCTAGATCTAGAGGTGATGGCAGGGGTTGGGGATCTCCTCCCCTAAATCATGATGGTGACATCAGGGGTTGCAGTCCTCCCCCCAAGGCAATTTTTTGCAACTAGTTATGGCAATCTCTCCTAAAAAAAACCAAGATGATGCATTAGAATCTCAACAAACTGATGGTTGGGAGCCCTAACCTATGGATGAGAATCCTCCTGCTTTGGGAGGATGGGGTGATAAGCCTCAGGACTTGCCACCTCCACTAACTCCCCCAATGTCCATGGTTGTTGCAACTACTTAATAGTCTTTTTTATTGCTTTTTGTTCCTTGCTTTCTCTGTTTAGCTATTAAATTGATGACATGATTTGTTTAGGTGTGTGGTTATTTATTGACCACTTTTTAGACATTTTTGGAGGTGTTTTCAATCTCGATGTGGTTTTACTTGTGGGGTGTGACTTCTCCACCATTTTTTGTATGATTAACATTGTATCATATCCTTGTTTGATTAATATATAGATACACTCTTTAATAATTTAAAAAAAAAATCAATAAAAGAGATAGAGGTGGTGTTGAAACTAAATTTAGTTTTAAAAAATAACTAATTAAGCTAATAATTATTCATGCAAAGAAGACACCACAATATTTATCTTTTTTCCTTTTATGATTTGATCATACTAAAAACTTTTATTGTCCTTCATTTGTAGGAATTTATTGTGCAATATTTTATTGGAGTTATAGTTTTTAATTTCATGATTTTTGGTATTTCAAGCCTTTTAATTCTTACGATTGAAAATGTTATGATTATAAATTTCATTGTTATTATAATCCTTAATTTAATATATTAAACTACACAATTTATTATGTTTAAATTTGACGATCTTTAATATATTTATTCATTTTCTCTAACTTATGCTTTTAAAAATTACCAATTATTTATTTATATACTTATTAAGAATATTATATATATAATTAATATATATTTTTAATTGTAAATAACCAATTCTTAAGATATGTTTTTATATTAATATATACATATTTCGATATAAACGACTAAATTTTAAGATATATTTTCACATAACTCTCTAATGTTAAAAAAAATATATCTTCAATAAAATATATCTTTATTATTTTTTTAGATACAATTTTATGTGTTATTCTTTATAATTTTGAAATGCATGTTATAGTTATATAAGATTAAAATTTCATTTATTTTAGAACATATATTAAAGATCAATGACATTTTTCCTAGAGGCAAAAGGATAATTTGATACATTATTCTATTTTGTTACATTATTATAATATTATAATAATAATAAATAATATAGTTTTTAAGGTCCACGATGCCAATTAATGTTTTGGTTATGGTTTACGAGGCATGTCTAACATATGGGACCACCTCGTTCTCCCATCGTGGAGAGATACCTTACTGTGCTATGAATACGAAGTGTGAAATCCCTACCCCCTGCAGGATTTGAACCTGTGATGTCCCTTCCAAAAGCACATATTTTTTACCATTAAACCAACTCAAATGCACTACAAAACTTTATTAAATACCTTAATGATCAAGTAATACATTTTAATATACCCAAGGAGCCAGAGATGCATATTAATTTAAATCCATAACATAAAATATTTTTAAAAATTGCCGTTCATATTTTAAAACATATGATTAAAAGGAGTCATATACCATTCCACAAAAGCGACTTTGGGCGTTTATATCCCGTCAAATTTCCACAAAAGTGACTCAGTATTGGTAATTTGGTCCGCGTTCATCGGCGGACATCCACTCGCGATATTTATGGAGAGGCTTATGCCCGTGTACACATCACATTTTCATAGATGGCGATATGGGTTCTTCTCTCTTGTTCAATTAAATTTTTTAGGGTTTCCAACTTATTTATATGTATGATTTTAATCTAAGTTTTTTTGGTTGTAACTAAATTTACTGCCCTTGGGACCTTGTCTTCCCTCGTGGCGGAAGCTCCTTCTTTTAGATTTGGTGGTTATTTGGATGCGGTGCGATCCAGCGAAGTTGTTGTGGTTTTGCCCGCCCCTCCTTTTACGCCCCTCTCTTCGACTATAGCCTCTCACACATTTTTTGATGCTCCCCTCCCTCCTCATTTTTCCCTCCCCATTGGCACCCTTTCCCTACCTTGTTTCTTTCCCTCGCTCTCCCGCCACTGACCCTTCGTGCATGCGTCTTGGGAAACTTAACACTGACATTGACACCACTTCCAAGAAGAAGAGTTGGCACTCGAAGGCAAAAAGGTTAAGGGCAGACGCTGAAGCTCTGGGGAGAGAAGGTTCTTAGTGGACTATGAAGGACATTATGTCAACTAAGCGTTGCATCGCCTTTGATGAGCTCTTCCGATTGGCTACCACATCGGCCATGACCAATGTTGGTTGAAAACACTGAAATTTGGATAAAGGACTTAAATTTTGAGTGTGTTGTTATTTCTTGACTAAGTTTCAACCTCTGATTGTTTTCTCTGGTGTACCTTTCCTTAGCTGTGTCTTCCTCCCCCTTTTTGCTAGTTTTTTGGAGTTGTTATTGGTCTATAGCTTCCTAGTAGTTTTGTGCCTTATTGTTGTCAGGTACTGGACCAATTTTGTGTCCCAGCACTAGTTCATAGCTTCGACTTTAAAAGCATTTACCTAACAAATAATATTAAAAAAAAACTAAAATTAACTGCATAAGGAAACTTTGACTGGGAACTAAGGTATGTGCACGGAGTTAGAGGACAATTCCATGGACATAACCCTTAACGTGTACATGATCTGAGCCATAACACATATGTGTTACAACAATGATGCATACGTGTTATTTTAAGTTGTAGAAATCTATATGCATTATAGGAACGCATATGTGTTCTTATAACTTAAAATAAAGCGTACACATTCTTCAAACAATAAAACAGAAAAAAAAATCCTCATCCTCTCTCATTCTTTCCTACCTCCGTTCACATTTTGGTGTTTCACATTCACATTTTGGCCTACAAGATCGTATTTTCCCCTCAAGCTCTCGTTTTGGCCTGCAAATATTCATTTTTCCCTCCATTCGCCAAATCAACGATGCCACCATGAAGAAGAGGTATGTTTTTTTGTAGATTAAATCATTTTTTTTGAATTTTTTGTGAATGTGAATTTCATCTAGTTTGTTTTTTTTTTTTTTTCCAACAGGTCAACATGCTCTGCCTAACCCTCCACCTAATCCTCTGCCTAACCTTCCGCCCAACCCTCTTAACCCTCTTAACCCTCCTATAGTTCCCCTAGATCCCCTAGGCAGCTAGGAGGATATAGTTGTTCACATAGTGGAAAACAAAATTGAAATTGAGCAGATAATTAGGAGAATGAGGGAGCCCACTTCCACGAACACCCACCACACCTATTTGGCCAATAACTTAGAGTTAGTATTAGGTCAAGTTAACTTGATAACGAGTCAAATTGATAGATGGAGGTCATATAGGGATAGTTGTAGGACTTACTATGTTGACAAAATATCAACATCTGATGTGAAGAATAAAAATATAACAAAAGATCAAATTTGTGCCTTATTTATCAATCAGACCACCAATGCCCCATTTCCCATAATGACCAAACATTTCTCAATCCATCGATGTCAACACGATTTGATTAAGGTCAATTTTTGGGAGCGATGGTGGATGGTGTTTGACTATCCCTCTTGTAATAACCATAAGGTCCCTTTGTACTTTTTGAGGAAAGTCTATTGTGATTTTGTCCTCAATCAAATTCCTAACTACTTTGACTATGGTGAGTTTTAGGGCCAAGGGAAAGGCTTCACGTAAGATCAACCACGTGCACATCATGCACCTAATCGGCCTGTAAGGATCCCTACCCAAAAGCCACTTCATCTGAAGATTCTCTCTGCGATGACAGAGGTTGTGGAGATAGACACTTTGCAAGCACTTAGTGCACTTACTAATACACTCATTCATCATATAAGTAGACTTTCAGAGACATATGTTTGAGATACTCCAGTGAGTGTCATCCCTAACCCTACCCATGCAGATGTTGTGCTGCTATATGCACTGGACCTTCAGATGGTGATGGTGGTCCTTCAGGGAGATTGGATGATATGGTCTTGACTGATGAGTTGTTGGCACACACATTTGGTTTGGAAACGTTTGGAGTCTCTACACACATGTAGGTATCTTTTATATAAATTTATTGTTAAATTTTTAAGTTATATTTGCAAATTAAAAAAGGAAAAAATTAATTTACACGTTTAAATTGAATTATATATATATATATATATATATATATATATATATATATTGGACCTTCAGATGGTGATGGTGGTCCTTCAGGTAGATTGGATGATATGGTCTTGACTGATGAGTTGTTGACACACACATTTGGTTTGGATACGTTGGGAGTCTCTACACACATGTAGGTATCTTTTATATAAATTTATTGTTAAATTTTTAAGTTATATTTGCAAATTAAAAAGGTAAAAATTAATTTACACATTTAAATTTAATTATATATATATATATATATATATATATATATATATATATATATATTGTGTTCCAAGAAGAGACGTTGCCTTTGACATCACAACTAGGTAGTGGGCCAACCCAGGCTACTACATCTATCTGTGTCAATACGACACCATATACATTTACAGAGGTAAAATTTCAAGTGAATCTTATATACTCTAGATGTACATTCATACACCTTAATTGCATCCTTGGTAGATTTTGTGTAGGAAAATATAAAATACCTAATATAATTTTGCTGAACTTTTTATTGTTTGATGTATTAACATAGATTGGTGTAACTTGTTAGAAACTCATCCTCCATCTCAACTATGTTTTCAATAACCAAAATAGGGAGTTGAACATTTGCTTGATATCCCATTATATGTAGTTCCCATAGCGGGTCAATCCGAATCAGTAGGATTGGATGTATATATAGAATTCATTTAATAAAACTTATTTGGTACAATAAATTTCTATCAATTTTCCAATTTAGCATAGCATATCTTCATCAATATGGACACCACTCGTTTTTTTGAAATACTTTCCTTGTTATCCTAATCACATATAGCGGTTCAATCTCTATGATCAATATCCAAAATGGTCATAGCTAACAATTCAATTCCCATCTTAATTCCATCTGAGCATAATAATTTCATCTCTATCTATGGAGTTATAAAATTAGATGGCATAGCCTCTTGATCCCATTGTACCTAGCCAATTCCATTAGTTTATTGGGAGAGTGTCCATTAGATCCCATTGGTTTGTTGGAAAAGCGTCGGCTATAAACTATAGAGTATATGTATATGGCATAGGCCTTGTGACCATATACAAATAGGGGATCTCAACCTCATATAGATAAATGGGGTTGAGTCGTTTGTTACCACCACCAACTTAGGGGGCCAAAAGACCTACTATATCTAGTTGGGGAGATGTCCTATCTATATCCATGCACTTTCATCATTCGAGTGACATGCCAACTTTATAAGACTATAACACATTTCATCAGGAAAGTTCCCCTAAAATGAATATTAAGTGTCGACAAGACTATAACACCCTTTGTTGACCTACTTGCACTGTATACACATATACCTTCCCTTGAAAAAATTGAGGGCAATCTAAGGATAGATAATCAACCTAATATCACCTATAGGGCAACCAAAATCATGGACTTGTAAAGAAGACTGTCCACTCACTCTTATCTCTAAAATATTCAGTTCTATTTTCTATATGTTTCTTTAGATTTTGACGAGACCTATTTTATAGGGTTCTAGACACTCTTAAAAGGCTCAAGTATAGATGTCCCCCATAAAAGAAACTTATCACTCCAGGTATCTTAACCTAATTAAAACTCAATTTACAAACTTCTCAATAAACACATATACAGGTTACTTGTCTTATCACAATGACTGTTTCTAAGGGCTTTTTTATCATGCCAATACTCATAGGACTATCCTCAACTATACCAAGTTATTGCCTTAAGACAATTATGCCTAATGACTAAGTAATCAGATCAAAATATGAAATACAACTCAGCAAAGCTATACAAGCATCCAAACCAATGTATATAGGTACATATCAAGGATGTTTCACCACCTAACTTGCATTCAATGACTCAATTTCATAAAATTCACTAAAAAATCCTCTCTCGTTGTCTTGTCATTCTCCCTCATGAAACTAACATTTCTTTCCTTCAATGTGGTGTTACAAGTCACGTGTTGCACATATCCACTTACCACATTCATGCTTCCTGTGACCTCATTAGAATTTTTTATATTAAGTGCAAGATTAAGTTTGTTAGTAACTTGTTTAATCAATGAATTGCTCAAGTTATTAATTATTAGGTTGTTTGTTCAGCTGATGACTAGGTTGGACACACCTCCATCATTGTGAGTCGAGACAAACTCATGCATTGCTAATATAATGCCATCTGCATAGGCACTCACCAAGGTATGTATATTCACTTGTAATTTTGAATTGTAATTTAGTACTTTTATTTTAATGACTTTACTATATACTTTGGCAAATATAGCTTATATGCATTAATGTATTGTGTATGCAGGGATGTCATATGACATTTTATAGTTCAATTCAGATGACTACTTCGATAGCTCCTCATGTTTCTTCATCATTTGACATGCCTATTCATGCAGCTGAAATTGGCACTAACCTAGTCAAACGTTAAGCCCAAATTGAGGAGGACCATGAGATTGTGGTAAGTGCATGTTTAAATTATTTTTTATTACAATTCAAAACATGAGTTTCTTAACTTCATTTCATGTATACTTGTTAATTTTATAATAATTTTTGTATTTGAATAGGTTCGACTACAAACGAGCTATGAGAATAGTACTTGTAGTTGAACCTTAGAGCAATCCAACACATTCAAGATATCTCCATCTATAAGTAGGGCATCCCAAGGAGAGTCTTCTTCGAAGAAGGTAAAGAGAGGGAGACTATTTGATGATTAGGATGTTGTAGATGATGTACTTTTTTGTATGCCTATATGGCAATGTACACATTTTTGGTATTGTACATGCGTCTATGATGTATTCACCCAACATTAGATACAATGTTGTTAGACATGATGGAATTTTTTGTATGCCTATATGGAAATGCATGTATTATTGACATTGTATGCCTATATATGGAATTTGTACATGGCATTTTTATTTTGTACGTGAATATTTAAGAAAACCAATGAAGTAATCTTGTTTGAATCACTTGTGTTCAGAGTATTATAAATGATTGGTTTTGAAGTATTCTTAAGGATTAAAAAAGTTATGAGATTGAGAATAATTTTTTAGGATAATGTTGTAAATCAAACCCTTATAAGAAATTAAGAATACCAATGATTGCATTTAAATTATGTTTATATGCCGATGTAGAGGTATGGAGGAGAAGTCTACAAAAATATCATTAGCTGGTTCTAAATCCAACCGAACATTCACTTGTTATGGTTTGATTTGACCTCTATCCATACATCTTTTACCTCATTCCATTCATGTCTCATTCACAAATTTCCTCTTAATCTCTTTCTAATTTCTTTCGAGGCACCTTCTTTGGGTCTCAAGGACCAAATCTTGGTCTATGTTTCAAGATCTCAACCTGTTGTCACATATGGTCTTATATGATCATAACATACCTAGTATAACCCCCTTCAAGTACTCAAATAATAGAATACTCTCATTCCACACCTTATGGACACAATGCTCTCTTAAGGCTTGTAGCCTTTTTTACTATATTTTACCTTGTACAGAAACATTATGATTGTTCAAGAGATTATAAGGGCGTTTATAGGTACACTATTCTTTCTCATGTCTATGTCAAATTTCATAGCCCAACTCCACCTATAACTATCACTTCATTCATTAGCCTACCCTCATTTAGGCCTAATTAGCCCTATTCCAAACCCTCAGTCCTAGAATCTGTACACATACGTACAATCTTGGGTTAAAACTATTTGATTCATCTTGTACATGTATAGGGGAGCAAAATTACAAAGTTTCATTAAATTTCCATAGTTAAATCTCTCAAAAATGCTTGAAGCTTGCTAATCTAGGGTTTCCCATGCCCTATACATACTCTCCAAAGGACCAATTTGACCTTCCCACTGATCTTATTTTGTTGAAAACATTCTCAAGACATATAAAACATCTCATAACACCTTTCCAATGATAAAAAAACCAACTTTGCCTTTATGCCTTTGAGAGTACTTGTGGGGATTGCATGAAGTTTGAAGTGTGAACACCCTTTAAAGGTGTTTAATAGGTTTAAAACCATCTTACCATACTTCTCTAAGCTTGAAACCCTCAAACACACCTTAAAAATCCAAAAAATGAAGACCAATTGTATCAGGTTTCAAGTCATTTGGATATGTACTTTGTCCTATAAACCCTTTTTACCAAAATTTACTTTGAGCTACCTACATGCTTCCTTCATGCCAAAACTTGTATTTCTTCAAAATTTTGCATGAAAACCCTGAATGTGATCACTTATATAGGACAATATGGGTTTCCAAGATCATATTCTATGGGTTTAAGATCTCTCCAAGGCCCAAACTACTTCCTGGCATCCAGAACTGACAAAACTTTCATAAATCTCCAATGGTTGTCTTCTTGACTGCAAGAGGACTGTGTCAAAATAGTGGGCACTTTCACTCTTTCTAAGAGATTTAGGATGGTATGGAATGTTTTTTTAGTTCATGGAAACCATTTGTACCAAATTTTATGCTTTGACACAACCTATAGATGCCTCAAACTGACCAATTTCTCTAAAGTGGGCTCCAATGTTGACTGTGATTTGACATAGGATTGACTATACTAAAATAGTGAATAGTTTCCATTTTCAAAAATACACAAAAAATTATTGAATGGTTATATTAGGTCATATGAGCCTCTTCACCAAAATTTGTGATTAGATCTGGAATATTTTGGCTTATAGGCCCAATTTGCCAAAAGCTAGTGACACGTCTTATTGGTCAAATTTCACAAATGAATCATCATCCTCTTTTTCCTTGGTTTGTGATGTAGATAATTGAGTATAAGTCTATAAATCATCATTCCAACTGGTGTCAATGTACTTGATTACTTGGTGCTTGTAGTCTCTTCACTAGTTTTGACTAGGCACAACCCCTTGGGTTCCAAGGACCAAATCTCACTTTAGGTTTCAAGAGTATAATAAAAATACTTGAATAGTATTAAATGGTCAAAATATGCTTGCCCAAACCTCCTTCAAGTGTCCAAATCTACTTCACCTTTCAATACTTCTCCTAGGGTGTTCACTATCCTTCACACTATGTAGCCCATAAGGTCTCTAGGACCATTCCTTGGTTTAAGTTGTTAATAATCAAATTCATTACATTTATGGTCTTAAGTGATCATTACGCACTTGTCTAAACCCTTCTCAAGTGGCCAAACATGTTGGGGATCAACCAACAATGGATTACACTTATGAAAGCAATCAATGCGGAAATAAATCAGATAGATAAGTAACTGAAATGATAAATAGCACAGAACAAGATATACAAGAAAAACACCCTGAAAACTTGTATTAAAAACTCTTTACAATAGGAATACAAATGAAGAACTTTGTTCTTCCACACCTCTCTCAGATGCACACAAGATCTCTCACTAGATCTCTATTCCTTAAGAGCTTTCTCTAAAGTACAGTCCTTCAAACATTCACAATGTTCTACTTCGTACTCAATTACACTCTCTCATTCATTTCATACAATAGCTTAGAAGATCTCTCCTACATATAGAAATAGGAGACTTGAGCATGCTCTTACAACAAACAGTTAAGCCTCTTCAACAAGGGCTCTAAAAATAACATTGCTAACAATAGAGACGCGAGCATGAGTCTACAACTCAAACTCATCATGCAAACACTCGCTTCTGTCCTCGGAAATAGCTCTCTGGACACGCAGGTAACTGACGTCGGTTCCTGTCTGTTCGCCTGTGACCGTCGCCGGCCGACCATACTGCCGACGTCGGCGCCTCTGAACTGCAACTGACCGACGTCGGTCGCTCCTGACCGACGCCGGCGTCTGTGTAGACCCGAACCTGTTTGTCTATGCTCCTTGGTGAAGCTTTTAGCTCCACATACCTAACAATCTCCCACTTGGAGATAAACCAGCTGCACCAATACCTGTACAGCAAGATCTTCTAGCTCCTCCATCTTCAACTCAATCGTGAAGACCAACAGAAGTTGAATGAAGATTCAACTTCTCCTTAGTAACCGGCTTTGTTAGCATATCCGCAGGATTCATGTCTGTATGGATCTTCTCCAGCTTCAACTCACCATCTTCCACTACCTGTCGTATGAAGTGGTACCTTCGCTGTATGTGTTTGGTTCTAGAATGGAAAGCTGAGTTCTTAGCCAAATGGATTGCGCTTTGACTGTCACTATGCAATCTGCAACTCCCATGCTCCCTTCCAAGCTCTTCCATGAACCGTGTCATCCATATCATTTCCTTGCTAGCTTCTGTAGCTGCAATATATTCTGCTTCTGTAGTTGACAAGGCTACAACCTTCTGCAACTTAGAAATCCAACTAACTGCCGTCCCACCTACAGTAAAGACATAACCTGTGGTGCTCCTCCTGCCATCCAAATCCCCTGCCATATCTGAATCTACATAGCCATGTAGAGATGTATCTGAACCTCCATAGCATAAGTGTCTGCTGCTGGTTCCTCTCAGATATCTAAGGATCCATTGTACTGCTTTCCAATGTTCCTTTCCTGGATTGGCCATATACCTGCTTACTACTCCCACTGCTTGGGCAATATCTGGTCTAGTACACACCATTGCATACATCAGACTTCCTACCGCGGAAGAATATGGAACCTTGTTCATGTACTCTACCTCATCATGTGAATTGGGACATTGTTCTTTACTTAACTTAAAATGTCATGCCAAAGGTGTGCTTACCGGTTTCGCATCCTGCATGTTGAACCGTTTCAACACCCTGTCCACATAGTCTTCTTGAGACAATATCAACCTGTGATTTTCTCTGTCTCTCTTAATTCTCATGCCAAGGATTTTCTTAGCTGCTCCCAAATCCTTCATGGCAAACGTTTGAGCTAACTTCTCCTTAAGCTCTGAGATATCCTGCATGTGAGACCCTGCAACCAACATGTCATCTACATACAACAATAGAATAATGTATCTACCGTTATCGAATCTCTTAAAGTATACACAATGGTCTGATTGACATCTACTGAAACCATGCTCAGTCATAAACCTGTCAAATTTCAAGTACCATTGCCTTGGAGCTTGCTTGAGGCCATACAAGCTTTTCTTTAACCTGCACACTAGTTTCTCCTTACCCTTGACCTCGAAACCTTCTGGCTGTTCCATGTAAATTTCCTCATCTAAATCTCCATGAAGAAATGCTGTTTTAACATCTAGCTGCTCGAGATGCAAATCCTCAAAAGCAACCAAAGATAGTACAACCCTTATAGAAGTCATCTTAACAACTGGAGAAAAAATTTCGCCAAAGTCAATACCTGGCTTTTGTGCAAACCCTTTTACAACCAATCTGGCCTTGTATCTCATCTGACCATCCTCACCTTCCTTCAACCTGTAAGTCCACCTGTTCTTCAGTGTTCTCTTACCAGCCGGCAATTCAACCAAATCCCATGTTTGGTTCTCTCTTAAGGACTCCATCTCCTCAATCATGCCATGCTCCCACTTACTCCTGGACTCCACCTGTAAAGCTTCTTCAAAACTTTCTGGTTCTCCACCATCGGTTAGCAATAAATAATATAAAGAAGGAGAGTATCTAATTGGAGGCTTACTTACCCTTTCAGACCTCCTGATTGGTGTCTTGGACTCGTTTTCAACAATCTGTCCATCCAAATTTTCTGACAGTGACCGACCTCGGCCACCTGTAGACCTGTTACTGGCCGACGCCGGTTCCTCCTGGCCGATGCCGGTGCCTGGTCTGCCGACGTCGGTCTCTGTATGACCGACATCGGTTTCTGTACTGCCGACGCCGGTGCCAAACCTGCCGACGTCGGTCTCTGTGTTTTCCTGTAAGTGATTATTTCTTTTTCCCGCGAGCTCATTTTGGACCATAACTTCGTCCAACTCATTATTGCTCTGCCCAACTTGATCTAGCTTCCTTGTCTGATCACTGTACATCACCCTTTCGTTGAAAACAACATCACGGCTCCTGATTACCTTGTTAGTTCCTAGATTCCAAAATCTGAAACCAAAATCATCTGAGCCATAGCCTATAAACGTGCACCTCATAGACTTAGCATCTAGCTTCTTTCTATTTTCCTTATCTATGTGCACAAAGGCTTCACAACCAAAAACTTTGAGATATGAAAGATCAACCTTTTTACCTGTCCATGCCTCTTCTGGAATTCCACCATCCAGAGCTGTAGAGGGTCCTCTGTTGATCAGGTACACTGCGGTGTCAACTGCTTCTGCCCAAAACTCTAAGGGCAAACCTGCATGCAATCTCATACATCTTGCACGCTCCATAATAGTCCTGTTCATCCTTTCAGCAATACCATTCTGCTGAGGTGTCCTTGGAACCGTCCTTTGTCTACGGATCCCATTCATATAACAATACAATTTGAACTTAAGACTGCAGAACTCACCGCCATTATCGGATCTCAAGCACTTTAATCTTTTGCCTGTTTCATTCTCAACCATGGCTTTCCATATCTTAAAGGTCTCAAAAACATCAGATTTCTTTTTAATACAGTAGATCCATACCTTTCTTGTGGCGTCATCTATGAATGTAACATAGTACTGTGATCCGCCAATAGAGGCTACATGAGCCGGTCCCCACACGTCTGTGTGAACAAGCTGCAACTTCTGCCTTTTCTTAGTAGACCCAGTCTTTAGAAAACTAACCCTTTTCTGTTTTCCAAACACACAATGCTCACAAAATTCTAGATCCATACTTTTCAAATCTGAAAGCATACCTTTAGACTTAAGGATAGACATCCCCTTCTCACTCATGTGGTCAAGCCTTGAGTGCCACAATTTAGCATCCACATCTGAAGTAGATAAAACTGAAGGAGATTTGTTAGTAATACAATTACACAAATAGAGAGTACCTTCTCTCTTACCTCTGGCCATAACAAGTGCACCCTTGGTCACTTTCCAAGAATCTGCTGTGAGAGTTACTGTACAACCCTCATCACCAAGCTTACCTGCAGAAATCAGATTTCTCTTCAAACTAGGAACATGCATCACATCCCTCAACACCCATGTGTTGCCATTCTGCATCTTTAGCTGCACTTTACCTTTGCCAATAATCTTGCAAGGCTCATCATCCCCCAAGTATACTATTCCAAAATCTCCATGGACATAGTCACTGAAATATTCTCTGTTAGGGGTAGCATGGAAAGACGCACCAGAATCTAATACCCAAGATTCTATGTTATTATGCAAAGAGAAAATAAGAGCATCCTGTGCAATACTTGCAACCTTTGTCTCTTCCTTTCCTTCGTGCTGATTGTCCTCCTTAGGCTTTGACCAGCAATCTCTGCTTATGTGCCCCAACTTTCCACAGTTCCAGCATTGTGGCCTTCTGCCATTCCTGGATTTGGATCTGCCTCTTCCCTTAGACTTAGATCTTGATCTCCTCTTGCTCCTTTCTTTTTGCCTTCCTCTGCTCTCGAAATTTAAAGCGTTCCCGGATGTCCCAGAAGTCTCTTCTGTGCTTTTCCTGCGTATTTCCTCATTCAAAATAACACTAACCACATCCTCTACTTTTAAAATATTCGAAGCAGAAGCAGTATTAGAAACTGCCATTACCAAGCCATGCCAGCTTTCAGGCAAAGAACATAAAATTAAAAGAGCCTTTATTTCATCTTCAAATGAAATATTAACAGAACTTAACTGATTAACAATACCATGGAAATCATTCAGGTGATTAGAAACAGATCCACCTTCTTGCATATGCAAATTAAATAACTGCTTCATCAAATATACCTTGTTTGAAGCGGAGGGTTTTTCATACAAATTTGCTAACGTGGTCATTAACTCTACCGTAGTTTTTGCCTGTGACAAATTAGATATCACAGTGGAGGCCAGACTCAGTCTTATAGAACCAAGAGCCTTTCTGTCAAGAACTTCCCATTCTTCATCCTCCATGTCCTTGGGCTTCTTTGCTATCCCACCTAACGGTAAGTAAAGATCCTTCTGATACAGATAGTCCTCTATCTGCATTCTCCAGTGCTGATAGTTCTTGCCATTAAACTTTTCCATTCTCAACTTACTTTCCTCTGCCATTGCTTCTCCCACTCAAACAGAAATCCCTGTGAGCAACCTGTAATCCGAACACACTACACAGATCTGAACCACCTGTTAGTGAACCTGAGCTCTGATACCACTTGTTGGGGATCAACCAACAATGGATTACACTTATGAAAGCAATCAATGCGGAAATAAATCAGATAGATAAGTAACTGAAATGATAAATAGCACAGAACAAGATATACAAGAAAAACACCCTGAAAACTTGTATTAAAAACTCTTTACAATAGGAATACAAATGAAGAACTTTGTTCTTCCACACCTCTCTCAGATGCACACAAGATCTCTCACTAGATCTCTATTCCTTAAGAGCTTTCTCTAAAGTACAGTCCTTCAAACATTCACAATGTTCTACTTCGTACTCAATTACACTCTCTCATTCATTTCATACAATAGCTTAGAAGATCTCTCCTACATATAGAAATAGGAGACTTGAGCATGCTCTTACAACAAACAGTTAAGCCTCTTCAACAAGGGCTCTAAAAATAACATTGCTAACAATAGAGACGCGAGCATGAGTCTACAACTCAAACTCATCATGCAAACACTCGCTTCTGTCCTCAGAAATAGCTCTCTGGACACGCAAGTAACCGACGTCGGTTCCTGTCTGTTCGCCTGTGACCGTCGCCGGCCGACCATACTGCCGACGTCGGCGCCTCTGAACTGCAACTGACTGACGTCGGTCGCTCCTGACCGACGCCGGCGTCTGTGTAGACCCGAACCTGTTTGTCTATGCTCCTTGGTGAAGCTTTTAGCTCCACATACCTAACAAAACACTCTGTTCCATTCCTGCTACACCTCAAAGTCACAATACTATGTCTAGGCTCGTAGCCCTATTTTCACTATTCTTTCCTTAGTTTGATTAACATGTGTCCTTTCTTGATGTAAGAACAGCTTAGGGCACCCTCTATCACCCTTCAACTCCTCACAAAGTTACAACACTTTACTCTTCTCTTGGTTATCTCTTGATTTGATAAAAACCCCCAAACTAGGCTTAATTAGGCCTATTCTAACCAATTTTATATCTTGAATGAGTTGTCACCTATTAAGGTTTAACTCACTCTAAAATATCCACTCTCCTTTTTCAATTAATCTTATCTCACTCTCTCAATGCACCTTCTAGGCTTGTCTAGGCATATCATCATCTACCTTATCTATATACACTTAGAGTTAAATACAATAGCTTCCAACCTCCTACCATATCCTCAAACATGCCAACCAACCTTCATTGAAGGCCCCAAGTCTTCCTTGTACCTATTTCCCACTTTTGCCCAAGGACTATAAGGCCTAGTAGGTCTGTTCTTAAAGAGTATTTTTTCTCATGTGACCTTATTGGTCACTCTTGACCCCACTCTCATACTTATGATACTTATTTCAATATTAAATAACTATTCTCACTAGCTTTGACATTCTGTCTTCCAAATTATCCACTTATTGCCCCTTGTTGGCTTCAAAGACTAGGCCTAACAACTACACTCTATTATAAACTTGTCCCACTAGGGTTTTAAGCTTCTTTGGGACTGACATTTTGCCATATCTCCTCCTATAGACTTGTCCCAACCTCAAAACCACCTTCAACACTTGAAGTACGGAAGCCATACATTTAGTTATCATAATTGTCATTGCATTATGTTAAATTTATATGTTGTGTGCAAAGAGGGTTTGTGGGTAAAAGTTTGGTAAATTGGCATAATTGATCCATCTTTCTGATCCTTAACCTAATTTGGCTAATTAAGGGCATGAAGACTTGATTTTAGGTCTAACTCCACAAACAATCCCTTCCTTTTCATAATTTAAAATATTACAACGTTTCAAAGGCTCAAATCCTTACCAAAAATTTTATCATAATATCCTCTACCTCCAACTATAAAATTTGCCTTCGAGACTGGCAGGTGAAAATACACCACTTCAAGAATATCTATATAGACAAATTACATGTGTTTCAAAAATTGTGACACCCACTTCCACCTGTAAGTGCATTTTCACTACTGTTCAAGAGTACAAAAACACTAACAACAAATGTTGTCAAAGTTGAAGCTACGATCTGAGAACTCTATTTTAGGTGATTTTTGGCTAAAAAATGGCACTGTCAACATGTTCAAAGGGGTGAATAATGTCTAGGACTAGGTTTTTATCCTCCCATCTGGCCTGAATGACAAACCTACCACCTATTCCGAGCTAAAAAATGCCCTTCCCAATACAAGAAAGATGTTGATTTTTAGCCTAACTTCAAGCATGCATAAAACCAAAACTATAAGTCATATGGAGGATTAGTAAGATCACTTATATGCATGGGAAAATTCTCTAATTATACCCTGAATCTAATCTGAATAACCTCTACGAACAATTTATGGCATAAGTTGTAGTAAAGGGTCTTAAAATGCAACTTTTTAGTACTGAAGAGAACTTCTTGACCTCTAACTAGTAACTTTGCCTCCAAGATAGGTAAGTGAAAATCCACCACTTCAAATGCATCTATATAGGCAAATTACATGTGTTACAACAACTGTGACAGCCACTTCCACCCATAAGTGCATTTTCACTACTATTTTGGAACATGGAAACATTGATAATAAATGTTGTCAAAGTTGAAGCTACAATCTAAGAACTCAATTTTTGGTGCTTATTGGCTGAAAAATGGTACTACCAAAACATACAAAGGGTTGAATAATATCTAGGACCAGGTTCTTGGCCTTCCATCTGGCCTGGATGACTAACCCACCACCCATTTTGGGCTCAAGAATGCCCTTCCCAATGCAAGAAAGATGTTGATTTTTAACCTAACTTCAGATATGCATAAAACCAAAGATGTAAGTCATATGGAGGAAATTTAAGATCCTTCATGTGTATGGTAAATTCCTCTAATTATACCCTAAATATAGTCTGAACCACCTCTAATATCAATCTATGGTAGAAGTTGCAGTAAAGGGTCCTAAAATATAACTTTTTGACAGTGAAGAGACAACTTCTTGACCTCCAACTAGAAAATTTACCTCTAGAATAGCAAATCCACCACTTTGAACACATCTATATATACAAATTACATGTGTTCTAATAACTTTGACACCCACTTCCACCTGCAAGTGCATTTTCACTACTGTTCTAAAGCACAAAAACACTGACAATAAATGTTGTCAAACTTGAAGCTACGGTCTGAGAACTCAATTTTTGATGCTTGTCAGATGAAAAATGGCACTACCAACATCTTCATAGGGGAGAATAACATCCATAACTAGGTTTTTATCCTCCCATTTGGTCCAAATGATAAACTCACCACCCATTTCGGGCTCAAGAACGCCCTTCCCAATATAAGAAAGATGTTGATTTTTAGCCTAACTTCAAGCATGCATAAAGCCAAAACTATAAGTCATATAGAGGAAAAATAATATCCCTTGTGTGCATGGTAAAGTCCTCTAATTTCACCTTGAATCTATTCTGAGGCACCTCTAAGAGCAATCTATGGCAGAAGTTGCAGTAAAGGGTCCTAAAATGTAACTTTTTGGCAGTAAAGAGACAACTTCTTGACCTCCAACTAGAAACTTTGCCTCTGGGATAAGTATATGCAAATCCACTACTTAGAATGTATATATATAGGCAAATTACATGTGTTCTAATAACCGTGACACCCAATTCCAATTACAAGTGCATTTTCACTACTGTTCTAGAGCACATAAATACTGACAACAAATGTTGTCAAAGTTGAAGCTACAATCCAAGAACTTGATTTTTGATGCTATTTGGTTGAAAAATGGCACTTCCAACATGTCCAAAAGGGTGAATAACATCCAATACTAGGTTCTTTGCCTCCCCTCTAGCCTGGATGATAAACCACCACTCATTCTAGGCTCAAGAATGCCCTTACTAATACAAGAAAAATTTTGATCTTTAGCCTAACTTCAGGCATGCATAAAACCAAAATTATAAATCATATATAAGAACCATAAAATATCTCATGTGCATGGGAAAGTCCTTTAATTTTATCCCAAATATATTTTGAATCACCTTTAAGAGCAATCTGTGGTAGAAGTTTCAGTAAAGGGTCCTAAAATATAATTTTTTGGTATTGAAGAAACAACTTCTTAACCTCTAACTAACAACTTTGCCTTTGGGATTGGTAGGTGTAAATCCACCACTTTGAACACATATATATAGGAAAATTACACTTGTTACAAAAACTTTGACACCCACTTCCACCTACAAGTGCATTTTCACTACTATTCTGAAGCATGAAAACACTGACAATAAATGTTATCAAAGTTGAAGCTACAGTTTGAGAACTCTATTTTTGATGCTTGTTGGCTAAAAACTGACACTGCCAACATGTCTTGAGGGGTGAATAACATCTATTAATAGGTTCTTAACCTCTCATCTGGCCTGGATGATAAACCCACCACCCATTTTGGGCTTAAGAAAGCCCTTCCCAATACAAGAAAGATGTTGATTTTTAGCCTAGCTTCAGGCATGCATAGAACCAAAATTATAAATCATATAGAGGAACCGTAAGATCCCTCATATGCATGGAAAATTCATCTAATTATACCTAAAATATAGTATAAATCATCTCTAAGATCAATCTATGGTAGAAGTTTCAGTGAAGGGGTCTAAAATGCAACTTTTTGGTAGTAAAGAGACTTCTTGACCTCCAACTAACAACTTTGCCTCTGAGACCGACAAGGGAAAATACACCACTTCAAACATGTATATATAGGAAAATTACATGTGCTCTAACAACTATGACACCCACTTCCACCCTCAAGTGCATTTTCACTACTGTTCTAGAACACGAAAATATTGACAACAAATGTGTTTAGAAGGCTATAAGGAGAAACAAACTTGTCATGAGCAATTATTCAGGAATGTAGAAATGCCAAGTACTTTTAGTAAGCTTATATTATCTTCAAGAATATTAATTTTTTTACTAATGGTGCCAACCACGTGAAGCTGGAAATTTATTTGGCACCACTAACCTACAAAAAAATGTTAGTGAGTAATTAAAGATGAAATTTATGCATGTACTACCTACAAAATAAAAAACATTTGGTAAAATTGATTACATTTACATTTTAAAAGTCAATATACCTACACATTTCAATCCAATGAACCACTTGGATTTGATTTAATATTGATAGTATCAAGAATAGCTTGATGGTCTGACTCGTGAACTTTCCATATATTCTTATTTCTTGGCCTCCCATGATATTTTTGCAATTGAATATTCATTGTAAGAACCAAATTTAAATAGTATAAAATATTTTTGTGAGTTTCAAAGTCTTCAAACCACCATACATTTGAATTGTTTTAGGATATCATTAAAGCCAAGTTCCAGTAAATACCACAAACCCACTGGGATAATCAATGTTTTCTCTATCTACGATTGAGGAAGTCAATTTTTTATTTCCATCTACACATCGACATAAGTAGTAATATGTTCCCTCTTCATTATCCTCATCTACAATAATTACAAAAACATGGTCTGCATCATAAAAAACAATTTGTAATGACATTATGAAGATAGATTATGAGAATAAATAGTACATAAAGATTAATCTTCTACCTGGCCATACTAGATTGGATATATGGTAAAATTCATGTGAGGATGTCATGTTAGTAAGTTGTAATGATTTTAGAACATGATATGTGTTGATTGGAATTAGAGGTTTATAACTTCAATGACCCACCTGTCAGGATCCCTGCTCCTTAAGAGTACACTTGATTACCTTTGTATAAGCAACTAAACACAGAATTTAACCAGAAGTAAAATGTAACTAGAATTCAGAAACAACACAGAATATGAGAGACAATACAATCTTGTATTAACACTCTTCCAGAAGGAAATACAATGAAGAAATCACACTCTTTCCACACCTCTTGGGCATACCAGTAATTCTCCCTCAAGAGTTCTCTCTCTCTATTACAAACAAAATCAACTCAAACACAGAGTTGTTGTTTCAACCAGTCAGTAACAATACTACCAGTACACCAACCAATAAGTGACAATCAACTCAATCATTGTTGCCTACTTCTGGTACCAACCAAGTACACCACGTACTCCAAGTAGATCTCCCTGATCTTGCACCTTGTTGTGTTGCAGATCTCTTTTGACCTTGCTACTTCACAGATCTCCTTTGACCTTGCTCACACACACACACCTGTAGATCAATTGATCTTACTTACCATGTAGATCTTCTTCTTGATCTTGCATAACCTGTAGATTAACCTAGTCTTGCACACCTGCAAACCTAGATCTTACATACCTTGGAAGAACCCTTGTCCTTGCCTTTCCAAGTCCTTATGATTCTCCAACTTTACAATACGGCCCCATGGGTCTCTTAAATAGATCCCATACAAATAATAATTAGACTTCCAATTATAATAATTAGAAACGTAGACTCAAGACTTAAATTAGTCTTTACATGCAAACTGGTCGTTCATCAAACTAACTGTTCATGTAACTAACAGTTTTGGAACACACAGGCGACCGACGTCAATCACTATCTATCTAGAGATGACCGACGTCGACTGATATCTGATCGATGTTGGCAGCTTCCTATCTACTCTTGACCCAATTTAGTTGGCTTGACTGATGTCAGTTACTGTGACACTCAGCAACCTCCTCCATGTTTGCATACCTGTGAAGCTTTTAGCTCCACAACCTAACAATCTCCCACTTGGAGATAAACAGTTGCACCTGTACCTATACCTGTACATCGTCTAATTTTGTTTCCTGGCTTGTATCCCTCTTCAAGTTCAATCTTGAAGACCAACCACCATAAATCCTATGGTGCTTCTCCTATCATCCAAGTAACCTGCCATATCTGAATCTACATACCCATGTAGAGAAGTGTTTGACCCTGCATAGCATGAATCCCTGCTACTGGTCCCTCTCAGATACCTGAGAATCTAATGAACTGCTTTCTAGTTCTCCTTTCCTGAATTGGCCACAAACTTGCTGACAACTCCCACTGCTTGGGTAATATCAGGTCTAGAACTCATGTACTCAACCTCATCATGTGATTTGGGACACTGTTCTGTGAACTATCCATCCATAGGTGTGCTAACCGGTTCTGCATCTTGCATATTGAACCTCTCCACTACCTTATTCACATAATCATCCTGAGACAACATCAACCTGTGATCTTCCCTGTCTCTAGAAATACTCATGCCAAGGATTTTCGCTCCTCCTAAATCCTTCCTGGCACACCACTGAGCTACTTTTACCTTTAGCTCAGCAAATCCCTACATGTATGAACCTGAAACAAGCATATCATCCACATAAAGTAACAGGATAATGTCGCGAGCATTATCCAACCTGGTAAAATAAACACAATGGTTACATTGACATTAACTAAAGCCATGCTTTGTCATACCCTTGTCAAACCTGTACCACTGTCTTGGAGCTTGCTCAAGACCATATACCCTGGCCTTCTATCTCACGTGTCCATTCTCTCCTTTCTTTAACCTAGGAATCCATTCGTCTTTCAGTGCTTTCATCCCGGATGGCAACTCTACCAAATCTCTCGTTTGGTTCTCTTCCAAAGAATTCATGCCATGCTCCCACTGTTTCCTGGATTCTACCTGCATTGCCTCTTCAAAACTCCCTGGTTCTTGACCATCAGTGAGCAACAAGTTCAAGTAGTATAAAGAAGGGGAATAACAAATTTGAGGCTTACTTACCCTTTCAGTCCTCCACATGGGCATTTGAGACTCCTTGACAGCTTGATGTCTGCCCAAAATCTGTTCTTTGGTCGACCTTGGTCTGCACTCGATCGATGTCAATTCCTATTGATCGCCGACGCTGATTCCCTGACTGATGCCGGTGTCCACCTGCCCGACACCACTGACTCTGGTCTACACATGACCGACATTGGTACCTGCCTGTTCGACATCGATTCTCACCTGATCGACGTCAATAACTGTGTTTTCTTGTGAGTGATGACTTTTACCCGCGAGCTCACTTTGGATCATAACCTTGTCTAAACTACCCTGCTCAAAATTATTCAACCCCTTGAGCTGATCTCTATCCATCATCTCCTCCATGAAAACCAAGGCTTTCCAGTTCTTAAGTTTGTCAAAGATATCAAACTTCCTCTTAAGAACATGCATCCCCTTCTTATTCATGTGACCAAGCCTACAGAGCCACATCTTCGCATCTACATCTAAAGTAGATAAACCAGAAGGAGAATCAGTAATACAAGTAGATAGATAAAGAGTACCTACTTTTTTACCACATGCTAATTCAAGTGCACCCTTGGAAACTTTCCAAGATTCTGCTGTGAGAGTAACTGTGCAACCCTCATCACCTAACTTTCCTATAGAAATCAAATTCTACTTCAAGCCTAGGACATGCATGACCTCCTTCAACACCCATGTGTTGCCCATCAGCAATTTCAGCTGCACTTTCCCTTTACCAACCATTTGACAAGGCTTACCATCCCCTAAATAAATATTTCCAAAGTCTCCTTAGACATATTCATGAAAAAATTCTCTATTTGGGGTTGCATGAAAAGAGGCACCAGAATCTAAAACCCAAGATTCTACTTTATCCAAGGAACATACAAGAGCAACCTATGCAACAATACTTGCAACATCTGCTTCTTCAGTTCCTTCATGCTGATCTTCTACCAACCAACAATCTTTCTTTACCTTCTCTTTCTTTCCATAATACCGTAATTGATAATTCTTGCCATTGAATTCCTCCATTCTTAGTGTACTTTCTTCTACCATTGCTTTACTCCCACTCAATCAGAAACCTCTGAGAGTGACCTGTAATCAACAAACACTAACCTGCTTTGAACTAGGCTCTAATGAACCTGCAACCTGGCTCTGATACCAATTGTCAGTGGTATCACTTGGTGATCCTAGCTCTGATACCAATTGTCAAGATCTCGAACACAAAGCTCTGATACCAATTGTCAGGATCCCTACTCCTTAAGAACACAATTGATTACCTTTGTATGAGCAACTAAACATAGAATTTAACCAGAAGTAATATGTAACTAGAATTAAAAAACAACACAGAATATGAGAGACAATACAATCTTGTATTAACACTCTTCCAGAAGGAAATACAATGAAGAAATCACACTCTTCCCACACCTCTTGGGCATACCAATAATTCTCTGTCAAGAGTTCTCTCTCTCAATTACAAACACAATCAACTCAAACACAGAGTTGTTGTTTCAACCAGTCAGTAACAATACTACCAGTACCACCGACCAGTGAGTGACAATCAACTCAACCATTGTTGCCTACTTCCAATACTACCGAGTACACCACGTACTCCAAGTAGATCTCCCTGATCTTTCTCCTTGTTGTGTTGCAGATCTCCTTTGACCTTGCTACCCTACAGATCTCCTTTGACCTTGCTCACACACACACCTGTAGATCAACTGATCTTACTTACCATGTAGATCTCCTTCCTGATCTTGCACAACCTGTAGATCAACCTGGTCTTGCACACCTGCAAACCTAGATCTTACATACCTTGGAAGAACCCTTGTCCTTGCCTTTCCAAGTCCTTATGATTCTCCAAATTACAATACAACCCCATGGGTCTCTTAAATAGATCCCATACAAACAATAATTAGACTTCCTAATTACAATAATTAGAAACACAGACTCAAGACTAAAATTAGTCTTTACATGCAAACTGGCCGTTCAACAAACTAAATGTTCATGTAACTACAGTTCTGGAATGCACATGTGATCGACGTTGGTCCCTGTCTGTCTGGAGATGACTAACATCGACCGATATCTGACCAATGTCAGTAGCTTCGTGTCTACTCCTAACTGACATCGGTTGGCCTGACCGACGTCGGTTAATGTGACACTCAGCAACCTCCTCCATGTTTGCATACCTGTGAAGCTTTTAGCTCCACAACCTAACACCACCCACTCCTGTGACTCACACTCTTTCCAAACAAAGTCCATGCATGTAAAACAAAAGCATGCTAAATGTCACGTATGAATAGTCTAAGAACCTGAATCTGAGCTATGAAATGAGTGGAGCTCACTTGAACCTGTTAGAGTCATACAATCCTCATAGTTTGATAAGTTTTTTCCTCTATTAACCAAAAATGTATATGAATAGTAGAATTTGATTCAACACCATGACATATGTTCTCATTACACCAGTCAACCATAGTTTTTATGTCAATCAAATTAGCAACATTATTATATTTTTAACTCCTCCCTTGCAATGGCTCTTTTTAAACATGATCTAGCACCATCATGCTCCTCTTTTCCATATCTAGCCTCAATAAAACTCCAAATATGTTCTACACTAGTGGTAATATGCATCTTGCTCAACCAATAAAACATCTGTGTATTCTTTAATTATGATTTGCAATTATATGACCAAATGTAATGTCATTTGAAAATAATGTTCCTTTGAGTCAACTATCCATAGAACTTATCAAAACAACCTTGCACATACTCTGTACAATGTGATCAGTCATCACTAATATAGAAATGGTACTCCCTTAATATTTTTTGATCTTCCTTTATATTATCAGGTGCATGCATGAATGTTATATGCACGAATATGATAATTTGTGTTGAGTTGTAATACTACGATTAGACTTCCATTTGTGGTTTGAATGTGATATTTTTAACAAAGTCAACTATTAGAATAATATAATCAAGTGGGATTGTGTCCCTATTTAGCTTGAAATGTTCATCTAACCATTTATCCCTATCTGTGTGCCTTCCATACTCATAAATAATTTTCTCCATGAATTTGACCATAAATTCTGAAACTTGTATCTCTTTCGTAACAAGCTCACACATTTTAAATTCTTTGCTATATTTTACTTGATAAGTCACAAATTTGTATTTGATAAAACCAACTAATTCTTATCTAATTGCACTTGTACACTCCTCATGAATACATTTTTTCAATTTTGGCAATCCACTGTAAATGCTACAATTTCCATCTAAACATGCTTTCTTATAAAAGAATAGTCCATCTGGTTTTTCACAAAAAATATCTGAAATAAATTCCCTAGCTGATTTTGATGGAACTTCTATGCCACACTCCTACAAAATATTAGTAGTATGTAAAGTATAATGAATATGGCAAAAAACATAATAGTGAATCGAAAATTCAACATGTTACCTACAACAAGTGGTGTGTGTGTGATTTATTTTTACATAAAAAGGTTTAGCCATCTCAAAAATTCTTTGACTAATAACAACTTGTGGATGTTTTTCCATAAACTTAGAATAAAATTATGTTTGAGTCATATCCAAGAAATGTTTTGGATGCCGTTCATGATTACAATAACCAACTCTTATTTTCACTACTTCTCTTGCATTGGGCGAAACTCTTGTATTATCTTTCCAAAATTATGCAAGAAAGTCTTTCAAAACATTGGCTATAACCTTGTCCTTTCATGGAAATCTACCAAAGAATGTCCAAAGGTCTTTCATATTGGGTTTGTTAAGTCTTTCACATCTTGAAATCTCTTTCATTACTATTTTTCTATTTATATAAAGTTTTTAACTTATTTTTGAAATCAATCATTTTTTCCCTATTTCAGCACTTACTGCACAAGTTGTCATTATACATCACATAGCATTACAATCTTTGTTTCATGATTTCAGGCCTACAATATGATATGCATCATGTAGATTTTCAACAATTTCATCATTTTTATCATTTTCATTATCCATGTTAGATGTTCTTAGTCCTAATGAGTACATTATAGGTCTCATCTTAAGCAATTTCATCTACAAAATAAATAATTAACATCTTTGACTATCATACTCCAATATATGAAAGAAACTATCCCAAATTTCTTTAGCCAATCTTATTGAATGGCGGTCAGACAGTTTGTTATGCATTGGTTTCAAAAGATTTTCATCAACTTTAATTAATTACTTATCTTTTCTATGCATAATTCTTGGAGGTGTTGTTATTGGTGGAATCCATTCAGAGGGTGTTTCAAAATCATTATACGTTTCCATAAAATTTTCTTCATTGGTTGTTTCTTTGTTATATGTTTCCATGAAATTTTCTTCTTTGTTAATTTCATTATTATTTGAGTCCATTAAATTTTCTTCATTATCTGTGGGTAAAGTATCATGCATAGGCTCTTCATCAACATAATAAAAAAAATTAAACTTTGAATATGAATTTCCAGCATTATCTATTTTTTTATTGTTAATTTCATCATAATTCAATTCATTATTGCGAATTTTATCATAATTCAATTCATTATTATAAATTTCATTATTATTCAATTGATTATTATCAATTTCCTCATTATCTAAGGCATTTGGCTCATCGAGGTTAGTGTGTGTACCTTAGATGGAATGAATTGCTTGCATTTGTACCTTATTTTTTCTCTCAACTCTTCTAATTGCTTTGATGTTTTGTTCTTCAACTTCTTCCTCCTCCATGAACATGAAATGGATCCCATTTTGACAAAAACAACCA
Source organism: Torreya grandis (assembly GCA_037957365.1). NCBI lineage: Eukaryota > Viridiplantae > Streptophyta > Pinopsida > Cupressales > Taxaceae > Torreya > Torreya grandis. The sequence continues at coordinate 3,408,193 of JARHVA010000208.1, forward strand.
AGAAAGTATTTCAAATGTGGGGTCCAAAAAAAATTGCAACAAAAATAGTACACAGACTATGTAGGGAATGTATGTGGGGACAACAATCTCGATTAGGGATACAAATAAATGTTGAAAAGTGAGTTTTTGTTTTTAATTTAAGGAACAAATACACATTATAGGAATGCAAAGTGAGTTCTTGTTTTTAATTTAAGGAACAAATACACATTATAGGAATGCATATGCATTCCTGTAATGTGTATGCATTCTTTGAAGTATAGGCATATACTATACAAATAAGCAAAAAGGCTCATATTCAAGCATTTTTTAACTATAATACTATAATATGATGAAATAACACTTAATATGACTATAATATGATGCATAAATCCCTAATATGATGCAATAAGACTATCAGATGTTGTAATAACGTTGTCATATCAAGCAATAAGGCTCAATATGATGTAATAAGATTATCATATGATGTAATAAGACTATCATGCGATGTAATAAGACTATCATACGATGCAATAAGACTATCAGACAAAGCAATGAACCTCAAATATGATGTAATTAGGCTATTGTGTGATGTAATAAGGCTCAATATGATGTAATTAGGCTATAATATGATGTAATAAGGCTCAATATGATGCATAAATCCCCAATATGATGCATAAATCTCCAATACATGATGTAATAAGACTCTTGATGAGAGTATGAAGCAATAATAATAATGAATGATGCAATAAGGCTCAATGTGTAAGACAAAATGAGCTAATTTTGTCTAAAATCCCATCATAGGTCCTTACAAAACTAGGTGAATAACAAATTCACAAATTGACACTAATCACATTCATGAATTTATGCATTTGTGATGAAATCAAGGAAATTAGGGGTTGTGTTTGTTATAAAATTAGGATTTAGGGTTAGGGGTTTAGTGTAACAACTTTATAAATGTGTATATGTCATGAAATTAGGGTTTAGGGGAACTGTACACGTTCAAGTGATAAAATTAGGGTTTACGATCAACATGCCATGAAATATGATCTAATTTAGCCCTTTCAATCACATCTTAGACTCTAATTTAGGTTCAATGGGTTGAAATTTACCACATTTGCATTCATATTTACATTTCTAATTAAATTAGGTGTTAAGTCATACATGTTATATCTAGATTATACAATCGAATAGGCCATAAATTTGGTTTAGGGGCTCAATTTTGCCTAAATCACATCCCTAATTAAACTAATTGATTAATTGGTTTAATTCATGATAGATAAAATCATACTTAATTTTATCCCAAATCATATATCATGATCTTATAGTTATCTCAAGGAGGGGTTCAAATTGGCCTCTTATGCTTTCTCGATTGAATTGCCCCCATAATTGAACCTTGTTGTGGCATGTGTGTACCTCATACACCCAAAAGTGTTAAAGCTATCAAAGATGCATCAAGTCCTAGAAGTTTTAGAGTTGACAATGCCCCAAAAGGCCAAATCCAATTACATATCACCATGTGTACCTTATACGTGCTTAGAAGTGTCAACATTGTTAGAGGTGGCAGGTCCTAAAAGTGTTAAATGGCTCTATCATATCCCTATGAGGCCTGATATAATTAGATACATGCATGTGTGTATGTTGTACACACATATATTTGTGTTAGATATCTAACTGTCACTTATCCTAGAAGCATCAGATTTATCAAAGCCTCAAGATGCCCAATCTAATCAAAGATTTCCACATGTGTAGGTCTAGTGCACCTAGAGAAGTGTTAGATTTATTAGATATGCACCAAACATTATCAGTTTTATACATGTATGTGTTCAAATTATTTGTATCCCTTTGCCTTGAATTACCTCTAGAGATCCCAAAACTTACTTTGATATTAAGTCTTACATGTAGGAGAGAACACAATTCAGCAATGGATGAGCCTAAACCTCAAATCCCAAGCCAGAGCAAGAATTTTGAGACATGTGAGTTAATTTCTTTCAGTTCACATCATAAGGTTTAAGCTCATTACAATGAAATATGAATAAGATGATTAAATATATATGTAAAAATATATATATAATCTTGAAACCTTTGGTGAGGGGGTGCACACTGGTATTCAATTCTGATCAACCATCTATATGAGGTGAGTAGTTCATCATCCACATGAATAATTATTGGGTCTCTCTACTTAGCATCATCCTTGAGGGGAAGTAGGTCTCAGATTTAGGGGACATTGTCATAGGTTTAATGTATTTTGAATAAGTTCAATAGAGTTTCAGATGGGGTAGCTTATACATATGTCATACTTGGTCAATGTTAGGTCTACACCATCCCTTAATGGTTTCAAAAAAATTCCCTAGTGCATTTAGATATTTTCTAAGCTATACATTCATCACTATAGGCAAGAAATCTTAAAACATCTTAAAACCACATCATCACTAATTGATACATGTGACCATTTCAATTTTATTGAGCTCAAAACCACATCTTATACAAAACAAAACATGTATCCAACTTGACCAAAATATTTAATAATTTAACATGTACATACATTATAGGTCCATCATCCTACTTTTGTATCTTACCATCCCAATTACATAGTAAGGTATAAAACTCTATAGTATTGATAAGCACCAAGTGTTGTCTAGCTTGTTTTTGAGCTTGCAATTGTTGCATCCATAGTGCAACTAAGACTAGTCCCATGTTAAATACACACTCTTCAGATGACATGGGAATGGATGGAGTGGTTGATGGTTGTCCCATGTGTGATAGAGGGGTAGATGAAGGAGGTGCATGGAATGGAGGATTAACCATATTTTCACAAGAGATATTAATTTCAAGAAAACTTTGAATAATGTATTTGAATACATTAGGGCAATCAAACTTGAATAATTGTAACAATAGAATACTCTTGTTAGACATTCAATTGGGACCTCAAAATGCACCTATTGAATTAGATACACACTAAGTGACCTTGGAGGAAAATTAAGGGATTTTATTCAACACATTTTAGGAATGTTTTTGGGACAATCCAAGGCATGATTCACAGGTATTCGGCTCCATTAGATAGCATTCTTGAAATAGATATCCAAGAGATGAACTGTTACACCAAGGGCTCAATTTTTATTTCTACTTACACAAGATTATCTATACTACATAGTCCAATTCAATGGGTTTGCCACTTAAAAAAATTAGTTCAAAATTTATAAATAAAGGGGTCTGGTCAAAGATATCAAAGAAACAACAAAAGGGTAAGATAGGATTTTAGGCAAGTAGGATGATATCAATAAGAAACACAAAATTTAAGGGCAATTAAGATTTTAGGCAAGGTGGTAAGGTATATCCTTGCCCTACTAGGGGAAATCTCCCAATAGCTGTGCATGCTTAAATTATCAAACAAGGCTTTTGTGAACATGTGTTCTATTGATAAAACATATTGGTGTGTATAAATATTAAAGTGCACCAAAAGCTAAACATGTAATATATAATACTTGTTCAACATTTATTCTATAAAATTAAAAGTAACCAATCACATCTTGACAAGTAAGAGTCAATTATTGATACTCTAATGCACGACAATTGGTACACTAAAGGTAAGTTTTGATCATAGTTTTAAAAAATGCATTTTATGACCTCTCATGATAAAATCAGTTATATTTTCAAATGTATAATGTGTTAGACCTTGAAACCTTAGTTATAAGTAGTTAAGAGGACATTAAAATGGGTAAATTTTTTGAAGTCTAATGTAATGTTATGGCACCTTAATTCACTATCCAAAGCAAATGGGACCTTTCCATTATAAGAAACATGAAATTTGACATTTCCTCTTTAAGTATGCACAACTAATGGGACCTTTCCCACATAACAAACATGAAATTTATTTGATTTATTCTATGTCAAAGAAACACATATGTGTTATATAACACGTACGCATTATTTGAATTTGAATTTAAAATTGAGCCTTTAGGCTCAGAAATGGCTTGGATTTTCAAGCCAAACGTTTGGGACTGTGCATCTACAGTTGAGACCGAGAGTTTTAAGAAAAACCAACAACTTTCAACTTGAATCACCAAATACACTATGGATTTCAACATCAAAATTCAAAAAATTATTACCATTATGAAGAACACATTGTCCTCTTTCTAAATTTATGATTTTTATAATTTTTGGGCTATTTTAAGGGTTCAAACTATATTTATTTCTAACAACACCTTTTTTAAGCCACTACATGCCTCACCTATACATGTATTTTCATATTTATCTAATTTATTTTTCATTGATCCAAATTCAAAACAAATTATATGGTAACAAATTAGGCCTAATTATATACACATTAAAAAAAATCATTTTTTATTTTTTTTGAGGTAGTTAGGGTGGGTCGCATGGATGGCTATCCATTTTTTGTCAGTTTTCAAGATATACTTAATTGTAAAATTAATTAAAAAATATAAAAAAATATTCATAACATACTAGAAGATGTAATGTAAGTATTCACCAAAGGGTTTCTAACAATATTTAATGATGCTAAAAAAATGGTGGGTCACACGAAATGGTACAATTCAAATTTTCCTAGAAAATAGGAGGTCCTTTTCAAAGTTTAGATATTTGAACTATATATGCTTAACTATTTTTCAAAAAAAAAAATAGTTTTATGGAAACTAGACTCAAAATGCTACAATTCATGTTTTTATACCATCTTCAAATTTTGAGTGTAGCCATCTCTAATTATCTGCAGAAGTTCACATTTCTAAAATTTCAAAAAAATCATGTCCACAAGTAGGCCCTTTTCTGTCCCCCAAGTTGGTGCACTTACCCACCAACAATCAATTTTTTATTATTTATTTATTTATTTTTGTCTATCTTTCTTTGGTTATATTGACTGAATATTTTAATTTTTTAGGTTTATACTTGAATTTTTATATACACGGTCAAACATGAGACTTGCACTCTATTGTCATTATAGGTTACATTTATCGATGTAATTATTAAAAATGTTCCATCAAATAATAAATTTTGAACATACAAGTTATTTTAACATTTAATTTATGGTTGACTATAAAAACATAAATTAAGTGTTAAAAATGGATTTGTATGTTAAAAATTTGACCAACATAAATTATACCATCTTACCATTAATTAAATTATATAATTTAATTTTAATTAATTATGTCAAGACACATTCTACAATTGCATTTATGGGTGGTGGTGGGTTATAATGGAGTTAGTGAAAATATGTTAATTAACTGGTGCATTAATATTTTTGGCTGACATGTCTGTGGGCCCATGAAAATGGTCAACATTTAATGCATGTGGTTGGACTAACATCCATTAAGATGAAAAATGACACAGTTAAGGTAAATGACAATGATTAAGGAAAATAATAGAGGTTAAGACAAATACTAGGGGTAAAGAAAAATAATATTTTAACATCGGTTGAATGCAAGTTGCATGTTGACTAGAAAAATTAAAAGTAAACCAGTTACTTGCATGCCTTTTCCCTATTCAATTTCTCATTTTCTATTACACTGTTACTTTTTGACCTCTGTAGGAGCTCGTGCACCATTACCTAGTTCCATAAGTATGTACCATATTCGTAAGAGTATCCCTAATGAGGTGTTTACTATATAGATTGGTTACCTACAATGAATTGCATTATTTGTATTGTGAAATCTTGAACATTGTTTAGCATAATATCAATTTAGCATATCAGAAGGGCACAACCTTTACATTTACAGATGAACAACCAATGAAATACATAACATATTTTTTAAAGTAATACAATGTAGTAACTTTATGACATATTTTTAGCTTGTAAAATTTTAGGTCACATTATTAATTGCAAACACTTTGTAAGCCCTTTGAAACAATATTTAGTATTGTTAATCCTTCTATGAATTGGCCTCAAGTCATAGTTTTAGTTTGTAAAATTGTGGGGCACATTATTAACTATAAACATTTCGTAACCCCTTTGAAATAATGTTTAGTATTGATAATTATACTATGCATTGACCTTAAGCATTGGGGATACCCTTCACATAAAAAGTTCAAAATGAGTGACTGTTAATACTATATTTAAGGATTTAGAGTTGTTTGAATTTGATGTAATATATTTGGGTTGTGTTATGTTGACTTCTTGAAATAATCTATGTTATAAAATTTGTTAGATGGTAATTGAAGTTGTGAAGTTTAACACCACTGTAATCAAGTTTATGCAATAAATTAATTTCAATGATTTGAGAAATTTGACATTGATTCTAATTTTAAAGTAATACAATTTAACAAATTTGGAACATAGTTTTAATTTGTAAAATTGCATGGCACACTATTAACTATAAATATTTTTTTATCCACTTGAATTAATATTTAGTATCGATAATACAACTATAAATGACCTTAAGCATTAGGGATACCCTTCACATAAAAAAATTAGAATGAGTGACCATGTCAGTGCCACATTTAAGGATTCATGGTACTTTGGATTTGATGTAATACATTTGGGTGGTGTCATGTTGATTGTATGATGTATTGCTTGAATGAATTTATGTTATGGAAGTTGTTAGATGCTAATGAAGTTGTGAAGTTTAACACCAATGTACTCAAGCTTATGCTATAAAATAATTTGAATGATTTAAATTTTTTGACCCCTATTCTATTCATTAATTTTGAACACTTTAATAAGATTAAACTGTGTGTCAATCTTGCTTATTTTTTGGTAAGGCCTCTTTAGACTTTTGATTTAATAACTTGGTAGGATTGACTATGCTTAGAACTTAGGTCTCATGGAATTCCAATTATGCAACATGATTACTCAGATATGAGCTTAATTTAAAGTTTGAATTATTATTATGGTTTTTAAATTTAATTAAATATCAGTATATCTTCATCATAGCACATCCTTATTGTTTTAATGTATATGATTGGCCATGTTTTTGGGGGAGAGTTGGAGTTTTGTGTGAATAGTGTTTAGATATGATAATTAAGATGTATATGATGTGAGGTGTTTGATGCTATACCATGTTGGGTTGCTATCACCCAATTTATTTATTTTATTTTTGAACTATAGTAAAGATAAGAATTAAGGAGATAATTATTCAACCTAGTATTAGTTGGCATTTGAAAGTTTTCATTAATAGACTTATATTAAATTTGTTAATGCAATGTATGGTAAATGTTGTCACCAAATCTCACACCCTAGAAGAGGGTGTTCAATCCTATTCCATATTTGGGAAACATGGGAATGGTCTAAGGCTGTGGGTTGCCTATATCTAGACCAGACCTCTAGGATTTTCAATGAGGCTAGCTCCTCTGATGCAGCATTTTAGACCTTTGATTCTAAAACCTCAAAATTGGTTGGGGTGAAAAGGGAAAAGGAGTTGCATAAATGTAAACCTACTCTAAATTTTGGTGATGCACCATGAAGATTGTCCATCCACTCATACTTGAGCCTCTAAAACACTAGTGAGACATAAACAAATAATGGGATCTATGACTCCAAATGCCTATCATGCATCAACATTTCATATAGAGGTTCATCAAGTGAGTGAAACCTAAGGGAGATGATGGAGAGGCCTGGTTCAGGGCACTAATCCAATCAACATGTCCACTGTTGGTTTCAGTCAAATAACATTGAAAACTAAACATAACTTGCATAGCCATATAATTTACCAACTAGGTGAGATCAGGGATTGGCAAGGGATAAGGCTTTACCACTTATACAAATCAAAATTGACATAAACACACTAATCTAATCATGAAACCTAAAAATAGTCATCTTATTTATCTCAAGAGGTTACAAGGCTCAATCTTGGCAAAGTCTAATCATTCCCAAGAGAGGGATCCAAAATAATAACTCAAAGGCTATACTTACAGTAATGGAGAGCTAGAGAGAGGGAGTTTTTTGGCACTCAAAAAGGGAATCAAGTAGTTTAAAACCATTTGAAAAGTGGTTACAATTGCCTTTGTAAATATGCTCATTCAAACCATTTGATTGATCCAGGTCACCCCAGTTCATTACATCATTACAATATCTTCTTAGAGATTCTCCATGGTGACTGTAATGGTAAGATCAAGTTGTTTTAGTTGGGTCTTGACAACATTGTAGTTATAACACTCTAATCCATCATTTAGAATCATGTCTTGTTGCCAACTACTCCTGATTAGTTGTCATGGCATGCACAATGGAGAGAAAGGCCACTTTCAAGTAGTTGGTCTATTAGATGGACTGCTGGGGTCTACTTGTTTGCCTTCATGGCGCCCTTGAAAATATTAGCTCTTTTCATCAAGAAATGGTGAACACAATCAGAGAAGGATCCCTTTATGATGCAAACTTATAAGCCAAAAATCCATATTTAACCACATGGGTGATCCCTTTATGTTTTCCATGTTTGACTGCATTGTATTGACCACTCGATGGCATTTGAACCAACTTTGATGGAATAAAGATGACTATATAAAACCCTATTATTCATGGTCAAAAATAGCCTTTTAACCTCTATTGAGAATCTTGAGCTCACCTTTGTCCTTGACCTTAATTTTCATTGGTTGTCAAAAACTGACAAGGCTTGCTGACACTTTGACTCAGCTTGCTTTATTGGATTTGCTAGGTCTGAATAAGCGTAATCCCTCAGATCTACCTTTAAATTGTTAACCTTATCCCCATTTATGCCATGTGTCAAGTGCACATTAATCCTCAAGATCCTGTTGTCAGTCTTCTAGCTTATGTGCTCATGCCACGTGCCGATCTCTTGAGTTATTTGACTATTTGACTCATCTCACGCTATTGAATCTCCTTTGCATGATTGAATACAAGCTGTTAGATCTTCTAAAAAGATCAATCATTAACTCTAACTAGATTATTCTCATTGGGTCTTTGTCCAAAAAGCTCTTTAAATATGACACTTATCACTTATGCATTCACTCAGAGCTCTTTTTGATAATTTGATTTCATCACACTCTATTGGATCTCCAATGTATGATTGAGTGCAATTTGTTAATCAAGTAGGGACCCATACTTTGAAATCCAATGGCTAGTTTATGTTTGAGATTTAACTTGACATTCACATGAATGTCTTACTACACATGCCCATCTTTGAAGATTTATATCTTGAGTCAGAAAGCTCGCATAGGTCTAAAAATTGTTGAGGATGATCCTAGCATGTAAATCTATAATTTCACATGATTAGCTAGTTGTGCAAGGTTTTTTGAGCAAAGATAAAAAATGCACAAGTAGGCTAGTCTATTTGCTCTTGCATGACGTCTTAGTGACGATCGAGCTCAAATGACTAAGTATGGGGAACTTAAAAAAAATGCCTGAGAGCCCATCTTTGCACATGGATAACTCTGTTTGCATTTCAGTGCAAGACCTCAAACCTGGTACATAGTAACCTAGGACTAAGGTGAACAAACACATGTAGTCACCTTCCTCTACAACTATCACACATGTGAGATATAGCTTCGTGAAGATGCTCATTCAACTCTGCTAGAACTTTCCTAAAAATGGGTAAGTATGGGAAAACAATAGAAAGTGATTGAGGAGCCAACTTTGGATCTTTATAAACTTTTGTTATGCTTGGGTAGAGGACCTAATATTTAGAGCATATTATCTTGGCATAAAAGGGGAGAAACCCATATGACCAACTTCCTTAGATTTGTCCACACGTGGTAATGGTGACATTAGCAAAGTACCTAATCAAAAATTATGTCACTAGACCCAAGATGCCTAGGTGAACACAATGAAGAACCATATGGATCCCATGCATTTTCATACTTGTTACAAGCACTTTTAACATCCCATAGGGTCTCTAAAACACTTTACACCTATCCTAAAGCCTTTCGATCCATTACTTTATTAAACTATTCAAGAGCTTCTTATGTGGGCCAAAAATGGTCAACATCTTTGGCGACTCACATAGGTTGCATGCCTATCTATGCAAAAGAGCCTAGACCATGTGCCCAGTCCAATCCATTGGGCATGGAGTCTCTAATTGGATCCAACATATTTAATACCAATCCTACTTTGACCTCTCTTGAAATAAAAACAAGGACCAAAAAAGAACAAAATAGAATACAGTGCCCAAGGCACTTGTTGAAAAGGAAACTAACCTAAAGTAGGGACAACAAACAAATGTTATAGAAACAACACTTAAAGGAAAACATGAAAATTATTCTAACATGTACATAGCTAAAATCTACAAGTACTTTCCACCTGGGTCAAATGGAAGACTATTTTGTGCACCTTGGATCTTTGAAGCATACTTGTTTTTTCTTGATAGCTCTCTTTTGTAGCTATGAGCAATTAGATGCTCATGTCTTCTTAGGGAAGCAACTAGTTCCTCTACTACCAATTTTAAGTATATGAATTGTAGACATGAGTCCAAGACCCAATTATACTCCTAAATTTGTGGACTTTACAGGGATAACTTTAGCTCCTCCTCATTCTTGAACTATTGATTTTGAGTGTATAGACCAACTTGATGTGTCTACTTTGACATATTTGTGAAGTTAACCTCTAAGGGAAATGGACCTAACCTTATAGATTCTTGAGGCCATTTTATCTCCTCAACTTCCCATAGTAGAGAGATGTCTGAAGTTGGAGAGAAAAGTTGATAACCATGTTTGAAAAGTTTAAACATATCATCTCCTAAGAGAACAACTGCCTCTTGCTTGATGATAGTACTCCTCTTATCCTATAATGGACCCCATTCAAGTAAACAAAACCCTGAATGTAATATATCAAACAAATCAAAAGATTTGTTCTCATGAAGCTACAGTTCAATTGAAGCCTTTTCAAATTGATATTTAGAAGCAAGCATATTAGTTTCTTAACCAAAAACATGAGGCTACAAGCCTTCTTTTGACATCTCAAATTGGTTAATCAATACTGCTCCAGTTTCAACATCAAGCTAATGAATCATCATGCTCTCAATTTCAACTTGTTCTTTACCTATAAGCTCTTATTCTTCATGATAAATGACAACTTCTATGTTATCAAGGGAATCATGGAGAACATCATCAACTTTTCCAAATGGGACATATTTATCTTGTACATCAACAACTTCTTCCTCATGCACTTGTTTTTGTATCTCAGCCTCTACCTCAGAATTATCCTACACTTATTTCATCTTTGCATCATCATGGAAAGTTGAAGCATGCTTGTCTTTGCCAAGAGGTGTCCTAATAATGATTTCTTCTTCTTGGTCACCCAAGTCACCTTCATTTTCTACTTCTTTAGCTATATCTTATTGGTTTTCCTTACAAAGGAGAGGCTCTTTCTTAAGGAGTGGCATAACAGATCCTTGAAAAAATTCAATAAGATGAGAGAGGTCAAAAGAAGCTACCATAGGTAGCTGATTTTACTCTTAAAGTTACTATTTTTGGATCACCTTTACCTTCTCTACCTGATTCTTTACCTCTTGAATGGCTCTCCATGAAGGAAAGGCTCTAGGATTTTGAGGGAAAAGGGGTGGAGGCTGCAAGGTCTCTTGTTTGAATTTAGCAATCACCTCCTCTTCTTTCTTTTGCCCATTACTTTGAATGGATTTCCAAGATGGAAATGACATAGGTTATTGAGGAGGGAGGGATGGGGGTTGAATGACATTGGATTTACTTGATTGTATGACTTGGATCCAAGATAGGAAAGGTAGAGGCTCTACTTTAACCTTTTGGTCTTCGTTATCCTCTTCTTTCCTTCCTTTCAGTCTAACTCTTTGATTTACTTATCAGTATTCTCTTAAAATAACTCCTCTTTAAGGTGATTAGGGGCTTCATGAAGGTAAGGGACACAAGAGGACTCTTAAAGAGGGATGAGAGAGGTTTATAGAGGTTCAGATCCTCCTTTAACTTGGGTCTTCAAATCCAGATTTGCATCACTTTGCCTACCCTATGACTTCACCACTTGGTTCTAACTTGGAACCTTGAAGGACTTCATAAGGGGTTTTAGAGGAAGGTTGGAGTCTTGGGCCCTAACAATAGGTTGTTCCACAATAATCTCCTTCTTTCTTTGATATCTCTCTTAGATAGATTTCCAATAATGAAAGGTCTGAGTAACATATGAAGAACTTGGAACATTCACAGGGTTACTTGGAATGGCCTCTTGAGGAGGAATGGGTGACATATAAGAAAGTTGAGGTGGTGTGTATATAGGCACAAAAGGTTGGCAAGGTTGGACCTATTGTTCCTCAAGGCATTTTAACTTGTTGTCAATGCTCTGAATGTAACCCCCTACATTCAACATGTCATCTATGAGATTGTTTCAATTTGCTCTCTCAACAAGGTGTTCATACTTCTTTTAATCACTTCAATGACTCTCTCACATGATGAATTAGGTGAGTAGGGACATCTTGGCCATAAAATCTCTATGAGTTCAACTCTAGTGCATGTTTTTAAGGCTTGCTAGAGTTTGTTGAAGTGCTGATATGGATGGCTCATGATATGGTTGATGAGGAGCAGTATTATGATGGGCTTGTTATTCATATAGAGGACCAGGTTAATATTCTTGCATATATGGTTGATATTGGTCCTCATATTTCTGGTAAGGATCATGAGAAACCTACCAAGGTTCCTTTTAGCTTTGATATAAATCTTGGTAGGTTTGACTAGACTCATATGGATCATGAATATCATATTGGGGTTGCTGATAAGGAGGTGGATAATATGAATATTCACCAAAACTATTCATATTGACCTCATATATCAAATAAGATGCACAAACTGATTAGAAACTTCATTGAGACATACCTGGTATGCTCATAACTAGAAGATTGATTTGGAGTCACCATTGGTGCTAATTTGCTTGTTTTCAAAAGATGATAAAAGAGAGACACACTAACAATCTTCCTCTTCTTTTGGACCTAGTCCCACCAAGCGTGCTAGAATTTTTATCACCAGTTATCACACCCTAGAAGAGGATGTTCAATCCTTTTCCATATTTGGAAAACATGAGAATGGTCTAAGGCCATGTGTTGCCTATATCTAGACCAGACCTCTAAATTTTTTAACAAGGCTAGCTCCTCTGATGCATCATTTTGGACCTTTGCTTCTAAAACCTAAAAACTAATTAGGCTGAAAAGGGAGGAGTTATATAAATGTAAACCTACTCTAACTTGTCATGATGCACCATGAAGATTGTCCATCCACTCATACTTGAGCCTCTAAAACACTAGTGAGATAGAAATAAATAAAAGGATCTGTAACTCCAAATGCCTGTCATGCATCAATATTCCATATAGAGGTTCATCAAGTGAGTGAAACCTAAGAGAGATGATGGAGATGCTTGGTTTAGGGCACTAATCTAGTTAACATGTCCATTGTTAGCTTCAGTTAAATGACATCAAACACTAAACATAACTTGCATAACTAGATAATATACCAGTTAGGTGAGATTAGGACTTGGCAAGGGAGAAGGCTCTACCACTTATATAAATCAAAATTGACATGAACACACTAGCTTAATATCATGAAATCTGAAAATAATCATCTTATTTATCTCAAGAGGTTACAAGGCTCAATCTTGACAGAGTCTAGTCATGCCCAAGATAGAGATCCAAAATAATATCTCAAAGGTTAAACTTATAGAATAAAAGAGCCAGAGAGGGAGGTTTTTGGTGCTCAAAAAGGGAATCAAACAGTTTAAAACCATTTCAAAAGTGGTTACAATTGCCTCTACAAATATGCTCATTTAGACCATTTGATTAATCTAGGTCACCCCAGTCCATTACATCATTACAATATCCTCTTAGTGATGCTCTATGGTGGCTGCAATGGTAGGATCAAGTTATTTCCAGCTAAATATTGATAATAGTGTAGTTATAATAATCAGATCCATCATTTAGAATCATTCTTGTTTCCAACTGCTCTTGACTAGTTATCATGGCATGCATAATGGAGAGAAAGGTTATTTTCAAGCGATTGGTCCATTAGATAGACTGTTGAGGTCTACTTTTTTGCCTTCATGACACCCTTTAAAATATTAGCTCCTTCCATCCAAAAATGGCAAACACAGTCAGAGAAGGATCCCTTTATGATGCAAACTTACAAGCCAAAAGTCCATATTTAACCACAAGGGCAGTCCCTTTATGTTCTCTAGGCTTGATTGCATCATATTGATTATTCCACGGCATTTGAACCAGCTTTGATGGCATCATGATGACTTTGCAAAACCCTATTCTTCATGGTATAAAATAACCACTCAACCTCCATCTAGAATCTTGAGCTCACCTTTATCCTTGACCTTAATTTTCATTAGTTGTCAAAAACTGAATAGGCTCATTGACACTTTGACTTGGCTTGATCTGTTGGATTTTCCAAGTCTAAACAAACATGAGCCCTCAGATCTACATTTGAATTATCAACTTTGTCCCAGCTTATGCCACATGTCAAATGTGCATTAATCCTTAAGATCTTACTGTCAGTCTGCCAGCTTACATACTCATGCTATATGTTGATCTCTCTAAATGTCTAAATATTTGAATCATCTCGCATTGTTGGATCTTCTTTACATGATTGAGCATGAGCCGTTATATCTTCTAAAAATATTGATCATTAACTCTAACCATCTTATGCTCATTGGGTCCCTATCTGACAAGCTCTATGAATGTGACACTTGTCACTTGCACGTTCAATCAAAACTCCTTTTTATAATGACTTCTTCACATTCTATTGGATCTCTAATGTATGATTGAGCATGAGCCATTAATCAAGTAGGGACCCACAGTTTGAAAGCCAATAGCTAGTTCATGTTTGAGCTTAAACTTGACATTCATGTGAATGTCTTACCATCTTTGAAGAATTATATCTTGAGCCAAAAAGCTTCTGTAGATCTAAAAATTCTTGAGGATGATCCTGGCATGTAAATCTATAATTATGTATGATCCATTGGTCATGCAAGGTTTTAGAAGAAAAGATAAAAATAACACAAGTTTATTGGTCTATTTCCTCTTGCTTGACATCTTAGTGACGACCGAGCTCAAATGACTAAGTATGGGGAACTTAGCAAAAATGCCTAGGATCCCATCTTTGCACATGGATAACTCTATTTGTACTTCGATTGAGGACCTTAGACTTGACACATAACAACCTCAGACTAAGGTGAACAAACCCATGTGGTCAACTTCCTCTATAACTACCGTACATGTAAGATATAGCTTTGTGACTATGCTCACTTGGATCTGTTATAACTTTCTTGAAAATGGCTAAATATGTGAAAATAAGTAGGAAGTGACTGAGGAGCCAACTTTGGACCTTTGTAACTTTTGTTGTGCTTAGACGGAGGACTTGATATTTAGAGTATATGATCTTAGAATAAAAGGGGAGAAACCCATGACCAATTTCCTTTGATTCATCCACACATGGCAGTGGTGATGTCAACAAAGTGCTTACTCAAAAAATTTGCCACTAGACCCAAGATGCCTAGATGAACACAATGAAGAACCAAATGGATCCCTTGCATTTCCACACTTGTTCCAAGCACTTTTAACATCCCATAGGATCTCTACAACACTTTAGACCTATCCCAAAGCTTTTTAATCCACTTCTTTATTAAACCATGCAAGAGCTTCTTATGTGGGCCAACAATGAATATACACATTGTCAATTTTTTATTTGCTCACACTCTCTAAAGATAATCTTGTCAAAGTGTTGATGTTAGGGTGTGCCAACTTATTTTTATTAACATGAGATGATTACATGAATCTTGAAGATTCTTATATTTGATAAATGTTTTATTTATTTTTACATAGTGTTATGGATAAGATATATGTCTTGCATATAATGGTTTGATATGATACAAGCAATGTGTGTTTCAAATATGCATATATTATTTATGGTCTGAGAAAAGATGCAATAATCTTTAATTTTATTCTAATTACTGATGGTAGAAAATTGAACAGTTCATATTATATATCTCTTATTAATTATCTTATGAGTCCTTTTTATCATAATATAAATAATATGGTTGTTGAAAGTAATTCTAAAATAATGTGTGACCAAAATTCTAGTAAGATTTACGTAAGAGATGAGAAGTTGAACACACTTCATAGACAAATAATGTCACTTGTGCAATAGTTTATCGATGTGAATATCAAATATGTATAGGATGTTGGGGATGTGAAAGTAATGGCAAGCTGGGGTAGACCAATTAGCGATGGTGCTTCATCCAATGTTAATAATATGGTTTCACCACTTATGCAATCACAAAAGATTATTAATGAGCCTCTTTTTCCACTTTTTGAGATAGAGTTGAATACAAATGAGGAACAACATACACCATCATTGGTACCATGATCACAAAATGTTTCCAATGATGTCAGATCAAATATTGTGAGATACTCAACATTTAACTCTATTATAGAGTTTAGTGAGACTCAGGAGGGCATACGTGTTAGTTTATGGCAACTATTTTTCTTTATTAGCAGTATTACCATTATGTGTGTTATGTTTATGATATTAGAGTATTTCATGGGGAGTAGGAAGGATCAAAAGAATGTATGTAGAAGCAATGAATTGAGGGCTATTTCTTGGTAGAGAGTACTTATCATGTGAAGTTTCCATCAATATTGTAAATAAATGAAAGTTTCATTATGATCTTGAAAGTTTTTTTTCATGATACTTAAATGTCACAAGTGATATTATTATCTCTTCTTACATGTGGTTAAGATAATAATGGTTGAAAATCTTATTTGATGATAATGATTGCATCATCACCAAGTGTTTCTATTGATAAGCATTTCTTTCATGTAAAGTTATTAAGGATAGGCCTTATATGAAGGATCTAATCACTTAGCACATAAATCTTGGAAGTACATTTTTGTAGAATCTCCCATTTGGGATTCATTCTCTTATTATTAAACCCATTAAAGGTGTCAACCAACTATATTCTAATTTAATGTATTGTATAAATTCAATATTATAATTGATAATAAAATGACAACATTATTAAAATATAATTTGGCTTTGTAAGTAAATAGTCCATGCTAAATATAACATGTGTTAGTCTCTACAAGGAAGTTGTTAAATGGTTCTTATGCATTTATAAGTTGCTACACTATACGATTTGATGACAACATATCAATGCATATGTTTACTAACCATTATCTATTTTTTTTTGTATATTTGCATGGTTATCATTTCCCCTTGTTTGTCAATGTTAATTGTTTATCAATTTTATTTTTTTATGAATGCTAATTTTTTATCAATGCCTATTTATTTATGTAATGTCCCTTTTCCCAAATGTGACATTTCAAAAGACCAGTAGCCTATTCCATTCTCATAAGCTATTTGAGTTTTATATGAGAATTCTAGTGTGGGTCACTATTCATAAAGTATTATTCATTGACACTATTCATGTGTTACTATTCATTGACACTATTCACATGTCACTATTCACCAATAACTTATTCCATTCTCATAGGCTATTTGGGTGTTATATGAGAATTTTAGTGTGGGTCACTATTCACAAAGTACTATTCAGTGACACTATTCATGTGTTACTATTCACATGTCACTATTAATTGGCACTATTCATGAGTCACTATTCATGGTGACATGGTAGGTGAGTGAAAGGTGACATGAAAGGTGATGTGGAAGGTGATGCAACAAAAAAAGTGACTTCTGAAGTGATGTGGCATATATATATATATATATATATATATATATATATATATATATATATATATATATATATATATATATATATTCTAGAGCATGTGAGGAGACAAAGTGATTGAGAATCACATGGGGCACATGGGAAAGTCAAAAGTAAATCTTGGAGATTCTCTTGCACATATGAATGAAAAACTCTCCCACATGTAAGAGACAAATTGATTAACAATCACATGGAGACACATGGTAAAGGTCAAAGGAGATTCCCTTGCACATGAGAGTGAAGACCTCTCACACATGTGAGAGACAAATAACACTATTGCTAAAATAGTGTTCTCACTTTAAAGCATAGTGCATTTCTTTGCTTTCACTCCAAGTTTCCTCTCTTCTCCTTTCTTGTAAATTCTATAAATATAATGCTTCTCCACTATAAATACATGTTTATGATAAACCCCAAACCCCTTTTGTAATTGAACTTGCATGTTTAATCCTCCCTCTCTTGGATTCATTCCTTGAGTTGTATATTAGTCTCGATGGTGATGTGATTTCACCCACATTAATTATATTATTATTCATTTGCAGGTTTCATGTCTTCAGTGTGCAAAGTGCATATTTTTGTGTGTAGGTGATTCTAGTGTGCAAGTGTGTGGAATCTCTAGTGTGTGTGTTTTACAGATATTAAACATCTTATTGTGAAGCTATTGTATGTTTTTGCATTCAATGGAGTCTTTCCATTGAGTGTGTTTGTAAGTTGTTATTATACTTATGTGCTTGTCAATACAAGAGTTTGTGAGTTGTTACTTATTTCATTGTAAGAGGATTGTGTGAGGGTTATTTTTGTATCTTCATTAGAGTTTTGGAGGTCATCTCCATATTCCAAATACATATGTCAGTTGGTATTTTGTGGTATTTCATCATAATATCAAGTTTACAAGGTTTATGTGTGTATTTCAATTTAAACATTTTCCATATATGTGTTTATTTGGGATATTAAAACTTAAGTGTGAGTTCATTTTTAGATTTGAGTCCATTAGCATAAGTGTGTTTAGTTTGGATTTGTTATAGTGTTTGTAACAAATATCATTGTTTGGGATATTTTAGTGGTATCAGATTATATTTGTGTACTTTGTATTTTAGTGTTTTATGCATTTGTAGTAAATATATTTATTCAAGAAATTTCAGTGGTATCAGAGTATATTTGTGTAGTTTAGATTTTAGTGTTTTTATATGTTTGTAGAAAATATCTTTGTCCAAGATATTTCAGTGGTATAAGAGCTACGTATCCTACCATCTTGTGTAGGTTGTGTTGTAAGTTTTGTGTTTTAGTTTTGTTTGTTGACAAGTGATTTAGGTATCATGGAGTGGAGGCGATGAGCAAATTTTTTGCCTACACCAGAAGAGGTGCTAAGGCAAAAATCAAATGAATTCCTTTTGCAAAGACTCAATGAACAATTCCAACAGCTACAACAAATCTCTAAATGAAAAGAGTAACTCTTCGAGTTGATAATTCAATAGTTGAGAGGAGGATATTTTCAAGCAAAGGCCCCCAAAAATTTAGAAGCTTCTGAGACATGGGAATTACAAAAAGGTACGACAGTATCCACCATCCTAGAAGATAAAAAAGAGCAAGAGCCTTAAGAGATTGTGCACGTAAGTGCACACAAGGAGAAAATCTTCTTGCAATAGGAGTTAAAAAGCGCTAAAGAATCCACCATCCAAGAAGAAGATCTAGTTCTACCAAAGTTTGATGAAGACAATGGAGAAGTGGATGTTGGAGAATTAAAAATATTGGAGCTTTTTAGTCCATATGAAGAACATCATGAGAGTTCTCTTGATTTGTCAATAATTGAGGGGAGCATGGAAGCAGAGTTGCCAGCATTAGATGTGGAGGTTGTGCATGAAAATGCACACAAAGAGATTGTTGTAGAGATTTATCCATATGAAGAGGCTAAAATACAAGACAGGGTGAATCAATCACCTTCTTAGGTTACTTCTTCATCTGCACATGAGTTGGAGCAATTGAGTTTGCTTTCATTCTAGGCATGTGGTGCAGATAGGAGTGTTGCAGTTAGGGTGAAGAGAGTGCTTACTATGGCATCCTTTGATGCAGGGATTTTAACCCATAATAACATTAAAGTGACATAATATAAGCCACAAGAAGGATCAAGGATGGAGGATTGAAAATTTTCACAGTTGGTTTAGGATCTGGGTATTTGGATCCATGAATTTATTCAGATTGCTTGAGGACAAGCAATATTTGGGAAGTGGTGATTTGTAATGTCCTTTTCCCCAAATGTGACATTTTAGAAGACCACTAGCCTATTCCATTCTTTTAGGTTATTTGGGTTTTATATGGAAATTTTAGTGTGGATCACTATTCATAAAGTACCAAAAGTACTATTCACTAACACTATTCATATGCTACTATTCACTGACACTATTCATGAGTCACTATTCATGGTGACATGGTAGGTGATATGAAAGGTGACATGGAAGGTGATGAAACTGATGATGCAACAAAAGAGGTGACTTGTGAAGTGATGTGGCATGACCCACATATATATATATATATATATATATATATATATATATATATATATATATATATATATATATATAAAGCATGTGAGAAGACAAAGTGATTGAGAATCACATGGGGCACATGGAAAAGTCAAAAGTAAATCTTGGAGATTCCCTTGCACATTTGAATGAAGACCTTTCACACATGTGAGAGACAAATTGATTAACAATCACATGGAGGCACATGGTATAGGTCAAAATGAGATTCCCTTGCACATGTGGGTGAAGACCTCTCACACATATGAGAGACAAATAACACTATTTCTAAAATAGTGTTCCCACTTCAAAGCATAGTGCATTTATTTACTTGCACTTCAAGTTTTCTCTCTTTTCTCTTGTAAATTCTATAAATATGTTGCTTCTCCATTGTAAATACATGCTTATGATAAACCCCTAAACCCCCTTTATAATTGAACTTGCATGTTCAATCCTTCGTCTCTTGGATTCATTCCTTGAGTTGTATACTAGTCTTGGTGGTGATGTGATTCCACCCACACTGGTTATATTATTATTCTTTTGCAATTTTCAGGACTTTAGTGTGTAGAGTGTAGATTTCTATGTGTAGGTGATTCCAGAGTGCAAGCATGTGTGTGTGTTTTATAGATATTCAACATCTTATTGTGGAGCTATTGTATGGTTTTGCATTCAATGGAGTCTTCCCATTGAGTGTGTTTGTAAGTTGTTATTATAATTATGTACTTGTCAATACAAGAGTTTGTGAGTTGTTATTTCTTTCATTGTAAGAGGATTGTGTGAGGGTTGTTGTTGTATTTCCATTGTAGTTTCAGAGGTCATCTCCATATTCCAAATACATATGTCAGTTGGTATTTCATTGTAATATCAAGTTTACATGGTTTATGTGTGTATTTCAATTTTAAGCCATTTCCATACATGTGTTTATTTGTGATATTAAATCTTAAGTGTGAGTTTATTTTTAGATTTGAGTCCATTAGCATAATTGTGTTTAGTTTGGATTTGTTATAGTGTTTGTAGTATATATCCTTGTCTGGGATATTTCAGTGGTATCAGAGCATATCTGTGTAGTTTGTATTTTAGTGTTTTGTGTGTTTGTAGCAAATATCCCTTTTCAGGATATTTCAGTGGTATCAGAGCATATATGTGTAGTTTGGATTTTAGTGTTTTTATGTGTTTGTAGCAAATATCCTTGTCCGAGATATTTCAATTTATGCATAAATTAATAAGTCTATTTTTTGGGCTTGCTTGGTTCACTGATGATGTCCAAGTGAATGGTATTCTTATCTCTTACACTGTAAAATCCACGTCCTAGGAGTTCTCTTATAATGAATTGAGTGGAGCGAGGTGAAGTAAAATATATCCAATGATAAAGATATTGTTGCCTAGTAAAATATGTGCAATGATAAAGATATTGTTGCCTAGATACAAAGAGATCGTATAGAAGACTTCTAAATTGGTGAATGTAAGAGATTGAGGTATCCCACTACCTTTCATATCGATGATATCAGATTCCATAATGTGCCATCTGACTTGAAACAAGTTAGGATTGATAGATCTCTCCAATACATATTATGGGTATGGTGTCTTATAATATATTTTTTTAAATACTAATTGGAATTTTTTTATATTCTAATTTATGTATGTTTTATATATCTATTGGTGTACATATGGCCCTGAGGATTATAGGGCTGAAGACAAAACACATTATGATATTTAAAATGTTGTGAAGATTGGTATTAACCGATGACCTAACCATAAGCATTTGTGTCATAGATGCCAATGTAATTTTTATGTCCATGTGTTGATGAATATGCAAGAACATGCTTTGATTACATATAACAATATGTGCCATATGTAATGATAGGGTATGGTTTTCTATGGGCACAATATCGATGAATTTAGGGGTAGTCATTGTACTCTGTCTCCATTCATTATTTATGCATTGAAGGATTGGGTGGAGAGATTATTGTTGTTGGTCATGACCTTTGAACTTGTTCACCAAAATCCTTGTGACATGGTCCATTAAAAACTTACATTATTTTAAGGTGAGAGGGAGAGGGATGATTTCATGACTAAATATGACATCCATAATATTTATAGTAGGATGCAAGTAACAAAATATAAATGATGCAAATAACATTAGAACATTTGTCACTAAAAATATTTATGTAGAATTTTAAAAAAATAGGAATGGAGGACCAACTCTTTATTTTAGGGCTCCAACTTCCTCTGTTATATGAGTGGATGTTGAAGTATGCATACAATAATATAGTTTTAATGGACTACATGTATGCGACAAATGCATAGAAGGTACTTGTGGATATCTAAATTTGAAACTTCACACTCGTTATTTTATAAGACTTATGTCTGTGTTTTGCAGTGTAGTTTATGTTGTACATTATTATTATATTTGATAGTATCATAATTGGATTCTTGTTGTATGGGTGTTGATGTCGAGGGCTATTGTTCTTGACCTAACATCATGGATGGGAAAGCTAGTGGTTAGTGCACATTAGATCACATGGTGGAATGGAAACCAAATATTTTTATGGTGGATGATGCTCATGCTAAAAATTGTTGCTATTAGGTAAGTTGAGCCCATGTATATTAAAAATATTCCTTCTTGTCATTGAAAATAATACTTTATTTTCTAGTTTTTCTACATTTACTATCATTATGAGTCTAGGGAAGTGTTTCAATGCAAAGTATATCTTTGTAGTTGGCACATGAGGAGAGAGTGGCAAAAAAAATTGATTGCAAAGACGAATGATGCTGAAATAAGGCAAATAATGCTTAAAACCCTAGGTGAGATAATGCACAAGTCTCCTATTGAGGAGGTAGTGGTTTGTGATGTGAACCTATTCATGGAATAATATGCATCTTAAGAATAATTCATCAACTATTGGAAGGATAAATGGTTCCACTGTATTGGTATGTGGAAAGATGTTTGAATACAATGCCCCATCTAGTTCAAGTGTTAGCAGAGGTTGTAAAAAATACTCTAGAACATGCTAATTACAGGGATAGCTTGCATTGTAGAGAGTACCAACAAGCACAAAAGAGACCACAATATTATTTGCCATCTACAGTGTACAAGAAAAGACTAAAGAGCAAGACAAAATAGATACAACCAGACGCTGAACCATAGCTAGTATTGCATTTGATAATAGATTAAAATAAAACAGAGTATTCATTGTGTTTAAACCATACATAAAAGAAGATAAGAAAAACCATAATAGAATGATTCTATTAATCTCTATCAACACATTGAACTAGATTTTATTACATCAATGTGCTATATATAGTCTTTTACAATTTAGTTGTCTCTTCACATTCCAGCGTTTGAAGATACAAAACGAAAGACTCTTTGCATTCTTCTAGCAGCTAATTAGGCTTACAAAGCCAAATACATACAAAAGTTATACAAAAGACAAAATTGTATACTTTGTAAATGTGTCCATCTGATATATTTCGTGGTTTTACCAAGCTCTATTCTTCGTCCAACACTTTTCCAAACTTAAATATTTGTCTCATCACGAGACAAAGTCACACACTACTCTGATCTGAGATGAAAAGATAAGTCATAAATAAAATTTGTAATTATCACTCTAGGGATTGTTTACCAGTTTTCACTTTTTGCATACTACTTCGCTGCCCTTTTGGGTTTTCAACTAAGTAGCTTACTAGCCTACTGCTATTTTAGGTTTTCAATAGACTAGCATAACTAGGTCGCTGCGCTTTATGGATTTTCAAATAATTTGTTCCCGTTCCTAATGTTTATACTATCTTACAAAAACTACAATATGCTTAAAGTCGCAAAAAGGAAGTGCACAAACCTTATTGCTACCACTGAGGGGATGTTTGGCTAAGTCACTAGAGGTCGATCTGGTTGGGCAGCTGCTAACCCATTGGCTTCTAATGTATTCACTCTCAAAAGTAGTTGTGAAGACTCTGATTTTGTGTCTATCTTCCTCTCTTGAATGATTTGTCGATGATGTTGCCGAGGAATGAACTAGGGATCATCTATTATATGAGCAATAGCTTGATCAAATTGAGTGATATCCTAACTTGAGTGTTCCAATTTATTGTAAAACCATTTATCCATTTTAACCCTAACACGTTTCTTGGCCCAGGTGGTCAGAAATATAGATTTAAAATTCGATTTTCTATGTCTTCTTTGTTTTCGTCCTTCATTTATACAGGTGGTCAGAAATGGCTGGTGTAAGGGACGGTATAGATTTATTTCAAACAGCTTGGAATGAATCTACACGCTACACCTATTTACCTGTAGTCACTTTAACACACGGTACACTTACATTCTCACGTGAATGAAGTCGAAATGACAGCAGAGAGTTACTTGGACTCTGGTCGTGTTAATTTTTTTAATGATTCATGGTACAGGATCAGGTGGTGAAAAAAGTGGAGGAGGAATGGTATCGATTCATTTTAATCTGTTCGTAACCAATCCGCACCGTTCCGTACCTCAGATGTGTTTTTTCGTGCCTACGGCATCAGCCTGTAATTCATTAGGGCATGTCTCTCTACAGTTTAAATAATAATATCAAGTTTTGTACTGTAATGGAATCCCTGCAGATCACAGTATACACTTTTTGGCTCGGTACAGGGAAGGAGGGCCATGGTGTGTGACATAAATATTATGTAGCTGAAATTGACATCCATGAATTTTCATAGGAAGTGGAATATTTGTGCTAGGTATTTCTAGTTTTTATCTTCTGTGGATGCACTGCACATTCATTGAGAATGGCAAGGGGGAAGACAGAGATGAAAAGAATTGAGATTGCAACACGCAGGCAGATTACACTGTCCAAGATCAGAAGGAATGAATTGCTGAACAAGGCTTATGAGCTCTCTCTGCTCTGTGATGCAGAAGTTGCCCTTCTCATTTTCCCCCCCAGTTAGGAATACTCCAGCGACAGGTATGCTTGTATCTGCCCTGAATAAACTATAAAGAAAATATGCGTTTATGTTCAGTAGAGTACAATCGGATAGAATGCTTGTCATGATTATTTCTTTTTAATGTAAGCGTGCCAGCCTGCCATGTTTGTGAAATTTTTTGTATGTAATTGGATTTTGATCTGTTGGGAAAGACGGGCTATAAGTACTAAAACTAAATCTGAGACTTACTGTAAAACATGTATAAAACCAAATGTTTTGTGTGAAGAACTGGGTGGATGTGAAACTGCAATAGGTTTGGTAGTTTGTAAATCCACGGGTGGAATTTTGCCCTACTTACAAGGTGGCTGTAAAATTATAATTGAAGTAGGAGACCATCATAGCAGGCCAGTACGCAGCCACTGCTATCACTCATTTACACTGCAAATGCCTTACCGACCGTGCTCCTGGGTGTGACATGCTAACCACTCATCTTGACAGATATAAAGTGATTGAATCAAAATTTGATCATAAATAGATTAAAGAATGGATGTACAGTTAGATCCATCTTTCCTTTTGTTTTTTGATGCATGATAATTGTGGGCCATAGAAGTGGGGTAGTAGTCTCAGTACCTCCACTTTGTTAATATGTTAATATTGTATCTTTTGTTGTGGTTATCTTGATTGTTGTTAGGATTTGAATCGGGGTTGCTCTTATAAGAGTGTATTAGTTTTAATTTTTTGTTACCAAAAAAAAAAACTGTGCAAATTTTTAGGTTATTCTTTTTCCTATTAACTTGCATTGACATTTTTCGTACCTTTATTTTCCCACGCTTTTATACAAGAATGAAAATAGAAATAGAATCCTTTTAAGATCCATGATGCCAAAAGTTTTATTTATGATTTACAAGGTAACTTACAAAGCATGAGACTATCTCATACTCCCAACATGCAAGACACACTTAACTCTACTTTAAATATAAGGCACACATACCTTACCTCTTATAAGATTTGAACTTTTGACTTCCTTTTCAAGAAGTTATAAGCATAAATTTGAATATTGGTATTTACCAGACTTGTAATAATTGACCTAGAAAAAAGGTACCCTAACTTCTAGCCCATTATAACAAGAATCCACATGAGTTGGACATATGAGTCCTCACGTGATGGGATTAGTCTGAATTTTGGTGGATTTTCACTCTATATCTTTAGAAATGATATACAACATTGACATTTTTAGAAAGACAATTGTTTTTAGTTATAATTTTAAGATAATTTGACAACTATTTTATTTTTTATGTATTAGTCGCTTCCATATTGTTATATAGATGTGAGGTTTGGGACTCATATTTGAGACAAAACGATTTCAAATGTATGGAGAGAGTGCTTATCTTTAAATTATTAAAAAACATTCAGTGTCGGTTCCACATTCAATTATTATTGTAAAGTTAGGAGTATGTCTTCTCTTTTTAACTTGTTAGTTTTCCACATTAACACTATGTTGCATAGGTTTTGATGCATCACAGATCCTTATCATACTCAGAATATGTAACTTTATTTTCAACTTCAATCTTTTATATAGCTTATTGAACAAGGATGCAAATCTTGTTAATATGTTAGAGTTGTGTTATTCTCCATAAGTTAGATATTGATATAGAAAGACACCCTCCTTTTGGGTTTTTTATTAATGCTCCTTAGCTCACTTAACAAAATATTAACATAAATATTTATGAAGAGATTAATATATCTTATTTAAAAGTCACATGATGGATTAATCTAAAGGAGCTCGTGAAACGATTTTTTTTTCATTATTTCTAATTTTATTTATGCTTCTATGTGGATTGAATTTGAATTCCCGAGTACATGAAAATGATGTTTCCATCTTGCTTAAGGTCCTTTTAGCTTAATTTGAGGTTTTCTCTTATTAACTTTAAATAGAATTTGACCATGACCTCCTATATGACGAGTGCATATGTCAATTATATTTTCTAGACCATGAATGTGAAGAACAATTTATATTTAGATATCTTATCTATTATGAGATTCGTATAAGATACCATTGTCTTTTTAGAGGTTGTTATAGCTTCATAAGGATCTTCACTCAGTATGAAGACCATAGATATCTAAATTTATTTATCCATAAGACACTTTAACTTTGACAAAAAAACATTCAAATTGAATTCTTCACATTAATCATTCTAGAAATATTAATTTTTACTTCCAAATAATTGTTTCACAAATCATAAAAGAATACATATCAAAACAACATAATCCATATTTATAAAATAACATATATTTTATTAATTTTAAAATTTATTACCTTTAAATATCAAAATAATTACTTCTCATTAATTTTTTCTTAAAACATTTTAAAAATATATAGATTTTGAAGATACATTTAGTAGTCTCTTTAGGTACTCTATTTATGTATTAACTTCTTCAATCCCTCTTGTCATTCTTAACCTCTAATAAATATTAATATTTACATTAAACAATAATTTTTTGAATTTTAAATATGTTTTTAAGTTAACGATCTTTTACACAATTAAAAAAATATATAATTTTGTTTTAAGTTCATTCATTAAAGTCAAATTTAATGTTGGATGGCCATTTTAATGTCGCGAAATGGATGTTGGGTTGAATTTAAAACCAAAATTTAAACCCAACATTTTTTGTTGTATTGAAATAGATGCAAATTACATAAAGAATTCAATGCTCATAAGAGCACCTTAAAGGAAAAATCTGCTCGCAGCATTTAAAACCCAGAAAGCAATAACAATATAGTGTTGGCAGCAAACAATATCATCTAAAATAGTCAAAATAATAATACAAGATATACATTACAAAATCATAATGTTTATTGATCTAGGCAAGAACAAACACAACAAAGACCTGTCAACTGTCATGCAAAAGAGTCTTTAATTCCTGGGTGATACAAATCTTCTTGTTACTTAGCAACTGGTTCACTTGGTATTTAATTTGTTGAATTTAGAGATCCACCACTGTATTCTTCTTTGATACTATCTAGCATTGAGAGAAAAAAGAATCAAGACAGAAAAACACATTAGAGTAAAGTCTTAGAACTACAAAATCCTAGTGATCATTATGATCAAAAACTGCTTTGTACCTATTCCTCTAGAGGTGCATCAAAATAACATGTCTAACATCATCATCTATAACATTATCATGTAATTCAACCCCTAATAAAGCCTCTTTCCAGTTAAGCTTATGTCCAAAAATAGTAGGTAAGTCACAAAATACTGAATTTCATTATTTTTTCATGAACGGGCATCCCCAAAAGATATGTCTCATACTTTCATGTTGATGAAAAAAAAGACAGTTGATGGGTTGGATCATAATACATTTTAACCTATCCTCAATGGGAAATTTACAATGTCCATCAACTGAGCATCAAAATCAGATTTTAATTTCCAAATTTGAGCAGTGAGTTTTATCCAATATCTTTCATTGAACCTGCAGTTCCATTTTCTATTCAAACGAGGGTTTAAAGGCAATTCAGGAAGCAATTGGATGTATATCTTCTTTAAAGGAAAAGAAAAGAAAAGGATAAGAAGCCAACCATAACCAGTCTTTGAAAAATTACATTGGACAGGGGTTCATAGTTTTATAGATAATTCTAGAGGCACTAAGGACTGCCAAAAAATTAAATATGGTTTATACTTATTTCTCAAGCCAAATCGAGTTTTAATACTCTGCCATGGTAACCAGCGCAAAGTATAAAAATCCCAAAGATCTCCAAAATAGCCAATTCCCTTGTTAAATAGAAAATATGACCGTTTAAGATAGCTTAAGGTAAGGGGTTGGCCTTGATAACGAATATGTTTGATCCACCAAATAAAAGAGGTGGAAAAGTTAAACACATGTTGTAAAGAAGCATCCCTCCATTTTAAGAAGCGACAAGTATATTGCCAAACCTTTCAAATAGATTGTAAGGGTGGTGAAGCTTTCACAATGAAGAATGACGCATGGATAATTGTTAGGGTGTGGAGCTAAAAGCTTCACCAAGGAGCACATAAACAGGTTCGGGTCTACACAGACGCCGGCGTCGGTCAGGAGCGATCGACGTCGGTCAGTTGCAGTTACAGAGGCGCCGACGTCGACAGTATGGTCGGCCGGCGACGGTCACAGGCGAACAGGCAGGAACCGACGTCGGTTACCTGTGTGTCCAGAAAGCGATTTCCGAGGACAGAAGCGAGTGTTTGCATGATGAGTTTGAGTTGTAGACTCAAGCTCGCGTCTCTATTGTTAGCAATATTATTTTTAGAGCCCTTGTTGAAGAGGCTTAACTGTTTGTTGTAAGAGCATGCTCAAGTTTCCTATTTCTATATATAGGAAAGATCTTCTAAGCTATTGTGTGTGTATGAGAGTTGAACTGTAAGAGTAGAACATTGTGAATGTTTGAAGGATAGTATTGAGTTGCATCAATCCAGGTTGTTGGATTTGAGTGTACTTGAGAGAGAGCTCTTGAGGAATAGAGATCTAGTGAGAGATCTTGTGTGCATCTGAGAGAGGTGTGGAAGAACAAAGTTCTTCATTTGTATTCCTATTGTAAAGAGTTTTTAATACAAGTTTTCAGGGTGTTTTCTTGTATATCTTGTTCTGTGCTATTTATCATTTCAGTTACTTATCTATCTGATTTATTTTCGCATTTATTGCTTTCACAAGTGTAATCCATTGTTGGTTGATCCCCAACAAGTGGTATCAGAGCTCAGGTTCACTAACAGGTGGTTCAGATCTGTGTAGTGTGTTTGGATTACAGGTTGCTCACAGGGGTTTCTGCAGGGATTTTTGTTTGAGTGGGAGAAGCAATGGCAGAAGAAAGTAAGTTGAGAATGGAAAAGTTTAATGGCAAGAACTATCAACACTGGAGAATTCAGATAGAGGACTATCTGTATCAGAAAGATCTTTACTTACCGTTAGGTGGGATAGCAAAGAAGCCCAAGGACATGGAGGATGAAGAATGAGAAGTTCTTGACAGAAAGGCTCTAGGGTCTATAAGACTGAGTCTGACCTCCACTGTGATATCTAATTTGTCACAGGCAAAAACTACGGTAGAGTTAATGACTACGTTAGCAAATTTGTATGAAAAACCTTCAGCTTCAAATAAGGTATATTTAATGAAGCAGTTATTTAATTTGCATATGCAAGAAGGTGGATCTGTTTCTAATCACCTGAATGATTTCCATGGTATTGTTAATCAGTTAAGTTCTGTCAATATTGTATTTGAAGATGAAATAAAAGCTCTTTTAATATTATGTTCTTTGCCTGAAAGCTGGCATGGCTTGGTAATGGCAGTTTCTAATACTGCTTCTGCTTCGAATATTTTAAAAGTAGAGGATGTGGTTAGTGTTATTTTGAATGAAAAAATTCGCAGGAAAAGCACAGAAGAGACATCTGGGAACGCTTTAAATCTCGAGAGCAGAGGAAGGCAAAAAGAAAAGAGCAAGAGGAGATCAAGATCTAAGTCTAAGGGAAAAGGCAGATCCAAATCCAGGAATGGCAGAAGGCCACAATGCTGGAACTGTGGAAAGTTGGGGCACATAAGCAGAGATTGCTGGTCAAAGCCTAAGGAGGACAATCAGCACGAAGGAAAGGAAGAGACAAAGGTTGCAGGTATTGCACAGGATGCTCTTATTTTCTCTTTGCATAATAATATAAAATCTTGGGTATTAGATTCTGGTGCATCTTTCCATGCTACCCCTAACAGAGAATATTTCAGTGACTATGTCCATGGAGATTTTGGAATAGTGTACTTAGGGGATGATGAGCCTTGTAAGATTACTGGCAAAGGTAAAGTGCAGCTAAAGATGCAGAATGGCAACACATGGGTGTTGAGAGATGTGATGCATGTTCCTAGTTTAAAGAGAAATTTGATTTCTGCAGGTAAGCTAGGTGATGAGGGTTGTACAGTAACTCTCACAGCAGATTCTTGGAAAGTGACCAAGGGTGCACTTGTTATGGCCAGAGGTAAGAGAGAAGGTACTCTCTATTTGTGTAATTGTGTTACTAACAAATCTCCTTCCGTTTTATCTACTTCAGATGTGGATGCTAAATTGTGGCACTCAAGGCTTGGCCACATGAGTGAGAAGGGGATGTCAATTCTTAAGTCTAAATGTATGCTTTCAGATTTGAAAAGTATGGATCTAGAATTTTGTGAGCATTGTGTATTTGGAAAACAGAAAAGGGTTAGTTTTCTAAAGACTGGGTCTACTAAGAAAAGGCAGAAGTTGCAGCTTGTTCACACAGACGTGTGGGGACCGGCTCAGGTAGCCTCTATCAGCGGATCACAGTACTATGTTATATTCATAGATGACGCCACAAGAAAGGTATGGATCTACTGTATTAAAAAGAAATCTGATGTTTTTGAGACTTTTAAGATTTGGAAAGCCATGGTTGAGAATGAAACAGACAGAAGATTAAAGTGCTTGAGATCTGATAATGGCGGTGAGTTTTGCAGTCTTAAGTTTAACTGATATTGTTACACTCGTGGAATCCGAAGGCAAAGGACGGTTCCAAGGACACCTCAGCAGAATGGTATTGCTGAAAGGATGAACAAAACTATCATGGAGCGTGCAAGATGTATGAGATTGCATGCAGGGTTGCCCTTAGAGTTTTGGGCAGAAGCAGTTGACACCGTAGTGTACCTGATCAACAGAGGACCCTCTACAGCTCTGAATGGTGGAATTCCAGAAGAGGCATGGACAGGTAAAAAGGTAGATCTCTCATATCTCAAAGTTTTTGGTTGTGAAGCCTTTGTGCATATAGATAAGGAAAATAGAAAGAAGCTTGATCCTAAGTCTATGAGGTGCACGTTTATGGGCTATGGCTCAGATGATTTTGGTTTCAGATTTTGGAATCTAGGAACTAACAAGGTAATTAGGAGCCGTGATGTTGTTTTCAATGAAAGAGTGATGTACAGTGATCAGATAAAGAAGCTAGATCAATCTGGGCAGAGCAATGGTGAATTGGACGAAGTTATGGTCCAAAATGAGCTCGCGGGAAAAAGAAATAATCACTTATAGGAAAACACAGAGACCGACGTCGGCAGGTTAGGAACCGGCGTCGGCAGTACAGAAACCGATGTCGGTCATACAGAGACCGACGTCGGCAGATCAGGCACCGGCGTCGGCCAGGAAGAATCGGCGTCGGCCAGTAACAGGTCTACAGGTGGCCGAGGTCGGTCACTGTCAGAAAATTTGGGTGGATAGATTGTTGAGAACGAGTCCAAGACACCAATCAGGAGGTCTGAAAGGGTAAGTAAGCCTCTAATTAGATACTCTCCTTCCTTATATTATTTATTGCTAACCGATGGTGGAGAACCAGAAAGTTTTGAAGAACTTGGGATTTGGTTGAATTGTCAGCTGGTAAGAGAACACTGAAGAACAGATGGACCTACAGGTTGAAAGAATGTGAGGATGGACATATGAGATATAAGGCTAGATTGGTTGTAAAAGGATTTGCACAAAAGCCAGGTATTGACTTTGGTGAGATTTTTTCTCCTGTTGTTAAGATGACTTCTATAAGGGTTGTATTGTCTTTGGTTGCTTTTGAGGATTTGCATCTTGAGCAGCTAGATGTTAAGACAACGTTTCTTCATGGAGATTTAGATGAGGAAATTTACATGGAACAGCCAGAAGGTTTTGAGGTCAAGGGTAAGGAGAAACTAGTGTGCAGGTTGAAGAAAAGCTTGTATGGCCTCAAGCAAGCTCCTAGGCAATGGTACTTGAAATTTGACAGGTTTATGACTGAGCATGGCTACAGTAGATGTCAATCTGACCATTGTGTATATTTTAAGAGATTTGATAACGGTAGATACATTATTCTATTGTTGTATGTAGATGATATGCTGGTTGCAGGATCTCACATGTAGGATATCTCTGAGCTTAAAGTGAAGTTAGCTCAAACGTTTGCTATGAAGGATTTGGGAGCATCAAAGAAAATCCTTGGCATGAGCATTGAGAGAGACAGGGAAAATCACAGGTTGATATTGTCTCAAAAAGATTATGTGGACAAGGGGTTGAAACGGTTCAATATGCAGGATGCTAAACCGGTAAGCACACCTTTGGCTGGACATTTTAAGTTAAGTAAAGAACAATGTCCTAATTCACATGATGAGGTAGAGTACATGAGTATGGTTCCATATTCTTTCGCAGTAGGAAGTTTGATGTATGCAATGGTGTGTACTAGACCGGATATTGCCCAAGCAGTGGGAGTAGTAAGCAAGTATATGGCCAATCCAGGTAAGGAACATTGGAAAGTAGTTCAATGGATCCTTAGATATCTGAGAGGAACCAGCATTAGACACTTGTGCTATGGAGGTTCAGATACTTCTCTACATGGCTATGTAGATTTAGACATGGCAGGAGATTTGGATGGCAGGAGGAGCACCACAGGTTATGTTTTTACTGTAGGTAGAACGACAGTTAGTTGGATATCTAAGTTGCAGAAGGTTGTAGCCTTGTCAACTACAGAAACAGAGTACATTGCAGCTACAGAAGCTAGCAAGGAGATGATATGGATGCCACGGTTCATGGAAGAGCTTGGAAGGGAGCATGGGAGTTGCAGATTGTATAGTGACAGTCAGAGTGCAATCCATTTGGCTAAGAACTCAGCTTTTCATTCTAGAACCAAGCACATACAACTAAGGTACCACTTCATACGGCAGGTATTGGAAGATGGTGAGTTGAAGCTGGAGAAGATCCATACAAACAAGAACCCTGCTGATATGCTAACAAAGCCGGTTACTAAGGAGAAGTTGAATCTTCATTCAACTTCTGTTGGTCTTCATGATTGAGTTGAAGATGGAGGAGCTAGAAGATGTTGTTGTACAGGTACTGGTGCAGCTGGTTTATCTCCAAGTGGGAGATTGTTAGGGTGTGGAGCTAAAAGCTTCACCAAGGAGCACACAAACAGGTTCGGGCTACACAGACGCCGGCGTCGGTCAGGAGTGACCGACATCGGTCAGTTGCAGTTACAGAGGCGCCGACGTCGGCAGTATGGTCGGCCGGCGACGGTCATAGGCGAACAGGCAGGAACCGACGTCGGTTACTTGTGTGTCCAGAAAGCGATTTCCGAGGACAGAAGCGAGTGTTTGCATGATGAGTTTGAGTTGTAGACTCAAGCTCGCGTCTCTATTGTTAGCAATATTATTTTTAGAGCCCTTGTTGAAGAGGCTTAACTGTTTGTTGTAAGAGCATGCTCAAGTTTCCTATTTCTATATATAGGAAAGATCTTCTAAGCTATTGTGTGTGTATGAGAGTTGAACTGTAAGAGTAGAACATTGTGAATGTTTGAAAGACAGTATTGAGTTGCATCAATCCAGGTTGTTGGATTTGAGTGTACTTGAGAGAGAGCTCTTGAGGAATAGAGATCTAGTGAAAGATCTTGTGTGCATCTGAGAGAGGTGTGGAAGAACAAAGTTCTTCATTTGTATTCCTATTGTAAAGAGTTTTTAATATAAGTTTTCAAGGTGTTTTCTTGTATATCTTGTTCTGTGCTATTTATCATTTCAGTTACTTATCTATCTGATTTATTTCCGCATTTATTGCTTTCACAAGTGTAATCCATTGTTGGTTGATCCCCAACAATAATTTTGTCTAGCCATCCCACTGACTACCATTTTCCTTTCACTGTAACTAAGCTAAGTCTATAATGTATAAAATTTTTTCATGGTTCATCACCCTTGACAGCACTAACAATCCATTTGGCCGCTAAACAAACCCCTTGTGTGTTTGGATCTATTAGCCCCAAACCACTTTTACATTTACGCTGAATATAATGGGTCCATGATGTAGATATAAAATCAACATTACCATCCCATTTAGCCTAGAGAAATCATAGGATAATTTTAATTAAGTCCTCATAACCTTTTATTGAAGGCATCCAATAAGTTGAGTAATAAACATGTGCGGCAAGAAATTTTTTGTTAGGTACTTGGATCTTACCTACCAAAGAGAGGAATTTATTCCTCTGACTAAAAGTTTGTTCTTAACTTTGTTGAGGTACCAATTCCACATATCAGAGAGAGAAACTCCAAGACCAAAAGGGATCCCAAGATACCTTATAATCTCACCATGTTTAATTTATTTCCATTCATGAGGTATCCATTGAGGAACATACCCTGATTAGATCATCAGAAATTATGTTTTATCATGAGCAAGCTTAGATCCTGAAACTGAACAATATGGTCCTAAAATAGCCATCGTATTAGATATGTCTTTTTTTCATAATTTTGTAGGAATAATAAGCTATCATCAACACAATATGAATTGATTACAACAACATTATGAAGAATAGAAATTTGTGAAATGAGTTTCATTTCATTGGCATATTGAAGTAGATAACCCAAGGCATCAATTGTTAGGACATAAAGGAAAGGAGCTACGAGGCATCCTTCTCTGATAGATCTCTGTAAAGGAAATGGGCATGTCATCTTATTATTAATAATAATCCAAGCATTAGCATCTTGAAATAACATTTGGACATGAGCTCAAATTTTTGGGCCAAAACCCAACCATTATAACATTTTAAGGATGAAACTCCAACGTATTCTATCATATGCTTTATCAAAATCAAGTTTGATCAAAATAGCATGTTATCTTGTTTGTCGAGCCCATTCACATGTTTTCCATGCAAGAGTAAGATTATTAAGAATATATCTTCCTACAAGAAACACAGTTTATTCAGCGCTTACAATTCCCTGCACCACTGGTATAATCCTCATAGTCAAAGCTTTTGCAATGATTTTATAAGAGACATTAAGCAATGTGATGGGGCACAAGTATCTTCCTTTTTCCCTTTAGGAAGGAGTTTGATTATGCCACCATTAATGTTCGGTCCTAATGATCATTTCTTAAACGCCTCCAGGTAAAGGCAATAAAAATCTTCCTTAATTAGATGTCACATAACCTAGTAGAATTCCATTAGAAGCCCATCGTTGCCTGGGCTTTTGTAAGGGGCCATAGAGAAAAGGGCTTTTTCCAATTCTTCTAAGGAAAGAATTCTATCTAAAAAATGACTATATTTAGAATCTATTATATTAGGAATATGCTCCCTAACAATATCCTCAAGAGCTTGTTGACTATCCTGCCATTGATCATCTTTGAAAAGTTCCTCATAAAACCTTTTAAATAAGTTACATATATCAGAAGGATTAGATTGAAGCACATCAGATTCATCTTTAATAGTGCCACTTCTTTCTTTTTTATGTTTATAATCAAAGTAGCTATGAAAATACTTAGTACCCTTATTACCTTCTTTGATCCAGTGTAATCTAGATCTGATTTCAGCCCCTTGACTTTTATAATTATCAATTTTATGCAATTGTGCCTCTGTAGCAGTAATGTAAGCTTGGAATCTAATATTGTTAGGATCGACATTAAGAATTTTTCTATCATGAATGAGTTTCCCTTAGAGAGATTTTTCCTTTCATTTTCGTTGCCAAACCATTCTTTTACCAAATGAACGAAGAAAAGTGGTACATTGAAAAATCAGTACACACCACCAATCGATCCAGGGATTTCCTTCCCCCAATTTGAGAATAGCATTCCAAATTTTTTCAAAGACAACAAAGCAAACAAAATTATTTAAATGAGAAATATTGAATTCGAAGGGGAGAAAATTGTTATTTAAAAAACGGAAAAAAAAAAAAAACCCAACATTTGAGGAACGTTGATATAACTTTCATGGTTTATATTTCCTTGGGATTCCATGTGAATATGTTGTTATTCTCAACTTCAAGTTGTTTAATAAAAATACCCCTAACGTGTGATTTGGAACAAGTTATGGACATCCTTAAATGAATAATGGAACGGGTTTTTTAAAGATCCAATGCGCATATAGCGATTCTGGCCTACCCTCACATGCCTATGCAACTTTTGTCATTTAAAATTAAAGGATTATAATTTTATTATAGCTATTTTCAAAGTATTTATTTGAAATATGTTGTAAAATATCAATATCAAGATTTTAATTTTAGATTTTTTATATAACATATTGAATAATAATTTTATTATATTTTCTATTATTTTTTTAAGGAAGAAAAATTTATAAATAATGATTAAATAGATGTTAATTTTAAAATTAAAATTAAGAGTGTTTAGGTATTCGATTATCTATATGTATATATTTTTAATTATTTTTTTCATTTTATTTTTTATGGTTTTTATGTCTTTTACTTATTTTTTTGAAAGACGGTGTCTTTTTGCTCTCCTTTTTTCTTCTTCCTTTTGTTTTGTTATAGAAAATAAATCTCCGTTTGTATCCCATATCAATTCATAATTTTAGTAAAAAATATTTTATCTAATCTAATAAAAAACTATCGTTTAATAATTAAATAAATATCAAATTTAAAATCAAACATAATAACAAATATACTCACGTTATTACATCTCACCCCATTACTATTATAGATCAACATGATTATACCATTCATTTGTTATTCATGGAATGTAATTTTTTTTAAAAAAATATAAAAGAACTTTTTTAATGGATGACCATCATTACAATTTTTCAATACCACTTTTTCAACTAGAAATAACACTTAATGGTAAGGGTGCTTAGATAGAATACATTACCAAAACAATATTATGAAACCATTTTTCTAAGATATAATATATATTTAATTTAAATGAATATATGAACCATTTGATAAACAAAATGCTATTATTTAAACTTAATTTGTTTTAATTATGTGTATGATTGAATTAATCGAGTAATTTTTTATTAGATATGCGATTGAGATGATCAAGTTTTGTGAATTTAATTGTAACTAATTACAATAAATTATGGCTTAATTATTCGTAATTGTGTGGGTATTTGAATAGTTTGTCCAATTGATTATATGATTAGGGTTAATCATGCCCCAAATATTAAATTATAATTAATTAGCGTAAATGGAGGTTTGATCAACCCTAATTCCATAAATTCTTGAAAAAATTATGTAATTAATTCAATTAGGTGCATTATTAAGGCAAACCCAACCCTTCAAACCTAATCTAAATCAATAAGCATGAATTGGGGATCGGGTAAGCCCAATTCTTTCTATTGAACAAATGGAGTACTTTGGTCAATTAAGTATGAAATTATGGTTTATCACTCTTGCAGGATTTATTGAAACCAAATGTTGTGAATTGTGGCTTAATTAACTCCAATTCCCTATCTGATTAGATCAATCAAATAATTGATTTTTATGAAGTGCATGATTAGGGCTAGTCTAACATCGTGAATATACTTAAAACCAATTAACATGAATTGGAGCTAAGTTAAATTTAATTAAATGTGACATTGGAAGTCGATTAAATTCAATTACATTTGAAATTGAACAATTGAGTATTTAGTTCAATTGGGTATGGAATTAGACTAGTTCAACCTCACAAACCTGATTATAATCAATTAACATGAATTGGTACTTGATTAGTCCCAACTATGTATTTGATTGGAACAATCAAGTAACTATATTGATAAAATATATAATTAGGATTAATAAAGCCCCTCAATTCTAATTCAAAAATGATTAGCATGAATTAAGGTTAAATTATCCCAAATTCATGCATGATTGAATCAATTGAGTAATGGGTCAATTGGATGTGTAAGTGAGGCTAATCTATCCCTTTAAGGTCAATTGCAACTCATTTCCATATTTTATAATTTGATTTGACCTAATTGCACACATGATTGAAACAAACAAGTAACCAATTTAATTGTGTGTGCCATTAAGGCTAATCAAGCCTTGCAAAACTATTTGAGACCAATTAACATACATTGAATTGATTTAATTCAGAAATTATGTTAAATAGGCATACAATTACGGATAATATGTCCCCATAAGCCCAAATCCAACTAGCAAAAATTCATAATCAATCGGATTCAATCATATGCTTTGTTATACCAATTAAGTAATTGGTTTAATCAAGTGGGTGATTGGGGATAATAGAGCTTTGTGAACTTAATTGGTAAACATAATTATATTGGTAAACTTAATTGCAATAAATTAGTGTGAATTGGAGTTTGATTAGCTCTAATTATACAAATTACTTAGTCAATTGAGAAATTTTTTAATTTGGAGTTACAATTGAGATTTGATCCCTGCAAATCTAATTATAACCAAATTACATGATATGGGTCTATATTATCACTGATTATGTTCCTAATTGAACCAATTGATTAAGTACATCAAATAAATATGTAGTTGGGTCTAATCAAGACCCTCAAACCTAGTAAAAATCAAATAGTTTGAATCTAGGGTTAATTATTCTTAATTGTTCACATGATTAAGCCAATTGAGTACTTGGGTCAATTAGGTGTGCAATTCAATCTAATCAAACCTATCAAGACAAACTAGAACCAATTTTCATATGTTAAGGCTTAAATAGCTCTGATTGCTCGTATGATTGAACTAACCAGGTTATTTGTTCGTTCAAATACACATTTAGGGCTAATCGAGCCCAATAAACCTAATTTTACCCAACTACCTCACATTAGGAATAATTAGTCTCAATCAAAATAAATTATATATAAGTAATTAGTCCATGTTGGATCTCGACTA
Organism: Torreya grandis; assembly: GCA_037957365.1. Lineage (NCBI taxonomy): Eukaryota > Viridiplantae > Streptophyta > Pinopsida > Cupressales > Taxaceae > Torreya > Torreya grandis. The sequence goes on from JARHVA010000208.1 coordinate 3,447,773, forward strand.
TCTTAAATGTGGTTAGGATTGAACCAATCGAGTAATTGGTCTATTGGGTAAAAAATAAGGTTAATGAAGCCATATAATTTCAATTTTTATTTTAAAATATTACATAAAAACACCAAATTTGCATGTAGGGTGCATTCAATCGAAATGTATTTGAATTAATGTGTCAATATCCTCTTCACTCTCATTATCTCTAAGAGATGAAAAATTTGTAAAATTTAATTTTGATGCTTTTTTGACCTTCGAAAAATTTTACCAATCATTTTGAAAGACCCCAATAGCTACAAAAATACTATTGGTTCACCCAAAATAGATTTTAAAAGTTAAAGTTCAACCACAAAAACTCTAATTTAAATACAAAAAACTTAAAATGACTAAACCATCACCAAATTAATTTTTGAAAAATATATACTAAATAACAACTCTTAGAGCTTTGAGACAACATTAAAAAGATGAAGAATGACCCTTTTTTTTTTTTTTTTTGGAATTTACCAAAATAAATTTAAAATATAAAATATAAATTTTCTTAAAATTTATTTAATTAAAGAAGTAAAAATAATTTTAAATTTCATCAAGTTCATCTAAAGTCAATATAAAAACACTTTGTGAAAATAGAGTTTAAATAATGTGCGAAATTGTGGGACTGTGAAACAGTATGAGGGTGATAGTACAACTATTAAAGTCTATCAAATTCATCTAAAATCAACTTAAAAATACTATGTGAAGTCAGAGTTTAAATAATGTGCAAAATTGTAGGAGAGTCAAAATGTAATACTTGTATAGAGATTAGCAAATCAAAGTAATGTCAATCTCCTATACAAATAAGTAGTGGAGGAAGATTGATATTTAAAAAAAAAATTGAATAGAGAAATTTTTATTACTTAAAGTTGAAGAGATTAAACAGAAAAATATTTATTATTTAAAGTTGAACAGAGCAAATGTATAAATATTATCAACTTAAAATAAATAAATTAATTAAAAAAAACATTAATAAAGGAAAAAAATATTTTTTTTTTAAAAAAATTGTCTTTTTAAATTAAAAAAATATCATTAATTCTAAATAAGTTTATATTTTAAATATGTTAACATATTAAACTTTTGATTAACCAATTAAATATATATTACATTTGTATATTAATTTTACTTCATTTTTACATTATATATGTAACTAGTTTTGCTTCCACCTATAAATATTACATGCTGGGTGCCTTCCAAACATAAATAAAAGATTAATTATGAAAATATATTCAATTCATGGAAACATAAAAATATATACAAAATATTTAAGAGCATTATAAAATATTATCAATTTGAGAGACATTCTTAATATAAAAGAATAAAATTAAAACTATAACCTGTACAATTAGTGAATAACATTGTGTTTTAGAAAACTTGGCTAACATAATTAAATTATAAAATTAATTTCAAAATATTTAATAGAAAAAGTTTAGAAGAAAATATATATATCTGTAGACACTTAAATTTGGCCACCAATGATCTCCAACCAACATTTTAACTAATTTCCATCAAAGTGCATAATTTGACTTAAAAACATTAAAACACATTAAATGAGTTGAAATTGATATATTCAAGTGATAATTTTAGCTAGGGTATCACTAAATGGGGTAATGCAATTTATGAGCTAGCTAACTTTGATCAAATTGTTTCAAGTCAAAATACTAATTTTACTTCTGGGTGCTCTGGATTACTTTTTTATATCAAATTTTTTGTATACGATGTGTGTCTTTGTTATTTGGTATTGGTAACATTTTAAATAGGATAACAGATCCAATGCATCTGACATTGACTTCTAATTCCAATCTAGTTAAATTTTGAACCAATAACAAAGCATTATGATCAATTTGAGTAATTTGTGCACAAAGTGCTTAATCATACTTAAGAGTTAATTGAACCAAATTAGATCCTAATTAATAATTTCATAGAAACTTATTTTTAGAAATGAATATTAAATATCTACATCATCAGGTGACCTCATTTCTTGGGAAGACATCCCTAGGTCATAAATGCCACAAATATAAGGGTTATGGGTCTCCCATGCCTCTTTATTACCTTTCATGCCTTATTAATGTACTTTCTTTCAAAGTCATGATGGAGATAATTATGGATTTTAATTATATAATTCAATTAATCTATGACCACATATCTCAATCTTGAGATGGATGGTCATAGTTGATTTTGGTCATTCTTGAAAATTTATAAATAGAAAGGCCATGAACATCATTTTAAAGCTTAATTTGTGCAAAGTTATTATGTCAAATTGATTCTAAGAGCTTTCACATGCCAAAGTTATGATGTCAATATATTGAGCCAATCCAAGCCAAAGCCACTACAATAACCATTTGAAGCATCCAAAGAATGCGAAAGATTCTTGTTTTTCTTTACTTTTTAGTTGAGTTTTTCATTTGTTTTTGTTATTAAGCTCACCCTAGTAACTAAGCCTAAAGATGTATGCTAGTTAGTGTGTTTTTATCAATTTATTTTCATTTTGAAACTAACACAATACTAATCACCTCCCTTGAGTCAATTCCTAGTTCACAATATCAATATAATCTGTTAATAATGATATAACATTTTCATAACAAATAATTATATGTAAAAAATTTAATTTACATTTTATAAATTAAAAAATATTTTATTTAATAAAATTAAAATTTATAAAGGTAAAAATTGAACAAGCAAACAATAAGAAATATCTAATAATACTACACAAATATAGATTTTGTTATAAATGATTAATAAATGTAATTAAAAGGGGACCACATTCTATTACAAATTGTATGAATTATTTAAAATTTTAATTTAATAAACTCAAAAAGAGAATGATCATATTATATTAAAAAAAATCATTTACATAAAATCAATTCTATTATCATTAAAGAGATATCATGTTTACTATTTAAAAATTAATTAAATATTTTAATTAAATAAAATTATTTATTTATTTATTTATTTGATAGAGTAAAGATTATAGGTTTTGAAGATCCCAAAATTTAATACACATGAGAGAAAGATGAATTATTTATGCACAATAAGTACATTTCTACCAGTAGTAATGAGGTAAGCATAATAACATGCTAAATACAACTAGCAAGATAAAACATACAATGGTTGTGTCTAACCACTTTATGTATATTTTCAACGATTTTCTATTTTCTTTCTACCTTCAATAACTATCTTTTATGGTTATGTTTTGAGTCCCTTCGAGCCAAGAGTTTCTGCTCGGATTCCTCTTGAGCGGAGGGTCATATAAGAAGGATTTAAAACTACTTTAGTACCTTTTTTCTTTTTTGAACCTTTGTCCAATCTTCCTTATCTTCTATAACAATGCAGGGCTAAGATTTGTCTTCACCTATTGGGTCCTCAGATGTTTTTTCCCTAGATAATTCTAAACTTGGGTTTTTATCATAGTAGACTAGTACGAAAATGACTACCATGTTCATGGCTTTCCTTGGAGAGATTAGGTCTTTCAGTAGAACATCTTTAGATTGAAAAATAATAAGGTCCTCATTTGGAACAGAAGGTTCAAGACCTTCCAATGGTGACTCATTGTCAAAACCATCAAGATCTTCATCACATCCACCTACAGAAGGTCAAGGTTACAGTCTTTCCATCAAAAGGATTCTTTTTTTTTCTTGAGGGAACTGTAGTTTATGGTTAAGTGGCTTGTATTAAAACAACTACGACAATGAAATAAAAAACCTTCATAATCCATGGGTTGGGACCAAGAGTGGTCCCCAATTTGTAAAGTGATATTTTCTGAAAAATTCTTGGAAGTGTCAATATTCACCAAAATTATGACAAAAGTAGTGTGATAAAAATGATCAGTATCTAGATGCATTTGCAGGTAATCACCCAATGAATTACCATACTTTTGAGACTGGATTCAATCCAAAATTGAAGAAGAAGATGAGTCAGGTAAACCCAAATGGGTTTAACATTGAGTGGTTCTGTGAGGGGGTTGAAGGCAAGGGGCCATAGTTTGATGACCAAAGGGTGGTGGATTAAGCACCAAAAATTATTTTGAATTTATTCCTTGTCTTCAATATTGTAAGAGATAGTAATAAAGAAACTTTTTGCACAAGGTTAAGTATCAAGATTCCCCGTTTGGAGGGGTTGCAAATTCTTCAAGATCCAAGCATGCAGTATTTGAAATTTTGACCAGTAATCCATGAATCTATATTTGAGATCTTTGGTTGAGAATTTTTTTTTCTGATTTGATTAGTTGTCTAATCTCCTCTTCATCAAAGGTAATAATAGCATCAAAAAATGTAGGTTTGAGAGGTATGAGATCTAATTTTAGATATGTTTTATGAGACTACATCAATGAAGGATAAATGTTTTATAGGGTTCACTGCAGCTTACAGTTTCATGATGTCTAGGGCTCTTTTAGCAGCAGGGGTTCTACCATTCGCTGGGTAGATCTGAGTTGAGTCAATTTTATGCTTTTCACCTGCCATAGTCTTCTGCACAAGGTCCATGTTCTGCACAACATCCATTTTTCACATTGTTCTAGACTTTCACATAGCGGTAGCCTTCTACCCAGAGTTGTTAGACATATGAGAGCTTCTGCTATGAGTGGGAAGGGAAACAATGTCAGTATTCTACTCAACGATAGCCTTCTACCTAGAAATGCTAGACATATAAGAGCTTCTGTCATGGACATGAAGGGAAACAATGTTGTTCTTCCACACAATGACAACCCTCTATCCAAAATTCCCAGACATAGGAGAGTTTCTATCATGAGTGTGAGGGGAATCAACATCAGTCCTACGTGCAATGATGGCCTTTTACCTAGAGTTGTCAGACATGGGGAGCTTTTACTATGAACATGAAGGGAAGCAATGTCAGTCTTCCATACAATGATGGCCTTCTATCCAAAAATGCTAGACATAGAAAAACTTATGCCATGGGCATGAAGGGAAGCAACATCGGTCTTCCATGTAATGACGACCTTCTATCTAGAATCACTAGACATAGGAGGGATTTTGCCATGAGCATGAGGGAAAGCAATGTTAATCTTTTACATAGCGACAACCTTTTATCTAGCATCACTAGACACATGAGAGCTTATACCAAGAATGTGAAAGTAATCAATGACGATCTTTTGTACAGTGATAACTTTCTATCCAGAAACTTCAAAATCAAAAGAATTTCCACCATAAATAAGAAGAGGAGAGAGCAAACTCATTTCAAAAATAGCATCCAAAAATAAAACTAAAAATTCATTAACTATAATAATATAAAATATTTAATATAATTATAAAAATATATTTAAATGTACAAATGAAATGACATCCGATCAAAACTTCTTTCACTTTTAAAAAAAATCAAAGATATTTACATTTTTATTTAAATATTTAAAAAAGTTAGTGTTGCTCTATTTAATATTAAAAAAGTGTAACAAATATTATTGTAACTAACTTTTAAGGAGATGAACAATAAATTAGAGAACCAAACTCTCCCAAAAGAACAATAAAAAAATAAAAATAAATTTCATGAGTTATATTATGGTAAACTCATATGGTATCAGTGTTAATGAGTAAGAGTGATTGTACATTTCCTGTGCATTAATTAATAGTTTTTTCGGATCCCTTTTTGATATTTAATGTTTTATATTTATTTTTTATTTATTTTAAATTTATAACAATTTTTTATTTATCATCAATTTAGTCATCCTACAATACGCGAGGAAGGGTTTGAGGGTTTCCGCGTAGACGCGAGGAAGGGTTTGAGGGTTTCCTCACAGACGCAAGGAAGGGTTTGAGGGTGCTGTGCAGATGCGAGCCCCCTATTCGAACCCCCTCCACTGTAATGTGAGATTTATTATTGCGTGGAACTTTATTTTTGCCTCGGATTTCTGTATTGTGGATGGAACCTAGGTTGGATTTTCAGCTTGAGTTGGATTGCCATCCAGATCTGGTTTGCGAAGGAAATAGTGGACGAATGGGGGAAACTATGTTGAATGGCAGCCACGCTGAAGTAGTTAATCATTCACATGGCCGTGGAGGGATTTCATATTTTTTCTAGACGGGAGGAGTGCTCATTGAAAATGCACGCAGGGCCTGGATCTGGCCGAGATCCACGAGCATCTTTTCATCGGCCACCGCGGGGAGTCGCATAGGGTGCTCACGGATATACATGGATAGCGATGTCATAATCTTAAGGTGACTTTCGAAGATGTGGAATGTAATCAGGGTGCAGAACATGGATCTCGAAAGCAGGGTGTGGAACTAGCTGAACAATGCAATTTTGGTGTTTGACATGGGGCATCCACTGGTGTAAGGATGCCATGGCTGCGAGCAGTGTGATTTTAGGGTTTGAGGGCATGGTGGAGCATGGCCTTTTTCTCAACATGGCTACGGCCGTCATTATTGTTGGATCTGACGGTGACTCTGCCAAATCAAAGGGACAGAGAAACCAAAGGTATTTTGCAAAATTTTAATGTCCCGATTAATGCTTGTGTGTCGTTATTGCAATGGCAACCTGCATTGTTGGCTAGGGCAAAATGCTAAAGATATATATATTTTAGAATTCTTTACCCTATGTTGTATGTTTTTTGAGGTTTCAGGTCCTATAAAACCTGATTTTGATGCTGCTCTGCAGTAGGTTTCAACATTGTTTGTCCTGGTGGTTGTTAATGCTTTATCTTTCTTGATTCTGTATAGGGTTTTGGGGTCCCTTCAAAACCTGATTTTACCACAATCTAAAACAATTTTTTATTTATTTTTTACTTTACAATAATAATGTTCAATAAAAATATATTTAAAATTAATTTTTTTAAATGTTTTTTTATATGTAGAGAATTGATTTTTTTAAATTAATAATCGATTCTTTTTTGACTTGGGGGAACCTTTTAAACTAGTGGGAAGTAGTGTCACTTAAAAAGTCAACTACCAATAGCAAGGAAGACTCGAACACGGGACCTCATTACATGTGGAAAATTATTTATAAGAAGAAAAATCCACTCCTCGTCACTCTTAAATTACTTTTGATTATTATTATCTATTATTATTACTTTCAAATTATTCATAAATTGTATAAAAATATTTGTTTTGATGAATGCAAAATTAAAGATGTTTGAGCTTTATTAACATTTATTTATTTAGAAAATTTATTTTTACTATACTTATAATTAAAGAATTATTTTTTTAATTTTTCCTTCATTTTTTTAATTTCTTTTATTTCTTCTTTAAAATTAATAAAAAATATTTTTGTAAGAAAAAAATAAATATGACAAAATTAATAAAATATTAGAAAACATCTTATAATTTCATAGTTTTATTCTTTCTTAATTTTTAAATTTGTTAAAATTACATTTATACTCTTTATTTCTTAATTTATATTATTTTTTTAATCCATAAACTAGTTTTAATCTTTCATAAATATTAATTTCATTATCTTTAATCTTTTATCTTCACTTTTTAAAGCAAGTTTTCTCTTGCTAAACAACGCCCCATAAGATTTTTTCATTTTAAATGATGAATCCACTTTTGGAGGAGAAAGGTGGCTTTATATATTTTCGATAAGAATAAAAACTCCTTTACTCTTACTTTTTATGCTTATTTTTCAAAGCTTGGATTCTCATTTTGTGGTGTGGAAAAGGCAATTGATTTTGTTTATTTGTAACCATGCACCATCATTGAGTTAGATATATAAATCTCAATTTTACATTTGAAGGGTTATGAAGAAAATGCATCTATAAATGGTATTGTTGTATATGATAGTGAAGATTTTATCCTTGAATAAGGAAAGTATAGGTTCACATTATTCTTACTTATTAGAGCTTGGATTTTTATTTTGTGGTGTGGAGAAGGCCATTGATTTTGTTTATTTGTAACCATGCACCATCATTAAGTTAGATATATAAATCTCAATTCTACATTTGAAGGGTTATAAAGAGAAAGAAAATATATTTATAAAATATATTGTCATATATGATAGCAAAGATCTTATGATTGAGTAAGGGAGGTATAGGTTCACATCATGAGAGAAGAGTATGATAAATACATTTTATAATCTATGCAAAGTCGGTCTTAGAGATGGTCTTATATGCTCCAAAATCTACCTTATATTCTAATTAAGTATGATTAAGTGTGCAAGTTAAACAACAAGATCAATTTGAAGGTATCCCCAATTAAAATAATTGTTCAACAATTTATATTGAAATAGATGCAAATTACATAAAGAATTTAGTGCTCATAAGAGCACCTTAAAGGGAAAATCTACTGACAGCATTTTAAAACCAGAAAACAATAACAGTATAGTGTTGGCAGCAAACAATGTCATCTAAAACAGTCAAAATCATGATACAAGATACATATTACAACATCATAATGTTTGTTGATCCAGGCAGGAACAAACAAAACAAAGATCTGTCAACTGTCATGTAAAAGAGCCTTTAATTCCTAAGCGATACAAATCTTCTTGTTACTTAACAACTAGATCACTTGGTATTTAATTTGTTAAATTTAGAGATCCATCACTGTATTCTTCTTTGATTCTACCTGACATTGAGAGAAAAAAGAAGCAAGACAAAAAAGCACATTAGAATAAAGCCTTAGAACTATAAAATCCTGGTGATCATTATGATTAAAAATTGCTTTACACCTATTCTTCTAGAGGTGCATTAAAATAACATGTCTAATACCATCAACTATAACATTATCATGTAAAACAACCCCTAATAAAGTCTCTTTCTAGTTAAGCTTATTTCTAAAATAGTAGGTAAATCACAAAACACTGAATTTCATTATTTTTTCATGAACAGGGATCCCTAGAAGATATGTCTCATACTTTCATGTTGATGAAAAAAAGGACAATTGACAGGTTGGATCATAATACATTTTAACCTATCCTCAATAAGCAATTTGCAATGTAGTATATTCCAAGCCATCAACTGAGCATCAGAATCAGGTTTTGATTTTCAAATTTGAGTAGTGAGTTTTATCCAATATATTTCATTGAACCTATAGTTCTATTTTCTATTCAAATGAGGGGTTAAAGGCAAATCAGGAAGCAATTAGATGTTTATCTTCTTTAAAGGAAAAAAGAAAACGATAAGAAGCCAACCATAACCAGTCTTTGAAAAATTACATTGGACAGGAGTACATAGCTTCACAGATAATACTAGAGGCACTAAGGACTGCAAAAAAATCAAATATGGTTTATACTTATTGCTCAAGCCAAATCGAGTTTTAATAGTCTACCTTGGTAACTAGATCAAAGTAGAAAAATCTCAAAAATCTCCAAAATAACAAATTCCTTTATTAAATAAAAAATAAGATTGTTTATGACAGCTTAAGGCAAGGGGTTGGCTCTGATAACAAATATGTTTGTGACACCAAATAGAAGAGGTGGAAAAGTTGAACCCATGTTGCAAAGAAGCATCCCTCCATTTTAAGAAGTGAAAAGTATATTGCCAAGCCTTCCAAATAGATTGTAAGGATTGTGAAGCTTTCAGAGAGAAGAAAGAAGCATGGATAAATTTGTCCAGCCACCCCACTGACTGCGATTTGCCTTTCATTGCAGCTAGGCTAATTCTAGTCCATATAAGAATTTTCCATAGTTTATCACCTCTGACAACTCTAACAATCTATTTGGCTTCGAAACAAACCCTTTGTGTTTTTTTATCTATTAGCCCCAAACCACCTTTACATTTAGGCTGAATATAATGGGTCCATGATGTAGATATAAACCCAACATTACCATCCCATTTAGCCTAGAGAAATCATAGGATAATTTTAATATAGTCCTCATAACCTTTTTTTGAAGGCATCCAACATGATGAGTAATAAACATGTGTGGTAAAAAAAAAATTGTTAGCTACTTTTATCTTACTTGCGAAAGAGAGGAATTTATTCCCCTAACTAAAAAGTTTGTTCTTAACTTTGTTGAGGTACCAATTCCACATATCAGAGAGAAACTAAAAGATCAAAAGGGATCTCAAGATACCTTATAATCTCACCATGTTTAATTATTTTCATTCATGAGGTATCCATTGAGGAACAGATCCTGATTGGATCATCATAAATCTATTTTATTATGAGCAAGCTTAGACCTTGAAACTGAACAATATAGTTCTAAAATAGCCATTGTATTAGAGATGTCTTTTTCAAAATTTTGTAGGAATAATAAGCTATCATCAACATAATGTGAATTGATTACAACAACATTATGAGGAATAAAAACTCTTGATATGAGTTTCATTTGATTGGCATATTGAAACAAATAACCCAAGGCATCAATTGTTAGGACATAAAGGAAAGGAGCTAAGGGGCATCCTTGTCTAATGGAGCTCTGTAAAATAAATGGGTCTATCATCTTATTATTAATAATAATTCGAGCATTAGCATCTTCAAATAACATTTGGACATGAACTCAAATTTTTGGACGAAAACCCAACCATTGTAACATTTTAAGGATGACACTCCAACGTATTCTATCATGTGCTTTATCAAAGTCAAGTTTGATCAAAATAGCATTTTGCCCCATTTTTGAGCCTATTCACATGTTTCTCATGCAAGAATAAGATTATCAGGGATATATCTTCCTATAAGAAACACCTTTTGTTCAACTCTTACAATTCCTTGCACCACTGATTTAATCCTCATAGACAAAGCTTTTGCAATGATTTTATAAGAGGTATTAAGCAATGTGATGGGGCGCCAACTAGATATAATATCTTCCTTTTTCCATTTAGGAAGGAGTTTGATTATGCCACCATTAATGTTCGGTCCTAATGATCCTTTCTTAAATGCCTCCAGGTAAAGGCAATAAAAATCTTCCTTAATTAGATGTCAAATAGCCTAGTAGAATTCCATTGGAAGCCCATCGTTGCCTGGGCTTTTGTAAGGGGCCATAAAGAAAAGGTCTTTTTCCAATTCTTCTATGGAAAGAATTCTATCTAAAAAATGACTATATTTAGAATCTATTTTATTAGGAATATGCTCCCTAACAATATCCTCAAGATCTTGTTGACTATCGTGCCATTGATCATCTTTGAAAAGCTCCCTATAAAACCTTTTAAATAAGTTACATATACCAGAAGGATTAGATTGAAGCACATCAGATTCATCTTTTATAGCACCACTTCTTTCCTTTTTATGTTTGTAATTAAGGTAGCTAACAAAATACTTAGTACCCTTGTTACCTTCGTTGATCTAGTGTAATCTAGATCTGATTTCAGCCCCTTGACCTTTATAATTATCAATTTTATGCAATTGTGCTTCTGTAGCAGCAATGTGAGTTTGAAGTCTAGTATTGTTAAGATCGACATTAAAAAGTTTTCTATCATGAACAAATTTCCCTTGTAGAGATTTTTATTTTCATTTTCGCTGCCAAACCATTCTTTTACCAAATGAACGAAGAAAATTGATACATTGAAAAATGGCTGCACACCACCAATTGATCCAAGAATCTTCTTCCCCTAATTTAAATATAACATTCCAAATTTCTTCAAAGACAACAAGACAAAAAAAATTCTTTAAATGGGAAATATTGAGTTTGAAGGGGAGAAAATTGTTATAAAAAAAAAACTCAAACAAAAAAACCCAACATTTGGGGGATGTTGGTATAACTTTCATGGTTTATATTTCCTTGGGATTCCATGTTAATATGTTGTTATTCTCAACTTCAAGTTGTTTCATAAAAATACCCCTAACGTGTGATTTGGAACAAGCTATGGACATCCTTAAATGAATAATGGAACGAGTTTTTTTAAGATCCAATGCGCACATAGCGATACTGGCCTACCCTCACATGCCTATGCAAGTTTTGTCATTTAAAATTAAAGGATTATGATTTTATTATAGCTATTTTCAAAGTATTTATTTGAAATATGTTGTAAAATATCAATATCAAGATTTTAATTTGATTTTTTATATGATATATTGAATAATAATTTTATTATATCTTATATTAATTTTTTAAAGAAGAAAAATTTATAAGTAATGATTAAATAGATGTTAATTTTAAAATTAAAATTAAAATTAAGGGTGTTTGGGTATTTGATTATCAGTATCCTTTTTTTTTATTATCTTTTTCATTTTATTTTTTATGGTTTTTGGGTCCTTTACTTCTTATTTTTTTGAGAGGTGGTGTCTTTCTGCTCTACTTCTTTATTCTTCTTTCTTTTTTGTTGTAGAAAATAAATCCTCATTTGTATCCCATACCAATTCATAACTTTGGTAAAAAATGTTTGATCTAATCTAATAAAAAACTATCATTTGTTAATTAAATAAATATCAAATTTAAAATCAAACATAATGATAAATATGCTCACGTTATTACATCTCACCCCATGACTATTATAGATCAACATAATTATACCATTCATTTGTTATCCATGGAATGTAATTTTTCTAAAAAAATATAAAAGAACTTTTTTAATGGATGACCATCATTACAATTTTTCAATACCACTTTTAAAACTAGAAATAACACCTAATGGTAAGGGTGCTTAGACAAAATACATTACCAAAACAATATTATGAAACCATTTTTCTACGATATAATATATATTTAATTTAAATGAATATATGAACCATTTGATAAACAAAATGATTTTATTTAAACTTAACGTGTTTTAATTATGTGTATGATTGAATTAATCGAGTAATTTTTTGATTATATATGTGATTGAGGATGATTAAGTCTTGTGAACTTAATTGTAACTAATTACAACAAATTATGGCTTAATTATTCTTAATTGTGTGGGCATTTGAATAGATTGTTCAATTGATTATGTGATTAGGGTGAATCAAGCTCCAAATATTAAATTATAAGTAACTAGCCTAAACGGAGGTTCAATCAACCCTAATTCCATAAATTCTTGAAAAAATTATGTAATTGATTCAATTAGGTGCATTATTAAGGCAAACCCAACCCTTCAAACCTTAGATGAATTTGATAGATTTTAATAGTTGTATCTATCACCCTCATACACTTTGACAGTGTCACAATTTTGCACATTATTAAACTCTAATTTCACAAGGTGTTTTTATATTGACTTTAGATGAATTTGATGATGAAATTTAACACTATTTTTACTTATTTAATTAAATAAATCCCTTTAGTAAAATTTAAAAGTTATTTTTTACATTTTGAAATTTATTTTGGTAAATACCAAAAAAATCGGGGTCATTCTTCATCTTTTTAATGTTGTCTCAAAGTTCTAAGAGTTATTATTTAGTATATATTTTTCAAAAAGTAATTTGGTGATGGTTTAGTCATTTTAAGGTTTTCGTATTTAAATTAGAGTTTTTGTGGTTTAACTTTAACATTTACAAATTTATTTTGGGCAAATTAATAGTATTTTTGTAGCTATTGAGGCCTTTCAAAATGACTGGTAAAATTTATCGAAAGGTCAAAAACCAATCAAAATTAAATTTTAATAAATTTCTCATCTCTTAGAGATAATGAGAGTGAAGAGGATATTGAACAATAAATTCGCATACACTTTGATTGAATGCACCCTACATGCAAATTTGGTGTTTTTATGTAATATTTTATAATAAAAATTGAAATAATATGGCTATCGTTAACCTTATTTTTTACCCAATGGACCAATTACTCAATTGGTTCAATCCTAATCACAATTTAAGATAATCGAGCTCCAACATGAACTAATTACTTATATATAATTTATTTTGATTGAGGCTAATTATTTCTAATGTGAGGTATTTGGGTACAATTAGGTTTATTGGGCTCGATTAGCCCTAAATGTGTATTTGAACGAGCAAATACCCTGGTTAGTTCAATCATATGAGAAATCAAAGCTATTTAAGCCTTAATATATGAAAATTGGTTCTATTTTATCTTGATAGGTTTGATTAGATTGAGCTTTTCACACCTAATTGACCCATTTACTCAAGTGGTAAACTTAATCAAGTAAACACTTAAGAATAATCAATCCTAGATTCAAACTATCTGGATTTTACTAGGTTTGAGGGTCTTGATTAGACCCAACTACATATTTATTTGATGTACTTAATCAATTGGTTCAATTAGGAACATAATCAGTGATAATATAGACCCAAATCATGTAATTTGTTTATAATTAGATTTGCAGGGATCAAATGTCAATTATAATTCCAAAATAAAAAATTTCTCAATTGGCTAAGTAATTTGTATAATTAGAGCTAACCAAGCTCTAATTCACACTAATTTATTGTAATTAAGTTTACCAATATAATTATGTTTACCAGTTAGGTTCACAAAGCTCTATTATCCCCAATCATCCACTTGATTAAACCAATTACTTAATTGCTTTAACAAAGCATATGAGTGAAGCCAATTGATTATGAATTTTTGCTAGTTGCATTTGGGCTTATGGGGATATATTATCTGTAATTATACGCCTATTTAACATAATTGTTGAATTAAATCAATTCAATGTACGCTAATTGGTCTCAAATAGTTTTGCAAGGCTTGATTAGCCTTAATGGCACACGCAATTAAAATTGTTACTTGTTTGGTTCAATCATGTGTGCAATTAGGTCAAATCAAGTTATAAAATATGGTGATGAGTTGCAATTGACCTTGAAGGGATAGATTAGCCTCACTTACACATCCGATTGACCCATTACTCAATTGATTCAATCATGCATGAATTTTGGGCTAATTTAACCTTAATTCATGCTAATCATTTTGAATTAGAATTGAGGGGATTTATTAATCCTAATTATATATTTTATCAATACACTTAATTGATTATTCCAATCAAATACATAGTTGGGGCTAATCAAGTACCAATTCATGCTAATTGATTGTAATCAAGTTTGTGAGGTTGAACTAGTCTAATTCCATAGCCAATTAAACCAAATATTCAATGGTTCAATTTTCAAATTTAATTGATTTTAATTGAGCTCCAATTTCACATTTAATTAAATTTAACTAAGCTCCAATTCATGTTAATTGATTTTACGTATATTCATGAGGTTAGACTAGCCCTAATCATACACTTCATAAAAACCAATTACTTGATTGGTTTAATCAGAGAGGGAATTGTAGTTAATTAAGCCACAACTATTAAAATCTATCAAATTCATCTAAAATCAACCTAAAAACACTATGTGAAGTCAAAGTTCAAACAATGTGCAAGATTGTGGGAGAGTCAAAGTGTAATACTTTGTGGGAGAGTCAAAGTGTAATACTTATATAGAGATTAACAAATCATAGTAATGTCAATCTCCTATACATTAAGTAGTGGAGGAAGATGATACTTTCTAAGAGATTGAATAGAGAAATTTTTATTACTTAAAGTTAGAAGAAAATAAACAAAAAATATATTTATTACTTAAAGTTGAACAGAGCAAATATATAAATATTATCAACTTAAAATAAATATATAAATTAGAAAAAAACATTAATAAAGGCTAAAAAATGATTTTTTTAAAAAATATTGTCTTTTTAAATTCAAAGAAAATATCATTCATTCTAGATAAGTTTATATTTTAAATATATTAACATATTAAAGTTTTGATTAACCAATTAAATATTTATTACTTTTGTATATTAATTTTACTTGATCTTTACATTATTATATGTGTAACTGGTTTTGCTTCCACCTATAAATATTATATGTTGGGTGCCTTCCAAACATAAATAAAAGATTAATTATGAAAACATAATCGACTCATTGAAACATAAAAATATATACAAAATATTTAAGAGCATTATAAAACATTATCTATTTGAGAGACATTCTTAATATAAAAAAATAAAATTAAAACTCTAACGTGTATAATTAGTGAATAACATTGTATTTTAGAAAACTTGGCTAACATAATTAAATTATAAAACAAATTTCAAAATATTTAATAAAAATAAGTTTAGAAGAAAATATATATCTGTAGACACTTAAATCTGGGTATCAATGACCTCCAACTAAGTTTTTGACTAATTTCTATCAAAATATACAATTTAGCTTAAAAACACTAAAGCACATTAAATGAGTTGAAATTGACATATTCAAGTGCTAATTTTAGTTAGGGTATTACTAAATGAGGTAATGCAATATATGGGCAAGTTAACTTTGATCAGATCATTTCGAGTCAAAATGGCAATTTTGCACTTGGATGCTCTGAATTGCTCTTTTCTATCAATTTTTTTATATGAGATGCATGTCTTTGTTATTTGGTGTTGGTAACATCTTAAATGGGATAACGGATCCAACACATCTGACATTGACTTCCAATTCTAATCCAATCAAAATTTAGACCAATAATAAGGCATTCTAATCAATTTAAGTAATTTGTGCATAAAGTGTTTAATCATGCTTAAGAGCTAATTTAACCAAATTAGATCCTGATTAATAATTTCATGAAAAATTGTTTTTAAAAATGAATATTTAATATATGCATCATCAGGGGACCTCATTTTTTAGAAAGACATTCCTAAGCCATAAATACCACAAATATTAGGTTTATGGATTTTCATACCTCTTTAGTACCTCCCATGCATCATTAATGTCCATTTTTCAAAAGTTATGATGAAGATAATTATGGATTTTAATTATAGAATTCAATTAATCCATGACCACACATCTCAATCTTGAGATAGACAGTCATGATTGATTCTGGTCATTCTTGAAAATTTATAAATAGAGAGGCCATGAATATCATTTTTAAACTTGATTTGTGTAAAGTTATTATGTCAAATTGATTCTAAGAGCTCTCACATGCCAAAGTTATGATGCTAAAATATTGAGCCAAGCCAAGCCAAAGCCACAAGGTGCTAAGGAGAAGAGGAGATAGCCAAGCCTCCTTTGATGAATACTTCATGAGTACAAGCCGAGCAAGCCACTACAACAAGCATTTGAAACATCCAAAGAATGTGAAGGATTCTTAGTTTTCTTTATTTTTTAGTTATGTTTTTCATTTATTTTTGTTATTAAGCTCACCCTAGTAACTAGGCCTAGAGATGCATGCTAGTTAGTGTGTTTTTATCAATTTATTTTCATTTTGGGACTAACACAAAATTAATCACCTCTCTTGAGTCAAATTCCTAGTTTACAATATCAATATAATCTCTTAATAATGATATAACATTTTCATAACAAATAATTATATGTAAAAATTTAATATACATTTTATAAATTTAAAAACATTTTATTTAATAAAATTAAAACTTAAGAAGGTAAAAATCGAACAAGCAAACAATAAGAAACATCCAATAATACTCCATAAATAGAGATTTTGTTATAAATGATTAATAAATGTAATTAGAAGGGGACCACATTCTATTACAACTCTATGAATTCTTTTAAAATTTAATTTAATAAATTCAAAAAAAGAATGATCATATTATATTAAAAAAAAAATTGTTTACATAAAATCAATTCTATTATCATCAAAGAGATATCATATTTACTATTTAAAAATTAATTAAATATTTTAATTAAATAAAATTATTTTTTATTTATTTGATAGAGTAAAGATTATAGGTTTTGAAGATCCTAAAATTTAATACACATGAGAGAAAGATGAATTATTTATGCACAATAAGTACACTTCTACCAGTAGCAATGGGGCAAGCATAACAACAACATGATAAATACAACTAACAAGATAAAACATACAATGGTTCTGTTCAACCACTTTCTGTGTATGTTTAACTATCTTTCACTTTCTTTCTACCTTCAACAACTATCTTTTATGGTTCTATTCTGAGTCCCTTTGAGCCAAGAGTTTCTGCTCAGATTCCTCTTGAGTGGAGGGTCATATAGGAAGGCTTTAACACTACTTTAGTACCTTTTTTCCTTTTTAAACCTTTGTCTAGCGTTCCTTATCTTCTGCAACAATGCAGGGCTAAGATTTATCTTCACCTATTGGGTCCTTAGATGTTTCTACCCTAGATTTTTCTAAACTTGGATTTTTATTAGAGGAAACTAGTGCAGAAAGGACTACCATGTTCGTGGCTTTCCTTGGAGAGATGAGGTCTTTCAGCGGAGCATCTTTAGATCGAGAACTTTTAAGGTCCTCATTTGAAATAGATGTTTCAGGACTTTCCAAAGGTGACTCATTGTCAAAACCATCGAGATCTTCATCACATCCACTTGGAGAAGGTCAAGGCTATAGTCTTTCCATCAAGAGGATTCCTTATTTTTTTCTCGAGGGAGCTGTAGTTTATGGTTAAGTGACTTGTATTAAAACAACTATGACAATGAAATAGTAAACCTTCATAATCCATGGGTTGGGACCAAGAGTGGTCCCCAATTTGTAAAGTGATATTTTTTGAGAAATTATTGGAGGTGTCAATATTCACCAAAATTTTGGTAAAAGTAGTGTGATAAAAATGATCAGTATCTGGATGCATTTGCAGGTAATCAACCAGTAAATTACCAATAGTCTTTAGATTGGATTTAGTCCAAAATTGAAGAGGAAGATGAGGCAGGTGAACCCAAATGGGTTTAACATTGAGTGGTTCTGTGAAGGGGTTGAAGGCAAGGGACCATAGTTTGATGACCAAGGGGGGGTGGTTCAAGCACCAAAAATTATTTTGAATTTCTTCCTTGTCTTCAATATTGCAAAAGATAGTAATAAATAAACTTTTTACACAAGGTTAAATATCAAGAGTACCTATGGGAGGGGTTGCAAATGCTTCAATATCCAAGTGTGCAGCTATTGAAGTTTTGGCTAGTAATCTATGAATTTGTAGATGAGACCTTTGGTTGAGAAAAATTCTTCTAATTTGATTACTTGTCTGATCTTCTCCTCATCAAAGGTAATAATAGCATCAAAAAATGTAGGTTTGAGAGGTATGAGATCTAATTTTGGATATGTTTTATGAGATACTACATCAACAAAGGATATATACTTTATAGGGTTTGCTACAGCTTCCAGTTCCATGATGTCTAGGTCTCTATTAGCAATACTGGTTTTCCCATTAGCTGGGTGGATCTGAGTTGAGTCAACTTTGTGCCTTTCACCTTTTGCCATAGGATTCTGCACAACTTCAATTTTTCACACCATTCCAGACTTTCACACAGCGGTAGCCTTCTACCTAAAGTCGTTAGACATAGAGGAGCTTCTACCATGAGTGGGAATGGAAGCAACATTAGTCTTCTGCTCAATGACGACCTTCTACCTATAAATGCCAGACATAGAAGAGCTTCTATCATGGGCATGAAGTGAAGTAATGTCATTCTTCCACACAGTGATAGCCTTCTATCCAGAATCACCAAACATAGGAGAGCTTCTATCATGAGCATGAGGGGAATCAACGTTGGTCCTATGTGCAATGATGGCCTTCTACCTAGAGTCATCAAACATAGGGGAGCTTCTGTCATGAGCAGAAAGGGAAACAATGTTAGTCTTCTGTACAATGATGGCCTTCTACCCAAAAATGCTAGACATAAAAGAACTTTTGCCATGGGCATGAAGGAAGCAACGCAACGCTCAGTCTTCTATTTAATGACGACCTTCTGTCTAGAATCACCAAACATAGGAAGGCTTTTACCATGAGCGTGAGGAAAAGCAATGTTAATCTTCTACGTAGTGACAACCTTCTATCCATCATCACTAGACACATGAGAGCTTATACCAAGAATGTAAAAGTAATCAATAACAATCTTCCGTGCAGTAATAACCTTCTATCCAGAAACTCCAAAATCAAATGAATTTCTACCATAAATAAAAAGAGAGAGCAAACTCATTTCAAAAATACCATCCAAAAATAAAACTAAAACTTCATTAACAATAATAATATAAACTATTTAATATAATTATAAAAATATATTTAAATGTACAAATTAAATGACATACACTAAAAACTTCTTTCACTTTAAAAAAATTAATGTTGTTTTATTTAATATTAAAAAAGTGTAACAAATATTATTGTAACTAACTTTTAAGGAGATGAACAATAAATTAGAGAACCAAACTCTCCCAAAAGAACAATAAAAAAATAAAAATAAATTCCATGATTTATATTATGGTAAACTCATATGGTATCCAGTATTAATGAGTAAGAGTGAATGTACATTTACTGTGAAACAAATGTTTTATCGTTATAATGTCAAATTTAGATTTACATATTTATATTTTGGAAAATGTGTATTAATTAATAATTTTTTCGGATCTCTTTTTTAATATTTATTGTTTTATAATTATTTTTTATTTATTTTAAATTTTTAATAATTTTTTATTTATTTTTAAATTTATAATAAAAATGTTTAGTAAAAATATATTTAAAATTAACTTTTTAAAATGTTTTTTTTATAATGTAGAGAATTGATTTTTTTTAAAGTTGATAACGGATTCTTTTTTAATTTGGGGGAACCTTTTAAATTATTTTATAAGAAGAAAAAATCACTCCTCGTCACTATTAAATTACTTTTAATAATAATAATAATAATAATAATAATAATAATAATAATAATAATAATAATAATAATAATAATTATTATTATTATTATTATTATTATTAAAAAATTGTATAAGAATATTTGTTTTGATGAATGGAAAATTAAAGATGTTTGATCTTTGTTAACATTTATTTATTTAGAAAGTTTATTTTTATTATATTTATACCTAAGAATTATATTTTTAATTTTTTTTAATTTCTTCTTCATTTTTCAATTTTCTTTTATTTATTTTTCAAAATTAATAAAAAAATATTTTTGTGAAAAAAAAATATATATAAAAAAATTAATAAAATATCAGAAAACATCCTATAATTTCATATTTTTATTCTTTTTTAATTTTTAAATTTGTTAAAATTACATTTATACTCTTTATTCTTTAATTTATATTATCTTTTTCAATCCATAAACTAATTTTAATCTTTCATAAATATTAATTTCATCATCTTTAATTTTTTACCTTCACTTTTTAAAGCAAGTTTTCTCTTCTAAACAATGCCCCATAAGATTTTTTAATTTTAAATGATGAATCCACTTTTGGAGGAAAAAGGTGGCTTTATATATTTTCGATAAGAATAAAAACTTTTTTACTCTTGCTTTTTATTCTTATTTTTTAAAGCTTGGATTCTCATTTTGTGGTGTGGAGAAGGCCATTGATTTTGTTTATTTGTAACCATGCACCATCATTGAGTTAGATATATAAAGCTTAATTTTACATTTGAAGGATTATAAAGAAAATGCATCTATAAATGATATTGTTGTATATGATAGTGAAGATTTTATGCTTGAATAAGGAAGGTATAGGTTTACATTATTCTTACTTATTAGAGCTTGGATTTTTATTTTGTGATGTGGAGAAGGTCATTGATTTTGTTTATTTGTAACCATGCACCATCATTAAGTTACATATATAATCTCAATTCTACATTTGAAGGGTTGTAAAGAAAAAGAAAATGTATTTATAAATGATATTGTCATATATGATAGTGAAGATCTTATGCTTGAGTAAGGGAGGTATAGGTTCACATCATGAGAGAAGAGTATGATAAATACATTTTATAATCTATGCATAGTCGGCTTTAGAGATGGTCTTATATGCTACAAAATCTTCCTTATATTCTAATTAAGTATAATTAAGTGTGCTAGTTAAACAACAAAATCAAGTTGAAGTTATCTCCAATTAAAATAATTGTTCAACAATTTATATTGAAATAGATGCAAATTACATAAAGAATTTAGTGCTCATAAGCACTTTAAAGGGAAAATCTACTGGCAGCATTTAAAAACCAGAAAATAATAATAATATAGTGTTGGCAGCAAACAATGTCATCTAAAATAGTCAAAATCATGATACAAGATATATATTACAACATCATAATGTCTGTTGATTCAAGCAAGAACAGACACAATAAAGCCATGCCAACTATCATGTAAAAGAATCTTTAATTCCTAAGTGATCCAAATCTTCTTGTTACTTAACAGTCGCTTCACTTGGTGTATAATTTGTTGAATTTAGAGATCCATCACTATATTCTTCTTTGATTTTGCTTGACATTCAGAGAAAAAAGAAGCAAGACAAAAAAGCACATTAGAATAAAGCCTTAGAACCACAAAATCCTGGTGATCATTATGATTAAAAATTGTTTTGCTCCTATTCTACCAGAGGTACATTAAAATAACATGACCATCAACGATAACATTATCATGTAATTCAACCCCTAATAAAGTCTCTTTCTAGTTAAGCTTATATCCAAAAATAGTAGGTAAGTCACAAAACACTGAATTCCATTATTTTTTCATGAACGAGCATCCCCAGAAGATATGTCTCATACTTTCATGTTGATGAAAAAAGGATAGTTGACAGGTTGGAACATAATACATTTTAACCTATCCTCGATGGGCAATTTATAATATAGTATATTTCAAGCCATCAATTGAGCATTAGAATCAGTTTTTGATTTCCAAATTTGAGTAGTGAGTTTTATCCAATACCTTTCACTGACCCTATAGTTCCATTTGCTATTCAAACAAGGGATTAAAGGCAATTCAGGGAGCAATTAGATGTATATCTTCTTTAAAGGAAAAAAAGAAAAGGATAAGAAGCCAACCATAACCAGTCTTTGAAAAATTACATTGGACAGGCGTACATAGCTTCATAGATAATACCAAAGGCACCAAGGACTACAAAAAAGTCAAATATGGTTTATACTTATTGCTCAAGCCAAATCGAGTTTTAATAGTCTGCCATGGTAACTAGATCAAAGTAGAAAAATATCAAAATTCTCCAAAATAATAAACTCCCTTATTAAATAGAAAATAAGACTGTTTAGGACAGCTTAAGGCAAGGCATTGGCTTTGATAATAAATATGTTTATTCCACCAAATAGAAGAGGTGGAAAAGTTGAACCCATGTTGCAAAGAAACATCCCTCTATTTTAAGAAGTGACAAGTATATTGCCAAACCTTCCAAATAGATTGTAAGGTTTGTGAAGCTTTCACAGAGAAGAAAGAAGCATGAATAAATTTGTCCATCCATCCCACTGACAGCCATTTGCCTTTCACTTCAACTAGGCTAATTCTAGTCCGTATAGGAATTTTTCATAGTTCATCACCTCTGACAGCTTTAACAATCCATTTGGCTATGAAACAAGCCCTTTGTGTTTTTGTATCTATTAGCCCCAAACCACCTTTACATTTATGTTGAATATAATGGGTCCATGATGTAGATATAAACCCAACATTACCATCCCATTTAGCCCAGAGAAATCATAGGATAATTTTAATATAGTCGTTATAACCTTGTTTTGAAGTCATCCAACAGGTTGAGTAATAAAAATGTGTGACAAGATTTTTTTGTTAGCTACTTGGATCTTACCTGCCAAAGAGAGGAATTTATTCCTATGACTAAAAAGTTTGTTCTTAACTTTGTTGAGGTACCAATTCCACATATCAGAGAGAGAAACTCCAAGACTAAAAGGGATCCCAAGATACCTTATAATCTCACCATGTTTAATTTGTTTCCATTCATGAGGTATCCATTGAGGAACAAACCCTAATTGGATCATGAGAAATTATGTTTTATCATGAGCAAGCTTAGATCCTGAAACTGAACAATATAGTTCTAAAATAGCCATTGTATTAGAAATGTCTTTTTTCAAAATTTTGTAGGAATAATAAGCTATCTTCAGCATAGTGTGAATTGATTACAACAACATTATGAGGAATAAAAACTCCTGATATGAGTTTCATTTGATTGGCATATTGAAACAAATAACCCAAGGCATCAGTTGTTAGGACATAAAGGAAAGGAGCTAAGGAGCATCCTTGTCTAATGGAGTTCTATAAAATAAATGGGTTTGTCATCTTATTATTAATAATAATCTAAGAATTATCTTATTGAAATAACATTTGGACATGAGCTCAAATTTTTGGACCAAAACCCAACCATTGTAACATTTTAAGGATGAAACTCCAGCGTATTCTATCATATGCTTTATCAAAATCAAGTTTGATCAAAATAGCATTTTGTCCCATTTGTTAAGCCCATTCACATGTTTCTCATGCAAGAATAAGATTATCAAGGATATATCTTCTTGTAAGAAATACCTTTTGTTCAACTCTTACAATTCCTTGCACCACTGGTTTAATCCTCATAGCCAAAGCTTTTGCAATGATTTTATAAGAGGTATTAAACAATGTGATGGGGTGCCAACTAGAGATAGTATCTTCCCTTTTCCCTTTAGGAAGGAGTTTGATTATGCCACCATTAATGTTCAGTCCTAATGATCCTTTCTTAAATGCTTCCAGGTAAAGGCAATAAAAATTTTTCTTAATTTTATTTCATATTTTTTATATAATATATTGAATACTAATTTTATTATATTTTATATTAATTTTTTAAAGAAGAAAAAATTATAATTAATGATTAAATAGATGTCAATTTTTAAATTAAAATTGTGTTTGAGTATTCGATTATTTGTATCCTTTCTTGTTGTTACTCCTTTCATTTTATTTTTTATGGTTTTTGTGTTTTTTATTTCTTATTCTTTTAAGAGGTAGTGTCTTTTTGCTCTCCTTCTTTCTTCTTCCTTCCGTTTTGTTGTAGAAAATAGATCCCCATTTGTATCCCATACCAATTCATAACTCCGATCAAAAATGTTTTACTTAATCTAATAAAAAATTATCATATGATAATTAAATAAATATCAAATTTAAAATCAAACATAATGATAAATATACTCGCTTTATTACATCTCACCCCATTACTATTATAGATCAACATAATTATACCATTTATTTGTTATCCATGGAATGTAATTTAAAAAAATATATGTTGAAACTTTTTTAATGGATGACCATCTTTACAATTTTTCAATACCACTTTTTAAACTAGAAATAACCCCATTACTATTATAGATCAACATAATTATACCATTCATTTGTTATCCATGGAATGTAATTTTTTTTTAAAAAAAATATTGGAACTTTTTTAATGGATGACCATCATTACAATTTTTCAATACCACTTTTTAAACTAGAAATAACACCTAATGGTAAGGGTGCTTAGATATAATCCATTACCAAAACAATATTATGAAACCATTTTTATATAATATAATATATATTTAATTTAAATGAATATATGAATCATTTGATATAAAAAATGATGTTTTTTTAATTTAATGTGTTTTAGTTATGTGTATGATTGAATTAATCGAGTAATTTTTTGATTAGATGTGTGATTGAGGATGATCAAGCCTTGTGAACTTAATTATAATTAATTACAATAAATTGTCGCTTAATCAATCCTAGTTGTGTGGGTATTTGAATATTTTGTTAAATAGATTATGTGATTAGGGTTAATCAAGCCCCAAATATTAAATTATAATTAATTAGCCTAAATGGAGGTTCGATCAACCCCAATTTTATAAATTCTTGAAAAAATTATGTAATTGGTTCAATTAAATGCATTATTAAGGAAATCTTGACCCTTCAAACCTAATCTAAATCAGTAAGCATTAATTGGGGATTGGTTAAGCCCAATTCTTTCTATTGAACAAATGGAGTACTTTGGTCAATTAAGTATGAAATTATGGTTTATCACTCTTGCAAGATTTATTGAAACCAAATAGTATGAATTGTGGCTTAATTGACTCCAATTCTTCTCTGATTAAACCAATCAAGTAATTGGTTTTTATGAAGTGTATGATTAGGGATACATTAACTACTCTTGGGCTCATAAAGACCTAATTAGCCTAATTATCCTCCTAAGCAAGCTGAAGTAAATAGGGTAGTAAATACCCATGCAAGCTCAAAACCTCTACACCAACACCCCCCCTTAAGTGTAGCTTAGTGGGTCCCGATAACTTGGCCTAATTAGGTAGTCTAACCTCGTGAATATACTTAAAACCAATTAACATGAATTGGAGCTTAGTTAAATTTAATTAAATGTGGAATTGGAGCTCGATTACATTCAATTACACTTGAAATTGAACCATTGAGTACTTGGTTCAATTAGGTATGGAATTAGACTAGTTTAACATCACAAACTTGATTACAATCAATTAACATGAATTGGTACTTGATTAGCCCCAACTATGTATTTGATTAGATCAATCAAGTGTATTGATAAAATATATAATTAGGACTAATAAATCCCCTCAATTCTAATTCAAAATGATTAGCATGAATTAAGGTTAAATTAGCTCAAATTCATCCATGATTGAATCAATTGAGTAATGGGTCAATCAGATGTGTAAGTGAGGCTAATCTATCCCTACAAGGTCAATTGCAACTCATTACCATATTTTATAATTTTATTTGACCTAATTGCACACATGATTGAACGAAACAAGTAACTAATTTCATTGTGTGTGCTATTAAAGCTAATCAAACCTTACAAAACTATTTGAGACCAATTAGCATGCATTGAATTGATTTAAGTTAGAAATTATGTTAAACAGGCATACAATTATAGATAATAGATCCCCATAAGCCCAAATGCAACTAGCAAAAATTCATAATTGATTGGCTTCAATCATATGCTTTGTTATACCAATTAAGTAATTGGTTTAATCAAGTGGGTGATTGGGGATAATAGAGATTTGTGAACCTAATTGGTAAACATAATTATATTGGTAAAATTAATTGCAATAAATTAGTGTGAATTGGAGCTTGATTAGCTCTAATTATACAAATTACTTAGCCAATTGAGATGTTTTTTAATTTAAAATTACAATTGAGATTTGATCTTGCAAATCTAATTATAACAAAATTACATGATTTGGGTCTATATTATCACTGATTATGTTCCTAATTGAACCAATTGATTAAGTACATCAAATAAATATGTAGTTGGGTCTAATTAAGACCCTCAAACCTAGTAAAAACTAGATAGTTTGAATATAGGATTGATTATTCTTAATTGTTTACTTGATTAAGCCAATTGAGTACTTGGGTCAATTAGATGTGTAATTAAATATAATCAAACCTATCAAGATAAACTTTAAATAATTTTCATATATTGGGGCTTAAATAGCTCTCATTGCTCATATGATTCAACTAACCAGGTTATTTTTTCAATCAAATACACATTTAGGGCTAATCGAGCCCAATAAACCTAATTGTACCCAACTACCTCACATTAGGAATAATTATCCTTAATCAAAATAAATTATATATAAGTAATTAGTCAATGTTAGAGCTTGATTATCTTAAATTGTGATTAGGATTGAACTAATCAAGTAATTGGTCCATTGGGTAAAAAATAGGGTTAATGAAGCTAGACTATTTTTATTTTTAATTTAAAATATTACATAAAAACACCAAATTTGTATGTAAGATGCATTCAAGCAAAGTGTATGTGAATTTATGTGTCAATATCCTCTTCACCCTCATTATCTCTAAGAGATGAGAAATTTGTAAAATTTAATTTTGATGCTTTTTGATTTTTGACAAATTTTACCAATCAATTTAAAAGGCCCTAATAACTACAAAAATACTATTGATTCACCCAAAATAAATTCTAAATGTTAAAGTTAAACCACAAGAACTCTAAGTTAAATACGAAAACCTTAAAATGACTAAACCATTACCAAATTACTTTTTGAAAAATATATATTGAATAATAACTCTTAGAGCTTTGAGACAACATTAAGAAGATGAAGAGTGACCCCATTTTTTTAGTATTTACCAAAATAAATTTAAAATATAAAAAATAATTTTTAAATTTTATTTAACATTTATTTAATTAAACTAGTATAAATAATGTTAAATTTCATCAAGTTCATTTAAAGTTAACATAAAAACACCTTGTGAAGTTAGAGTTTAAATAATGTGTAAAATTGTGGGAGAGTTGAAATATATGAGGGTGATAGTACAACTATTAAAATCTATCAAATTTATCTAAAATCAACTTAAAAACACCATGTGAAGTCAGAGTTCAAACAATGTGCAACATTGTAGGAGAGTCAAAGTGTATGAGGGTGATAGTATAACATAAATATTTTATATAGCAAATCATAGTAATGTCAATTTCCTATAAGATGATATTTTCTAAGAAATTAAATAGAGAAATATTTATTACTTAAAGTTGAAGAGATTGAACAGAAAAATATTTATTACTTAAAGTTGAATAGAGCAAATGTATAAATATTATCAACCTTCCTAAGATAAAAATAAATAAATAAATTAGAAAAAGTAATATTATCATATTCAAATACGATTAATAGTGGAAAATAAATTACCTTTTTAAAAAAAATTAAAAACAAATATCTTTTAAATTCAAAGAAAATATCATTTATTCCAGATAATTATTTTTCCCATATATTAACATATTAAAATTTTAATTAACCAATTAAATATTTATTACTTTTGTATATTAATTTTAATTTATTTTTACTTTAAAAGTATAAATATTATATGTAACTAGTTTTACTTGCACCTATAAATATTATATGTTTTTTACTTTTGTATATTAATTCTACTTGATTTTTACATTTAAAAGTATAAATATTATATGTAACTAGTTTTGCTTGCACCTATAAATATTATATGGTGGGTGCCTTCCAAACATAAATAAAAAATTAATTATAAAAATATATTCAATTCATGAAAACACAAAAAAATATATACAAAATATTTAAAAGCATTATAAAATATTAACAATATATGAGACATTCTTAACACAAAAGAATAAAATTAAAACTATAACGTGTACAATTTAATGAATAACATTGTGTTTTTGAAAACTTGGCTAATATAATTAAATTATAAAACTAATTTCTAAATATTTAATAGAGGAAGCTTAGAGGAAAATATATATCAATATAATCTCTTAATATTGATATAACATTTTCATAACAAATAATTATACATAAAAATTTAATTTAAATTTTATAAATTTAAAAACATTTTAATTAATAAAATTAAAATTTAAGAAGGTAAAAATTGAACAAGCAAACAAGAAGAAACATCCAATAATTTTGTTATCAATGATTAATAAATCGAATTAGAAAGGGAACCACATTATCTTACAACTCTATGAATTCTTTCAAAATTTAATTTAATAAATTCAAAAAGAGAATGATCATATTATATTAAAAAAATTGGTTTACATAAAATCAATTCTATTATCATTAAAGAGATATTATATTTATTATTTAAAAATTAATTAAATAAAATTAATCTTTTTTAATTTGATAGGGTAAAGATTATAGGTTTTGAAGATCGTAAAATTTAATATATATGAGAGAAAGATGAATTATTTATGCATAAAAAGTATGATTTTACCAGTGGTAATGAGGCAAGTATAACAACAATATGCTAAATACAACTAACAAGATAAAATATAAAGTGGTTCTGCCTAACCACTTTCTGTGTATTTTCAACAACCTTCAGTTTTCTTTCTACCTTCAACAACTGTCTTTTATGGTTCTGTTTTGAGTCCCTCCGAGCTAGGGGTTTTAGCCTAGATTCCCCTTGAGCAGAGGGTCATACAGGAATTCTTTAACACTACTTTCGTACTTTTTTTTCTTTTTTTGAATCTTTGTCCAACTTTCCTTATCTTTTGCAACAATGTAGGGCTAGGATTTGTCTTCACTTGTTGGGTCATCGGATGTTTTTGCGCTAGATAATTCTAAACTTGGGTTCTTATCGAAGGAGATTGGTGCATAAATGACTACCATGTTCATGGATTTTCTTGGAGAGATTAGGTCTTTTAGCATAACATCATTAGATCGAGGAGGACTTTTAAGGTCCTCATTTAGAACAGAGAGTTCAGGACCTTCCAAAGATGACTCATTGTTAGAACCATCAGGGTCTTCATCACATCCACCTACAGAAGGTTAAGGTTGCAGTCTTTCCACCAAGAGGATTCCTTCTTTTTTTTCTTGAGGGAACTCCAATTTATGGTCAAGTGACCC
The DNA here is from genome assembly GCA_037957365.1 of Torreya grandis. Lineage (NCBI taxonomy): Eukaryota > Viridiplantae > Streptophyta > Pinopsida > Cupressales > Taxaceae > Torreya > Torreya grandis. The sequence goes on from JARHVA010000208.1 coordinate 3,477,575, forward strand.
ATATTAAAATAGCTATGATAATGAAATAGTAAACCTTCATAATCCATAGGGTGAGACTAATAGCGGTCCCCGATTTGTAAAGTGATATTTTTTGGAAAATTATTGGAGGTGTCAATATTCACCAAAATTCTGGCAAAAGTAGTGTGATAAAAATGATCAGGATTTGGATGCATTTACATTTAATCACCTAACTAATTATAAATAATCTTTAGATTGGATTCAGTCCAAAATTGAAGAGGAAGACGAGGCAGGTGAACCCAAATGGGTTTAACATTGAGTGGTTATGTGAGGTGGTTGAAGGCAAGGGACCATAGTTTGATGACCAAGGGGTGGTAGTTCAATCACCAATAATTATTTTGAATTTCTTCCTTGTCTTCAATCATGCAAAAGATAATAATAAAGAAACTTTTTACACAAGGATAAATATCAAGAGTACCTGTTAGGAGGGGTTGCTAATGCTTCAAGATCTAAGCATGCAGCTCTTTAAGCTTTGGCCAGTAATCCATGAATCCACAGATGAGACCTTTGGCTAAGAAAAATTATTTTGATCCGATCTCTTCCTCATCAAAGGTAACAATAGCATTAGAAAATGCAGGTTTGAGAGGTATGGGATTGGCTTTTGGATCTAGTTATGAGATACTACATCAACAAAGGATAAATGATTTATAGGGTTTGCTATAGCTTCCAGTTTCATGATGTCCAGGGCTATGTTAGTAGCAAGGTTTCTACAATTGGCTAGATAGATCTTAGTTGAGTCAACTTTGTGCTTTTCACCTTCTGCCACAGTCTTCCGCACAAGGTCCATCATCTGCACAATGTCCATTTTCACACTGCTCGAGACTTTTGCACAGCAGCAATCTTCTACCTAGAGTCATTAGACATAGGGGAGCTTTTGCCATGAGTGGGGAGGAAAGCAACGCCAGTCTTCTGCTCAATGATGACCTTCTACCTAAAAATGCCAGACATAGAAGAGCTTCTGTCATGGGCATGAAGGGAAACAATGTCGTTCTTCCATATAGCGATGACCTTCTTCCTAGAATCATCAGACATATGAGAGCTTTTGCCATGAGCGTGAGGGGAATCAACGTCGGTCCTACGTGCAGTGATGGGCTTTCTGCCCAGAGTCATCAGACATAGGGGAGTTTCTGCTATGAGCGGGAAGGGAAGTAGTGATAGTATTTCGTACAATGATGGTCTTCTGCCCAGAAATGCTAGACATAGAAGAACTTATGGCATGGGCATGAACGTAAGCAACATTGGTCTTCCATGCAACGATGACCTTTTGTCTAGGATTTCTAGACATAAGAAGGCTTCTGCCATGAGCATGAGGGGAAGCAGCATTATTTTTTCACCTAGAGATATCCTTCTGTCTAGCATCACTAAATACATGAAATCTTCTACCAAAAATGTGAAAGTAATCAACGATGATATTCCTCACAATGATGACCTTCTATCCAGAAACTTCAAAACCAAAATAATTTCTACCTTGAATAAAAAGAAAAGTGAGCAAACTCATTTCAAAAATACCATTCAAAAATAAAACTAAAACTTCATTAACAATAATAATATAAAATATTTGATATAATTATAAAAATATATTTAAATCTACAAATTACATGAAATCTAATATAAACTTCTTTCACTTTTAAAAAATAATAATAATCAAATCTCATTACATTTTTATTTAAACATTTAAAAAAATTAATGTTACTCTATTTAATATTAAAGAAGTGTAACAAATATTATTGTAACTAACTTTTAAGGAGATGAACAATAAATTAGAGAACCAAACTCTCCCAAAAGAACAATAAAAAAATAAAAATAAATTCCATGAGTTATATTATGGTAAACTCATATGGTATTAGTATTAATGAGTAAGAGTCATTGTACATTTACTATGAAACAAATATTTTATCGTTATAATATCAAATTTAGATTTACATATTTATATTTTGGAAAATGTGTATTAATTAATAATTTTTTCAGATCCCTATTTAATATTTAATGTTTTATAATTATTTTAAATTTATAATAATTTTCTAATTATTTATTATTTTAATTTATAATAATAATGTTTAGTAAAAATATATATATATAATTAAATTTTTAAAATATATTTTTTTAATATGTAGAGAATTATTTATAAAGAAAAAAATAAAATCACTCGTCACTTTTCAATTAGTTTTAATTATTATTATTATTATCTATTATTACTGTTACTTTCAGATTATTCTTAAATTCTATAAGAATATTTGCCCTGATGAATGGAGAATTAAAGATGTTTGATATTTTTGTTAACATTTATTTATTTAGAAAGTTTATTTTTACTATACTTAAAAGAATTATTTTTTTAATTTTTTTAATTTTTTAATTTTTTTTTAAATTTCTTCTTCAAAATTAATAAGAGATATTTTTATGAGAGAAATATAAATATAACAAGATTAATAAAATATTAGAAAACATCTTATAATTTCATATTTTTAATTTTTTTAATTTTTAAGTTTGTTAAAATTATATTTGTATTCTTTATTCTTTAATTTATATTATATTTTTCAATCCATAAACTAATTTTAATCTTTCATAAATATTAATTTTATTATCTTTAATCTTTTACCTTCACTTTTTAAAGCAATTTTTCCTTTCTAAACAAAGCCCCATAAGATTTTTTCACTTTAAATGATAAATCCACTTTTGGAGGAGAAAGGTGGCTCTATATATTTTCGATAAGAATAAAAACTCCTTTATCCTTACTTTTCATTCTTATTTTTTTAAAGCTTGGATTCTCATTTTGTGGTGTGGACAAGGCCATTGATTTTGTTTATTTGTAACCATGCACCATCATTGAGTTAGATATATAAATCTCAATTCTATATTTAAAAGGTTATAAAGAAAATGCATCTATAAATGGTATCGTTGTATATGGTAGTGAGGATTTTATTGCTTAAATAAGGAATGTATAGGTTCACATTATTTTTACTTATTACAACTTGGATTTTTATTTTGTGGTGTGGAAAAGGTTATTGATTTTGTTTATTTATAACCATGCATCATTATTAAATTAGATATACAAATTGCAATTCTACATTTAAAGGGTTGTAAAGAAAAAGAAAATATGTCTATAAATGATATTGTCATATATGATAGCGATCTTATGCTTGAGTAAGGGAGGTATAGGTTCACATCATGAAAGAAGAGTATGATAAATACATTTTATAATCTATGCATAGCCGGTCTTAAAGATGGTCTTATATGCTACAAAATCTACTGTATATTCTAATTAAGTATAATTAAGTGTGTAAGTTAAACAACAAGATCAAGTTGAAGGTATCCCTAATTAAAATAATTATAATTTGTAAGTCTTGTGGAGAGTTGCACTTTTGGAAAGTGGGTTTACATTAAAATATACTACAATTATTCATACATATTTAATTCAATCAAATCTTATTTAAAACAATAAAATCAAATTAAATAATATTTTAATTATATAACAATAGATGACTACAAAAAAGCTTATATGGTTATCTTGATTTGTGAAAAATATAAAAACAATCATCATAACCTAAATTTAAGGGTTTTTTATAAGACAATAAAAATCCTCGTAATTCATCATGCCCTAAGCACCTCTCTAAAATGACACATTCCATGCTTCTTAAAAAAAATATAGATAAACAGAAACTAATTTGATGCATGTGCTCCTCAAATGTGTGGCTTCAAAAATGATGCAAAAAACATCCATGTTTACATGAAATCTTTCATCACTCAAAAAATAATCAGTGTATAAATAAACAGTTTTAAAATCTGAGCAACATCTTTGTATGTGTGCTTTGTGTTTCCATTGTGTGTGTGTATAATAACTTCCACGTAGCGCTTTTGCTGTGTTTAGTTTGGAACATCAGTGTAGAAAGGCTTATACATTGTGCAACTTGTGAAATCTCGTGCAAGACTATTTTAAGATATCTACGAGAAATATGGGTTGTAAACTATGCAATAATGTTGTGAAGTCTAAAGACGCATAGAGTTCTATATTTTTAAAGTCTTGCACATTTTATTTTCACACATACTTCAATATACAAGTATTGTAATTGGGGTTTGTGACCTTTAAACCCCACACACGAGCTTGTGTTCAAGATTTATTGTGAGTTATTGCGAAGGCATGTTAGTTCTGTGTAAATAACGAGAATGCTTATGCATAGATAGTACATCTGTGATTTCACATCATTCGATAAAATGACCCATCATCAAGAACACACGTCAGGTCAATGTTATGCATTAGTGAAACTTGTCTCAGAGTTAGCCAGATGGCTAACAGTTTTGTCAACCTATAGATCGTAATCAAATTGAATCTAAAGTGTCACATGACAATGATGATGGTGGTGATCTAACAGTTAGAAGAGGAAATAATTCCAACTTCTTAATTTTTTTGTTTTGCATGCTTATATCATGAATGTGCATTTTTTGCAAAGGGTTGAATGTTGAAGAGAGGATTGATTATTGTTAGTAGTTTGAAATATAAGGTATATAAAGGAATAACTCTGCAAATACTGTGAGTTAGCAAGATCTATTATAAGATATCCAAATCAAAAGCAATTGAAAAATTAGGTTTAAGCAGATATTTTTTTGAACCATAAGTTTGAGTAGTGAGATATTTTGTAATGCATCTCTTTGGTGATTACTACAATATTATAAGTATTTTTTGAACTACATAATTAGATTTTAGGTGCATATGCAAATTATAATTCTTCATTTGATATTTAATAGAGGAATTAAATGATGAGACAAAGGATATATTATAGTAAGCAGTTATGATAATAAAAAGTAATCCATGAATGGACACACCTAGTTAATGTAGTTGCATACATCTTTAAAAAAACATTAAAAGGATCTCTTAATTAGAGAAATATTTTGATTATGAGTAGATGGAATATCCCAAGAAATTATAGTTTCATCGTACCATGTTGAAAGGACATGCATATTAATAATAAGAACACGTGCAGACATAAAGATTTGTAAGAGGTAAAATACATAATCAAAACATGGGATAGACTCATCATGAAACTTAAATGTAAGTTTTTGCCTTTTGATTATTAGTTAATTTTATTCAAGAAACTATAGACGTTGAGATAAAATAAGATGATTGTACAAGATCGCATTGAAGAGTTTTACAAACTCACCATTAAAGTGGGTCGTGTTTAAGATGACATAAATAAGATATCAAGATATGTGAATGGACTACACATTTCCATTAAAGATAAATTTCGGATGATACAACTACATTTAGTTAAAGACACATAAGTGTGCAGTGAAGGTTGAGGAGAAGTTGTCCCAAAGATAATGAGGGACACCACAAAGGAAAGTAAAGTTGCACAAGGATATGGAAATAATGGCAGAGGATACTTTGGGAAAGAAAGAGAAGAAAATACTTCTTAGAGTAATAACATTACATAAATAGGTACATGATCTTATGGATGTGGCATAGGAAGAGGATTAATTAGTACATGCTTGAGGTGTGGTGAAAAAGGGCCGAGAGCATTTGAGTTCCCACATGCATATAATGATGTCAACAAGAGGAGTGATGTGAATGTGTATATTATGCAAGCAGATGAGGAGAGTATTTTTTCAGTTCATAACATATAAGAGCCATAATTCAGAGAAGCTCTCGTGATACAGAGAGCATTTTTTAAACCAACTAATGTGGATAAAATTCCAACATATAGGAAGAATCTATTTAATACCATTTTAAACTCTAAAGGCAAGTGATGTAAAGTTATATTTGATAGTGTTAGTGTTATAGACCCTATATATTAGAGATTAACAGGTGATGAGAAACAAAAATATATATAGTGGCAGTGTCAAAATACTACCTTTGATCACTTGAATGATTGAATCTTTCTTAAAAAATAATATCATAAAAGACTTTCTTTAATACCAATATTTGAATGAACAAACCTAAAATGTTAATAGAGGCTAACCTTATAAGTACCATCAATTATTATTTTCCTAAAGAGTCGACTATGATAATGGGCCCACTTGATACTCATATGTGCCCACAAGTAGATATGTAGTGGTTGCTATATTTTCAAATAATATGTCAAGTCACTACTACCTACTAGTTTCTAGGTTTGCAAAGAATAGACCAAGTCACTAATACCTAGTGGCTACTAGCTTCCCACATAATTATCTAAGTCGTTGATACTTAATAATCACTAGGTTACCATAGAATACTCCATGTTTTTGATATATGATACCTAGCGCTCGCTATGTTCCTATAGAATACTCCAAGTTGGTGATACCTAGTGGTTACTAGACTCTTATAGAATATGCCAAGTTGTTGATAATTAGTGGTCGCTAGATTCCCACAAAATATGGAGAGTTACTAATATATAACGATTGTTAAGTTCTAACACAATAAGAGAAGTGTTTCATACCTAACGATCACTAGAGTCCCATAGATCCCAACAAGTATTTCATAACTATAAGTTGCTAGGTTCCTAGAGATCCTAACATGTCATTCATATATCTAACAGTCTCTAGGTTTGTCAAGGATTATGATAGTAGAATTTAACTTGATAACATCCCCCTTAAATCCTAACATAAAGGAAACACAAAAGATGATACCTACAAGTTGTTCATATCTAGTGATATCTATGTTCCCAAAGATCCGAACTTATCCTTTGTACTTGATGGTCTTTAGGTTCTTCATGAAATATTATAACCAAGAATTCCCTTTCCCCCTTGAATCTTGACATTAGAGGAAACATATAAGATATCATATACTAACATCCCCTATTGATGATGACTTCATAAATTTTGAACATGTTCTACAAATGTAAAAATTTGAATAACTTCACCACCTGTGAAAAATATATATGTCATTGATACTTTGACCTGTAATAATTGAGATTAATCAATCCATCCTTTCTTGTATAATGAATACACTCTCATGTGACCTCTAACATTAGTGAAGACACTCTTCATTCGATACCTCTATCATCAATGAAGTAATTCTTCATTAAATATCCAGACATTAATGAAGCCATTCTTCACTAGAGAAATAAACATTAATGAAGCCATTCTTCATTGAATACTTGACCATCAATGAATAAACTATTCATTATATACATCTATCATCAATGAATCAACTCCTCCTTGGATATCTAAATATTAATTAATTAACTCTTCATTGGATACATTTATCATTAATGAAGCGACTATTCATTGGATACTTGGCCATCAGTGAAATAAATCTTCCTTGGATACCTTTGTCATCAAAGGAAAATTTATTCATTAGATATTTGATCAATGAAATAACTTTTCATTGGATACCACTATCATCAATGAAGACATTCTTCTTTGGATACATCAAACACAAATTAAGCCACCCTTCAGTGGATACCTTTGTTATCAATGAAGTAGTTACTCATTAGATACCTATGTCATCAATGAATATTCATTGGATACTTGAACATCAATGAGGCAACTCTTCAATGGATGCCATTGTCATTCAATAAATCCATTCTTCATTGGATACCTCAAACATCAATGAATCCATTTTTCATTGGACACCTCAATATCAATAATTGTGTTAAGCAATTAGAACAGTATTCCTTGTCCATATGAGTATATTCCATCCTTAGTGTGGCCTCACACCACATCTATGGCCACCTACCAAACATGTAGAAGTAAGAATAATTGATGATATCTAAATGGATCTAGGTCTTCCCTCCTAGTGCTCTCTCTCAGCCAAAGACAAACATTGTCATCATTCATCCTCCTATACTTGAGACTATCATAGCCAAATCCATGGAGATCATCATCTCTTTGAAAACTTATATATGTTGCATATTGAGTCTAAGAATGCCTCCTATTTCCTCCAAAAATGAATTATGATTGCCATAATAATCCCTCTCCATAAATGAATCAAAGTGCTTGAAGTGTCTCCTTTTCTCTTATATTCTCTTTCTAAAGCAATTCCTCATAAAATGTCGTATCTTCATTGAGTATAAGACATCTTCTTCTTCCTCTCCTTTATAGTATCATGAGAGGCATTTTAAAACTTTGTTTCCCACTTTTAAAAAGAATCCTTTACAAATCTATGGCGATTTTTTTTAACTAAATAACCAATCCTTTCTCTCATTTATGTCAAAACTGCTCTAATAGTAAGAACAATAGGTTGCCCACTATTTCCAAGTACATCACTTGTATAACTCATTATCTAAAGTAACTTTTATTCAATTCTCTTTGTGTGGTTCTCAAATGCTCTGATCTTAAGACAAGGAAACCCATTATCAACATTATCTTCATTAATATGATCAACATGATCATCAACATGGCCAACAACTCCATAAAAAACATGGTTAATAGTATCATGATTAATACGAGCATGCTTATCAATAACATAAATAATACGATCATTAGTGGAGGTGGAAACATCAACAAACTAGGAATTAATAAAATGTGAACCATGAATACATTGCTTTGCATGCTTAAAAAAGTATTTGTTATTATTCCTTAACTTGGATGATTTCCCTCAATCTCTCATTTTATTTGATTTTCATTGAAGAAGATCATCCTCAACAATTCCTTGTAATATAAATTCCTTAAATTATGCCACATCAATTGGTACATCCATCCCTTCAATGTGTCATTGAAGCTTATGTGCAATATTGATCATATCTTTACTACAAACTGATTTTCCTATTAAATTAGCAGTTCTCTTCTTCTTCAGCAGAAGGAACCCTTCAGTCCCCATAACAATCTGCAATAAGTCCATAGTACACAATACATGTTTCATGGATGACTCCCAATCGTTGACATTATGTACTTTTAACATAAGACCTCATAAACTATTTTTATATTTGAACATATATACTATCTAATTTCAAAAGAAGTCGACCTCTTTTTTAAAAATACAAATAATATACTCAACCTAATATTTGACGAGCTTTTTGAAAAAGTAAAAGTATTGAAAAATAATGAATATACAGTTTAGAATTCGATTTTATTTAAAATTCTATACTCAAACAACTCAGTTAACAAATATTAAAAGTTTGCAAATTATAATATAGCTTTGCTACGCAAATCCTTAACTTCCTTCAAAAAATTGTTGAAATAATCATAACAGTTTGTGAGATATGTACGATTCTTTAAAAATTAGCCATAATTTTACAGTGAAAAATTCAATTGCTTATAACTCAATCAATATCACATATAATTTGGAAAACAACCACTTATTTGAAATCTATCAAAGCGTATTTTTCAACGAAGTGAGATTGATTACAATATGATGCCTATGTGAAGATAACAATCCTCATTTTTTTTTAAATTATACCCTTATTTTCTAATTTCTTCTTAGCTTTGGTAGATCAAAACCCTCCTTACTGTCATCACTCTCAGTGCTTTTTTTTAATTCTCTAAGATCAAATCATCAACTTTGATATCATGTTGGAAACACTATATATTGGAGAACAATAGGAATAGAGAAACAATGAAGAACAATATGAAAAAAAAGAAACAATGAAACAGATAGTGGTTTTGAATCTCTTGAATGATCAAATATTTCTTAAAAATTTACATCACATAGGACTTGCTTAAATAGTAATCTGAGACTTGCATACATCCATATCCCTCCTGACCTACCAAATATTTAAATAACAGACGAAAGACAAACAATCTATTAAACCATGAGTGCATAAAACATGCTTTAAATCTCAAACAAAAGTAATTCATTTTTATTTTTTTTTAAAGAGACTTATTTTACAATATTAAAAAAAACGAATCCCTCTCGACTTACGTTGCACCTTAGCCAGAATTCTTAGAATGTTCATGAAAATATTAACAATTAATTCAATCTATCTATATTCTAAGTGAATGGGGTTTTTATTATTTTTCATCTCTATCATAGAGTGGTGATTCATGGTTGATCGTTCATAGTTCATAGTTCATAAGGTCAACGGGTCTTGCTTGAAGTTAGAAAATGATTTATGATATTTAAAGGTTGTACGACCCACCCTTCACATATAAAATGAGCTTCTATGTAAGTTAATCTCGACATTAACCCAACAAAATTAGCTAATAGTTAGAAAACCATCTAATTGACCACCTAATAGTCATTGGGTGTGAAATGGACAAGGTAGTCCACCTAATTGAATTGATTTTTATTTAATAAATTATATATATATATATATATATATATATATATATATATATATATATTATTTATATAATAAGAATAATAAAGTGTATTGTTGATCGTATAAAAGTAGAAGAAATCATATTTCAGAATGTAAAAACAAATTAACATAAAAGAAGTTTCAAGAGACATATTACATTAAAGAATTAAAATTAACATTGTAGAATAAAAAAAGTCTTGATAAATATGGATCAATAAAAAAAGAGAGAAAAATTAAAACAAATAAACACAAAGACCAAGGTCATTAGGCAACAACAATGAAAATGGTAGTCAAAATAGGTGGGATAGGGGTCTATAAGACTTGCCCCCCCCAATCAATTATACTTAGAATATCTATTGTGTCAGGTACAAATTCCTACCTATTAGTTTATTATTTTTATGTAGAATCTCAAACGGATCGAGAAAGGGAAATGACAAGAGCTAAAACAAGAAATTTGTCTTGGGGAGGAGCATCCCAATTGTTACTTTTATTAAATGTTGTATGGGACAATGGTTTTATACCAAATGCAATATAGCGACACATACTATTTTATTATCATATTTTAACAAATAAAATAGTAAACTTATATTTAACTAAAAAATTAGAATAATTAAAAAGTATAAAGATATAGGGCTTTAGATTTCTTTTGAAATGTGCCATATTTAAATGCAATTGAAATAAACACACACTAAAAGATAGGTCCAAACATCAAGATGAACACAACTTAAAAATCTTGGGATAAATAGAGATATTTTTTCAAATAATTAGAACTTTAACACACTCTTTTATTAGCATAGTCAGAACCTTCAAAATATGTTTATAAAAAATGTCAGATATTGTGCAACTAATTTGATGAACATGCTCCTAGGCTTTGAAAACCTTACTTGCTCTCTTATAATATGATGAGAGCCATTGGGAAAAATTTCCCCTTTATTAAAACCCTAATCCACTTGTAGTATTTTACAATTTTGTAAAAATTGAAGGAAGTTAATAGGGGTTTATGTTATCCCTCCATTAATATTAGGATCTAGGATTTTAAATAGCTCTTAAATCAATAAACAAGTATAATGAATTTTAGGAAACACTCAAGTGTAATGTAAATATCCCAACCTTTATCTTTTTAATGAATGTAACACTTAGTGAACGTTATATATATCTATATTTAAGTACTTTACTTACAATTTTTGTATTAAGTGACATTCTTGATTTTATAATTTTAATAGTTAACTTTTGTGTGAAGTTTTTTATTTTGAATTCGCTAATGTGCATTCATATTTATAGTCTTCTTGAATTCAAATTAAAATCTTATTAGTGTATTATTCGACACATAATTAACGGAAAAAACCAATACATTAAAACCAAAAATCCCAAGGAATGTCAAAAAGGCCCACTAAGAAGGTGACTATAACCATAGTCTTATGATAATGGAAAACCAAAATCATATTACTACATTTATGGAAAATAATCCCATAATAGCATGAAATAGGGGAAGGAAAGGGAAAACCAAGGAGGAGAAGTAAAACAAGGGAAAGCAAATGTGGAGGAATTAAAAATTGACAAGAGAAACACATCATTGAAAGCATCAAAATTAAAACAAGACACAAGGAACACATGCTAACAAGAGTTTAATCTAGATTAGTAATCAATAAATACATAAATATATTAGTATCATAACAATTAATTTGTCTCATAAAAAAATTAGGTGTTTATGTAATATCCAATTTTGATATTTTATGAACATACATGTCAAAGTAAAATCAATCCTATGGAAATAAATAAATTTAGGTCACCTTACCCTTATTAAAAATACCTACCTTACCCTTATTAAAAATACCCATGTCAATATATAAATAATAATGACGTAAAATTTAAAATAAGAGAGAGAGAGATCACCTATGAAGAAGGGATATGGAAGATTTTAGGACATACACAATTTTATGTTTAATATATAAATAATAATGACATGAAATTTAAAATAAGAAAGATAAATCACCTATGAAAAGGGATATGGAAGATTTTAGAACTAACATACACAATTCTATGTCTAAGATATTGAAATTTATGTTCATGTAAGTAGATAGAAATGTGCATGTCACATAATTAGTTTCTCTATAAATCCGTAATCAAGGACTTATTGATATATAGAAAAAAAATGAGAAGAAGAATGAATGCACTTTATTATGTTGAAAATTGTGAATTTATTTTTTAAAAATTTATATCATAAAATTTGTGCGATATATAAATATAAAAGTTTGTCTCTTTTAAAATATATTGTGTAACTCTATATGATTACTCCCATAGGAAAAGAGAGTATCTTAGAGTTTTGGAGATACTATAAACAAAATATCTCTTCCAAAGTATGAAATAAACTTATAAATCAGATTTGTTAAGGCATCATGTTTATTTGTTTTTTTTTTTTTTTAAATTTATTATTATTATTATTATTTTATATTAAGTATTTTATTAAAATTTTCAATACTTTTGATGATAAAGAGGATGATTATAAAAACAATTATAAATAAAAAATTCAGTGGAGTGGAAAAAATAATCTCTAACTACTTTTAAGTAAAATGTCTTCGCAACTAAGTCAAATAAGATTTGTGTTAAGAGTGTTTCACTTGGTCAAATTAAACAAACTCTTGAAATATTTTTGATCTTAGCTTTTAATTTCATCAACTTATCCATTGTATACCTTCCGTGATGTTTTGGATTTGTAGCCCTTTGTTATTTAAGTTAGATTGTATTTTATTTATAGAGAAAGTGATTACGATGATAGTTCAAAAGAAATATTTGATATTGGATTTGTAGCCCTTTATTATTTAAGTTAGATTGTATTTTATTTATAGAGAAAGTGATTACGATGATAGTTCAAAATAAATATTTAATAATAAAAATATCATTTCTTAATTTTTATATAGGAAAGATGATTTATATATAAGAAAGGAAACGAAAGTCTTTTTATGTTTTACGATCTTAAGTATTTTATTTTTTTATTTAGAAAATATTTTTTTGTTTGTAGGAAGTATTCTATTGTATTTTAAATATTTTTAGTTTTCAAATTAATTTATAATATATATTTAATTGTACTTTAAATATTTTTTGTCTACAAAATAATTTATAATATATGAAATCACATCTAATTTTTAACAGGGGAGATTTAAGCATGTTTTTTTAAAAAGAAGTCTATAAAATAATTAATAATATATTAGATTATTTTGTACTTTTAATATGTAAGTGGTATTTAATTATGCTTTAAATATGAAATGTACATAATTTATTTTTGAAAATTTTGAACTGATAATTTCCATTTCGAAAAAATAAAAATTTCACCATTAAACTATTAAAATAACAAATCATGTAAATAATCCAAAAAAATATGATATATATATATATATATATATATATATATATATATATATATATATATATCTTTACACTTCTTTTTATTCAAAATAAAGATATAAATAAACGTGACTTTAATTTTTTCCCTGTCTAATATTAATACCAATATATTTTCCTTTTTTTCTTATTGATTATAAATATAATATATATTCATTCTTTTATTCAAAATTAAAGAATAAATAAATGTGATTTTAATTATTTTCTTTATCTAATATTAATCTTAATATATTTTCGCTTTTTTCTTGTTATTAAAGTGTATCATGAGACTATGTTGATCCATAAAAAATATTAAAAAAGATAAACGTGTTAATTCTTAAAGAATATTAAAAAATCATAAGAAAAGATAAACTCATAGTATTTTTTTCAAAACTTATTTCCTAAAAGGTTAGATTGCTTCGTATCATTGATTACTTTGTTTCATCTGTTGGTTTCATGTGTTTGATATGGTTACATGAGAGTATGAATTTACATTGATTGACTATATTATTATGTGTTATTATATATATCTTATATAAAACTCTAATATGTTTATGTTATCATAGTTTCTAACATACATCAATTAGGTATATATTATTATTGTATGTTTCATTGTTATATCATTTTTCTCTCGGTACAATATTATTATTCTTATTACTTCAATTTTGTAGTTCTAAGTATGATACATCCTTATGTTAATAAATAATCCTTTTTATATAAAGATTTGATTTCCTTTTGTACATTTAAGTTATAATATTTGGTAGCATTTATTGTTGTATTTTTTTATATCTAAATATTTAGAGTATGGTTCATGTTTCAAAAAAAAGTTAGAATTGTGTCAAAAATTGACAGTTTTTGATATTTTTAAAACTGAAATTACAAAGAAAATGTGTCAATTTTTGTAATAAAAAATTAAAATAAGTAATGTATGCTGCATTTGTGCTTTGTTTGCACCTAGATGTGGATCGTGTTAGCACTAAAAGCTGATTGAAAAATATAATAATTATTATATATAATTATTGTTATTTTATTTATATATATAAAATTATTATATTATCAAGTTTATATCAAAACTTGGTCAAAACAATTTCATATAATAATATTTATTATCTAATGTTAATTATAAATATATATAATATTATAAATTATATTATATATTTAATTATTATTTTATTTATATATAATATTATTAAATATTATTCTTTAAATATATATTGTGTATTTATAAAATATTTTTTGGTGAGGTATATGTATTTTTTAAATTATTTTCAAATTTATTTATTTTAGTAAAGAATAAATAAATAAATATATAATTTTTGATAATATTTAATTTTTAATTTTTTAATTGATTTCACTAAAAATGATAAATTTAAAACAATAAATGTGATTAAATCATCATGAAGACTCCACTTTTTATAAAATGAAGGTCAAAAATGATATTTTTAATATAAATGTAATGTTAAAGTCAAATCAATAAAAAAACCTAAAAAATGCTTAAAAAATTATATTTTTCCAAAACATATATAATTATCAATTACAACCAACTTATATCACAACAGACCTAGACTAGTTATGGGGTGGAGGCTCAAACTATCATGGAGACACTTTGCCATATAGCATTGAGCATATGGCCAATATTTACAAATAAACATATATGTTAGTGGGGCCTAAATATCAATGTAAAGGTTTTCTGCAAATTATCTATCTTTAAAAAAATAAAAACTTAAAAACTTTGATCTAATTTTTTAGTTAAACATACTTCTCTTTGCTTGCGGCAACTGATGTGTAATCCAAGATTGTCCCTCAACTCTCAGCGCTTGAACAAATCGGTCCATGCCTCATGACTTATGCAATTTATCCATTGGTGCCCATGCATAGTTGTTGCTCAACTAAACCCTAGGGTTTTGACAAGTTTTATGAGTTTTTTTTTTGGTAAGGTATTATTTCTAGGAGTTTTAAGGTCTTTTTATAGGGTTTTATTTCAAGAGGTTTACAATTTTTTTTTCATGATTTTTTCTTAATACAATTATGATATAATTTGATATGCTCAATATTATATATGCGTCTACTAACTAACATTATTAATTCATCAAGTCATTTTTATTGATAAACAGTCCTTGATATCTTTTATTTAAAAACACACAAGGATGGTTTATCTAACTTTAAAAGGAGTAAACATTTCATATTATTAACCAAAGAATAAGGAGTATCTCTCTTGAACATGAAAACACTCATGTGATAGGCCCATAAGATATAAATAATTTAATTATACCAATCTTCACCATGTTTTGCAACTGCTTTACTAAATTTTATTATTATTATTATTATTAGTAAATGAAAAGGTTTTTTAAATCATGAGCCCAAACATGTACATGAAACCAAAATGAAGGGGCTTGAAAGCCTAGATAAACACAAGAAATTACAACATGAAAACAATACTAAAATAACATATATGACCCACCTGTACCATTACGAGATTTGAGGATCATATTAAGAGATTCAAACTCCTTTCCTTTCCCTTTAATTTTTTTGTTCACAACTATCCAAACAACTCTTTCCCTTGAATCCGAAAAATATAAGAAGGGAGATTTCTAAGGCATCAATAGGTTTTTGATTTTTCAGTGAAATTCTTGCTACCAACCACTTGCTAGAATCTATAATAGTGTCATTTCCTTGTGGATTTCAATTTTTCTTAAATAAGGTCCTGTCAAAGTCTGCGATTTTCTCAACCATTTGCCCTAAAATTTCCTCCCTTGTTGAGTTTCCTACAGCCTGTAACTATTCCTAATATTTCAATTATGCCAGGCTTCCTTCCTTATCTGAATTCTTTTCATCTTCATGCTGATCAAGTTCAATGACTTCCACCATGAAGATATCATGTTCTTTATTCTTGCACCAAGAAACCACCTTTTTTTTATTTTTAACAACTTGATAAGAGTTAGCTAGGTGCCTTGTAGCAAAACAATACTTATATTCGAAGGATACCCTTCATAATCAAGGGTTTAAGACCTAGTATGATCCAGAGGTTTTAGGTCAATAGTTATAGGAAGTTCAGAAGTCACATCTATGTTAACAAGAATTCTTGCATAAGTAGTATGCAAATAAGTACTTGTGGATTCATCTATAGCCAAAATTTCTCCTAAAACCTCCTCTATAGCTTCCAAGTAGGGTTTAGGCCAAATTAAAAGGGAAGATGTGGAGGAGAACCCAAATAGACCTAGAGTCAAAAAATTCAAACACCAGATTAAATTAAGGGAACCATGGTTTATTAAAATAAAATATTGATCGGTGGACCTCATCTACTCTTGTAATATCCTATTCCTATCTTTAGGCATATCAAAAAAAATTATGAACAAAATCCTGGCATAAGGATAAATCTCTAAATTACCCTTCATTACCAATCTCCCAACTTTCGACATCCACTTATGAAGGGCCAAAAGACTTGGCCAAAACTGATTGAATCTGTAAATAATCCCCCTTTTGTAAAACCATTTTATGCCACCAAAATGTTATCAAGAATTTCTTCCTTAAATGAAACCCATTTGCAAGCTACATAAGGTATTAATGATTTATTTACCTTTTTTGGATATTACTATAGCAAAACTCATCTTTTGCTCTAGTGATGCCTCTATCATCATTAGATCATCAGTTGCTCCATGCTGCTGACACAACAACCTCAACCTCAGATCTACGTTATAAAACCTTTCACCTTGCTACCCTTTTAACCCAAAGTCGGGTTACTCCCCTAGATACTTCCCAACTTTCTACCCACTAACAGGCTTAATAGGGAGATACATATCCACCACATCCACTATCTCCTGAGGGTTTGTACCTTCTGGTGACTTTTCACCTTCAATTATCTTCCCATCAATTATCTCCAATCCTCTTAACTTTATCTTACACACGATAGAATTCATCTTTATTTTATTAGATCTGCCATGCCCAGGCCCCTTAGGCAAGCCTGATAATTCTACCACTACGACCATAACCTACATGACGACCCATCGTTATTGAAACCTAATCAGCTCATCGCTTACGATAGTTTTACTTAGTATTTTAGTAATAATCTTATTTGTTACTTTTAAAATCTCAATTCCTTATGGATAATAAGGAGTGAAAAATTTATGGTGGATCTTGTATATTTCATAAAATTTCATGACAATCTTATTTTTGAATGATATTCTTTTATCTGTTATAGTAGTTGATGGGAGACCAAATCATGAAATGATGTTTGTCATTAAAAACCTACATATGTCTTCTCTTATAATTGATTTTAGTGGTACTGCCTTCACTCATTTTGTATAATATTTTTGTAGCATGATATTGAACTTGTGACCCTATGATGATTCTAGATTTATCTTACCTTTCAAATCAACTCCCCAAAGAGAAAATGGCCATGGTGGTATAATAGGTTGTAACTATTATGAATACATTTTATTCAAATTTGTGTTGTTGGAGTTGTATGCATAATTTTGTGTGTTCTTTTCATTATTGTTCTATCATAGGACAATAGTAACCCATCCTTAATAATTTATAAGACATTTCTTTTCTGCTAAAATGCTTGCCATATACACTATTGTGTGCCTCTTGTAAAATGTGTTTATCCTCATCAAGGCTTGGACATTGAAGTAAATGTCCATCAAATGATCATTTGTATGGAGTCCCTTATATTATAACATAAAACATTGCATTTCATTACAATTTGTGTTTGTCAATCTATGATAAATTATCTAGAGTACTAACCTTAGACAAAATTATAGTCACTATAGCATTCTGAATTACTTGTGCTGCATGTGATAGTAAATACCACTAAGGTGTCTAAGTATATTATTTTTATTATAGACATCATATGTTCAAAGTATCCTAATCATCAGTGATGTTAATATGAGCAAAATAAGCTAAACTTTCCATAACATCTACATGATGGCTAATTTTACAAGGTATGCTCTCAATTTTATTTTTATCGAACTTATGTGTCATTAAATGTTGTACCATATCTCTATATGGGATCAACCTTTCCTCTTTTTTTTAGATACATATCTAAAAAATGATTGAATGTCAATTGAGAATCACCATACACTTAAATATATTTTATTTGTTATGTGCACACAACAAATAATCCTAGAATCAATGTCTCATATTCTTTTAATTTATTAATAAATGTTAATAAGAAATATTCCTGCTACATGACCTAAGTCACATTTAGATATATCTAAATACATATTCCAAGTATCATCATTAATATGATATGTAACAAGCTCATCTTGAAAAGTGTCATTGATTAGTGTTATGTTAATTAGTGGTGTTGTAACTAATTGATCTACAATTAGCTATCCCCTTACAATTTTTTGAGATATGAACTTTAATTCAAATTCCATAAATAGCATCAGCCATTTAGTTATTCGTCCTAACAAATGTGTTATTTTTGCATGAGATACTTTAGCAGATCCACCTTTGCCATGATCTGTGTTTTATTATTAACTCAATTAAGATAATAATTTTATCTAATGAACCCAATATCAAGTATTAATTGAAGTTCATCTTTAGTTAGCAACACTATTTTTGAATGCATCTTTTAGAATTTTATATTGAATTGGGTTCGTTTCAGGGTAGAGAACTATATTGTGCATTACAATTGTATGATCAATTCCTAGCATATCTCAATATGCTCAAGCAAATAACTTGAGGAAGTCATGTAGAACTTGTATAAAGGCTTTGCCTTCATCATATTTGAGCATGGCTACAAAGAATGACCAATATTGGATCTCTATCTATTTCATTATTTAATTCAATCATTTCTTCTTTTAATAATGTTGATTGATCTTCCACATATGGTAGTAGGGAGTATATCAAGGCCATCTAATTGGACATCATCATGTGAATGCTCACTCTTTATAAAATATGTATGGGTGTTTTTGGCATAAGAAACCTTTTATTTTGATGGAAGAAAGGGAGATCCTAATATGCTTCCAAATATTCTAACATAAACTTGTCATTATAAAACTCATCCAATGTCTAAATTTATAGAAAAAATATAGCATTGATGAGATCGAGGTTTACTAACTCGGGTGTTAATACATGATGAACCTCTTGCAAAAGCTTAGGAGTTGATTTAAGTAAATGTCCCTCTTTTTTCCTTAGTTGTTTTATTAACCATTGAATCATCTATATATTTGAGGCCTTGTCTACCTTTATGATTAGATGGGCATACACGAATAATAATACCTTGTGCTTATTTTTAGAATCCTTGCCTTTTTTATCCTAATTTTTACGTGTATTTCAATCCAAAATTATATTGTGTTAAATCCATTTCTTGTGGTTTAACAATATCAGTAGTATATGTTGGTGTTTGTGTGTTATTATTTATAATGAGATCTCCATCACATTTAAGAAAAGGTTGCATTTGAGGTAGTAATTTTACATATGTTAGTCATTACACAATGCTTGAAAGGTTCCCGATCCATAGGGAAACTATATGTATATCCCTCACGACTAAATTTGAGTCACACATTTAAGGTAGAAGGGATTGCATTCATATCATGAATCCAAGGTATACCCAATAGAACATTATAATTGAGATCATTCAGGCATAAACTCATATAATGTAGCTATTATGATAGGACCCACAATGGTATTCAATGTTATTTGTCCTAACACTTTCTGAGATATGTGATTGAATCCATGAATATTCATATCAAAGTAATCAATATCCTCACTTGCCATACCAAGTAGGTTAATAAAGAAGATATTTAGAAATATTAAGTCTAGATCCATTATCCATTATTCATCAAAACCCACTTAATTTCCTTATTCAAGATTTGTAATTGAATATACAATAAGATATATTGATTAATAATATTTGTAGGAGGTAAGTATTCTTTCTCAAAAGAGATACCATCCTTATTTTATCATAATATATTGATGACAGAAGTGACATAAGTTAGTTTGTGTGATACAATGCTACAAGAAGTATATATGTATAAATAGATTAATTATGAAGCAATTATAACATAGAGATCTTAAGTAGAGTATTATTAAGTTTATTAATAATGTCATATTGTTTAATTGGATTGGTTGGCATCTTGGGAGGTGGAGGGGAATGAGGGAGAATGTTCTTGACTTAGGTGCATAATATGGGACACCTTATCTCTTTGTGTTGTGACAACATGTACCTCAACATCCAATATAAGCCTAGGGAAAATAATGGGGGATGAATTGTAACCATCGCTACATCGTGTTCTAGGGGAAGAAACAAAAGGGGTTATACATGCCCTTTGACATCTAGTAGTAACTAGAAGCATTTTAGATTATATATTTAGATAAAAGTGTTACTAAGGATAACTAAGATTTATTCATTATTTATATACTCATTAACTTTATTTCACATAATTTCAATCCATGTCATTACATGTTTTTGAAACATATTACAGGAAATCAATATGTAATGATAATAATCACAGTTTGAATTAAAAATATAAACTATGTATATCTATTATATCCATGATTTATTTATGCGAATAAGGATAAATAAAAATTTAGATATGAAACTCTAGTGTAGAAATATGAAATCCTAAGAAGTTATGATGAAACCCTATGGGAAACTTAGGTTTTAACATGCTTGAAAGA
The DNA here is from genome assembly GCA_037957365.1 of Torreya grandis. NCBI lineage: Eukaryota > Viridiplantae > Streptophyta > Pinopsida > Cupressales > Taxaceae > Torreya > Torreya grandis. The sequence goes on from JARHVA010000208.1 coordinate 3,498,748, forward strand.
ATGGTCAAGTCTACCAATATGTTTGACACTTGACAATATGCATCTTTGACCTTGATCTAGGTATTTAGACTTAAACTTAGAGACTGTTCCTTTAAGGATTTTTTAGGTTTGAATGTTTTATTATAGTGCCTCAGGGATGTCTAAATAAATATCTCAATGTGCCTATAATTTCCAAGTGATTTGTAAGTGAGATCTAGGTGCTTGGTATATATGGATAGCATTAGGCTTGATGTGTATAAATAGATGACTCTTTAGATAATTTCCTTACGTAACCGACATTCGAAACATGTGAGTTAACCCAAGAGAAGGGTTTATATTTGAAAAAAAAATAGTTTGGAGAACCTAAGACACTATTGATGAAGGCTCACACTACTAATAATCGGTAATGTCTGACTAATAGTGGAAATTTTTAGGATAAAGGAGACACTAATCTAGAAAATGATGCCAGTTTGCTTAAGACAATATAAAAAGTGGGCACAAACTATGAAGATCTTGTATGTAAATAACGACAAATCAATAAGGTGAAGCACGTGGATAAATGAATGGTTTAGAAGATAACATGAACAAGAGTCATGTGTAAAAAAAATCATAGATGTGAATGATTAGTCAAATTTCACATTGTTAAGTATATAATACTAAATTCATGTGTCTATAGTTTTATTTTAAACAAATATTATACTTTCAATTAAATTCAAATTATCATGTAAATGTTTGATAATTATTTCAATACAATATTATATTTTAAATATTGTGATGTCAATTAAGTTATATAAATATTTTAATTTCATAAAAATAATATATCTGGTTTAAAAGGGGCAAACTATTTTATAAAAGGGTAATTTTGAATTCTTGTAGTAGGTCCAAGACAACTCCAAATCCGACATATGCATTCATAAATAAAGTCCTTACATAAAAAACCTTCTATTGATTAGTTAGTTACTACATTTTAGAGACATCGGATCATAATCAAACTTAGTTTTCTAATTCATTTAGAATTATAAGTTACTTGTCATAGAAATATATATATATATATATATATATATATATATATAAAATATGTTGAAAGATTAATTTTAAGGTTTTTATTTTAATTTTTTTAATATATTATGCTGATTAATAAATTTATTATCTTTTTTATTTTATTATTGATTGAAGATATATGTCATCCATCTAGCTACATCAATTTATAGGCTCGAAAAATTCTTTTTTAAGACAAAACATGGCTCCAAACTCAATCATATAGCTAAGATATTACAATTTTTCTATTAACTTTTCGAAGAAAAGGAAAAAACGATGTAAGCGATAGTTAAATAGATGTCAAACTTAATGTTGAAATTCACCTATGATGATCAAATAAACATCAAATTTAATATTAAACATAAAAGTGAATAGCTTATTCTATTACACTCCACCGGATTACCATGTAAATATTTGAAAAATAAAAAAAAATTGCATTGAAAAAATAAGCTTTATTATAAAATTAAAGCCAAGTAGAAAAGGCATTTGTTTAATTAATCTTCTGAATTGAAGGTTAAATCATTTATAGATTTTGAACCTATAACCATTGAATCTGAAGAGTCGAATTCATTCAACCCACTTTTAAGATAATTACATACACGAGAATGATGAGAGTGTAACATTCCATCCTAAACTTTAAGAATAAGTAAATATTATAGAAACAAGTGTTGTGGAGCAGCTTTAGTATATGACATTTGCATTTCAGGTAGGTTGTATTGTAAATAATAAATCTTAAATTATAATATAGGATTGAACGAATACAGTTCTAATATGTTTAAATGTAAAATTGAATGAATGCAATTGTAATTGTACTAATATGCTTAGTAATATGATTCCAAAAAATTGTAAAAAACAAATTAAAAAATTAATAATTAGGTACCTTGGCATCTTTAGTCGAGTAAAAAATGAAGATTTTAAGGTAGAAAAACTCGAGCACAATGCCCGTGCTGTTAATTGTAATGATGAGCATCCTATGTAGGCGAATCATTGAAATTCTGTACAACACCCATAACAAGAAATTCATTAGCGTTGAAACGTATGATACACTGGAAAACTGGCATGTTGACTTCCAATTCCACATCTTATAAAACCTCTGCTTACAATGCTGCAAAGCACAAAATTATACGAATCATATCTGGTGTCACCATGACAAGAAGCTTTTAAAATAAACACAATACAGATTTTATTAAAACAATTGAAAAATATTAGACTGCAAATATCACCCAAAATAACAGAACAGAGAGAAAGAGTGAGGGAGCGGTGGTTTTTACTTATTTAGCTATAATTAAAGGGAAAAATGACTGATTTATTTTTCCAGTGCTTCGTTTCTCTACCAATTTTATAGGGAAAATTGTGTTGAATACCTAAATGCTCTTCTGAAACTATTCCCAGTCTCCACATCCTCGGCTGTTGATAGTTACAATGATGCATGTAGGTATTTATAGGTGTTGTTCGAGCAGGGAATAAATGTTTGATTCCCTGAGAAATATTCCCAGTAAAATTGTGTTGTTGGGAAAAAATCAAAACTGTGGCCCTTTCATGCATATTCAAGTCCATTTTCCCAAATACATAAGCAACTCCACCACATATTTTCAACTATCAATGATATGGTAAGCCATGATGCCATTCCTCTTTCCTTTTTCTTCACTGCCAACATTGACTCCAATCTTTCACAACCCATGGCATCCCTATACCTACAGAACTCAAGCTAAATGTATAACATTTTTGAATTTCGCACTATCATGGCTTCCCCTGGTGATGGCCCAAGGCTGAAAATAAATGCACAGTAAAAAACCCTGATATACTGGAAGCAATTAACCTTGAAAATGTAAGCATAGACCAATATAAACCCAAGTCTCAAATCTAAATACATTGAAATAAATCAAAATAAGATAAAATCACCTTTGCAAGATCAAAAGTAGCGGGATTTTTTTTTCAAAAATAGCAGAGATTGTAAAAAATGTACGTACCTCCAAATTAAAATGTTTAAAGCACAGAATGGAAACAAAAATCTTAGGATGCTGCAGCTTCAAATTAGCGGTAATATCTCTATTCATGTACCTGTATAAACCCAGGTCTGATTATTTTCATTGATAGATAGTGGCCTGATTAGTGTCATTATTCATGTTGCAGCTGTTGATTGATGAAACAAAGAGAAACTTATTCACTTTCATGGCAAAATTACTGCTCTACTCATCATCTTCCTCACTGATATCCTATTATGAGTGCATAACTAGCGAGGCCCGATCCCTTCAAGTTTGCCCCAGTTTTTGTGATTGAATTCCAATCCTTCTATCAAATGTCTTGCAGACACCAGCAACAACAATCACATGCATTTGTCTTTGCTTTTGCCTGACAAGTTTTATTCCTTACTTAAGTGAATCCACCTACTCACTGTCTCAGCCGAAAGACATGTTACTCACCTGCCCATGGTAAATATCTGTCAAGTTTTTACTATTCATAAAAACTTCAGTGGAAATTGGAAACATTATAAACCCATTCATTGGATGCAGGGTATAAAGGGTATGCACTGTTTAATAGCAACTAAGAAAATAATAAAATATTAACAAACTTTAGCAATCAATTCTGATTTTTGGTCAACGGTGGATTCTTATTTGCTAGCAATAATTTTCCATTCAAATTAATCTTGCCAGGCCAAAACAAGAGTACTCGTCATGTACTAACAATTAAAAAATATGTGATAAAAGAATTTCAAGAGTTAAAATCATTCAACCCACTTTTAAGAGAATTACATACACAAGAATGATGAGAGTGTAACAACCCATGTAAACTTTAAGAATAAGTAAATACTATAAAAATAATATTATTGTGGCCAACATATCCCCTTTTTAAAAAATGGGGGACTCCTCTTTTAAAAATATTGTGGTTTAGAGTTTTCGGACACTCTATTTCATTCTGAATAGCTCCATTTAAATCAAATCTTTTGTCACCTTGGTTTTCCCAAAACATGTGATTCATTTGTAATGATCAATTGACATGAGATGGGAGCCCTAAGGACTTTTTGAGAATAACCACATTGAGTCCTAGTTATACTCCGTGAATAAGTCAAACATTTTCTCACTTGGGAGATTTAACGTGCTAACTTTTGCAGGATTGCTATCAATTGGAAATTAGTAGAGTCTCAGTATCTTCCTAGAGTATCAAGCCTTAGAGTCTTATGTGGCACCATGGAAGCCCAACTGGAAGCCAAGTGAACCTTTAATTGGTCATGCTTATTTTCTTCTTCACTTTGTCATTTCATAGTTTTTCATAGTGGAAAACATTACAGTCAAAGGACACCACATGGGTAACTATCAACGATGCCAAAACATGGCTAATCAAGATAAGCCACATGCCCATCGCTAGATGCATTAGTCACCATGATATTGATAGAGATGTCAAAATCTAGGAGAGCCCAATGCAATGAAAGGATGCCACACAACCTAGGGTCAAAAGTTATCAGTACTCTAGCCATACAACCCACACCAAAGTTAGAAAGGCCAATCTCTCAAACATGATAGAGATGTTAGATCTCATGAGAGCTCAACCCAAATAGGGAGTGTCACATCAACCATTATCAAAATGGTTGGTCTCTCTGTCCTATTAGAGATGTCAGAGCCCAAAAGAGGCTGACCAAATGAAAGGACATCACGTGCCCTAAAGGTTAGAGGTTCTTAGATCTAACCAATGAGCTCACCCTTGTATTAGAAGCGTCAGTCTCCTAGCCCTGATAGAGATGTCAAACCCTGGGAGATCCTAACGTAATTAAAAAGCATCATGTGGCCTACTATCAAAGTGGTTCATCTCCCTGATTTGACAAAGATGTTAGAGCTTGAGGTATCATAGCACACCATCTGGCATAACCATCCATATTAATAGGTGGGGATTTGAAGGCCTCGAGATGGTCAAAATAAAGTACATGTGGAGTTCTAAAGGATAATCACAGGATGCCACACATACCCAGCTAATATTTCACTATCCCAAGTGTAAATGAGTGGAGCACTTGGCCATACCTAGTTGTCTACCATTGCCATAATGGCTAATAAACAAAGGACACATGATATAAAATAGGAGATATCTGGGAAGCTTTGGAGATAATGTGGCTATATTCCTATCATGCTTCAAACATTAATGAAATGGGAAGTTGGACTTGATTGAATAATTTAAAAACATCATGTCGCCCTCATTGAATCTAGTAGGCAACGCATAATCATGATCTATGAATTTAACTCTAGATTGGGAAATAAAGGAAAAGATTAATCCACCAACTCAAATTTGAATCTACAACGAGCGAGCCAACAAATGTCTTTAATGTAGGGGGATGATTGTGTTTTTTATAAGTATCCCAAGGAGAACTCATTAATAGTTATCACTCTCACACTCTAAAAAAAAAATTAATTATTTGCCTTTTGTTCTGACCAAGTGCCCCTTGTATCTTCCCTTATACTCAATAGCCTTTCATAGATTTTCATCCCACTACAATGGCAATGCCTTACTTAAATCCCAAGGCTGAGTTGGAATATTGGGACACTCTCTTCCTAGAGGGCTTGACTCAGTTCAAGAACCAAGATAAAATATTCAAGGCTATCAACTAAGTACACAAGGAATCTAGTTGTGATAATGAGGAAGATGTGAAATTAGAATATGCCCTATGGGTTTAAGAAAAGTGTGGGTTGTATAAGGTTGTAGCCAAGCCTGAAGTATTCCCCTATGCCGACTTATTCAACAAGTTGCTTCTAATAGCTAGGCAGGTACTATTATAGGCTGAAATTACACCCTTGTGGGAGAGTTTTTTAGGCTCTCTCACTTCCAGTTACAATATTGGAACAACCTCAGGCTGTGGATACCCTGTAATGAGGTTAAACCTCTAGGCTTTTTAATGAGGCTAGCTCCTCAGATGCTTCACTTTAACTTATTCCCACACTAAAATCTACTGCTGACTAAAGAAAAGGGAGAGAAAGATAACATGAAAGGGAAACCTAAGCTAAGGATGGTGATGTACCAAATAGGAAATGATCCACTTTCAGCCTAGAAACCTTTACAAATACTAATGAATTTAACCAAGACACAGACTACTCTGATCCTATCTCAAGGCCACAAGCATAAGTATTTCATGTGAAGGTCAAAGGGAAACCCTACAATTTGAAGGACAAAAAGAAATAGGTCTGTATGAGACACTATAAACTTGTGACAATTCAAGATAAGGACCAATGTCTAACACTTCACACAACATGCAAGGAACCAAAAAGAATTAAATCAAGATACGTAGAGAATCTCCAGATGATGAAAAGGGACATACATCTGCAAGTTAAACCCCAACAATGTATACTTGACTTCAAACCAGAGTTTAAAAAGTTTATCTTATTGCTTCAAGAGAATGTTTACAAAGTGATTTTGATAGAGTAACTCTATCACCACTTGAAGGGTCTCGTTTTAGGCTCAAAAGCCTGTATATATAGCAGAAAGGGATGAGAGAAGAGGGGGCTTGTGTGAAAAAATAGAGGGGTCATAAATAGTTGCAACTACCACTATGTCCTTGAATTCTTTTGCATTCAAAGCGTGCAATTATCTTAACCATGAAATGAACCATCCAAGATCATCGCAAATCTCTTTGAGCCCCTCATTGATTATCAAACATGCTAGAAGATAAGAACTTTTCCAAGAACATCTTTAATGCTCGAACTACCTTTTCTAATCTCCTAATTTTCACCTTTCATTTCCATGCCATCTTTCACTTGTCTTGCACATATAAGGACAAAATCCCCATAACTCTAAATTTGGATCGGGCCATGTTGCTTCTGCATTAAACAACTATTTGCCGAAGATAATGGCTATGTCAAAGGATGAGGAACTCTCCATTAATTTCACCTACTAGCTCCTGCCTTGAAACCTAGACCAGATCTTTCCTATAGATGGAAAGTCAATCTATGGACATTGGTTTTCTTGTATCCATTTATGTCAATGTAAGTCCATACAAATCCAAATGATTGCTTGCAGGGGTTCAGATTTTGACATTTACAGGCCCATCATGGGATATTTGAATCCCAATGGCTATTTTATGAGCTTGAACTTTGACACTAGTGTGAACGTCATGTTTCTTTTAGACACTTTCCTGTGGGCCTTTTTCTTTTAGGCCTTCTTCTTTTGGATAATTTACTTGAATAATTTTTGCAGACTTTTTTTAAGGAATTAAACTTCAAACCTTTTGAGAAAGACCCTTTGGATTTTGAAAAGTCCTTTGGAGAAGTACCCTTTCTGAAGGAAAAGTGTCTTTCAGCCACTTCAAAAATGCCCCTTTCCAAAGGGAAAGTACCCTTGGAAACTTTTGTAAATGTCTTTTGGTTATTTGAAATGAACTATTGGCTTTGCAAGTGCTCCCTTTTGTCGAGAAAAGTGCCCTTCAACATTTGAAAAAATACTCCTTCAAAAATCTTACTAACGTACCTTTTCAAACAGAAAGGACCCTTTGCCTTTTTGAAAATGAACCTTCCTGAAAGGAACATCCCCTTCGAGAAAATTGAAAAGTCCATTTGGAATTTTGTTTTGGCGCTTCTCTCTAAAGGAATTCCTACGGAATTTTTTCTTTTGACTTTCTTGAAAATGAATCCTTTACTTCAGGGCCAAAGTTCTGAAAGAAATCTTCCTTCGGAAAAATTGTCTTAGACAATTTTTTCGAAGGAAATGTGTCCCTTAAAAAATTCCTTTGGCCTTTTGACTTCAGAAAACTGCCCTTCGAAAGAATTAAAAATACCCTTCAGAATTTTTGTATCAGACCTTTTACCTGAGAAAATCCCTTCAGTAAAATTATCTTGTCCAACTTGTCCAAAAGACTTCAACACTTAACACTTATCCAAAAAGGGTCTCAAAAGAAAATAAACACTTAGTCCCCACAAAGTTTGAAAGAATGAACAAGTAAAGACTTAGCTAAATAAAAAAAAAATCACTTAGCTTCTGGCTCGCAGGTTTATCTTTGAACATTTCTACTGGATCCATAGAAAACCTTGATTGGATCCTCTTTATTTGCAACTGTTGGATCCATTTCTAAGATTTTGATTCACTACTTCATCAAACCATGCAATAGCTTTATATGTGAACCAAAAATGACCAACATCTTTGGTAGCTCACAAGGCTTGCATGCATGTCAATGTAAGAGAACTTAGACCATGTTGCCTTGTTTAGTCCCTTAGGCATGGAGTCATTAGCCTCTGTAACTGAACTAGTCTGAAAATGGATACAAGGCTTAACCTTTTTGGAAATTCCTCTTGAAGCAATAAAGAGAACAAGAACAAAACAAACACTATGCCCAAGGCACTTAAGGAAGGGAAACACACAACTGAAAAAATGTGCACAAGGCACTTAGGAGAAAACATGGAAAAACTATATAAAAAGTATAATATATACAATGGCTACAAACTCTTCCAATAGCAAGGCTTTAGATGAATCCTATTGACTGGGATGGGTAGTACCTCTCCATCTAGTTGGACCAGCTAAATAACATTATGTCATTTTCATCTGTGGATCAAATAAGGACCACTCCACAAGTTGTCGAATTTGGTATGGTTGCTTGGCTTGGTCTTATTTGAATCCCACTTGAGGACTAGATCCCCTTCCTTGAAGTCCCTTGCTATGGCTCTTTTGTCAAAGCCTTTCTTGACTTAAGCTTGATGTGACTCTAGTGTTTTCATTGTAAGGTCTCTCATTTCTTCAAGCTCCATGAGTTCTATCAATCTCACATGCATGGGCTCATCTTCCATGAACTATAGTTGATGGGCTAGTTCTAATGCATGTAGCTCAAGAGAAATAGGTAACTTGGCATCCCTTCCATATACAAAGACATATGGAGAATTACCAATGGTAGCCTTAGGAGTCACACTGTCAGCCCACAAGGCTGTCTTTAGTTTAGTGTGCATCGTCCTCTAATTCTCTTCTATAGTTCTAATGATTTTTAGCAAATTTTTATTTATGGACTTAGCCAGTCCATTTCCTTGAGGATAATAGTTGAAAGAGGTGATGAGGTTGATGCCCATCTTGAAAGCGCATTCACTCATTTTCAAACCAAAGAATGCTAATGCATTATCAGATATGATATTGGATGGAACACCAAACCTGGTCAAAATGTTGTCATAGAAGTCTAGGACTACACATTCATTAGCTTCTTTCAATGCAATGGTTTGCACCCACCTGGTGAAGTAGTCGGTTGCAGGAAGCACCCATCTATGCCCTGTACTTGATGGAGGGTTGATTATTCCTATGAAATCTAGCCTCCATTGCATGAAGGGTTGCTCTACCTGAATTAGGTTGAGAGGGAGCACTGCCAATCTTTGCTTACCTACAAAGAAAGCACACTTTTGGCATTTCCTAACTCATGCATGAGCATATTTAAAGAGGTTGTCCCAGTATTAACTGGCCCTTATTATCTTTGTTGTTGTGGTTCTAGGTGTAAAATGACCTCATACAGGTCCATCATGGAATTGCTCCAAAAGCTTGGTCATCTGGTCATTATCTATGCACCTAAGAATACCCCACTTAGGCCTCTTCTAAAAAGAGTACCATCTACTAATGTATAAGGTGTAGACTAAATTCTGGAATACCTTTTTTTTACCTTATCTAGACCCTGAGGGCATTACCTTGTAAGCAAAAAATGTGCCATATCATGGAGCCAACTCTTATGAAATAGAGGTGCCTCCACTTGTGAGTTGTCTTGTATCACCATGGAAACTTCTTTTTCCTCATGAAGGTCATCAACCATGTGCTCACACAAGCCTTTGCCTCTTACTAGCGTAGTGACTTTGATCTACACGTCGTACTCCATGACCTTGGTAATCCAACCGGCCCTCTTTTCATTTAAGTCTTTGTTAAGAGGGAAGTCTCTCACCTCAGGATGAGACACCATAAGATAGATTTTACTATTAAATAGCATTGCCCTAAACTTTTTAAGGCTTCTTATCACTACAAGGACTTGTTTTTATACAAAGTATATCTCACCTCATACCCCTCAAGCCCCTGATTGAAAAATGCTATTGGCTGCTCAAGTCCTTCACCATTCTTTTACATCAGCATAGCTGATATATTGTCAATATTGGAAAAGACATACAATATGAAATCTCTTGAGAAAACAAGATTCATGAGTGGGGTGCTTAGGCAATGGCTTGCTTGATAGCCTCAAATGTTGATTTACCTTCATTTGACCAAGTGAACACTTGGTTCTTCTTCAGCATAACAGTGATGGGTCTGACCAAGTTTGCAAAACTAGGTATAAACCTTCTCATGAAGTTTATTTTCCTAAATAAACTCTGGATTCCCTTCTTATGATTGGGTAAGGATAAGGCTAAGATGGCACTTATTCTATTAGGATTAATAGCTAATCTTTACTTTGAAATAATATGACCTAACAACTTACCATCATGCACGACAAACACACACTTATTTGGATTCAAAGAGATCCCATACTCTCTTCATCTCTAAAATATCAACCTCAGATGGTCCACGTGTTCATTGGCATCCTTGGAGAAAACTGTGATGTCATCCAATTAGACTAGCACCATTTGATTCAACAACATTTGGAAATCCATGGCCATGACTCTTTGGAAAGTTGCCTCAGCATTTGATAAGCCCAAAGGCATCTTTTGGTATGCATACGTGCACCACTTTGTGGTGAAGGCAGTCTTGTACTGATCTTCTTTCTTTACTAATACTTGGTTGTAACTTGAATATCCATCTAAAAGAGAAAAATGTTTTGAACCTGCAACTATTTGAAGAAGTTGCTCCATGGATGGTAGATGGTAATCTAAAGTCAACACACAACCTAATCTCCCCACTCTTTTTATTTACAGGCACCAAATTGGCTACCCATGATGAGTGCTAGATGGAAAATATGATATTGGATTCAATCAATTTATTCAATTATTTCTTCATAAGATCTTCTATTTTTGGATTAATAGGGCTTTGTTTCTACCTCACATGCTTAGCATTAGCCTCCAATTCTATAGTATGATGGGATAACTTTGGATCAAAACTTTTCAAGTCACTATATTCCCAAGCAAAGAGTCTGAATATTCCTTACAAAGTTTAATAAAAGCATGACTTTCTACCTTATTATTTATCTTTCCAAGCTTGAGGAGCTTGTCCTTGAAAATAAGGACTCTTTCATAGTTCTCCTCATCAATTGACATCACTGCCTTATCTTTCCTCATATGGTCTCCCTCATGGAAATGACTTTCAAGGGTGACCAGCCCTTTAGGAAGTTTGTTAGATTTTAGTTGGATAATTTGTTCCCCATACTGATGTTGAAATTTACCTTGGTTCGTCAAGGAAAACTCTTCTTCCTACTGCAAGAAACAAGCAATTTGTTTTTCATTTTTGAAGACCTACTAGTGGGCTTCATTATCTGGTACTGATGGCCTCACCACCACTTTAACATGGGGCTAAAACTTGGCCTCTTTAAGCTTACTTGGAATATCAAACTGGGCTCCCATAGCTGCCAACCTGTCAACATATTGATTCTGGTTCCTTGGCATAGCTTGAATGTTGAAGGCTTCAAAATCTTCAATTAAGTCCCACACTCTATTTTTGTATGACCTCATCAAGGGATTCTTCATAATGTTCAGGCCTCTGACTTGGTTAACTATAAGCTCACTGTTCTCATATGCTTGTAACTGCTTGATTCCCCTCTTACTAACCCATTGGAGGCCATAGACTAGGCCTTCATATTCTGCTATGTTGGAGGAGTAACTGAAATGGAACCTATAAGAAGAGAAATACTTATCATTTTAAGGGGAAACCAACATTGCCTCTGCACCCACTCCATTTTTTCTCCTTGAACCATCAAAAGAATAAATTCCACTTACGGTTGAGGTCTTCTTTAGGTCCACTGAGGGAAGGCATGAGTTAATATTCTTCATGTAGCAAATAGACACCCATGTCTCTTTTTTCAACACCTTCCAAAGGGTTGAGAAATTGATTATCCCCCCATCGCTCATCCAAGAACAATTCTAAAATCTCCTTAGGATAACTATTTAGTACAATTGAGGTTTATGTTATCTACCTGATGGGGCTCAATGTGAAACTGTGCCATGGGCTCAGCGTTGATTGATACCTTAGTCCCATACCTTGTTCTGATTGCCATATATGACCAATTTATTGCGATATAGCCTCTTATCTTTGCTATAAATTCTCTAGATAAGCATAGAGCAAAATGAGGAGGCAACTCTTTAATCAACACATCTTGAGCCACTGAAACACTAGGACAAACATGCAGGGTCAAGATGAGACCTCTGATAATACCAATTGGTTTGGTGGAAGATCCATCAAGCTACAAAACTCCCTTAGATTGAGGTTCATACTTTAAACCAAGTTGGTATGCTATCAACTTTGGCATCACTGAAGTACTTGCTCCACTGTTTACCATGCAGTTATGTACCAAGGAGTCACCAATGATTAATGAAATATAGAACGGAGAAGGTTTGACACCTTACTCGGATCCTTCTCCCATAGGATCTTAGGTTGCATTAGTGAGGACCTCAATTTCTTTGCTTGGTTATTTGCCTGCAATTGTTATAACACCTATTTTGGACAAACCTTCTTGAAGGATATCCACTTGACTAGGCATGGAAAATATGCCCCACATTGGTACACTCACACTAGATTTCTTCATTTTCTCAACAATGTTGATTGGTGGAACACCAACCTTCACTTGAGCTTTGGGAGCCACTACTATTGTTTGTTGAATTTGCAAGTTTTATGGATCAAAATGGGTCCCTTGATTCTAATTTTTAGGAGGTTTCGGGACCTTTGGAGTGATAGCAAGGTCATTAGGCTTAGACAATGAAGGAGTAATGATAGGAGGTTCTTTTAATGCCTCTTGATTGCCATCCATATTCCTTCTTTTGAACCTTATATTAGCTACCACTAGAATGTATGCTTGGCTAGAACTAGCCTGTTGATTGAGTGCGTATCACTCTTCTTGCTCACTGATGACCATTGTGGCATCCAACTAGTTTGGTACCTAATCAGATCCTTGGTCTTATGGAGACTGTCCTAATTTTGTCAACATGGGGATTTATATGTTTTGAGCCATTAAGACTTGTTTGTATCCATAAGCCACAACTTGCTTCTATTAGTCATCGAATGCATGGTTAAAACCATTAGTTGGGAAAATGGATTGCCCAAAAAAATGATTCCAAGGTATGGTCCCTTCAGCGTCTTGAGCCATATTGTTTTGAATAGGAACCAAGGAGTTGGAAGACCATGTGACATTTGGGTTATAGCTGCTCTGATCATTGTAACTAGGTTGTCCTTGCCCTTGCTCATGGTTCTAGTTTTGGAAATTTCCCTTGAAGGGTGGTCTATTCCTTTAATAAGATTGTTGTTGAGGCTGATATGGAGCTTGATAAGGTTTATTAAACTGAGCTTGTTGTCTTTTAACATTTACCACATCATTTCCCAAGGATTGGAGTATGCTCTCAAGTTCTAGGTAGTTTTTTTGCTCTTGGGAATCACTTGATCCGTTAATGCATGTCTTTCCCTGTTTAGGTGAAGGTATATTAGCAATTGTTAGAGTTGGAGGAATAACATCAAGTGGGGGAATATCTGCAAGAGGTGGTCTGATTTCAAGGAAAAGAGGCATTGGGGGTCTAGGAGAAAGTTTGCTAGTCTAAACTAGGCAATTTTTTGCTTTAATATCCACCTCATAAGCATATGGAAATATGTCTCTTCCCATGGATTAGATCATTAAAACTATATCGCTATTTAGATCCTTCAAGTAGTATAAGAACATAAAGTTAGGGGATAGTCTAACAGAAGCTGGTATTTTGTTCCAAGCTTTTTGGAATCTTTTGTTGAGATCTTGCATGACTTCATAGGGGGTTCTCTTAATTGTGGTAAGTTGTTCTGCTAGTGACAAATGGTCACTCTTATCTGAAAATATTTTACACAAGGCCTCTCTTAGTTGATTCTATGATTGAATAGAATTAGGAGTTAAGCCTCTATACCAGTCTAAAGCTTTTCCCTTAAGGAATACAAATAACAGTCTAATAGTTATATTTTCTACAACGATATTATGGATATTGCAAAAATTAGCTATGCCATTGACGTGTTTAGTAGGGGTTATGGCTTGGTCCCCTATAAAATATGGGATACTTTTAAGAGTTGCTATTGGCATAGGACGTATTGTGATAGATTCAGAGGACTTTGGCCACTGAAGCCTACAAAAGCTCTTTGGGGAATCATGGTAACAAAAGGGGCTAACAAAGGTCTTCTTGCATAGGTACACTTTATGATTGGTTTCAAAAAATGGTTTCTTACATATGGGTGAGTATGGGCGAACCTTAACCTTTTGGCTGAATTTAAGGGGACTTCAACAAACTCAAAAAGAATACCTCTAGAAGTTGATCTTGTAGTCACCTTTGGCTTGAAAGATAGTTACTGTTATACCACCAGATTACTGAGTGTTCTTCGGAGTTGTCAGATACTGAAAGATGAAAGCTATAACCACTGAAAATTGATCAAACCAACATCAAACTTGACCAATTTTTTTTGAAAGCAATCCCATCGAACATGCTAGAAACTGTTGTAAGCTAAAATTTCACCCTTGTGAGAGAGTTTTTAAGGCTCACTTTTAGCTACAATATTAGTTTAACCTCAGGATGTGGGTATCCTATAATGAGGTTGAACCTCTAGGCTTTTTAATGAGGCTAGCTCCTCAAATGCTTCACTTCAGCTTGTTCCCACACTAAAATCTACTGCTAACTAAAGAAAAGGGAGAGAAAGATAATGTGAAAGGGAAACCTAAGCTAAGGATGGTGATGCACCAAATATGAAATGATCCACTTTCAGCCTGGAAACCTTAACAACTACTAATGAACCTAACCAAGACACAAACTAATCTAATCCTATCTCAAGGCCACAAACATAAGTATTTTGTGTGGAGGTCAAAGGGAAACCTTGCAATTTGAAGGACATAAAGAAATAGGTGTGTATGAGACACTTCAAGAAAGGGACCAATGTCTAACACTTCACACAACCTACAAGGAACCAAAAAGAATTAAAGCAAGATATGTAGAGAATCTATAGATGACAAAAAAAGACATACATCTGTAAGTTAAACCCTAATAATGTATACTTGAATTCAAATCAGAATAAAAAAAGTTTATCTTATTGCTTCAAGAGAGTCTTTACAAGGTGATTATGATAGAGTAACTCTATCATCGATCGAGGGATCTCTTTTTAGGATTAGAATCCTGTATATATAGTAGAAAGGGATGAGAAAAGAGGGGGCTTGCATGAGAAAATGTAGAGAGGGGTCATAAATGGCTAAAACTACCACTATGTCCTTGAACTCTTTTGCATTCAGAGCATGCAACTGCCTTGACCATGAAATGAACAGTCCAAGATCACCGCAAATCTCCTCGAACCCCTCATTGATTAGCAAACATGCTAGAAAACAAGAACTTCTCCAAGAACATATTTAATGCTAGAGCTACCTTTTCTAATCCCTTGATCTTCACCTTTCATTCCCATGCCATCTTTCACTTGTCTTGCATGTATAAGGACAAAATGCACATAACTTTGAATCTAGACCAAGCCATGTTACTTTTGCATTGAACGGATGTTTGTCAAAGATGATGACTATGTCGAAGGACAAAGATCTCTCTATTAATTTCATTTACCAGCTCCTACTTTGAAACTTGGACCAAATCTTTCCTATAGATGGAAAACCAATCTAAAGACATTAGTTTTCCTGTATCCATTTATGTCGATGTAAGTCTATACTAATCTAAAGGGCAACTTGTAAGGGTTCAGATTTTGACATTTGCAGGCCCATCATGGGATATTTGAATCCCAATGGCTATTTTATGAGCTTGAACTTTGACAATAGCGCAGACTTCATGTTTCCTTCAGACACATTCCTATGAGTCTTTTTATTTTGGGCCTTCTTTTGGACAATTTGCTCAAACAATTTCCAGACTTTTTTTTGAAGGAATTAAACTTCGGACTTTTCGAGAAAAACTCTTTGGATTTTGAAAAGTCCTTAGGAGAAGTGTCCTTTCTAAAGGAAAAGTGTCTTTTGGCCACTTCAAAAATGCCCCTTTCCAAAGGGAAAGTACCCTTCAAAACTTTTGCATTGGCTTTGCAAGTACTCCCTTTTGTCGAGAAAAGTGCCCTTTGACATTTAAAAAAATGCCCCTTCAGAAATCTTACGAATGTACCTTTTCAAAATCAAAGGACCCTTTGTCTTTTTGAAAATGAACCTTCCTGAAAGGAACATCCCCTTCATGAAAATTGAAAAGTCCCTTCAGATTTTTGTTTCGACACTTCTCTCCAAAGGAATTCCTTTCGTAAGAATTCCTTTGATTTTCTTGAAAATGAACCCTTTGCTTTGGGACAAAAGTTCTGAAAGAAATCTTCCTTCAGAAAAATTGTCTTGGATAATTTTCTCGAAGGAAATGTGTCCCTTAGAAAATTTATTTGGCCTTTTGGCTTCAGAAAAGTGCCCTTCGGAAGAATTGAAAATGCCCTTCAGAGTTTTGTGTATCGGACCATTTCCCTGAGAAAATCCCTTGAAAAAAATTATCTTGGCCAACTTGTCTGAAATAATTCAACACTTAACACTTAGACAATAAGGGTCCTGAAAGAAAAGAAACACTTAATCCCCACAAAGTCTGAAAAAATGAACAAGTAAAGACTTAGCTGAATAAAAGATTTTGCACTTAGTTTTTGGCTTGCAGGTTTATCTTTGAACACTGCTGCCAGATCCTTAGAAAACTTTGCTTGGATCCTCTTTATTTACAATTGTTGGATCCATTTCTAAGCCTTTGATCCATTACTTCATCAAACCATGCAAGAGCTTTATATGTGGGCCAAAAACGTCCAACAAGTACAAAATGGCATTCATGACCTAGTCTACTTGTCTACTTTTAGGAATCTGATTATAGACATATCGAGGGGCCACCTTCAAGGATTATTAAAATATCCTAGAGTACACCTTTTAAACCAACACAGTCATGGTGAAGACCTAAACTAACACTTAACTGATCTATGACATATTGAAGCACTGGGCCAAGAACCCAAATGCCAAGTGGGTAAACAAATAAGACACCAATGTAGAGATAATCCACACCTTCAAGGAGGAGATCTGTGTTGGTATGATTCTACTAAACCAATTTTTTAGAGCCCTATATTGTATAGACATCAACATCTTATGGGTGCCCCTACTCCACATGATTCTACTTGCCTCCCAAATCCTTGACCCAGGAGGGGTAGTTAATTTCAACATGGTTAAAGATATAGAAGATTATCAGGTAGGAAATGATTTCTGCATGATGAGTTACCTTGTAGATGCAGTCTATGAGATGCTCACCTTTAAGCCATCTACTTTCCCAATATGGGTTCCTGGGGGCTCAGTGGTCCATGTGGTCTTCTACAAGTTGTATGGCCACCACTATAGGAACCATATCTGGGATATATGCAAGTCCTTATACCCAGTGGTATACAACATGATGAATAAGGCCCCTATACCCCATTTATCTAAGGAAATTAGAAAATGCCTTGTTTCCATTGATGACTACTGGTATTATTGGGAGAACACTATACTTTGAGTCACGGTCATTCTCAAAGATCACCAATTAGTGGAGGACATCTTCGAGTTTTGTATTGGTCACCAACAAATGGCCTACCCACCTCTCTTAATTACCATTTAGTACTATGTGTACAAAGCCTTCCCTCTTCAAAAGATGGTTGTTCGGTGAGACTTTTTGGCTTTAGGAAGAGGAAAGCTATGGGATTGGGACCTGTAGGGTATGATCAAGGCCCATTTAGTGAGATACTTAGCTCACCTCAACATTAATTATGGCCACTAGCTAGAGGAAGATGATGAGCTATAGTTGAACATGATGGATGACCAAGAGGTACTTGCTCTAATTGAATCCCAAAAAAAGAATAAGGGTATGAAGGTTCATCTCAGATTGTCTATTGGCCCCTCTACACCCACTCAGTTATGAGAAGACATTGAGGTGACTCTTCCCCAGCTTTCTTAGAGAATCTTATATGGGATATCGATGCCTTCTCCCCCTCGAGCTCCTACTACTCGTCCCGTGGCTCCACCTCCTCCAGCTCTAGTCACTCAAGCAATTCCACCCTAGCTAATTTAGATAATGAACCAAAATATTATCAAGATAATAAAATTACCAATAGGCAAATACTATGAATAATAACCAACATTAGTTCATATTGAATAATTCAAATAATTATAAACCATGCATAAATAAGCCTTAACTTAGAGTTGGAGTTTACATGCAAAATTCATAACCCTAAAAATAAATAATACTTGACTTGGTATTTTTAGCAATTACTATTTTTAGTAATTTTTATATGCAAGCATACATAGCTCTAAAATATCTAAAAATAAAATAAACACTAAAATCATCCCATCAAACTAATTTTAATTGAAATTCAAGTCCAGTTATAAAAATAGACAATTTTTAAATTTGAAAAAAACTCAAAAACAATTTAAACTATAATTTTAGACCCTTAGAGGTCACATATGGCCTCCAAAAAATATCAAAAACATCCCATAACAAGAAGGACTAGCTATGGCTACATTGAACTTTTTGAGATAGTCAATTTGGCATGAATATGGGCTCAAATGGATCTACGGATCAAAAGTTATTGCTTCTAGAAGTTTGGCCTCTTTTTCTACATCATTCTATTCTGATTAAAAACAACTCAGGTCCTGTGAGTTGCTTTGATTGTATTGTTGCCATTTGTTCTTATAAATTTTCTTTAGCTCCTATTATGTAATCTAAGTGTTGTCATCCTACTCTAATTCTTCCCACCATACCAGATACTTGTCATAAATTCTTTGTCTTGTGTTTACTGTCTTCTTATCCAAAACTTGCACGATCTTTTTATTCTTTTTTGACACCTATCATTGCCAATTTACTTCTTCATATTATTCACCTTAACCATCTTCTCCATAGAAATTATATAACTTTGAAATATTAAATACTGGAGAGATATCAAATTTCTATGGTAAATCGACCTCATAAGCATTATCATCTATTTTATTCATAATTATTAAGCAAAAAATATACTGAGAGGGGCGGGGTGAATTAGTATATTACATATCTTTTTACTTAATCTGATTTCTTTTCTTTAATCACTTAATCACACATACAAAATATGCAATAAAAGTGAAATAATAAATTGCACTATACAAAATAGAGAGAGACACCAAATTTTACGTGAAAACCCAAAGTGGGAAAAACCATAGAGAACAATCTCAAGTATATGAATGAGCACCAACTTAAAATACAAAGTTCGCAAGCAAAAACTTGTAGGAGCATCAACCCCTTTACCGAGCACCAACCCACAGGAGCACCAACACCTCTTGTGTATAAAACACAACTATCTCAAAATGTTGCTTACTCAACAGATGATAGAACTCTACAATATCTCTTACTTTTCTCTCTTCGAAAATAAATACAAACCATGAATTCTCTTGCATATTATAAATGGCTTCTCAAGCCTTTATTTATAGCTTTCCAAATGACCTTTGGCATTCACCCTTTGTGACCCTTCAATCCTCATGGAAAATGGTGCCAAACTTGCATGACCTTTCATATCTTTGCATTTAAAAAGTCATATGATGACTCTTCATAAGTAAAAGAGTCATTTTCTCTTTTATCTTTATCTTGGTGACTTTTTTTATTACTCGAAGTGTGCCTCCATGAAAAAATGTGTCATACCTCTTTTGTCTTCACATGGTAACTCTTAGAATTCCTCAAGATGACTCTTCATGAGAAAATACGTTCCATTTCTCTTTCGTATTTTACTCCGTGACTCTTTGGCTTCTTCATGGGCCCTCTTTTGACTTATATGTAACTAAAAATATATTCATTAATATTAAATAAATATTAACACACACTAGCCAAGATATGAATATTAAAAACACCATTAAATACAATGGGGCCTTTATCACCAATAATGCTATACCTTTAACATCAATGACAATATTTTTGACAATCTCCTCCTTTGTCATTGATGGCAACTTAAAACTGAAACTGTCACATCTTCAAACTTGTATATACTGTCATGTAAAAGAAACATACAGTAACTCCCCCTTACTGTAGCAACCTGTACATGTTCTTTGTACTTGTTTTTGCACCTTTACTTGTTATTCTCCTCTTTTGACATCAATGGCAAAGGGCCTACGTAGAGCTAACACTTAGCTCCCCTTCAACTGATGCTGAATCTCAATGGTAAGAAGTAAAAGAAATTACTCCCTTCTCTCATAGATATTCAAATGTGTCTTTTGGTAGTGCTTTTGTGAAATATCTGTAATTTGCTATGTAGTACTGATATACTCCATCTTAACATATTGATCTATAACCTACTCTCTCAAGAAGTGATATCTAATGGGAATATGTTTTGTTCTTGAATGCATCATTGAATTTTTTGAAATATTAATAGCACTTGTGTTATCACAAAAAATAGAAATAAGTTCATCATATTTTACCTTGATATATTTCAAATTTTGCTTCATCCAAAGCACTTGAGTACAATGCAATATTGCTACAATATATTCTACTTCAGCTGTAGACAGTGACACTAAATTCTACTTCTTGCTTAGCCATGATACTAAGCTATCACCAAAAAAGAAAGCTCTCCACTTGTATTGTTTCTATCATCCAAACACCCTGCCTAATATGAATCTGTATAAACAACCAAAGTGTAATCTCTATCTGTGGGAAACCATAATTCATAATCCAATGTCCCCTTGATATACCTGAATATTCTTTTCACTAACTGAACATGATTATCTTTTGAAGATAATTGATATCTTGCAACCATATCTACTATATGCATGACGTCTGGCCTCGATGCTGTCAAATATAAAAGACTATCAATCATAGATCTATATAAAGATTGATTTGTAATAGGGGAATCTTCATCCTTACCTTATTTCTTATACATATTGATGTACCAACTAGTGCATAATCTTTAAAACCAAATTTATTTAACATTTCCTTGGCATATTTACTTTGAGATATGAAATTTTTTTTATTTGACTGAAATATTTGTAATCTTAAAAAAATGACAATTCTCCAAGCATAGACATCTCAAAATCTTTTTGCATATTATCAAAAAATTCTATTGTCATCTTTTCAATATTTCCTCCAAAAATTATATTAACATATACCACAAAAATCAATTGATGTTCACCTTCTATTTTAATGTAAAAATTACTATCAGCAAATCTTCTCTTAAAACTTTGATCCTGTAAGTACTTATCAAGTCTTGCATACCAAGCTCTGAGAGCTTGTTTCAATCTATACAATGTTTTTTTCAATCTGCATATATGGCTACTAATATTTGAGAGAATAAATCCCTCAAACTGCTCAATGTAGACCTCTTCTTCTAGATTCCTATTCAGGAAGGTAGATTTGACATCCATCTGAAACACTTTAAAAATTTTAAACACTGCATATGCAAGAAACATTTTAATAGCCTCTAACCTTGCCATTAGTGCAAAAGTTTTTTCAAAATCTATTCCCTTAATCTGAGCATATCTTTTACATACTGATCTTGCTTTATTTTGGGTCACTTCTCCATTTTCATTCATCTTATTTCTATAAACTCATTTTGTTCTTATCACATTGTGATCTTTTGGTCTAGGCACTAATTCCTAAGTATCATTTTTTTATCTAATTTAATTCTTCATCCATAGCCTTAACCCAGTGCTTATCATGTCTAGCTTCAAAAAAAAATTAGGTTAAATTTTGGATAATAAAGAGAAATTAACTTGCTTAGATTCACTTACCATCATTCTTTTGGTCTGAATTCAATCATTTATGTCCCTGATGATGTCACTTTCATTATAATTTTTCTAAACATATTTGAATGAAGTTTTGGTGTCTTTTTTCTCTTTTTTATTTTCATCTGATTCTTCAAAATCTTCTTCTTCAATGATTTCAGAAATGTCTACTGGATCACTGATTCTTTGTGTTCTATCTTCTTCTATCCTGACACTTTCACTTTCAACAATTTTCTTGGTTCTTTTATTATAAAATTTATAAGCTTTACTTTTGCAAAAATAACCAAGAAATATACCTTCATTTGCTTTGGATTCAAATCTATCATATTTTTTATTAGTTTTCTTTATGAAACATCTGCTGCCGAAAACTCTTAAATAATCCACTATTGTTGGTTTGACTTTTCATAGCTCATAAGGAGTCTTCTCACTATTGACTTTCAATAATGCGCTATTATAAATATGCACTATTGTAGCAACTACCTCTCTCCAATATTTATCTACTATCTTAGATTCATTTAGCATTGTACTCATCATCTCCTAAACTATTCTATTTTTCCATTCAACTACTTCATTTTGTTGTAGAGTTCTGGCTGTTGAATAATGTCTCTTTATTCCATGGTATTCATCAAACTCAATAAATTGATCTGACATGAATTTTTTTCCTCGATATGATCTTAGACACTTAATATTCATACTGATTTCATTCTCAACTAATGCTTTGAAATTTTTGAAAGCTTATGATTTTTTCATTAAAAACATTACTTAAGTTATATGTGAAAAATCATCAATAAACGATATAAAATATTTCTCACCTTAAGTACTTTGAGTTCTCATTAGTTTACACAGAGCAATGTGAATAAGATTTAGCATTTGAATAGTCGAGTACTCTTTTGTTTTGAACCGCCTTCTAGCCTGCTTCTCATGCTGACAAGGCTCATAAAGCGTGTCGAATGGCTTTGTAATCTTTGGAAGATTTTTGAATGCTTGTTTTTTGTTGATGTTAACAAGATTTTTAAAATTTATGTGCCCTAGTTTCCTATGCCATAGCCAACTTTCTTCAATTTGAATCAAATAACATCTTTGACCTTTGATGTCTGATAGCATATACAAATTATTACATGTTCTTTAAGCATCTGCAGCCAACACATCTAAATGTTTTCTTCTAATTCACAACCTTCTACATAAAACTTTAGTGTGTCTTTGATCACACATTTGACTTACACTTAAAAGATTATGCTTAAGACTTTTTATATACAAAATATTTTCAATTTTAGTTTTATCATTATCAAAACTTAGTGTACCTTTTCTAACAATTTTGGCAGTAGTATTGTCTCCAAATTTCATTATGCCATCATTGATCTTCTTCAAGGGTATTAACTTGCTCTTGTCTCCTGTCATGTGCCTCGAACATCCACTATCAATGAACCATGGATTTTTTTCATTTCTTGCATGCAAAACTGTCTACACCAACATAGATTTTTTATGTTATTTTTTTTGTCATGAAACTATCTGAAATTTCTTCTTGATGAATGGAGCCTTGAAACTCTGGTCTTTCTTGACTGACTCAAACACACTTCTATAGTACCGAGCTATGTGTTCAAGGTTTTTACACTTGTAACATATTATGGGCTCTTCATTAAACCCTGATAGAGGAGCAAAATAGTTGTGGCTTCGGTTTGATTTTGTATGAATTTTCTTTTCATTTTTGAAATTATTAGCTCTTTTTCAACATTCTATTTTTTTATGACCATATCTATTATAATAAAAATAGTAACTATAAAAATAAGCCTTGTTTGTGTATATTTGACTTGATTGCCTTTTGTAGCTCTGTTCCTTTCAACCTTCTTTGTTTGAGATGTCCTCTGTATTCTTAACTCTTCTATTTTTATTTCTTCTTTCGTAAGAGCTTCAACATAGCTCTTTCTTTTTTCCTTGTCTGTGAAAGTAGTGACCCCCTCTTTCTTTTTTTAAAATCCAATACATGTCTTATTTGACATTGATATTTGATTTTCTAATATCTTATTCAACATATTAATGTTATTCTTAAATTTTGAATTATTGACTGCTCTATCATTGATTGCTTTAATTGTTTTTTCAAGATCTACTTTAAAAAAAACAATTTCAATAACATACCTTTCACATTCTTCACTTACTATTTTTAATTATGCCGTTCGATCTTATTCATTCTTCTTGGCTTCTTCAAAGTGTGCTTGTAGATCTCCAATTATTTCCTTTGACTCCTTTTCATTTTTCTCGATCTGAAGCTTTAATTTTTTATTCTTCTTTTCAAGAGCTTTTAACTTTTATAAGGCACAAATGAGTTCTCCTTCTAGATTCACTTTAGTTTCATCATGTTTTTATTCTTGATCATCTATATTTTTGTTTGCAGAGGCATCTTCATGTATGACCATGAATAGCATCTCTTCTTCTTTTGAATCACTGATTCCACTATCTCGACTGAGTTAGGATCTTTAAATACAAACTCTTTTTCTTGAATTCTTTCTTGAATTTACCTTTGAAATTCTTATTAAATGTAAATTATCTTTTTTCACTATCATCATTACCCTTATTTGGGTATTTAGTTACAAAATATTCAATCTTTTCACAATTAAAATATTTAAAAGGTAATTTTTCTTGATATTTACATGTGCCCTTTTTCAGCTTGCAAATGAATAAAGCTATGTTGTCATCTTCATCATTGCTAAAATTATCACTTAATTCTTGAATCTTAGCATTTTCTTTCTTTGATGTCTTGAAAGTAGCTTCTCTTTTTGAAGATTTATTTTATTCAGTCCACATCTAATATGCCATAAAAATATCATGAAACTTATCCATCTTTAGCTTGGCTAAATTTTTTATCTTTTCAATTACCGAAACTTTTGCATCATATCTCAATGGTAGAGATCTTAAAAGTTTTTGAACCATAGTTGATTCTTTTAAATTTTCTTCAAAACCTTGAATCTGCTTAACTATTTGATCAACCCGTAAAAAATAATTTGCTATATTTTTTTTTTCTTCTATCTTCAAACTCTCAAAATGTCTTCTTAAAGTCTGAAGCTTAGCTTGCTAAACCTTTCCATCACCTTTATAAATATTTTCAAGTTTTACCCAAGTTTCATGAGCATATTTACATTGCATAACTTTAACAAATTTTGATTCACATAGAATAACATTTAAAGATTTAGCATTATTTTTACTCGCCTTCTTTTCTGCTGGAGTAGTTACAAGTGTCTGTGGCTCTTCATATTCCTCCACCACTGTTTACCATATGTCAAATCTAAGGGCCATCAAATAAGTATTCATCGTTATGCTTAAAAAAACATAATTTATCTCATCAAATAAAGGTGTCTTATTTGTAAAAAAATCCTTCATGTGATCTAGCCATTGTGCTTTCTTGATCTACCTTCAAGTTGTAAAACATTTTTAAAAAAATTGCTCTGATACAAATTATTAAGCACAAAATACACTGAGAGGGGGGTGAATCAGTGTATTATATATATTTTTACTTAATATGATTTCTTTTCTTTAACCACTTAATCACACATTCAAGATATGTAATAAAACTGAAACAATAATTTGCACCACACAAGAGAGAAAGAGATAGAGAGAGAGAGACCCCAGATTTTACATGGAAATTCAAAGTGAGAAAAACTACAGAGAACAATCTCAAGTATATGAAAGAGCACCAACTCAAATACAAAGTTTACAAGCACCAACTTGCAGGAGCATTAACCCCTTTGTCGAGGACCCAACACAACAACTATTTGTGAGCACCAACCCTTTACAAAGATTTGTGAGAACCAACCTATAGGAGCACCAACCCCTCTTGTGTATAGAACATAACTATTTTTCAATGTTGCTTACTCAATAAATTATAGAACTCTACAATATCTCATACCTTTTTCTTGTAAAAAAAATACAAACTATGCACTCTGTTGCATATTGTAAATAGATTCTCAAGCCTTTATTTATAGCTTTTCAAATGACCTTTGGCATTCACCATTTGTGACCCTTCAATCCTCATGAAAAATGACACCAAATTTGCATGACCCTTCGTATCCTTGCATTTGAAATGTCATATGGTGACCTTTCATAAGCAAAAGCGTCTTTTCCTCTTTTGTCTTTATTTTGGTGACTTCGTATTCCTCAAAGTGTCATTTCATGGAAAAATTCATCATACCTCTTTTTTATTCACATGGTGACTCTTGGAATTCTTCAAGATGACTCTTCATGAGAAAATGCGTCACATTCCTCTTTCATCTTTTACTCCGTGACTCTTTGACTTCTCCATGGGCCCTCTTTTGACTTATATGCAACCAAAAATATATTCATTAATATTAAATAAATATTAACACATATTAGCCAAGATATGAATATTAAAAACACCATTAAATGCAATGGGGCCTTTATCACCAATAATGCTGGACATTTGGCATCAATGACAATATTTCCAACAACAATTTTGCATGGTCCAATTTTCTTAGACTTTAAATTGTTATATGTGCCTTTCAAAAATATCTCTTTCCTCAAGTAAACCATCACTAAATTTCATTTTTCAAATATTTTTGACCTTTCTCTGACATCTATTGTTGCTTTATAATTCTCATTACTTTCTTGCAACTTTCTTCTTATTTCTTCTTGTAATTATTGTATATGTTCTACAAATGCTTTTGCATCATCACTGACTCATTCTGTAATTGGTAACTATACCAAATCTAAAACACTCATAAGATTTATCTTATAAACAATCTAAAATGTTGATTTACTTATTGATTTGTTCACTGGACTATTATATGCAAAATCAGCTTGTGGTAAAGCCAAGTCCCATTGCTTGGGCTTCTCTCCCACTATGCATCTTAATAAATTTTCAAGATCTTGTTTATAAATTTTATTTGTCTATTTGTTTGGGGATGTTATATACTACTGAATTGTAGCTTAGTCTCCATATTCCTCCACAAAGTCCTTCAAACATGAGTTAGAATTTCATGTTCCTATCTAATGTAATAGTTTTTAGAACACCATGCAATCTCACAATATCTTTAAAAAATAGTTCTACAAATCTAATGACATCATTGGTTTTCTTACATGCAATAAAATGAACCATCTTAGAAAACCTATCTACAACAATAAAAATTAAATCATTATCTTTATGTGTGTTTGGTAATCCCAACACAAAATTCATAATCAAATCTATCCATGGTCCTCTTAGAACTAGTCATGGCATATGCAACCCTATATTTTGTACATGCCCTTTTTCCACCTAACATACCCTGCATCTTGAAACATTTCTTATCACATCTCTCTTCATCCTTGGCTAAAAATATTTCTCCACCAAAACTATTGTCTTTGTCTTACCAAAATGTCTAACCAAACCACCACTATGCAATACTCTTATAATATTATTTCTTAGAGACCCAATTGGAATACATAATTATTTCCATTTGAAGAGATAACCATCTTGCATAATATACTCTTCATACACCTTACTTGTATCACCTGTTAATGCATTCCTGTATTGCTCAACTATCTTACTAAAATCTGGATCTATTATTTGATACCAAATAATGAACTAGAATACTATCAAAACAATAACTTTACCAATAGGCAAATATTTTGAATAATAACAAGTATTAATTCATATTAAAAATTTAAATAATTACAAACCATGCATAAATAAGCCTCAACTCAGATTGGAGTTGACATGTAAAATTTAGAACTCTAAAAATAAATAAAGCTTGGCTTACTATTTTTAGCAGTTGCTATTTTTATAAAAATTTGCATGCAAGAGCACACAACTCTAAAAATCTCTAAAAATAAGCTAAAAACTAAAATTAACTTATCGAATGAATTTCAACAGAAATTCAAGTCTAGTTACAAAAATAGACAATTTCTAAATTAAGAAAAAAAACCCAAAAATAATTTTAAACTATAATTTTGAACCCTTAGATGATCACATATGGCCTATCAAAAATATAAAAAATGTTCCATAACCAAAAGGTCCAGTTATGACTGCACTAAAATTTTTGAGCTAGTTATTTTGGGATGAAGATGGGCTCAAACAGATCTATGAATCAAAAATTATGGCATTTAACAGTTTGGCCTCTTTTTATGCATTATCAGACCTAGGTGATTCGACATCAAGCAGATCAAGCCTAGAGATAAGCTCAAGATATGACTAACAACAAGGATTGATACAAGTCCCTTTCCCCACTCCTTCTCTCCAAAAATCTCTCATGGCACCATAAAACTTCTTGTCCCCTCAATAGTCTACTCAAGTAGATTCTCTTCTCTTCCCCATTTCACCCCTTCAATATTCACTCAATTGCCTTTAGCCTCAACCACGCATAGTGTCCTCACTTCTTCATTCCATTCACCCCATTTATTCCCTAACTTGGGACTTTCTCGGTGCCCCTGATAGTCATTCCTCAAGTTCAAGTGCCCATGATTTACCCATCTTTGCCAAGTGCCCCAACAACTCTAGTGGTAAGTACACTCATGTGCACATCTTAAATGTATTGGGCCATCCTAGTGACTCCTTCTATGGCCCAAAAACTTCCTCAATTGGCCACCCTGACCCTTCCTACCTCTCCTATTACGGCCCCTGGAGTGGATCTAGGTAAAGGACCAAGGAAAAAGTAGATGGAAAATCATGTTCGACCTTTGGTATATGTACATATTTCTCTTGTTCAACCTCCTCCACGAGTTTATACTACTCTGGTACCAACCCTAGTGGTTCCTTGCATTGCTCCCTGACCTCCATTTTCTATCACTACAGATACCCAAGGATTCAAATTTAATCAACCAATCTCTTCCCTTTTACTAAATACCCCTCTCCTGGGAGCCATCATTCCTCATGTTGGCATGAACCAAGGTCAGTGGTAAGTGCAAATGTTCCCCTAGGCCTATTTATTCATCTTGCCTCTCTATGCCCATATGCCTCCTCATTATCCATTGCTTTCTTCATTCACACTTTGCTTCCTCCATACTCCCTCCACCTATCACTACAATATCCACCACCCCACCAACACCTCCCCAAGCCCAAAAAATGGTCCCATTGTTGCAAGTGCCAGAGATTACAATACAAGCTGACCCGAACATACAATGGGATTTCGATCATGCCACAAGGAGTATGCAAAGGATATACATGCATAAATTTATGCAAGAGGGGAACCTTCTGATCTGGGAGACCCAACATGATCTATTCTCCCTTACCAAGGTGAAGACTTTCATAAGGGAGGAGGAGGTTGAGGATCCTATCTAAGTTCTCCAGGCTACCCATGACATGTTAGTAAAGTTACAACAATACATGCAGAAGTAGGTTCGAACCTTAAAAGTGAAGGTGAAGAGATCCTTCCCTATTGAGTCAATCGGACATGATAAGGATGCCCTTCTACAATTATTTGTAGCCCTGAAAAAGGTGGATACTCTAGTAGAAGGTCAAGTGCTCATCTAACAGACCCAGGGCTATTTAGAGAGAATTGCTCTCATTAAGAGCAAATACAAGAGGGTAGCAATCATTTTACATAAAGGTATGTTCCCAGAGTTGAAATTGATGCCCAATTTAGACTTGAGATTATAAAAGACATACACTAGGAGTATGAGAGCCACAATGGAGGAATGGTTGGGTTTGGCCCAAACTATGATAGACCCCCTAGAAGAGGGCAAGAAGAAGATATTGACTTACTTCAAAGGGGTCAATATCTTTATACTATTTCAGTCAGATGACACTCTGCTGAACATAGATGAATTTGGGGTCACTTGGGTCACTTTGACTAGGTTATGAGGAAGGTGGTCAACATAAATAAATACAGATCTCAGGCAATACTCAAACTCTCAACTTAGTCCATGATAAGAATCAACCAGGTGTCCAAAGTCAAGGTGGCTATGTTGGTTCCCTTATATGTTTACCAAAGGCTCATAGCCTAGTCAGAGATGATCTTTAGAGAGCCTCCAATGAACCTCACCAAGTTAGATCAGGTATTCAACCTCATGGTAGCAACACTAAAAGTCAAAGAAGCAAAGTCCAAATAGTTGGGAGCCAACCCATTTGTACCTCCTCTATGCATTGGTTAAGTGGTCACCTATAGATATTTTTGAAATGATTGGAGAGGATTTTCTCTTTTTTTTCAAACTATGCAGTTGTAACAACCAAGACTGGCCATAATGACCCAAGATGGGAATCTCATGCCACTTGGAGGTGACTCCTATCCTCATCTATAAATATATAACTGCATTATGTTTTGAGGGTCAGTGATTCTTAGCTCCAAATTGTTGTCAAATTTAAGTAAGGATTTCACATGTTTTCTTTTTCACCCTTTCAGATTGTGAAAAGTTGGTCGTGATCGATATTATTGCAAATAAAACTTGTCTTTTAATGAATACAATCTTCATCTTTATGCAAAACACTGCTTTGTGTGTCCAAATATCTATTATCTCCAATTTTTAATGAATGTTGGTGATTAATAGAATCGAACTAATGATATATAACTCAATGAATGCAATGGTTATAATATGCTTGTCTACTATAACCTATTTGTGAAACCTTATCATTTTCTTTATAATATTTATAATATGTGTTAGTCTATAGATTTTATTGGAAGTCTATGTGTTATTTGTTATTCGATTTTGAATATTGATACACAGTGAAGATTTCATAAATTAAGCATTCTTCTCGGTTTCCTCAGACTCTTCTCACTATATGGTATTAGGTAAAAACCTTCGATGAAACTCAACACATAGTGGTATATCTATGGTAGATGCATTGAGTTTGGTTGTTGATGCATTAATCTCATTCTGACCTGGAAACACCCTTTCCAACATTACTCTCCTCTCTCTTTTTATTTTTATTTTAGTTTGAACTACCTCCCTATTTTCTAAGAAAGTGGTAAAGTCGAGTGCATTAACATTAATAGCAGAACCAAATAATTAACTCGTAGCTCAAGCAATCACTATTGAATCTTTGGTGGTGACACTATATCTCTTGGAGATTTTTCCATGCAGGCTCAATAATGAAGCCAAATACCTATAACTGTGCTTTCGGTTGATTTCACATCAATCCTAAAATAGAGGACAAGAGTTTATCATTGTTCCCACTCTTCTTTTTAAAAATAATCAATCCTATGAGTGTTTTTGGGGTAGGATTTTGGGGAAAATAATAAATATGTGAAAGGGTTGTCATGACTTATTTTATTTTGGTTGGTATTGAAAACAATGTAATAGAGGGGAAGAGCATATTTAAGAAAATCATGAGTGAGCTCACTATTGAATATTTAAGATTTGCTAGGATTTAAGAGGTTTTCGTAATCACCACAATTTATTATTATTATTATTGTTATTATTTTTTAGTGAATAAAATTACAAAGGTATTTTAAGATTGATTAGGATTGAAGGATTATTCTCTATTATCAAGACAATTTTATTTTGTGGTGTTCAAATTGACAAAAGTCTTTCAAATAATATACATTAATTTTATGTTGTTGATTGATGCATTTGTCTAAATTGTCTTTAATATAAGCTTAAAATATTTAGATTGTTATTGTATTTTCTTCTATATTTATTTTTCCTTTTGTATTCTATCCCTTTTGTGTTTGAGTGTGGAATAAAGAAGAGAAGAGCTTAATTTTAAAATTTTATTTGATATATATATATATATATATAAAGTGAGGTGGAAAATTAGAATAAGTGTATCAGGTATAATGAACAGAGGGAACGAAAAACACATGCTAACATTTTCTATGTAAATTAGATACCAAGAGAAATTAGATGTTGAAAGCATGAGTTTTTTTTTTTAATTATTATTATATAGTGAATGCACTTGTATTTGGGAAAATGAGTATTATAGTTTTGAGTTAATATTGGAAATTTCATTTATATATTTCAATAATATGAGAAGCATCAATGAAATGTTAGTATGGAGAATGAGAATTGTTTTGTTTTATGTACTCTTAAACATACTTTGAGGGTGATTAGATGGGAAACAAATACACATATTTCATTTTATTATTGTGAATAATTATTGATTTTTATTTCAAATGTCAACATTTACTATATATATATATATGTTTTTTTCAAATAAGATTGTTTAATTTCAATATTATGTTTAAATGAAAAAGTAAATTATTGAAATTATTTATTACATTATGTTTTTACATTTCATTTTTTTTCCCTTTTAAGTTTAATACCTTAGATTCCATAAAGAATTTAACATATTTAAATTTTAGAAATAAATGACTGAACTTAGTTTGCATAGTCTAGACTACTATAATTGGTTTCACAAAGTTATTATGGAAGAACTAGTTAAAGTGAAAAATGTTTACCAGAAGGTTTAGGTGTTATATAACACTTTGCTAGTTGAAGTTGATACATATATAGGCACAATGCAATTACTTTTAAGACTGGTATCAAAATGTATTTGTATTAGTTATATAAACAAGATTAAAGATTGAATATTGGTGTGTGAAATTATGTGATGTAAATTTGTATGTATTTTAATCTGATTTTATTACAATCTATGAGGAAAATTTAAAGGGATTTAAAGTTAAATATATTCAAACAAGAATAAACTTATCATTTTCTATAAGATTAAAAAAATAGAAAGAAAAAATTAAGAAGTGAAAAATTTAAAAGAATCAATAACTCTATTGTCAATAATAGTTCAAACTGAAAGAAAAAATATGCTTAGACGAAATCAAATGCCTTAAATTTTATAGAAAGATGATTGATGGCACCCTAGAAACTTTGAATTATGGATCAAAACCCTATAAATTTGAATTTTAAATTAGCATTATAGAACCCTTGAAACTCTGTGGACAATAGAGGTAACGGTTTTTCTTGCAAGTCCTTGTGCAAGCCGAAGATGGATCTGCAAAAAAATGAAACATGATGCATGAAAGTGGTGGATGCCTATCTAATGGTGAATATATAGCAGACTAAAATTTAAAACAACATTAAAAATATATAAAGGTGGGCTCTCATTTGTCAATTTATGGGTTTCAAACCTACTTTGCAAAATTTCAAGACTTGGGCTTCAAAATCCTAGATCACTTCAGGCGAGTTTCAAATTTTGGTTTACCCTAATGGTTATTTCTTGTGATGTTTTCTCATGAAGAGGATATGCAATAGATTTTCCAAGGAGGTCCTTGGTTTATGGGACAAGTTGGGTTATTCATGAAGCCTTGGTATTTTCTTTTTAAGGCATAAGAATATTTACCTTTTGTTGGGTTGGTTTGGGTTAGGATTTTTAGGCACCGACATAATTTTGGTAATACCCTAGGATATTATATGATGATTTTTGATAACTTGATGTTTTTTGAACACATTTTTTATGCCCCAAGTTGTGTTCTTATCAATTTTGACAATCCTCTCCCAAAAAAGATCACTCTATAATTCGGTGAAGGGTTATAGGAACAAGAAGTGGATTATGAGAATATCATTTTTAGATGTAGGCTTTACCATGAGTATGGGCATCTTGTTAAATATTTTAAATTAGCTGCTCATGATAACCCTCAATAAGCCCAAGAAAAGAAAGTTTTTAGGAGCCCAAAAAAACACACTATGAAATCTAAGATCTGCAACAAGAGCCTTCCTTATCTAAAAATAATTATGGTGTCTTAGCCGAAGATGAGTTTCCAGAGGATGATTATTTAGTCATGGAGACTTCTATTCATGAAAAATAACTAATCAATAATCCCCAACCAATGCCAACTAAACAAAATAATCAAGATGGTGTGTTGGCCATAGTTACTCATAATGTTGTGACCACAGTCAGAAAACATAAATTTAATAATAATGATGCAACAAGTCCAAATCTAGATAATAACTTGGAGTCTCCTCTTCTTTGTGTGATGGTTCCTTATTCTTCCTCCTTGGCAAATATTTCCTCTTAAGATCCCAACAAAATTAGTCAAAATTCAAATAAAAAATTGAAAATGGATTTCAATCAGAGGGCAAGAAGAAAATCAAATGCTTTCCACATTCAAAAAAGAAAAAAATAGTTTTTTTAAGGTAAGGCAAAAAGGGTACCTTTGTTGTTTAAAATTCATTCAACATGAAATGTATCTCTTGGAACATTAGGGATATGAAATGTCGCAAATTCAAATACAATGAAATAAATAGAATACTGAAAGTGCATCACCCTCATATGTTGTTTCTTTAGGAAACTAAAATCTCTGATGGCAATATGAATACGCTAGGTCAGAACATTTAGCCTACTGCTGATATTCTATTTAATGATTATCAAGGAGCCTCTAGGGGTCTTGATTGCATTTAGAATCCTAGGGAAATAGAGGTGGTTAACACTATGGTTACATAAGGCATCCTAGAAATCTTGGGTTATATCATACTATCTAGTCAAATGATTTTATTCATTAATGTTTACTTCTCCTATACTTTGGAAGGAAACAGAAAGCAATGTAAAATCCTGGAGTACTTTACCTAGTTATTTCTAACTGCTTGGTTTATTATAGAAGGGGATTTCCATTTCATCATCTCCATGGAAGAAAAGATCGATGGAAATAAAAGTCTTGATCCTAGTGCTAATTTGATGGCAGAAGTTATTTTCACTCTTAACCTCATTGATATTAAACTTGATAATGGTATGATCACCTAGTCTAATTTTAGTGTTGGTCAAGATTTTTTGGTAGAGAGATTAGACATATTTCTAGTAGTTGAAGAATGCTTGGTTCAGGGGCAAATTCTAAAGTATTGTATCCTCAACAATATAGAATATGACCATTGGCCTGTTTTGTTGAGTGTTGGGTATTCTCAGCCTTCTAGAACCCATTTTTGATTTCAAATGATTTGTCATAGACATGATGATCTTAAGAAAAAAATACAAGCTTGGTGGAGGAAAGCCTCCACATGGCACCCAAATTTATAATTTTATCAAAAAGCTTTCTTATGTTAGAACTAAGTGTAAGAGTTGGAATTGGAGTGAGTTTAGACATGTTGCTAAGAAAAAATATGAGTTAGCTAAAAGGCTAGAGCAGGTGAATGAGAAGATGTGCCTTCAAGGTATTTATGAAGATCTTAAAAACAAGGAGCTCGAGTTGATTAGTAAGCTGGAGGAATGAAATTTTAGGGAGGAAATTATGTGGAAATAGAAATCAATAATCTCCTAGCTGCAAGAAGGTGACAAAAATGCATTTTTTTCATAAATCCCTTCTTAAACATAAATGCTTTAACCATATTTATCCTTTTGAGAAGGTAGATGGAAACCTAGAGTTCTCCTCTCAAGGCATCTCAGATATTATCTTTGAGTATTATTCAAAGCTATTCTCAACTGTTCCTTTAGATAGGGAAGCTCAAAACCAATTTTTTCAAGAAATTCCTTCACAAATTTCTGCTTCAAATAATAATACTCTCCTTGCCAAGATCCATATTGAGAAACTAAAAGTTGTGGTTTTCAGTATGAGGAAAGGGAAAACTCCTTGACGTGATGGGTTTCTAAGTGAGTTTTATCAAAAAAATTGGGAAATCATTAAATATGATCTACTAGATGTTTTGGATGAGGCTATAACAACTAAAGTCACCCTCAGAAGAAGATTTTTTTTTTTTACTACTTTGGTCCCTAAAGCTTAGAAGGGAACGGATGTCTTCTACTTTCATCCTATATCACTTTACAATGTTTTATATAAAATAATTTCTAAAATCATAGCCAACAGATTGAATCCCCTCATTCACAAAATCATCTCGGAGCAAGGGGGATATGTTGAAGCTAGATAAATTCTTGATGAGATAGTCCTTACTCAAGAAGTCCTTCACTCTATGCATCTCCAAAATTTTCCTATTATGTTCATCAGACTAGACCTATCTGAAGCTTGTGACAGGGTTGAATAGTATTTTCTCTTAAGAATGCTTCAACAGTTTGGTTTCTCTGATGAATAAAATCTTTGGGTGAAATGTTGTATTACTTTAGTCTCATTTTTTGCAATTGTGAATGGCACTCCTTCCAAGACTTTTCAAGCTTCTAGAGGGATTAGGCAAGGAGATCCCCTATCACTATTTTTATTCATCATCATGGTAGAAAGATTGGGTAGAGTCATTCCCAAGGGTAGAGATAAAAAAGACTATTATTGGTACTACCTTATCCCATGGTCCTGAGTCTCTAACCCATC
The DNA here is from genome assembly GCA_037957365.1 of Torreya grandis. NCBI lineage: Eukaryota > Viridiplantae > Streptophyta > Pinopsida > Cupressales > Taxaceae > Torreya > Torreya grandis. Next base: position 3,534,691 of record JARHVA010000208.1, read on the forward strand.
TACAGTTTGTGGATGATTCCTCTCTTATGGGAAGGGACATGATGAATGAGGCTTCAACCTTTAGACATAATCTACGACTTTTTAGTAAAACATCTAGATAGGTTATCAGTGAAGATAAATCCATTTTTTTTTCTTTCACACTTTTATGAGGCAAGAGGCCATAATCTTGGACATGTGCTTTCAAAAAGTATAGTTATTAGTTACCTGTCTTGCCATCCCTTTGTACCATAGGAGATTGTTTGATTAGATCTGGCTTTTGGATAGATTGAGAACTAGAATTTCAAAGTGGACTCACAGATGGATTTCTATAGGGGAATAATCATGCTAATCAAAGTTGTTTTTCAAGCTATTCCCAAATTATTCTCTTCAATTTTGCATGTTCCTAAAGTTATCTTTAAATAAATTTAGCGTATTTTCTAAAAGTTTTTATGGCAAGAACCTCATCTCATTAAAAATGCTCCCTTATGAAATGGGAAACACTTTGTCTTTGTAAGCATGCTGGAGGTTTGGGATTCTATTTTGCTCACTTAAATGGTCAAGCATAAACTATCGAAGTCCATTGACATCTTCTCAATTTCACCTATTTAGCTTTGGGCAAAGACCTTAAGGGCTAAATATGTGAAAATAAATCTCCTAATCAGCTAGTTCATTTCTCTCTGTCATCTAGAGGCTCTCCAATTGTGGCAATTCTCAAAATTGGTGAAACAATGATTAAAAAGAGGCACTTTTGGATCATCAACATGGTAGAAGAGCCTAATTTTGGACAGACTCTTGGGATGGCCATCCACCTCTTATCAAGTAATATCCACATTTCAATGGAAGCATGGATCAACTTCACCATTGTAATGAAATTTTGGCTTCTAACTACCTCAAACACTCTAGTAATGTTAGGAAAGTGGCAAGGAATGGATTCCTCATGATGAATGGTCCATCAAAATTTTGATCTACCTCAAGTCTAAACTGATTTATTTTCTTAAGATCATAATCTCTTCTACTTTGATGAGGATACATTTTAGCTTGGCGTAATCAAAATTTAAGAGCTCATTATATGGTGGACAATTATTATTCCCTCTATCACTCATTTAATCAGCCTCACAAGTTCATTTTAAAATAGATAAAGATTCATCATTTGTGGCCTAAGGTTAGGTTTTTCATTTGGCTTGTTCTTCAGGGTAGAGTCCTCACAAGATATCAAATCTCTAAGAGAGGGATCAACAATCCCTTTAGGTGTGTCTTATGTTGTAATAATGAGGAAACTTCATCCCATGTATTTTTGTCATGCCCCTTTAGCACCAAGCTTTGGCAGTGTCAAGTTAATCTATTTAACATCCAATGGTCCGCTTATCACTTCTATTACTCAACCTATTTAGGATTGGAAAAGATATATCCATCTTAACAACTTCTCTTATAAGGTTCTTTGGATAGGGCTGTCTTTCCTTCGATTGAACACATGGAAGGAGCGTAATGCAAGAAAATTTAATTGAATTTCTATAGATTTTGCCTAGGTTTGGCTTTGTATGGTCAATAACATTAAGGAATTTGTGGCACATATGTTCAAGAATCCTAGTGATCTACCTAATAGGGCATTATGCTTTGTCAAAAGCTTTTTATTACTTTGTTTCAGACTTACCCTAAGCCTAATTAATCTACCATTAGCGTAGTTATTAGCCTTGCTCATTATTTCAATCATGTTTACACTAATGGAGCCTCCAGGGGAAATCCATGTAGGGAAAGAATAGGAGGTTATGGGCGTGATCAAAGTAATTTAGTGGCCTTCATTTTTTCTTCCATAATTGGTACTACCACTAATAACAATGTCGAGGGGCAATCCATTATTGCATGTCTCTTTAAAGTGTGTAAGATAGATTAGAAATAGGTCTAATTAATTGTTGATTCAAAAATTTGGATTCAAGTGTTATCTAACTTGAGTCTTCATAGTCCTAAAAATCTAAGAATTAACAGAATTCTTCATAAAATTCATCTTATTCAATGGAATTTTGATAGAGTTTTATTTATACACATTCCCCACCAATTCAATAAGGTAGCTAATGTTCTCTCTAATTGGGATCTTCATCATTTAGATTCAAAAGGCTATGGTCATCCTCCCTTATGGTGGCCTTCTAATCTTAGAGAATCAATTGTGACTATGCTTATTATGGATGACAAGCTAGTAAGTACTCCTCCTTGCTAATTAGTTATTTTTGACATCTCTTTCTATTCTACTAGAAGTGGCTATTAAGTGGCCTTTCCTGAGGGGCAGGAAGCCTTTGCTTTTGAATGTTGATGTCACTTTTTAAGCTTCCATCTCTGGTCTAGTTAGTTATGTGTTGTTTTTCTCTTCTTGACCACAATGCTTGCATGAGCCTTAAGTTTTCAATTGTGTTAGTGTTTAGCTGATACATGCATACTCTATAGTTGATATTCTTAAGGTTAGGTGTGCTTACCAGCATGCCGAAGGGGCATGATTAGTGTGAGTCCTGGGCAATTTGGGTAGAATAGATACCCGTGCATCCTTGGATCTTACCCGAATGTGGCATCTTTATAATATGTTTTCCACAAAACAAAACAAAAGTTCCAACTCGATGAATCCCTCTATAACTTTTATGTTCCAAAAAACTTAAACGTGAAAACCCCTCTAACTTAAATTTATGTGTACAATTTTCTTAAGAGTACTAAAGGACTATATTGCCTTAAGAATTAGGGTAGGGAAAAAATATTTTAATGTAGATAATGAGCTTGATTAATGTCTCACAAATCCTTTTAGACATTGGAGGGAATGAAGATCTTAAAGCATACACATAAATGAATAATATTTTTGGCCATTTTATTACAAGCTTAACTAATCATATTTTTGGCCATTTTATTATAATCATAATCAACAATATATATATATATATATATATATATATATACACACACACACACACACACACACACACACACACACACACACACACATAGAAGTTGTGTGAGAATATTATAGTGGATCAAATTTTAAAAATTAATTTTATTGATAAAAAATATTACAATTAAAAATATAAAAATACCCATGTACTGCAATAAAATGTTCTTCAGCCAAGTTCAATACCCCCAAGTCTCAGGGGATTGGTTATCCTTGAATTTACATAGTTCGTTGGGTAAGAGGAGCTCACCCTAATAGAATGAAAAAAAAATCCATATTACTAGGCTAAACCTTGATCCCCAGTAGTTAAAAAACAAAATGTTATTCCTCGCTTCGCCCTCCCCTTCCCCCTAAAACAAAAAGAGAATTTCATAGGTTTACAATTAATTATGCATTGCACATTTTTTAATTATCACCATGCATAGTGCTATAGTTCCATGGCATCACTCCATTAAAAGCAAATTAGGCCCTTTTGGTCCATAAAATGATTTCATGTATAGATTATAAGTTTAATCTATCCTTTTACAAGTTTTTCAAGCTATACATGGGATGGTAAATGCTTAAGGTCATTGTTGGGTTGATAAATCACATATACCATTAGATCAAAAGTTTGATCGATGACATAAAGGGTTATTTTGGGGGTCTTTAAGAGAAATGTTTAATGTCATGTGAATAAATTAAAGCATAGAAACAAGGGTTGTGTAGCAGCTAGTCCTTGAGTTTGTGTTGAATCCCAGGTTACATTTGTTCATTGTGTATTTCAAATTGAAGTGTTAACATGAAATAGGTTAAAGTAATTTTTTTATTAGTGAGTGTGACAAAATATGAAAACTAGTTTTGTATGTCAACTAATATATAACTTAAAAAAATTCAAGTGATGATAGCACAACTTGTATATGGGAAAAATAAATGTGAAGTATAAAAACTTGTATTAAGGTACATGTGTAGACAGTTGATTTATAAAAGCCATCAACTTTTGTTATACATCCTAAGAAAAAAGAAAACATAGTATAAGTTAGATAACTAAGCATTATCACCAAATGAAAATGTATTGAAGTATAGTCTAAATTTACAAAAGTGAATCACATTTCTATGCAGATTAGCAATAGAAGAGAGATATTGTGTGACTTTGAGATACGAGTCTTCCATAGGGAGAAGAAAAATTTATTTTTGTAAGATGAGACAACGAGTTAAAATTAGATAAACATGTGTAGCTTGAAATATAAAAAAGAGGTTTAAAAGTAAATTACATACCTTAGTTTTTGTTCACTATGTCAATATGTAGAATGAATTTTTTGGGATTAATAAATATCTATCTATCTAGTGTAGTGTCCCTTGGAGATAGGATTGAACCCTACATCTTATCTCAAACATAGGTGATAAGATGAAACTTTTTTTTATAATTTGGTGAAGATGGAAAAGCTTTTGGCCCATCACAACATAATAGTAAGCATGAAATATACTGAGAGGGAGAGTGAATTAGTATATTATATATATTTTACTTAATCTGATTTCTTTTATTTAACCACTTAATCACACATAACAAAATATGTAATAAAATTGAAACAATAATATGCACCACACAAGAGAGAGACACACACTAGATTTTTATGTGGTAACCCAAAGTGCAAAAAACCATGGAGAACAATTTCCAGTATATAAATAAGCACCAACTCAAATTACAAAGTTTGCAAGCACTAACTTGCAGGAGCACCAACCCCTTGCAAAAATTTATGAGCACCAACCCATAGGAGCACCAATCCCTCTTGTATATAAAAACACACCTATCTCTTAATGTTGATTACTCAACAAATGATAGAACTCTACAATATCTCTTCCTTTTCTCTCTTCGAAAACAAATACAAACCATGCACACTCTTGCATATTATAAATGGTTTTTCAATCTTTTATTTATAGCTTTTCTAAATGACCTTTGGCATTCACCCTTTGTGACCATTCAATCATCATGTAAAATGGTACCAAACTTGTATGACCCTTTGTATCCTTGCATTTGAAAAGTCATATGGTGACCTTTCATAAGCAAATATGTCATTTCCTTTTTTGTCTTTATCTTAATGACTTTTTGTATTCTTCAAAGTGTTCTTTCATGGAAAAATATTTCATACCTTTTTTTGTCTTTACATGGTGACTCTTGAAATTCCTCAAGATGACTCTTCATGAAAAAATACATCCCATTCATCTTGTCTTTTACTTCATGACTCTTTGAATTTTCCATGGGCCCTCTTTTGACTTATATGTAACCAAAAATATATTTATTAATATTAAATAAATATTAACACACATTAGCCAAGATATGAATATTAAAAACACCATTAAATGCAATGGAGCTTTTATCACCAATAATGCTAGACCTTTGACATCAATGACAATATTTTTAACAATCTCCCCCTTTGTCATTGATGAGAACCTCAAACTGAAATTGTCATATTTTGAAATTTGCACATACTATCATCTAAAAAACATATAGTAACTCCCTTTTACTGTAGCAATTTGTACCTATTTTTGCACCTGTACCTATACCTATTTCTATTATTCTTCTCCTTTGACATCAATGGCAAAGGGCCTACCTGGAGCTAACACTTAGCTCACCCTCAACTGATGCTAAACTTCAATGACAGGAAGTAAAAGAAATTACTCTCAATTTCTCCCATAGATACTCAAATTTCTCTTTTGGTAGTACTTTTGTAAAAATATCTATAATATACTCTGTAGTACTGATATATTATATCTTAACCTGTTGATATGCAACCTATTCTTTCAAGAAGTGATATCTAATGGGAATATATTTTGTTCTTAAATGCATCACTGAATTCTTCAAAATATTAATAGCACTTGTGTTGTCACAAAAAATAAAAATAGGTTCATCATATTTTACCTTGATATCTTCCAAAGTTTGCTTCATCAAAAGCATTTGAGTGTAACACAATACTGCTGCAATATATTTTACTTCAATTATAGAAAGTGATAATGAATTCTGCTTTTTACTTAGCCATGATACTAAGATATCACCAAAGAAGAAAGCTCTTTCAGTTGTATTTTTTTATCATCCAAGCAACCTGCCTAATCTGAATCTGTATAAGCAATTAAAGTGAAATCTCTGATCTAATGTCCTTTTGATATATCTGAATATTCTCTTCACCAACTGAACATGACTATCTTTTAGAGTTGACTGATATGTTATAATCATACCTACTACATGCATGATGTCTGACCTCAATGCTATCAAATATAAAAGACTAATAATCATAGATCTATACAAAGATTGATCTGTAATAGGGGAATCTTCATCCTTGATCACCTTATTTCATGTACACATTAGTCAGCCAACGGGGGCACAATCCTCAAAACCAAATTTATTCAATATTTCTCTTGGAATATTTACTTTAAGATATGAAAATCTTTTATTTGACTAAAATGTTTGTAATCCTTAGAAAAATGACAATTCTCTAAGCATAGACATCTCAATTTTTTTTTACATATTATCAAAAGAAAATGTCATCTTTTCAATGTTTCCTTCAAAAATAATGTCATCAACATATACTAAAATAATCAATTAATGCTCACCTTCTATTTTGATGTAGAGATTCCTATTAGCAAATCCTCTCTTGAAACCTTGATCCTATAGGTACTTATCAAGTCTTGCATACCAAGCTTTGAGAGCTTGTTTCAATCTATACAATGTTTTTTTTAATTTGCATACATGGCTACTAATATTTGAGAGAATAAATCCCTCAAGCTACTCAATGTAGACCTCTTCTTCTAGATTCCCATTTAAAAAGATAGATTTGACATCCATCTGAAATATTTTAAAAATTTTTAAACACTGTATATGCAAGAAATATTCTAATAACCACTAGCATTGCCACTGGTACAAAAGTTTTTCAAAATCCATTCCCTCAATCTAAGCATATCCTTTACATACTAATATTATTTTATTCCTGGTCACTTCTCTATTTTCATTCAACTTATTTCTATAAACTTATTTTGTTTTTATCACATTGTGATCTTTTGGTCTAGGCACCAATTCTTAAGTATCATTATTTTCTATCTGATTTAATTCTTCAGCCATTGCCTTAACACAATGTTTATCATGTCTAGCTTCTAAAAAAGTTTTAAGATAAATTTTGGATAACAAAGAGAAATTAGCTTGTTTAGATTCACGTACCATCATTCTTCTAGTGCAAATTCCTTCTTTTATGCCCCCGATGATGACACTTTCATTATGATTTCTCTGGATATATTTAGAGGGGGTTTTGGTGTCATTTTTCTCCTTCTCATCTTCATTTGATTCTTCAAAATCATCCTCTTGAATTATTTCAAAAATGTCTACTAGATCACTAATTCTTTGTGTTTCATCTTCTTCTATCCTGACACTTGCACTTTCAATAATTTTTTTGGTTCTTTTGTTATAACATTTATAAGTTTTATTTTTGCAAGAATAACAAAAAATATACCTTCATCTTCTCTAGATTCAAACTTACAGAGTTTTTTACTGATTCTTTTTATGAAGTATCTATTGTTAAAAACTCTGAAATAATCAACTATTATTGGTTTGTCTTTTCGTAACTCATAAAGAGTCTTGTCACTATTGACTCTCAATAATGTTTTGTTCTGAATATGCACTACTGTAGCAATTACCTCTCTCCAATATTTATTTGATATCTTAGATTCATTTAACATTGTCCTCACCATCTCTTGAACTATTTTGTTTCTTTGCTCAACTACTCTATTTTGCTGTGGAGTTTTGACTGTTGAATAATGTCTCTTTATTCTATGGTCTTCACAAAACTCAATTAATTAATTTGACATAAATTTTCTTGCTCAATATGATCTTAGACACTTAATCTTCAAACTAGTTTCATTCTCAATTAATGCTTTAAAATGTCTGAAAGCTTCTAATTTTTTCTTTAAAAACATTACCTAAGTCATACATGAAAAATCATCAATAAGCAATATGAAATATTTTTCACCTTGAGTAGTTTAAATTCTCATAGGTCCACACAGATCAGTGTGAACAAGTTCTAACATTTGAGTGGTCGAGTACTCTTTTGTTTTGAACCACCTTCTGACCTACTTTCCATGCTGATAAGGTTCATAAAGCATGTCAGATGACTTTGTAATCTTTGGAAGATTTTTGACTATTTGCTTCTTATTAATGTTGACAAGATTATCAAAATTTATGTGTCCGATTCTCTTGTTCCATATCCAACTTTCTTCAATCTAACTCAAACAACATCTTTGACCTGCGATGTCTGATAATATATACAAATTATTACCTATTCTCTGAGCATTTGTAACCAACACATCTAAATTTTTTCTCTTAATTTCACAACTTCTGCATAAAACATTAGTGTGTATTTTTTATCATATATTTGACTTACACTCAAAAGATTATGCTTAAGACCTTCTACATACAAAATATTTTCAATTTTAGTTATACCATTATCCAAACTTAGTGTATATTTTTTAGCAATTTTGGTAGTAATATCATCTGTAAATTTCACTGTGTCACCATTGATCTTCTTCAAGATTATAAACTTGATTTTGTCTCCTATCATGTGCCTCAAACATCCACTATTAATAAACCATGGATTTTATTCATTTTTTGCATGCAAAGTTGTCTGCACCAACATAGAGTTTTTAGGTTATTTCTTCTACCAAGAACCTATTTGAACTTTCTTCTTGATAGATTGAGCCTTGAAACTCTGGTCCTTCTTGACTAACTCAAACATGCTTCTACAGTACTAGGCTATGTGTATAAAGTTGTTGCACTTGTAACATATTATGGCCTCTTCATTAAATCCTGATAGAGGAGCAAAAGAGTTATGGCTTCTGCTTGACTCTGCATGACCTTCTTTCTTCTTATTTATGAAATTGTTAGCCTTTTTTTGACATTTTATTTTCTTATAACCATATCCATTACAATAAAAATAGTAGCCATAAAAATAGGACCTATTTATGTATCTCTGCCCTGAATGCCTTTTGTAGCTCTATTTTTTTAGCTTTTTTTGTTTGAGATGTCGTCTGTATTCTTAATTTTTTCCCTTTTTATTTTTGTTTTGTAAGAATTTCATCATAGTTCTTTTCTTTTTCCTTATTTGTGAAAGTAGTGGCCTCCCCTTTCTCTTTTTCAAATTTGATACATGTCTTATTTAACATTGATCTTTGACTTTCTAATATCTTATTCAATATATTAATGTTATTCTCAAATTTTGAATCATTGGTTGCTCTATCGTTGATTGCTTTATTTTTTCAATATCTACTTTTTCTATTAAAAAAATTAATAACATACTTTTCACATTTTTTACTTACTTTTTGCAACTATGCCGTTATATCTTCTTCATTATTCTTGGCTTCTTCAAAGTGTGCTTGTAGATCTTCAATTGTTTTCTTTGACTCATTTTTATTTTTCTTGATCTAGAGCTTTAATCTTCCATTGTTCTTCTCAAGAGCTTTTAACTCTTTTAAGGCACAAATGAGTTCTCCTTCTAGATTCACTTCGTCTTCATCATGTTCTTCTTCTTGATCATCTGTACTTTTGCTTGTGGAGGCATCTTCATGTATGGCCATGAATAAATTTTTTTCTTCTTCTGAATCACTGACTTCACTATCTTCGACTAGACTAGGATCTTTAGAATACAAACTTTTCTTCTCAAATCCCTTCTTAAATTTTCCTTTGAAATTATTTTTGTATGTAGACTTTCCTTATTCATTATCACCATTACCCTTATCTGGACACTTAGATGTAAAATGTTCAATCTTTTCACAATTAAAATATTTAAATGGTAAGTTTCCTTGATATTTACCTATGCCCTTTTTTGGCTTGCAAATGAATAGAGCTCCATTGTCATCTTGATCATCGATAGAACTGTCACTTGATTCTTGAATCTTAGCCTTCTCTTTCTTTGATATCTTAAAAATAACTTCTCTATTTGAGGGTTTCTCTTGTTTGGTCCGCATCTCATATGCCGTAAGAATACCATGTAGTTCATCCATCTTTAGCTTGGGTAAATTCTTCATCTCTTCAATTGTCAAAATTTTTGCATCATATCTCAATGGTAGAGATCTCAAAAAAATTTGAACCACAATTGATTCTTCTAACTTTTCTTCAAGACCTTGAATCTACTTAACTATTTGATCAACCCATAAAAGACAACTTGCTATATTTTCTTCTTCTTCTATCGTCAAACTTTCAAACTATCTTTCAAAAGTCTGAAGCTTAGCTTGTTGAACATTTCCATCACTTTTGTAAATATTCTCAAATTTTATCTAAATTTTATGAGCAGATTTACATTGTGTAACTTTAACAAATTATGTTTCACATAAACCACATAGAATAGCATTTAAATTTTTAACATTATTTTCACTTGCCTTATTTTTTGTCGAAGTGGTTACAAGTGTTTGTGGCTCTTCATATTCCTCCACCACTGCTTGTCAAATGTCAAATCCAAGGGCTATCAAATAAGTAATCATTCCTATGCTTTGAAAATCATAATTTGTTCCATCAAACAAAGGTGCCTTATTTGTAGAAAAATCTTCATGTGATCCAACCATCATGCTTTTTCGATCTACTTTCAAGATGTAAAACTTTTTAAAAATGGAACTTGCTTTGATACCAATTGTTAAGTACAAAATATACTAAGAGAGGGGGGGTGAATCAGTATATTATATATCTTTTACTTAATTTAATTTCTTTTATTTAACCACTTAATCACATATTTAAGATATGCAATAAAACTAAAACAATAATATACATCACACAAGAGAGAGAGAGAGATACCAGATTTTTACTTGGAAATTCAAAGTGAGAAAAACTACGAAGAACAATCTCAAGTATATGAATGAGCACCAACTAAAATTATGAAGTTTACAAACACCAACTTGTAAGAGCACCAACCCCTTTATCGAGCACTAACACAACAACTATTTGTGAGCACCAACCCACAGGAGCACCAACCCCTCTTATGTATAAAAACACAACTATCTCTTAATGTTGTTTACTCAACAAGTGATAGAACTCTACAATATTTCTTACTTTTATCTCTTCAAAATAAATACAAACCATGCATACTCTTGCATATTACAAATAGTTTCTCAAGCCTTTATTTATAGCTTTCTAAATGACCTTTGCCATTCACTCTTTGTGACTCTTCAATTCTCATAGAAAATGGCACCAAACTTGCATGATCTTTCATATCCATGCATTTGAAAAGTCATATGGTGACCCTTCTAAGCAAATGTGTCCTTTCCTCTTTTGTCTTTATTTTGGTGACTTTTTGTATTCTTCAAAGTGTCCTTTCATAGAAAAATGTGTCATACCCTCTTTTATCTTCACATGGTGACTCTTGAAATTCCTCAAAATGACTCTCCATGAGAAAATACATCCCATTCCTCTTTTATATTTTACCCCGTGACTCTTTGACTTCTCCACGAGTCCTCTTTTGACTTATATGCAACCAAAAATATGTTCATTAATATTAAATAAATATTAACACACATTAGCCAAGATATGAATATTAAAAACACCATTAAATGCAATGGGACCTTTATTACCAATAATGCTAGACCTTTGACATCAATGACAATATTTCCAACACATAAAATGTACATTGACATGTCTGTTGGAATGCTTATGGATCAAATGTTGCCTATTGATTCCTCCCATCAAATTATTAACAATGCACATTCCTCTACAAATAAGTATAATTGGATCTTTGTACATAAATTTACAATGTAAGTTTATTGTAGCAATGAATTGTAAGTAGGCAATAAAAAAAATAAACATTAAAAATATAATAATCTATGGGAAAAGAGTAGTAGCTAATGTTTGTACTTATAAATATTAAGTACATAAAAATAAGAAAAGTTAATATTTTGAATATGCTAAAATGTAAAATGTTCAGAAATTATACTCTTAATCAAGTTTAGTGTGTTAATCAATAATTAACATGGGAAAGCTTAAGGTTGTGCAGACTTTAAATAAAGCAATTCTCATTCACACCAAAAAACAAAGCTAAAATTTTCATCGTCCTCAGACAAATTTTACCTTCAAAGTGAAAAACAAATGCCCACATCACAGAATTCACATGATCATAGATTTCAAATCTTTATCCACTTCACAACATATACATACTATATATCCATCAGAGCTTAAAGTATAATTATTTTTAGGCATACGCATCTTTATTCTTTGACACACACACACACACATACACACACATGCACACAAACATGTGCGCACGTGCGCACGCACACACACGAACATATGTGCACGTACACACACGCGCACATATGTGCACGTACACACCCACACATGCATATACACACACCCACACAGATGTATATTCCCCACATGCATACACACACACACCCACACATGCACATGCACACCTGCATATGAACATGCACACACACATGTAGGCACACATACTCATGAATACACACACACACACACACACACACACACACACACACATTTGGTAGGGTTTGGCATGCGTGCTACTAAGTTTTACTTAAATTAGAAATTTTTGTGTTACTTATTACTTTTCATAACACCAACAAAATCAAACTCTAAGATAAGATTTACCTTATTACATGAGTGGAGCAGGGGGCAAGTAGCTTCATCTTCACAAGCACTATGGTCCTGTTGGGACTCCATATGACTAGACACTCAAGGGTTGCTATAATACTTTCAACCACAAGGCATGGTTATCAAAGATTATGAACCAATCACCAACAGTGCTAGAAATTTATTTTCCTCTATTTTTTAATGACCAAAGCGATGTCACTTTTTAAAAAGTATTAAAAAATTATTATTGTAATTAGCAGGAGATTATTGGAGTATCGTAGCACATGAAGTATAAGTGATACATCAGATGTGTTACTGTTGGTTGTAAGTTTGTTTCTTGTTAGGTTATTCTTGGCTTCACACCAAATACATGTTTTTACTATAAATTAGATGATGCACAGATAGTGGGTTACAAGAAAAACCACTTGAAGGTTACGAATAGCTATGAAGATACTACAAGTTAACCTATGTTGGATTGGAAGAAGTTTTTTTTGTTATTGTAATTATTGTCAAGTGTGTTCCTGATCTTAGTAATTTATATTGTTATGCTTGTAGAGAGATGATTTCACTAGTTTTGTAAAACTTAGTCTAGAATATAGTGATAATTAGGGGTTCTATCATAATGTGTAAATCACATGTAAGATCTGGACAAATATATATGAGCACTGGATTATAATTAGATTAATATATATCTTCGAGTATTTTCTTTCTTTGAAAAGTTTTGCTTTTAATATTTTTTTAACTATAATTTTCATGAAAAGTGTAGATCTGATTTAAGTGTAACTAGTTGTAATCTGTAGATTATATATGTTTGAGTCTCTATGCAAGCCCTTTTAGTTGTATTCTCATTATAATTATCATTCATAACTCTCCTTTCTATGAAGTTTCAAGTCATTCCCATAATTAGCATGTTTTGAGGAATCTCAATAACCTTTTCTAATAATGTTATAGTGAGTGTAGATGCTTCACTATTGTAGGCATTCTACAATCAATGTTTGGACAAAGAAGAGTGGAACATTGGTTAGACTGGAAAATTTTAGAGTTCACAAAAAAAGAGGCACAGAAAGTCAGGTGTTTTGAATGACAAATTGTACAAAAACACATTGACGGTGAAATATACAAAATCTTCTGGTGCAAACTACTTAGATTATTGGCTAATAAGTTACCTCATTTGGAATATCATTGCTATAGAGCTAGATCAATCATTGACATTGTATAGACTGAGGAGAAAATATAACAGATTCAGACACTGAAGAATAGTTGGATTCATGAAATAGAACATTGGTTAGCCACAACCATTGATAGATATATTACAAAGTTCATAGTACAATGCTACATAACATTTGAAGTGGCACAGGGTTTATTTGTGTGAGGAGTGAGAGGTAAATTTTTGCATCAACTCCCTATGCTAATTAAGATACTGGATGTGGAAAGAGCAATGGTACTTGATCTTTGTAAGATGGAGTAGTCACTTCGGGTGCCATTGGGATGTCTGTGATGAAGGGGTGAATGGTGAAATAAAACATGGAGAGATCTTGAATCTGAAATAAGAATGGAGGTTCAACAAGATCTAGAACAAAAGAAGACCCTAAAATTAGAATGAGAATTGAGATAACAGTAGAGGTGGAATCTCCTAAGGAATACTTATGCACATGTGACTAGGAGTAAGCAAAGTATTAGAGTAGGAGAAAAGAGTAAAGATGAAGAAAGAGAAGTGGAGTGAGATGAAGGAAGAAGTGAGGAAATTGGGCACCATATTAGTAGAGGAGAGAAGAAAGTCAACAAGGAAAGAAGAGATGATGAATTTGGTAGTGTAGAAGTTCAGTAGTCCTACATCACATATATTTAGAAGAGTATTCCATAGTGAGGAACCAAATTTATCAATCAAGGGGCATAGAGAAAGTCACAGTCAATGAAGTGTAGGTTTAATCTCTCAAAATGATGAGGATAAAGGTAATGATTATTCACCATGGAAATACACATCCCTCCAGCCCAAATTTTTTCAACATATTAAGAGTTCCATAGAAGATTCAAAAGATGACGAGTGGTGAGGACCGGTGAATGAAGAAGTTCATAACAAAACAAGGAAAGTTTTAGAGAAAACATATAATCAGGTAGCATAAGGGTTTACGAGAGAACAAAAGAGAGGCATAAAAGCCTTAGCATTGACTTAGACCGATCCTCACATTCTTGATCAACTGAATGAGTGGATTGCACAAATATAAATCCTAGAATAAGAAGAAGAAGGGAATAATTCAAATACTTATTCATCATCACATCCAAATCAAACACAATAGATAGCAAAGTCCCCACCTAAAGTAACACTGACAACACTCATGAGTCTTATTATTTCATAGCCACCATTGATCCAAACAAAAAGTTTTATAGTTATGACCAATTGCAATATGGTATTGTTATTGGGTGCATTTATCCATCTTGTACAATATGATGGGTCTACGGACCCTCAACAATACCTTTTGAATTGTGATATGAAGTGGCAAGTTAAAAGAGTCACTGATGATGCAGTTAAGAAATGTGAATTTATTGGTGCTTTATTAGGATGAGCTTTATAATTTATGTTTTACAAAGAAATGGTCTGAGCAAGTCTATAAGATGCGAAAAATTAGATTATATTAGAGCTTTAAATAAATAGGAGTTCCAGCAAGACCATCCAAGATCTCAAAGAAATTCAGCAAGGAGTAAAAGAGACTGTTAATGACTATGACCATAGATTTTCTGACATAATGAACAAAGTTGATATTGTATTAGAAGACAAGGATAACACTAATTAGTTCATAGAAGCCCTACGACTATGAATAAGATTTGCCATTCTACAAACATAGTATCCTACAAAAGTAGAGATGAGGACAACTATGATATGTGTCACATAGATTGAAGATAATGAAGGAAACTTTAGCCCCTAATTTTTAAATGGAAAATATGCTACAAGTTCTTATAAAAAGGTTGGAACAACAACAAGACATAATATCAAGGCTAAGATATGATCTCTAGTGCATGGAGTGTGGCAAAGAGGGATACCATACAAATGAGTATCCCAGAGTAAAAATCGAATTCTGTAATATATGCAGAATTTTGGCACATGCATCATCTCAATGTCACCTTCTCCAATAATACGTAAAGAATCCACATACATTGTATTGTAACTTCTATAAGTCTCATAATCATGATGAAAAGAATTGTATAACCCTTCAAGTAATACAAAACATTACTAAAAATGTTTTTGTGGTCGTTGCCTAGCAAACATCTACTGCAACTCAAAATAATCCACTTTTTGAAGCCAACAGATAAGGTGCCAACCCTGATGCTGCACTTTGGGCACCAAAGATATTAGTGTTTCAGCCCATAGAAATTCCTAGTTGGAATTAGCATGTACAGAATAGGACATCATCTATATAGAATTGGAATTCTTGGAATCTAGAAAGTTCATAGTCACAATAGCCTATGTGGGCATCATAGTCACCAAACCCCAATATAGAAGTTATGCAGGATTACAACAACCTCAAACATGGAATGCCCAAAAGAATCCTATAGATTTTGGACATCAACAGTCCTAAAATTGGGGATTTCAAGTTAATAGACGAAGAGGTGGATATAGGGGAGGTTATCAAGGAGGTGCCTAGAGAGGAAGGTGAAATTATTCTCAAAGACAACCAATTCTATGTTATATGTGTAGAAAATTCAACTATATATAGATGAATTATCCCTCGAATCCTTGATGGCAAGCTTATTATGCTTATTGTCATATGTAAGATAATCATGAAATTATAGACTATCCATTTCTGAAGAAACAACGTGTAGACAAAGTAGTGAAAAATGTGAATTTAATCAATATGAAACCTCAAGAGGATGCTCTTATGCAAGCAGTAACATAAAAACATCATATAGAGTAAGGACTATCTCATATCGAAATGTTGTAGAACCATGGCATAAAGAAAGTCCATGTAGATAAGTATCCTAAACCTACTACTAAGAAAGGCCTAATGAAGGAAGCTGCATAGATTCTAAAAACCATACAACAATAAAGGACTACAGACATTAAAGATGCCAGCATTGATGCATAGAGATATGGACAAAGAGTGTGCATTATATGTCAAGAGGGAGTTATGATGGTGTTGATATATTTACTCAAACTGTTGAGTGCCCTATAAAATGAGGAAATATCACAAAACATCTCTAACTTATGCCATAATTTATTAGAGTGAGTGCATAAAGGATAACAGGCAATAGATAAATTAGTGTGGTACATAAAGATGAAGAAGCCATGGGATATAGATTTGAGGATGGACATAGAGATATCAGCGTAAAAAATACCTAATTTAGTCTTTGACTTTGGAATCATAGTAAATATGATTCCCAGGTCAACATGGGAAGCCATTGGTAGACCGCCATTGAACTATAGCCTAATCACACTCAATCTTGTAGATTATAGGCAAGTGGAACCCATTAGACATTTAAAAGATGTAGAGATCAAAATTGTAGATGTCAGTCTGTGAGGAGATTTGGAATTCATCGACATATAGATAATGGTTATGCATTATCCTATGTTGATTAGAAAGAAAGGGGCTTATGATTTTTAGATGACAATAAACATGATCCTGGACTAGTTAGAATCTCACTGAGATGACAAGGTGATCATAATCTTATTGAATAAAATAAAGGCCAAACCGTACATAATACCTAAGGAACCAGACTCTCTATATTTTCATACAGGAAATAGTTGGATGAAAGTTAATGCGTAGAAAGAATCTTAGGAACTATGAGTTATATACTATATTTTTTGTATCATAACTCCAAAAATTCACTCCAACCTCTACAAAATGAACAACTACCATGTACTCGACTGCACAACCCACATACAAGCATATGTTAAACCATAGAGATGTGTTGTAAATGGATAAGACCAATATGTGATCTATGTTGGTAAGGTCTCCCACTCATTATGAAGTAGATTTTGTCTATTAGAGAGGTTGATTAGATAAGGACTATATCGATCCTATGCTAGAAGATATGCTACTTTAGGATACATTATCTTTAATCAGTGGTGATTCAAATACTCATCTGTTAAATTAATCAAAAGGGGACCAAGAAATAAGACCTCTATGCATGGTCTTTGCAATTGAGCATCAAACACCTCAGTACTTTATAATTGAATACATCAACTAATTAATCCTAGAATTTCAATAGTATGTGATAAACATTTATCAAAG
Organism: Torreya grandis; assembly: GCA_037957365.1. NCBI lineage: Eukaryota > Viridiplantae > Streptophyta > Pinopsida > Cupressales > Taxaceae > Torreya > Torreya grandis. The sequence continues at coordinate 3,552,410 of JARHVA010000208.1, forward strand.
GGTTAGCACACTCAACTATGCACTAGAATTAATCACTATGAACTAGTGGTCAGTGCATCAGGATGACAAGCTAGAATGTGAAGAAGTGCATGAAATGATGATTGCATGGTTTCAATTGCCATAGGGGCAAGACGAGATTGGTTGATCTTGTAGAAAGAAGACTATCCAAAGCTCCATATATATAGGTGCATTGAAGTTTGGAGTTTGGAGGGAGTGGATTATAAACATTGGGTACATTATTTTAGGTATATGCTAGGAATTTTTCCAACTACCTGGTATATACATAAGAGTGTTGTAGGGAAACAAACAACTAGATACAATCTCAACATGATTTCCTCCAAACATTCATCTTTGAGAGTGCTAACGTGATGGAACATCAAGCACTACAAAAATTGAAAATGTTTCTATGCCATGAAAGGATTGAAGACATGGATAACTTGATGGAGTCTACATCATAACAAAATGCATCATATGACTTGAACAATACCTTAAAAATCTACCAGGAGGAGAAAAGTAAAGAACGCAGTAGAATGTAACCATGTCATAGAATACAAGAACAAGATGAACTGACTTTAGAATCCAAAATCAAAGATATGGATCTCACAGACTTATTTTAGATAGAAAGAGAAGTTAAACAATTAACAATGTTGATCGTAAGATAAACTAAAGAAGATAGACTCCAACACATTAATATACCAAAGAGGGAAGGACAACAAACACTAAGAGATTCAATTCCTGAAGCAAAATGCAAAATGTATCAAGACCATTTGAAGGAATATAGTATAACAATCGGTATAGAGGACTCTCCAAAAATGACACACATTGGGGATCACTAGACTCAAGCAAACATCTCAAAATTCATGTAGCTCTTACGAGATTATCAAGATGTGTTCCCTACCAAGTTTATAAAAATCAAAGGTGTATATCCTTCCTTAGGATAAATCCATATCAAACTAAATGAGTGCACACAACCATTCAAGAAAAGAGCATATCGCCTGTATCCAACATGAATCTAAAGGTCAGAGTTGAAAGTGATCACCTATAAAAAACATGAATTATATTTCCTATAGAAAAATCCAATTCGATAAGTCCAATGGTAGTGCAACATGTTGACCTCCAAGGTCAAAATGTCAACCCCTATAGGTAAAACATTTACTGTCGTGTATTTTTAGCTTTGTTCATAGCTTTTTCATGCTTTAAGAGGTCTTCAAATAGCCTTTTCAAAACTTTATTAGCATAGATTAAAGTTATTTTGGAGAAATTAAGGATAATTCTTTGTCATTGTTTTATACTAGGTTAGTCATGTCATGGAGTGATGAAACTTGGTCAAGAGGTGTCATAGGTCCTTAGGTGTCTCTTTTAGTCATTTCATTCATTAATCTCTTTACATAAACATGTAATGCTTGTTTGAAAATATTAAGGCTCTTTTGTGGAGTTTAAGATAATATTTTTTGAGGAAAAAGGTATTTTTGCTAACTTTCATATATTCCAAAGCCCACCAAGATGATTGATCCATACATAACACTTGTCTAAGATTGCAAAAGAGTTTTCAATGTATATATGATAGTTAAAAGTCAAGAAGTCATAATCTTTTATTTCAATGCTAAAAAGGGGAGTTTTGGCACTTGTACGAACTTTTTGAACTCACTTTCAGGTGAAAATAATTTAACAATGTCATTTCAACTTATACAAGTTATAATCATGTGTGGAAGGAAATTTCAAGTCTCAAAGTTGCAATAAACTCTCTTTCTCCTCTATCACTTCCTTCACAAGCTCATAAAGACCAGTTTTAAGTGAATGTTATAGGCCGTACAGGTGGAGTTAGAGTCTAACATTTTGACCAAAATTGGGGAACCCTATAGAATCTTAATTTGTGGCATTAGTTGTTTGATTGTTCTCTTAGCTCTATGAACAATCACTAAAGAGATAAGGTGTTTTTTTTAGGAGCAAAACCATAATAGGGTTAGTTTTGGGCCTCTCAGGTGAAAAAATGAACTCATTGAAGTATGATAACAATTAGGATGGGTCCTCAGAGGTCTGTAAATGCATTTCACACCTTCATCCACCAGGTTGGCATGTGTGAAAAGCCATTGAGCAAGGAAAGTTGCTCTTTTACATAGTTTACTAGTGGCTGTCAATGTTTCTTTATGTTTCAGGGCTTTACACAAGGCCTAATACATCCAAATGATTCTCCAATGTCTTCCACTATCCTCTCAATCCATTCAAGGCTTTCCAAAATATTTTGTTATCTTACACTAGCCTCTCCAAGTAATTTCTAAGTTGACTACCAATTACTGTGCATAGGGGTTTGTGTGTATAAAGGTGGTTTCACAGGGTTTATCTGCATTCATTAGAGGCATATGGAGGTCTTAAACTTATTAAAAGAGTGATGAATAATGGTTGGATATTGTCAAGCTAAAAGGATTGTGTCCATAATCATGTTAAAGCCCAAAATATCAAAAATACAGACTTGTAGGTTTGTAAACCTGTAGGTTTCCATATCATGAGAAATGTTTTGTAAAATGTAAAAAGAAAGGATTTTGAAGTTCAAATCATGGTGAAGACATTGTATTGTCCTTACACTTGTAAAATTTTAAGGCTAATAGAGGAGTTCTGGTTTTAAGACCCAGTGCTCAACACAATCAATGAGCACCCAACAAACAGACCTATAGGCCTGTACATATGAATAAGTAAAATTTTAGATGTCATAAAGCTTAGCTGAAATCTATAGACCATTGAGGCAGATCACATGGGAATTGGACAAGAGTGGATACGATTATCAAGGTGACTAAGAATCAAATAATTGTCTTTAATAGTTTGTATAAGCAAAAAGGGGCATACCTATAGGTTGTACACCTGAAGGTCCCTATTTTGACCATAAGACAAAAGTCATATGAAAAGGATTGATGTAGAATATTGACTCAGTGTAGATAGTTAACAAGACATACCCATGAAGATACCTTGCCAAGTTGAGAACCAAAACAGGACTGAAATAGCTAATGTTATAATCATTCATTTAGTCTACAAGCTTAAATACTCATACACAGGGCTGTGTATGAAGGAAGGATGAGAAAGGTTTGTAGAATACTATGAAAAAGTTAATAGAATCTATAATAAAGTGATAAATAGATTTGAATTAGGTTTGGATATTGTTAAGGTATCCTAAAGGAGTTGATAAAGACAAGCTCAAGACCTCATGATCAGACTCTTTCCTAGTGGCCACTATTGGAAATAGTCATTAATGTCTATGATATTATCATTAATGTCAAAGGAAACAAGTGTTATTTTACATTAATGCCAAAGGATGAGTTGAAAATACTTGCAATGTTAATTAGATTTCTCTAATGCCTTTACTTCACAATCTTGTCAAGTCAAGTTGGATGAAAAGTTGAACAGGTCAAGCCAAGCAATACAAATTAGAGTTTTGGCATGACTTAACTTCCCTTTATTTCTCAAGTCAAGCAATGGGAAGAGTCTGAATTGGTTTAGTGAAGAAGTGATCGAGGATTTTCAAGTGTTTTATTTCTCTTGTGATTATAAGCTAAGTAAAGTGAAAAGTCCAAAATGGTCTAGAGAAGAAGTAATTAGGGTTTCAGGAGCATCTTACTTCTCTTATGATTATAAGCTAAGTAATGTGGGAAACTTGAAAGGGTCTAGTGAAGAGGTGATTGGGGATTTGTAATCATGTTACTTTTTTCTGATGATAATCTAAGTAGAGGTAAAAACCCAAAAGGGTCTAGATGAAGTAATCAAGATTTTGAAGAGGGATTGCTTCTTTCAGGTTGATAAGTCAAGTAATGTCAAAAACCCGAAAGGGTCTAGAAGAAGTAATCAGGATTTTTGAGTGGCTCTACTTCTCATACACACATAAGTTAAGAAGGATGGAAAACCTGAAATAGTCTTGAAGAATTCTTTCAGAGGAATTCTTTCAGAAAAAGTGACAAAGACAATTCTTTTAGAAAAATTGTCAAGTCCTTTTTGGAAAACTGCCCCTTAACAAAAATTCAAAGGGTACATTCAAAAAGCCAAAGGACACTTCGAAGAAAGCCGAAGGGTATGTGAACCCTTTAAAGAAGGCCAAAGGACACTTTGAAGAAAGATGAAGGGTAAGTCAAAAAGTCTGAAGGGTATATGAACCCTTCCAAAGATGCCGAAGGGCACTTTTCAGAAAGCCTAAAGGGTAAGAGGACCTTCGACAGAAAAACTGAAGGGTAGTTTCAAAAGAGCCCAAAGGGCAAGTGCTCCATTGTAAAAAACCCGAAGGGTAACTTTGGAGAAAGGTCCCGATTGTAAAGACTCGAGCAAAAAGTTTGAAGAAATGTCTCAAATAAAAAATCCAAAGAAATGTCTCAAATAAAAAGTCCAAAAAAAATCAAAAAAGAGCTCGAAGACCAAAAAAGGAGACGATCAAAAAGTTTAAAGAAAAGAAAAGCTCGAGAAAGAAAAGAGCTTGAGAAAGAATATGAATAAGATGAGCTCGATAGAAAGACCTTGAATAGGAAAAGCCAGAAGGAAAGAAAGCCTGAATAGAAAGAAATGAAAGCAAACCAAGAGAATATCGAGACACAAGATAAAATTTGATGGTTCCAAAATAGGGAAAACAATGAATGACTCAAATAGACGGTGATTGGTGCCAAAGACAAAATGAGTAAATCCTCGATTAAAGAAAAGACCAGGGAAATGATGAGCTCAAAAAGGTCTACATGGGGCTCGCTACTAATCGATTCAATCTTGATTGGGGAAGCTATGCATTTATGAGATAAACTAAGCAGACATCAAATGAAGAAAAGAGATTTGACTATTGCAAGGTGACACATAAACTGAGGCATGAGAAACGCGCAAGTATAAGTCATCTTCAGTGAGAACTGATTTAGTGCATCTATTTGTGAATGCAAGGAGAAGATGAAAAAACTTAAAAGGTAGTTGAATATACATGACTTTATGAGGGCTTTATGAAGTGTTGTCGATGCTACTATTGCATTTTCAATTGTGAGAAAAAGGGTTATCGATAAAATAAATATGCAAACATAGTAAAACATAGAGAACAAAGAAGGGGAATGAAGTGTATCTAAATAAAGCATAACTAGATGTATGTAGATATAGAGTGAGAGACATATATCGACAAAGATTAAGCAAGCAAGAAGATAGAGCACACAGACAATGAGAAGAAGGTGAGTAGTTATAGATTAGACTTGTAAAAAAAAGCATTGAATTGGATTCACTTGTGAATCCATCTTGTACACTGGAGTTATAGCTCCATAGTTTAAGTAGGTTGGTGCCTACATACAAAATAGGTTGGTGCTTAGTAAGGAGATTGGTGTCTCTTAAGGATCAGTGTCCTTGAATGTAACTAGTGATGTTTGCTAGTAAGGTATTTTATTACAAGGCTGGATTAGAATAGTAGATTCTAGCCGTTGATTCTCATTGTGGTTTTTCCCTTTGGATTTTTCATGTAAAATTTGATCTTATGTATTTATGTGTGTGTCTATGACTTTTACATTTGTTCTTTGATTTGCACATGAATTCACATTTTTTATAAAAAGAGTTTTAATGGACTAGTTTTAGATCATCTACTGATTCACCCCCCCTCTCAGTAGATAGGCGTGTTTAACAATTGGTATCAGATCAAAGGGTTCCTAAAGAGAAGTTTAATTGGCTCAAGTAAATCTTAAATTAGTGAACACAATGTCCTATCAAGAAGGATCTTCATCAAACAAGGCTGCTCTATTTGATGGGTCAAACTATGCCTTTTGGAGCATAAAGATGGAAGTATATTTATCTTCTCTAGGGTTCGATGGTTGGATATCTATGGTAAATGGTTATACAGCTACTATTGTAGCTCCTACTAATCAAGCTGCCAAGAAGGCTTATGAAAATAATGTTAAGGCAAAGAATGTTATTCTTTGTGGATTGTTAAACTCAGAGTTTGTCAAAGTCATGCATTGTAAAAATGCACAAGACATCTGGGATAAGCTAAAAAGTATATATGAAGGAGACGTCAAAGTGAAACAAGCCAAGCTACAAACATACAAAGACTAATTTGAGAGTTTGAAGATGATTGAAGAGGAGAAGATTGCAGACTACCTTCTCAGGGTAGATGAGATTGTGAATGCTATCAGATGACTTGGAAAAATAGTAGAAGAGTCAACTATTGTTAAAAAGGTCTTAAGTTCTTTACCATCAAGATATGATTCAAAAATCTCTACATTAGAAGAAGTAAGAGACTTGGATAAGATCATTGTTGATGAGTTACACGAAACATTCACAACTTATGAGATGAGAATGGGGGAGACAAACCCAATTAAAAGAGAAGTTGCATTCAAAATAGCAAAGCCAGTTAAGGATGAGACAGCCATGTCGAGATCTATGGAGTCAAATGAAGAAGAAGCCAAGTTTGTCAGAAAGCTAAAGAGAGGATCTAGAAAGTATAAAGGTAAATTACCTTTCAAATGTGGAAAGGTAGGACACTTTGTCGCTAAATATCCTCATAAAAAGGGAGACAATTCTGAGCAAATGGAGAATAGTAAAAGGTAAAACCCTATAATACATATAAGAAAAACTTCTTTAAGAATAAGAAGGGCTTATACACAAAGAAGGCAATAACTCAGAGAAAGACAATGATAGTGACAGTTTGGATGATGATCAAGACCATGCTTTTGTGGCTGGGGGAAATGAATACCTATTCAAGACAGATGAATCTAGATCATCAAACCAAGAACAAGAGGAAGATGAAGATTGGGATGAAGAAGAGGAAGTTGAAATTGATCTAGAAGAAGAACTAGTCTGTGCTTTAGGAAAGATTGAGAAACTAAGAAAAAATAACTCTAAATAGAATAAGCTTGGGCAAAAGGAACTAGAGAAATCTAAACAAATGATAGTGACTCTAAAAACTCAAGTTGAGGAGGCTTAAAGAATAGAAGAGATAGTTAAGATGGAACTGCAATCCAAAACTAAAGAGTGTATAAAACTTGATGCAGAAAAGAACTAGATAAAACTCTACAGATGACAAAAGGGTTAGACATCTTAAATGAATTAATCAGCTGTCAAAACTCTCAAATGAAAAATCAGGTATTGGATATGAGAAAGGTAAAGATTCCTCAACTAGTATGTCGACTAGTCTATATAATAACTTCAAGATAGGAGTAGCAGAAACAAATAAAGTGAACGATAACAAGGATAATATTATTGACTCAAACAAAGTTGATGAGAGGAGAAAATTTTCTAAAATGAAGCTTGAAATCAAAGATGCAGAAGGATACACCAAAGTTGCAGATTTCAAGAAATGAAAGGTTAGAGTTCAATACATGGCACCAAGAAATGTTACAACCAAGTATCACTCATCCTTTTATGGTTATTGTTATAGTTGTAATCAATTTGGTCATATAGATATTGAATGTAGAGATGTACCTACAAGAACTAACTTTGCAGGTAGAAACACATTTGTTATTCTATTAGATTGAAGTACAATATGCTACAATTGCAATAACTTTGGTCACAGAGCCAAGCACTATAGGACTAACTTTGTAGTGTCAAAAGTAAAGAAACATAAGTCTTATAATAAGAACAAAGGTCCACAAGTTATTATTAAAGAAAAGAAGATGACATATGAGAAGCCTAAGGAAATATGAAGAGTGAAAAATCAATCCTTGATCGCTCAAACAACACTCCATGCCAAAGAGAAGAGTTTATGGGTAATAGATAGTGGGGGCTCAAAGCACATTACTGGTGACAAAAGTAAGTTTGTCAAGCTAAACAAGTGCAAGGAAGGAACTATTAGTTTGGGAGATAATATTGCAGTAAGAATCAAAGGTAAAGGAAACTTGCATATAGATGGTAAGCGTCCTACTCATGATGTACTCTATGTTAAAGGACTTAAGCACAATCTGTTAAGCATTAGCCAAATGTGTGATAATGGATATAAATTCATATTTGATGCTGAAGGCTGTAAGTTGAAGAGATCTGGCAAAATAGTTGCAGAAGGGAATAGGATCAAAAACAACATCTACAATATTGTTGAGGTAAACAATAATAGTTGCCTTATAGGTAAGGTTGATGAAAATTGGCTATGGCATAGGAAAATGGGTCATGTCAATTTTGAAAATTTAGTTAAATTAAGTTTAAAGAAGTGTGTAAGACATATGCCCATAATCACCAAACCCACAGATACTACATGTAGAAAATGCCAATTAGGCAAGCAAACAAGGGTCAAGTTTCAAATAAAAGAATATGCAACAACAAAGCCTCTACAAACAGTTCATACTGATCTATGAGGATCTACCAAGACTAAAGAATCAAAATAAGTTCACTACTGCATGCTATTTGTTGATGATTACTCAAGAATGACATATGTAACCTTCTTAAAAGACAAATCTCAAGCCTTTGATAGATTTAAGATCTTTAGAGCCATGGTTGAAAATGAAATGGGAAGAAAAATAAAATCTCTGAGATTTGACACAAAGGTGGAGAATTCACTTCAAATGAATTCATAGAATAAAGTGAGAAACATGGGATTAAAAGGCACTACTCTGTTGCAAGAACCCCCAGCAAAATGGAGTTATTGAGAGAAAAACTAGGACTGTCAAGGAGATGGCCAGAACAATGCTGAAGGAAGCTAAACTTTTTGATGGATATTGGAGAGAAATAGTTCAAATAGCAATATACATTCTGAATAGAGCACAAATGAGGATGAAAATCCACAAAATGCCATATGAACTATGGTATGGAAACCCTGCATCAGTCAAATACTTCAGAGTATTTGGAAGAAAGTGTTACATCAAAAGAAAGGAGAGCAAACTAGGCAGCTTTGAGTCAAGATGTGCTGAGAGAATCTTTCTTGGTTACTCCACTCAGAGTAAAGCTTATGTATGTTACAACAAAAGGTTGTACAAAATAGTTGAAAGCATCAACGTCAAGGTAGAAGAAGGATTGAAACAAGTTGAGCCTAATGAGATTGGAATTGAAGAATTAGAAGCAACAGAAAATGAAGTAGAAGATAGTGAAGAGGAGGAAGAAAAGAGTGAAAAGGCACCTGCAAAGTTTGTTTAAAAGGAACATCCCAAGGAGCGAATAATTGGCAACAAAAATTAGGGTGTATAGACTAGGAGAAGAGCTATAATGAACAAGAAGCAAGTGAATTTTGTATTATTTTTTGAAATTGAGCCGAATACCTTTAATGAAGCCAACATGGATGAAAATTGACTGAAAGCCATGGAGGAAGAATTGAATCAAATAGAAAAGAATAAAACTTGGGAATTAGTTCCTAGACCTTCAAAAAAAAAAGTAATAGGAATAAAATGGGTTTACAAGAACAAACTCAATGAAGATGGAGTTGTAGTAAGGAACAAAGAAAGATTAGTATGCAAGGGATATGGACAAGTAGAAGGCATAGATTTTGAAAAGACATTTGCTCCAGTGGAAACACTAGAGGCGATAAGAATGTTCTTGGCATTCTCTATTCACAACACGTTTAAGGTATATCAAATGGATGTGAATTCAGCATTCCTAAATAGAAACTTAGAAGAGGAAATCTACATTGAACAACCAAAAGGATTTTAGTTAGCACAAGAAGAAGATTATGTGTGTAGACTAAAGAAAGCTTTATATGGTTTAAAGTAGGTACCTAGAGCATGGTATTCACGATTGAATCAATAGTTGTAATGACGAGGATTCAAAAAAGGGTGTGCTGACAACAATCTGTACTTTAAATCAGAAGGTGATCATATGCTAATTATTGTTGTCTATGTATATGATATTATCTTTGGAGGTGGCAATAGTAAAATGTGCAAAGAATTTGCCACACAAATGCAAAATGAATTTGAAATGTCTATGCTGGGAGAACTCTCTTTCTTGGACTATAAATTTCACAAACTAGTGATGGGATATTCATATCTCAAACCAAGTATGTGAAGGAGATGCTCAAGAAATTCAGCCTGGAGGACAACAGACCAATTAGTACTCCTATGATAACTAGATGCAAGTTGAGCAAAGAAGATGAGTCCCCTGATGTGAACAATACATTGTATAGATCAATGATAGGTAGCTTGTTGTACTTAACAACATCAAGATCAGATATCATGCAGGTTGTGTGCATGGTTGCAAGATTTCAAGCAACCCCTAAGGAGTCACATGTCAATGCTGTGACAAAAACCTTTAGATACATCAAAAGCATAGTTGAATATGGTCTATGGTACCCTACAAGTGAAGATTTCATGTTGATTGCATATGCAGATGCTGATTAGGTAGGAAGTGTGGATGATAGGAGAAGCACTAGTGGTGGTGCATTCTTCCTTGGAAACATACTTGTGTCATGGCTGAGTAAAAAGTAAGAACCAGTTATACTTTCTATAGTAGAATCAAAGTATGTTGTAATAGTAGCGTGTTATACCCAATTCTTATGGATGAAGCAAACTCTCAGAGACATCAAAGTAGAGTACAAATCTCTATCTTCTGATATAACTCAAGTGACATAAACATATCCAAGAATCTAGTGATGCACTCCAAAACCAAGCATATATCCATCAAATATCACTTTATGAAAGAAAAGGTTTCAGATCAAAAGGTCAAAATTGTGTATGTTCCAACAAAAGACCAAATTGCAGACATATTTACCAAGCCTCTTCCCAAGGAGCAATTTGAGTATCTCAGAGAGAAGTTGGGAGTAGTGGCTCCCGCACCACATCACTATTTTTTAGTGATAGGGCATGAATCCAGGGGGAGTATTTAAGGAACATTATTAACTCCTGGATTAAGAGAAAAGATAGTTTGGTGAGAAAACTACAGTTCCTTTGCAATTTTATGACAATAGTATGTTGGCTCTAGCTTATTAAGCCTATCTATACAGAGATATGTCGATTCTTGATTGGTATTTTAGACCAATGCTATATACATGCTCATCTGAAGAGCCTGCTTAGAAACTTAGGCAAATATGACATTGTCTAAGGGAGAGTCCTTCACAAAGTGCTCTAACCAGCTAGGTTTGAGGATCAGAATAGCCAAGCTAACAGTGAATGTTATGGCAAAGACTCTTTCACATTAATGTCAAAGGTGGAGAAAGAAGTAGAATGAAAGGAGGAGCAAGTAGAATGAAGATAAGAAGAGTTAAGGCATTCTGATAATGTTTTTCCATCAATGAGAAAGGGGGAGATTGTTGGAAATAGTCATTGATGTCTATGATATTGTCATTGATGTCAAAGAAAACAAGTGTTATTCTATATTAATGCCAAAGGATGAGTTGAATAGACTTGTAGTGTTAATCAGATTTCTCTAATGCCTTTACTTCACAATCTTGTCAAGTAAATTTGGATGAAAAATCTGAACGAGTCAAGCCAAGTAATGCAAATTAGAGTTTCAGCATGACTTAGCTTCCCTTTATTTCTCAAGTCAAGCAATGGGAAAAGTCTGAATTGGTCTAGCAAATAAGTGATCAGGGATTCACAAGTGCTTTACTTCTCTTATGATTATAAAGTAAACAAAGTGAAAAGTCTGAAATGGTCTAGAGAAGAAGTAACCGGGGTTTTGGGAGCATCTTACTTCTCTTATGATTATAAGCTAAGCAATGTGGGACACCTGAAATGGTCCAGCAAAGAGGTGATCGGGGATTTGTAAGCACGTTACTTCTTTTTATTTATAAGCTAAGTAGAGGTAAAAACCCAAAAGGGTCTAGACGACGTAATCAAGATTTCGAAGAGGGGACTGCTTCTTTCAAGTTGATAAGTCTAGTAATGTCAAAAATTGGAAAGGGTATAGAAGAAGCAATTAGGATTTTAGAGTGGCTCTACTTCTTGTACGTACATAAGTCAAGAAGGATACAGAATCCAAAATAGTCTTGAAAAATTCCTTCGAAGGAATTCTTTTGGAAAAAGTGGTAAGGATAATTCTTTCAAAAAAATTATCAAGTCCTTTTCAAAAAACTATCCCTTAATAAAAATCCGAAGGGTACATTCAAAAAGCTGAAGGATACTTTGAAGAAAGCCGAAGGGTATGTGAACCCTTTGAAGAAGGTCAAATGACACTTTGAATAAAGTTGAAGGGTAAGTCAAAAAGTTTGAAGGGTATATGAACCCTTCTAAAGACGTCGAAGGGCACTTTTCAGAAATCCCGATGGGTAAGAGGACCTTCAAAAGAAAATTTGAAGCAAAGTTTCTAAAGAACCTGAAGGGCAAGTGCACTATTGTAAAAAACCTGAAGGGTAACTTCGAAGAAAGGCCCCGAGAGTAATGTCTCGAATAAAAAGTTTGAAGAAATTTGAAAAAAGAGCTTGAAGACCAAAAAGAGAGATGGGCAGAAAGTCTAAAGAAAATAAAAGCCTGAGAAAGAGAAGACCCTGAGAAAGAATATGAATAAGATGAGCTCAATAAAAAGAGCCTGAATAGGAAAAGTGCGAAGGAGAGAAAACTCAAATAGAAAGGAGTAAAAGCGAACCAAGAGAATATCGAAACATGAGATAAAAATGATGGTTTCAGAATAGGGAAAATAACGGACCACTCAAATAGATGGTGACTGATGCCAAAGATAAAATGAGTAAATACTTGATTAAAGATAGGACCAAGCAAACAATGAGCTCAAAAAGGTCTACACGAGGCTTGAGACTGATCAATCTCAATTGGGGAAGCTATGCATTTATGATATAAACTAAGTAGATGTCAAATGAAGAAAAGAGATTTGACCATTACAAGGTGATGCATAAACTAAGGCATGAGAAACATGCAAGTATAAGTCATCTTTAATGAGAAATGGTTTAGTGCAGCTAGGTGTGAATGCAAGGAGAAGATGAAAAACCCTAAAAATGACTTCATGAGGACTTTATGAAATTTTGTCGCTATTGCTACTGTGTTTTCAAGTGTGAGAAAAAGGGCTCTCGATAAATAAATATGCAGATAGTAAAATGCAAAGAAGAAGGAATTAAAATGAAGTGTTTCTGAATAAAGCATAACTATATGTATGCAGATACAGAGTGAGAGACATATGTCGATAGAGATTAAGCAAGCAGGAAGATAGAGCACACAGACAATGAGAAGAAGGTGAGAAATTACAGATTAGACGTGTAACAAAGAAGATTGAATTGGATTCACTTGTGAATCCATCTTATACACTGGAGTTATAGCTCCATAGTTCACGTAGGTTGGTGCCTACATACAATTTGGGTTGGTGATCAGTAAGGAGATTGGTGTCTCCTAAGGATCGGTGTCCTTGAATGTAACTAGTGAGATTTGCTAGTAAGCCATTTTATTGTGAGGCTGGATTAGAGTAGTAGATTCTAGCAACTAATTCTCACCATGATTTTTCCCTTTGGGTTTTCCACGTAAAATCTGGTGTTATGTGTTTATGTGTGTGACTTCTACATTTTTTCTTTGATTTACACATGAATTCACATTTTTTGTTAAAGTTTTTTTAATGGACTAGTTTTAGATCATCTACTGATTCACCCCCCCTCTTAGTAGATAGGTGTGTTCAACAACCACTCGCAGCCATGCCTAGCGAGGTGTAAGGAAGACATTGTAACTTTGTAAAGCATGATGTCTTTAGAGAGATAAGAAGGTTCAAAATAATTTAACTAGGTTCCTAATATGGTGAATAAGATCCTTCTTTTATTCATCAATTACATTGAGACCTTGAAACTCAAAATGCGCTCCAACTACAATCATGACCTACAAGTCTTTGTGTCTCTTATGTGTGAAAAGTTTGTTTGATCAAAGGTGGTATGATGCATAAATACCTTGAAACTATGACTAAGACATAAAAGGAACACCTATGAATTTATTAACTCTTCAACAATGATGAAAAAGGGGAGTTCTCATATCTATAAGACCGATAGGCCTAATAAATTGTTCAGGCATGTTCATGAGGATCAAGTGATTGTGCATATACTGAGTTGGGGGTGAATAAGAGTGTGGTTTGAAGCATTGATAATTGTGAAAGAACTACACTGAAATAAATTTAGAGGCTCTACCTTGAAGGAATTCAAGACTCAGCCAATTTTTTAACCCCTAACACCTACAGGTCTAAGAGGGATATACAGGGCTGCTCATAAAGATTTGATGGTTTGTGTATGTGTGAAATTGGAGATGAAAGGTTTTGGGACATGAATACCCCTAAATAATATGATACAAAACATATACAATATTTCACAAGTTTCAAACCCAGTTAGAAAGAAAGAACAACTTAGGTAAAGGTCAACATATATAGCTAGGGTAAATAACAATAGTATTATTGAGAATCCCAGCCTGAGCAATTAAAAGATAAAACAAGACTGAAGGGATTAAAATGATAGGAGGAATATGGAAAAAAATCAATCTGGTTATCACTGATCTCCTTAAAGTGTTCATATCCAAAAATGAACCTGAAGATACCACCTATAGGCCTCATTTTTCTCTCAACCCTCATAAATTCATAATCTGCCACCTGAATGACATCATCTTTTGTTTGGATCTACTTTGTCATGCTTCATGGTGTCCAAGGATCTTAGTGGTGGTTAACAACATTAATTCCCTCAAAACTTTGGGCATTATTTCTTCAGTTAGTGGCATGTATTGTATGAATCATTACTAAGATGTTGAAGCACTCTTAGGCTGCCTAAGAAAATCAGTTTCAACCCGATGAGAGAGATTGCATGTCTAAGTGCTTCAAATGAATTAGTTTGACCATATAATGACCTTTATTACATTACCAAATCTATTGATCATCATTTCAATCTATTGGATAGCAAGCATGCAAGTACAATTGTATGGAATAGGCAAAATACATAATTGTAGGTGTATTTGCAAGTATACATGGTATAGATTGGTTTATAAACTAATTGCATAGATGTAAACAGACTTGATAGAGGTCCTAAAACCCTCCACACACATATTAAAGTCTTCTAAGAAGGTTTATGAGATCTACAAGTTGCCAAGTGAGCCAAAGAGGAAGAAAAACATTATTTTGCTAGTCAAATGGCCTATATGCAGACCTAAAAAGTACTAAAATAGACCTCGTTTCAATGGATGAAGTTTCATAAGGATATTGCATGTATAAACAAACTATTTACATGCACTAAATCACACAAAATTCTTACAAAACACTCAAACTATCTCTCATGCCTACCAAACGCCTTGACTCAAGTTTTTGACCATTTCATGGTTGAACCATCTGTACTGTGTCTCAAAAGATAAAATTGACATGGAGGTTGGCCTTGGAATGGGTAAAGTGAATCACACATTTTCCAGAAGTTTCACAAATGCAGAGTGTTTTTGAACCAAAAGTTAGTTTCTAGGCAAGGAGGCCTAATTGAGGAGAGAGAGGAATTGGATTTGGATGTCCTTTGGAGTTGGTTAGTGACAGAGGAACATATTTCCTAAACAACACCATCAAGACTCTAATGGAGGAGGTTATGATCTCACACCCTAAAATCACAACATAGCATTCACAAGCTAATGGGTAGGTAGAGGCTTCAAATAAAGTCATTGGTAAGATGTTCACAAAATATGCAATGTGCAAATAAATGATTGGGAGAATTGAATTTTTGTGATCCTATAGGTGTATAAAACAAATTACAAGTGTGTGACATGTTTCACTCTATTTCAGCTAGTTTATTGACTAAAATTAGTCATGTTAATGGAATATATAATTCTTAGTTTGTGCATTGCAATGATCAAGTGACTAGGAGATCATGGTTATCTATAGGCATAGTTAATAGATTTAACAAGGATGGAATAAAATAGGCAAATAGAACATTGGATGCAAGAAGTCAACAAATAGAATGAGAAAGCATGGCATGATCACAACCTATAATCTAAATATTTTTCTCAGATTAGGCATTATTATTTTATGATAGCAAATTTAGAGTAGTTTTGAGAAAACTGCACATTCGATTGAAGAGACCCTATATAATTCATGACATTTCATAGTAAAAATGATTGTACTTGAAGATATTTAGGGAACCATTCTATGAGAACATGTAAATGGCTATAATATTAAGCCTTAAATTCGATAATCTTTATTTAATTATCTCCAAAAATTGAGAGAAGGTATTGAATAAAACCATGTAGTTTAATATTTTTTTAATGCAATGTTTTCTTTTTTTTGGTTTTAGGTTTGTGTGTTTTTTGTATATCATGATACATATATCACAGGAATATAGAACTAAGGTGGAAAAGTCCAAGTTGCAGAGTGTGATCTAGATAGAAACTCAACATGAGAGGAAATCTGTAACACTGTTAACAAAGGTTTCTAGAAAACCCTTCAAAACAAGCTAATACATGGATAACTTGCACATGAAGTAACAAAAGTAAATAATATATGGTAATTCATATTGATTATATTCATAATAGGTAAAATAGATAGTTTATGAAAATAAATGAAGGCTTATTAGAATCTGAACAATCAGTATAAACTCATATGATTAATAGATTTAAGCAAACAAAGCATTCATTGTATACAAAACAATGATAACATATACATAAAAAAACTAATTCAGAACAATATATATTAATCTATATCACATCAAAACCATATCCAAATACAATTGAGTTCTATATATTTTTACAAAGTGATGTCTCTTCATATTCTCACCTTTTGTTGTGACCAAAAGGAAGGACTCTTCACATACTGAAGTCTATTGATATGCTTTAAAAGGTCGAATATATACAAAAAGATTGTGCAAAAGATAAAATAGTGAAAGTCGCACATGTGTCTATCAAATTTACTTTGTAATTTTAGTAGCCATGTTCTACACAAATTCACAATAACAGACCCTGATCTAAATTTGGAGCCAAGGAATTAAACCATAAACAAGAGTTACAGTTATCACTTTATGTGTTATTTATCAATTTTTATTTTTTGTGCACTACTTAACTTCTCTTTCAGGTTTTCAATTGAGTAGCATACTATCCTACTACCCTTATAAGAATTAAATAGACTACCTTAACTAGGTGGATGCCCTTTACAAGTTTTCAACCAACCTGGCCCCACTTCTACTACTTAAATCCATCCTATAAAATTGTGCCAAACACTTTTGAAAAGTACAAAATTATAAATGCACACTACCTACTAGGTAGGTGGTGGCATACTTTGGGTTGGCTATACAATAGGTTGTTATGATGGTGGTTCTGCTAGAGCTATGGATGAAGCACTTGGGTCTATAAAATTTATTAGATGAGATTGTTATGGTTGTTGGATTGATGGCTACGACCTTGTGGTAATCTTATTTTGATCAAACATTTGTTGCAGTTATTATGGAGAAATGAATTGTGGATCTTCAAAAACTTGTGCAATGGAGGCGTTAAGCTAAGACAAGTATTGCTTGAACATTTTCCAGTCAGTTAGCACTTATCACACATAGTGAGTAATGTACATAGTGGGACTTCAATCACCATCAAGGTTTGGATATCTTCATCTTCTGTAATGGTGATGAGCTCCCTAGAATTTGATGCTTTGATCAGGATGTCTTGGGATAGCTCCTTTTATTGGTCTGCATGCCTATGTGTCAGAGTGCTAGCAAATAAAATGAATAGAATCTCATTTTTAAGGTCTACACCATTTGCATGGCATTATCCCTTGAATCAAGTAACTACTTGAGTGTATTGTTCATTGATGTATGGGTAGCCTATGATCTTTCATCACAACTTTGGCTTTCTCTACCTTATCGAACTCTTGCTTAACTATGGATAATGAATTATTAAGATGTTACTTCCAATTAAACATATCTTGTTCTATATGTTTGGCTTGAAGTGTAGTTGTATATAGAACTTGTTCGTATTCCTCAAAACTCTCACAAATCATCTTTATTTCTACTTTGATGTTATGTCCTTGAGCTCATTGTGTTTATAGCTTGTGTGTAGCTAGCGACTCTTTCATTAGTTGTTATAATAGATCAAAGAACTAATTTTATTTAGACATGACTTGGTTACCTAAGACTTGGGTAACTATTTTAAGTTATTTTGATAATGATCTAGCATGCATTGGTGAACTGAAGGCTCAGCTTTGCATTCTCCTCTTGTCATTGCAAGATCTATTAATCCAAGGTTGAAGCCTTCTATGTTATTGATTCTTAGAACATTATTGTGCCTTTAACTTTTTTGATTAGTGGTAGCTAGGAAACATCTAAAGATGTTTCATTCATAGTCATTAACAGATCCATGGATGACATCATAGCCATTGCAAGGCCCATAATGAACTACACCAAAGGAAGTGAAGAGGTGGTGCATAAGGTGGATGATGTGAGAACATCGCAAAACTATTGGCTAGTTATTTATGGTCTAAGATGAGAATCCTCTTATGCACCACCTTACGTCATAAGTTATTATTGCACTTGTTATAGACTAGATTTGCACTTTTGTGAGAGAGTTCTTCAGGCTCTCTCACTTCCAGCTATAAGCATGGGAACAACCTCAAAATGTGGGTTCTTAAGTCAAGCCCTTAGAGAATCTCAATGTAAACTATATCGAGTAATTTGAGTTCTTTAGCTTCTCCAACTTTGGACTTTATCAGATCCTTCACTTAAAAAGCCTTTTAAGTAGAGTACTTTGAGAACTTTGATTTACACTGTACAGAGGAATTCAGGTTCTCTAAGCCTACTTACTTTGGGCTTGTCCATCTTGAAGTCTTCTCGCTTTGCTGCTTCCTAACACTTAAGACTTCGGGCTTTTCAAACCCTATTACTTCCAATGACTAGTCACTTATCCTAATTTTGATGTCCATTGGCCTGTCATTTCCTTTGAGCACTTGGTCTCAATGTTCTCTCTCAACTTATTTCTTTTAAGGAATTGGTCTCAAGCTTCTCTGTCGACTTATTTCTTTCGAGCAAATCTCTTGAAGGAATTTCTTTAGACAACTTGTTCAAAGGAATTCCTTCAAAATTTTTGTCTGCATCTATATTTGGAAACTAACCTTTGGGCTTTTCATACTGGACTTTCCCAAAGGGGAAGAGACCCTTAAAAAAAATTGAAGTGTACCTTGAAAAAAGTTGATTTATCCCTTTTGCCCTAAAAAGACCCTTCAGCATTTTGAAAATACCCTTTAGATTTTTGAAAAAGACTCATCTCTTGAAGAACCTGAGAAGTATCATTTTTCAAGATCAAATCGGATTTGTCATGCCCATTTGCTTATTTCAGATTTTGACTGCTCACAACTTATGAAGTAACCAAGTAGTGCCCCTTGGAGAACTTGAAATACACTGTCTATGAGTAATTTGGATTTGTAAACCTGAATTACTTCTACTTATGAAACATTTAGAAGGTAAGCACTACTGGAAACCTGATTTGCACTATGCCTTCAAAAACCCAAAGTTGTCACTACTGCAAAACCTGAAGTTCTCTCAAAGGCTTACCATTTTCTTGCCTGAAAGCTTCATTTCCCATACTTAGGTAAATTTTAATATGTGAGCCAAAAAATAGCCAACATTTTTTGTGATTCACAGGGAAGGATGCCTATTATGCTTGAAAACCTAGCTCATTTGCTTTGTTCAATCCATTGGGTATGGAGTCTGTTAGGTTGTGGAGCTAAAAGCTTCACCAAGATGCAAACAGGAGGAGGTTGCTGAGTTGCAGGCAACCGACGTCAGTCTGATCAATCGACGTCGATCATTTTCAGTGTTCACAGTAACCGACGTCGGTTATGGGTTGGCCGACATCGGTCAGACGGGAACCGACGTTAGCAGCCTGTGTGTGCATGCATTTGTATGCGTCTCCAAAATAGGTCTAATTTTAGACAGACAGTTAGTTTGCATGTAAAAAACTAATTTTAGTCTTGGAGCTACGATTCTAATTATTGTAATTAGAAGTATAATTATTGTTTGTATGGGATCTATATAATAGACCCATGGGGCTGTATTGTAAAGTGTAGAACTAGAAGGCTTATGTAGAATAAGAAGGGTTCTATCCAAGGGAGAATCATAAGGACTTGGTGAGGCAAAGACAAGGAAGAGATCCTTCCAATTGTAAGATCTAGGTTTGCAAGTGTGCAAGACTAGGTTGATCTGTAGGTTGTGCAAGATCAGGCAGGAGATCTACATGGTAAGTAAGATCATTTGATTTGCAAGTTGTTGCAAGTTCAAGGGAGATCTACTTGGAGTACTTTGAGTACTTGTTTGATTGGCAGTATTGTTACTGACTAGTGGAGGTGAACAACTCTATTTTTGAGTTGTTTGTTGTGACTGTAATTGAGAGAGAGAACTCTTGAAGGAGATTATTGTACGCCCTAGAGGTGTGGGAGCCCTAGAGGTGTGGGAAGAAGAGTGTGACTTCTTTATTGTAATTCCTTCTGGAAGAGTATTAATATAATTGGGTATTGTCTCTCATATTTTGTGTTGTTTTTTATTTCTAGTTACTTATTACTTCTGGTTAAATTCCATGTTTAGTTGCTTATACAAGGTAATCAATTGTGCTCCTAATCCTGACAAAGTGGTATCAGAGCAAGGTTGCAGAGAGCAGGTTTGTGTTTGATTACAGGTCACTCTCAGGGGTTTCTGATTGAGTGGGAGTAAAGCAATGGCAGAAGAAAGTAAGCCAAGAATGGAGAATTTTAACGGCAAAAATTATCAATTATGGAAGATGCAGATAGAAGATTATCTATATTAGAAAGATCTGTACTTACCGTTGGGTGGGGTTGCAAGCAAGCCCACGGATATGAAAGATGAAGAATGGAAGGTTCTTGATCGAAAGGCTCTGGGATCTATAAGGTTGAGCCTGGCATCGTCTTTGATTTCCAACTTATCACAGGCTAAGACAATGATAGAGTTAATGGGATCTTTGGCAAATTTATATGAAAAACCCTCAGCTTCGAATAACGTATTTTTTATGAAGCAATTATTTAATTTGCAAATGTTGGAAGGTGGATCTGTACACAGTTATCTTAGTGATTTCCATGGTTTGGTAAACCAGTTAGTTTTAGTCAATATTGTTTTTGATGATGAAATTAAGGCTCTCTTAATCTTATGCTCATTACCTGAAAGTTGGGATAGTTTGGTAATGGCAGTTAGCAATACTGCGTCTGCTTCAAATATCTTGAAAGTTGATGATGTTGTTAGTGTAATCTTGAATGAAAAAATTCGTAAGAAAAACACAGGTGAATCATCAGGGAATGCTCTAAGTGTTGAAAGCAGGGGAAGGCAAAGAAAGAAGATCGAGCAAGGAAAATCAAGGTCAAAGATAGGCAGAAGATCCAAATCCAGGTATGGCAGAGTAATCTGCTAAAATTGTGGAAAGGTAGGGCACATAAAAAAAAATTGCAGGTTGGTTGAAGATCAGCATGAAGGAAATGAAGAAGTAGATGTTGCAGATATTATTGCATAGGTTTCTCTTGTATGTTCTTTGGATAAAGTGGAATCTTGGGTTTTAGATTCTCGTGCCTCTTTCCATGCAACCCCAAATAGAGCATCTTTTCATGAATATGTCCAAGGAGACTTTGGAGAGATTTATTTAGGGGATGGTAAGCCTTGTCAAATGGTTGGCAAAGAGAAAGTGCAGCTAAAATTGTAGACGGGCAACACATGGGTGTTGAAGGAGGTCATGCATGTCTCAGTCCTGAAGCGAAACTTGATTTCTATTGAAAAGTTTGGTGATGAGGGATGCACAGTAACTCTCACAGGGGACTCTTGAAAAGCTTTCAAGGGTGCACTTGTTTTAACAAGAGGTAAGAAAGTAGGTACTCTTTATCTATCTACTTGTATTACTGATTCTCCTTCTGGTTTATCTACTTCAGCTGTAGATTCGAAGATGTGGCTTCATAGACTGGTCACATGAATAAGAAGGGGATGCATGTTCTTGAGTCAAAGGGTAAGAGTTTAGATCCGAAAAGCATAGATCAAGATTTCTGTAAGCAATAAAAGAAAGTGAGGTTTCTTAAAACACATGCTACAAAAAAGGATCGGGTCTATTGCACAAAGAGGAAATCTAATGTTTTTGACAAGAATAGAAAAGCCTTGGTGTTCAAGAGGAAGATGAATAGAAGTCAGTCACAAGAGCTAAATAATTTTGAGCAAGGCAGTTTGGACAGGGTTTTGATTCAAAGTAAGCTCACGGGTAAAAACTTATCACTCACAAAAAAACACAGTTATCGGCATCGGTCAGGTGGAACCGATGTCAGTCAAGTGAAACCAACGTCGAACAGGCAAGTACCGACATCGGTCATGTGCAGATCAGAGTTGGTGGTGTTGGGCAGATGGTTACCAATGTCAGTCAGGGAACTGACGTCAGTGATCAGGTGGACACCGACATCGGTCAGGGAACCGGCGTCAGCGATTAGGGGGATTCGACATCGGTCGGGTACAGACCAGTGTCGACCAAAAAATGGATTTTGGGTGGACAACAAGCTGTTAAGGAGTCTCAAATGCCCATATGGAAGACTGAAAGGGTAAATAAGCATCAAATTCATTATTTCCCTTCTTTATACTTGTTGCTCATTGAAGAGCAGGTAGGGTTCAGGAAACAGTGGGAGCATGGCATGAATTCTTTGGATGAGAACCAAATGAGAGATTTGGTAGAGTTGTCAGCCTGTATGAAAGCACTGAAAGACGAATGGATTTTTTGGTTAAAGAAGAGAGAGAATGGACACGTGAGACAGAAGGCCAGGTCATATGGTCTTGAGGAAGCTCCAAGATAGTGGTACAGGTTTGACAGGTGTATGACAAAGCATGGCTTTAGTCAATGTCAATGTAACCATTGTGTTTACTTTACCAGGTTGGATGATGATTGCAACATTATTTTGTTACTGTATGTAGTGTGTATGCTTGTTGCAGGGTCACACATGCAGGGTTTTTCTGAGCTAAAGGTAAAGGTAGCTCAGAGGTGTGCCAGGAAGGATTTAGGAGGAGCGAAATTCTTTGGCATGAGTTTTTCTAGAGACATGGAAGATCACAGGTTGATTTTGTCTCCAGAAGATTATGTGAATAAGGTAGTGGCGAGGTTCAACATGCAGGATGCAAAATCGGTTAGCACACCGATGGTTGGACAGTTCACAGAATAGTGTCCAAATTCACATGATGATGTTGAGTACATGTGTACTAGACTTGTTGTTGCCCAAGCAGTGGGTGTTGTCAGCAAGTTTGTAGCCAATCTGGGAAAGAAGCACTGAAAAGCAGTTCAGTGGGTTCTCAGGTATCTGAGAGGGACCAACAGTAGGTATACATGATATGCAGGGTCAGGGACTTCTCTACATGGGTATGTAGATTTGGATGCGGTAGGGGACTTGGATGATATGCATTGCACCACAAGATGTGTGGTGGTTGGTCTTCAAGATTGAACTTGAAGAGGGATACAAGCCAAGAAACAAATTAGACGATGTACAGGTACAGGTACAGGTGCAGCTATTTATCTCCAAGTGGTAGATTGTTAGGTTGTGGAGCTAAAAACTTCACCAAGATGCAAATAGGAGGAGGTTGTGGAGCTAAAAGCTTCACCAAGATGCAAATAGGAGGAGGTTGCTGAGTTGCAGGCAACCGACGTCAGTCTGATCAATCGACGTCGATCATCTTCAGTGTTCACAGTAACTGACGTCAGTTGTGGGTCGGCCGACATCGGTTAGATAGGAACCGACGTCGGCAGCCTGTGTGTGCATGCGTCTCTAGAACTGATCTAATTTTAGATGGACAGTTAGTTTGCATGTAAAAGACTAATTTTAGTCTTGGAGCTGCGGTTCTAATTACTGTAATTAGAAGTCTAATTATTGTTTGTATGGGATCTATATAATAGACACATGGGGTTGTATTGTAAAGTGTAGAACCAGAAGGCTTCTGTAGCATCAAAAGGGTTCTATCCAAGGGAGAATCATAAGGACTTGGTGAGGCAAGGACAAGGAAGAGATCTTTCCAATTGTAAGATCTAGGTTTACAAGTGTGCAAGACCAGGTTGATCTGTAGGTTGTGCAAGATCAGGTAGGAGATCTATATGGTAAGTAAGATCATTTAATTTGTAGGTTGTTTCAAGTTCAAGGGAGATCTACTTGGAGTACTTTGAGTACTTGTTTGACTGGCAGTATTGTTACTGACTAGTGGAGGTGAATAACAAATATGTGTTTGAGTTGTTTGTTGTGACCGTAGTTGAGAGAGAGAACTCTTGAAGGAGATTATTATACGCCCTAGAGGTGTGGGAAGAAGAGTGTGACTTCTTTATTGTAATTCCTTCTGGAAGAGTATTAATACAATTGGGTATTGTCTCTCATATTCTGTGTTGTTTCTGATTTCTAGTTACTTATTACTTTTGGTTAAATTTCGTGTTTAGTTGCTTATACAAGGTAATCAATTGTGCTCCTAATCTTGAAAGAGTCATTGTTTTTGCATGAAGTTGGCTCTTTCTGAGATCTCCCTTGAAGCAACAAGGATAACTAAAATGAAACAAACTGTGCCCATGGCACTTAGGAAAGGGAAAACACAACTAAAAAAGATGTGAATGAGGCACTTAGAGGAAAACACAAAAGAAAATTAAAAGAAGCATATAGAAATATATACATCAGTTGCAAACTCTCAATAGCAAGGCTTCAAGTGAATCCCATTGACTGACATTGGTAATACCTATTCGCTTAATTGAGCAAGTTGAAAGATGTTATGTTGTTTGCATTTGTGGATCAAATAAGGGCCACTCCATAAGTTGTCAAACTTGGTATGGTTTCCCGATTTGGCCTTTTTTGAGTCCCATTTGAGAAATAGGTCTCCTTCCTAAAAATTCCTTATTGTATCTCTCTTGTCAAAAGCCTTCTTGACCTGATCTTGATGTGCTTCCAATGATTTCATTGTAAGGTCCCTTGTCTTTTCAAGCTCTGTGAGTTCTACCAATCTCACATTCATAGGTTTATCTTCTAGTAGCTCCAGCTGATGGGCTAGCTCTAATGCAGGTAGCTCAAAAAAATGGGTAACTTGGCCTCCCTTTCATATACTAGAACATATGGAGAATTGCCAACAATAGCTTGAGGAGTTACTCGGTCAACCCACGAGGCTGTCTTTAACTTGGTATGCCATGTCCTCCGGTTCTCCTCCATAGTCTTGATGATGCTCAGCGAATTCTTATTTGTGGACTCAACCAACCTGTTGCCTTGAGGATAATTATTTCAGGAAGCACTGAGGTAGATGTCCATCTTGAGATCCCATTCACTTGTTTGCAAATCAAGAAAATCCAAAGCATTATCAAATATGATAGTGGTTGGAATACTAAACATGGTCATAATGTTATCATAGAAATATAAAACTGCACTTTCATTGGCTTCATTCAATACAATGGCTTCCACCCATCTAGTGAAGTAGTCAGATGCAGTAAGCACCCACTTATGCCCTGTACTTGATGGGGGGTTGATCATACCAATGAAATCCAAACCCCACTGCATGAATGGTTACTCCACTTGAATTGGTTTGAGAGGAAGATGTTGAGTGTGGAGCCCTTTGGGACCATCACATGACCTTGTTGGTACACTTTGGGGGCCTAGAGAGGTCCAAGGATTTTGAGAGTGCATTTTTAATTTTCTCCTCATGTGGGTGAAAGTTATTAAATATTTATTTAATAATTTTCATGTATTCTTCCATATTTGTTGGAAGTGGGATTGATTTCCTTGTTCTAGGAAATTAATTATTTATTTCATAAATATGTAATGTATTAGGAGAAAATTATTAAATGATGTATTTAATAATTTTCATGATGCATTAGGATAAATTATTAAATGATGAATTTATTTGTTTTTATGATGCATTAGAAAGAGAAAAATTATTAAATGCAGTATTGAATAATTTTTTGCTGTATTATAGAAGTTGGTTGGACTTCCACATTGGAAGTTGTGCCATTTGGTGTAGAATTGCATATTTCTACTTGGTTTATGGATAAACATGATTAGGTGGAAATGTTGTGATCCTTTTCAGATGAGGCTATTTTGGATACGGATAGCATGTATCTCCTTTATTTGGTGAGTTTTCTCCTCATTTGTGATAAATACAGGTGGTGGTGAGGCTTTGGAGACATGACAGATACAACAGGACATGGTATGTGAGTAATTTTTATAGGGTGTGGTATAGCATCTTGTAGATTTTTTTTATATAGGTATAGGTGTGGTAGAGCATTTGTGGATTATTGTTGACAGGTTTTAGATTTGAATCGAGAATTCATAGAATTCATTTATGAATTCTGAAGGAGATTTTTATATCTCTGTGAGAGTTCATTGTAATCTTGTTTTAGATTATTGATTTATTTGAGGACTTTTTTGGTAGATGTAGCCTACATTAGATGAACCACAATATACATGTGTTATGTGTTATTGCTAGTTTTGTTCTCTTCATTTATGCTTTCATTAAATTATGGTTTGAAGGAATTATTTCTGCATAATTAAATCTGATTTTCACATATTTAAAATCTAGTTTTGTGATTTTATGGTGGTTAAGAAATCTGATTTACATTCACTTAATTCCTAACAACTAGTATTGGAGCTTTGGTGGTGTCTCCACTGAAGTGGTAAATCACAGGGAAAAGTTATTAGCTTGAGTGAGAGCTACGGGAAAAAAAATTAGATTCAGAGTTGAGAAATTTGATGGTAAGAATTTTGATTTGTGAAAAATGCAAATGGAGGATTACTTGTATTAGAAGGAACTTCAACTGCCCTTGGAGGGAAAAGGAGGACAACATGTAAGTATGAGTGATGTAAATTAAACATTGCTTGATAGGAAGGCATTGGGAGCCATTCGGTTATGCCTTGCATATTCTGTTGCATTTAACATTTTAGATCAAACATCTACAAAGGATCTCATGGATGAACTTGAAAATTTGTATGAGAAACCCTCAGCTTCAAATAATTTTTTTTCTTATGGAAAGATTGTTTAACATGAAAAAATCTGAGAATGGTTCTATTGCTAAGCATTTAAATGATTTTAATACAGTTGTAATTATGCTCACTTCAGTTGGAATTAAATTTGATAATGAAGTTAGGGCTTTGTTAATTTTATGTTCTTTGCCAAATACTTGGGATAGTTTGGTTATGGTTGTGAGTAATGCAGTCTTTACCAAGGGAAGCTTGAATTTTGAAGATGTTGTAAGTGTGATTATTAGCGAGGAGATGTAAAGAAAAAACACTAGTGAATCATCTTCAAGTAATGCTTTGTATGTTTATACTAGAGGGAGGCAAAAAGATGAGAAAAGGTAATCATGGAAAGTCAAAAGGTAGATCTAAATCAAGATCTAAAGCTAAGATGACATGCTGGCATTATGGGAAGAGTGGATACTCAAATAAAGATTGTTGGTCACTTCAGGACAAGAAGGGCAATAAGGAAGAAATGAATGAGGTAAATGTGACATCAGGTAAAACTAGTCAAGATGCCTTAATTATTTCTTTGGATAATTTTATTAAGTTTTAGGTATTAGATTTAGGGGCTTCTTTTCATGCCACCCCACATAGGCATTATTTTTCTGATTATGTTCTAGAGAATGTAGGACATATATATCTTGGTGATGATGAACCGTGTGAGATAGTAGGGAAATGTTCTATTCAAGTGAAAATGTAGAATAGGAACTCATGCCTACTTAAGGATGCTAGACATGTACCTATGTTGAGATGAGATTTGGTTTCAGTGGGGCAATTGGGCAATGAAGGATGTTCAGTTATGTTTACTGTAGATTCTTGAAAAGTTACCAAATGATCTCTTGTGATTTTGAGAGGTAAGAAAGTTGGCACTTTATATTTGACTAGTAGTGTTGATTCTTATGATTTAGTTACTGCAGATGGAGATGCAACTATGTGGCACTACAAGCTTAGTCATATGAGCCATAAGGGCATGGAGATCTTAAAATATAAGTTGCTTAGATTAAAAGATCTAGGCTTCTATGAGGATTGTGTGTATGAAAAATAGAAGCGAGTTAAGTTCTTAAAATTCGGACCCATGAAAAAAGAGCACAAGTTAGAGTTGGTACATTCAGATGTATGAGGACCAACTCATGTATCTTTTATTAGTAGTTCCAATTATTATGTCACTTTTATTGATGATGCAACTAGAAAAGTTTGGGTTTATTGTATTAAAAAAATTGATGTATTTGACACTTTTAAGAAGTGGAAAGCCTTGGTTGAGAAAGAAACAAGTCTCAAATTGAAATATCTCAAATCAGATAATGGAGGTGAGTATTGTAGTAATGTTTTCTTTGATTATTTTTTTAACAATAGATTCCATAAACAAAGTATGGTTCTAGGAACTCCACAACAGAATGGGGTATCTAAAACGCTGAACAAAATAATAATGAAACATGCTAGGATCATGAAGTTACATGCTGGGTTGCCTTTATAATTTTGGGTAGAAGCAGTTAGCATGACATTATATTTGATTAATAGAAGACCTATGCCTATGGATGGAGGCATTCCTAAACAAGCTTGGTCTGGTAATAATTTTGATTATTCTTTTCTTAGAGTCTTTGGATGTGAGGTGTTTGCCCTCATCAAGAAAGAGAATAGGACCAATTTAGAGGCTAAATCAGAGAAATGCACCTTTGTTGGATATGGTGAAGATGACTTTGGTTTCCATTTATGGAGCATTAAAGATAAGAAAATATTTTTGTCTAGAGATGTAGTCTTTAATGAAAAAGTCATGTATAAGGATCAGTTGTATAAACGAGAATAGGAACTAAAAGAGTACACAATATTGGATGACATTGCAGATGACAAAGTATCTAATGAATCAGTTCAGGAATCTTCTACACAAAGATCCCAAATTCCTATGGTAAGAAGATCTTCTAGGGTAAGAAAAGGACCTGAACATTTTTTTCCTTTGAATTATTTGTTACTCACTAACAATGGTGAACCAGAGTGTTATGAAGCAATGTAGGTTGATGCCATGTTGAAATGGGAATAAGCCATGGATGATGAGCATAGATCTCTCATGGGGAACCAAACATGGAATTTGGTAAGGCTACCCAAGGGCAAGAGTGCATTGCCAAACAAGTGGATCTTTAGAATAAAAAAGAGGATCAAGGCAGAAAAAAGGTATAAGGCCAAGATGGTGGTCAAGGGGTTTGCACAAAAATTAGATATTGATTTTGATGAGATTTTCTCTCCTATTGTAAAAATGACTTCTATTAAGACTATTCTTGATTTAGTTGCAGTTGAGGATTTGCACTTAAAATAGTTAGATGTGAAAGCAACTTTTCTTCATGCTGATTTGGATGAAGAGTTGTATATGAAGCAACCATAGGGATATGAGGTCAAAGGGAAGGAGAACTATTTGTGCAGATTAAAGAAGAGCTTGTATGGCTTTAAACAAGCTCCATGGTAATGGTATAAGAAATTTTATTGTTTTATGTTGAAACAAAGATATCAAAGGTGTAATTCTGACCATTGCGTGTACATCAAACATTTTGATGATGGTTCCTTTATTATTGTATGCTTGTATGTGGATGACATGTTAGTTGTAGGAAAGAACATACAACATATTCATATGCTCAAGAAATAACTTAGTGACTCCTTTGCCATGAAGGATTTGGGTGTTGCAAAACAAATCCTTGGTATGAGGATTACTTATGATAGGAAGGAGACGAAGTTGGTTTTATCCCAATCAAAGTATGTGAAGAAAGTCTTGGAAAGGTTTAGTATGTTGGATGCTAAATATGTTGGTACTCCTTTGACAGACCACTTTAGATTATCAAAGGAGCAGTATCCCAAGACGTAGGCTGAAAAGCTTAAGATACCCAAGGTACCTTATTCTTCGGCAATTGGTAGCTTGATGTATGCCATGGTTTGTACTAGGCCAGATATTGGCCATGTAGTGGAAGTTGTGAGTAAGTCTATGAGTGATCCAGGTTATGAGCATTGGCAGGCAGTGAAATGGATTTTTCAGTATTTGAGAGGAACCATTGATATTGCATTATGTTATGGTGGATCAGATACCACTTTGCATGGTTATGTGGACTCAAATATGGTAGGGGATATTGATAGTAGGAGAAGTATTGCATGATATATATTTATTGTTGGAGATACAGTGGTTAGTTGTATTTTTAGGATACAGAAGGTTGTGGATTTGTCAACCACAGAGGTAGAATATGTTGCTTCTATAGAGACTAGCAAGGAGATGAGTTAGTTGGCCTTAGTGGTCATGGATCAGTGATAGATTTTGTTTAGGAGAAAAGGTCTCCAAGTGGGAGATCATTGAGTGTGGAGCCCTTTAGGGCTATCACATGACCTTGTCGGTACACTTTAGGGGCCTAGAGAGCTCCAAGGATGTGGGGAGCACATTTTTCCTTTGCTCCTCATGTGGGTGAAAGTTATTAAATATTTATTTAATAATTTTCATGTATTCTTCCATATTTGTTAGAAGTGGGATTGATTTCCTTGTTATAGAGAATTAATTATTTATTTAATATTTCTAATGTATTTAATAATTTTCATGATGCATTAAGAGAAATTATTAAATGATGTATTTACTTGTTTGTATGCTGCATTAGGAGGATAAAAATTTATTAAATATAGCTTTTAATAATTTCTTGATGTATTATGGAAGTGGGTTGGACTTCCACATTGGAAGTTATGCCATTTGGTGGAGAATGACATATTTCTACTTGGTGGGGCTTATGGATAAGCATGATTATGTGGAAATGGTGTGCTCCTTTTTAGATGAGACTATTTTTGATAAGGATAGCATGTATCTCTTTTATTTGGTGAGTTTTCTCCTCATTTGTGATATATACAAGTGGTGGTGAGGCTTTGGAGACATGACAGATACAAGGAGGCATGATATGTGAGATTTTTGCAAGGTGTGGTATAGCATCTTGTGGATGTTTGTTTTATATAGTTACATGTGTGGTAGAGCATTTGTGGATTATTGTTGATATGTTTCAGATTTAGATCAGTAATTCAGAGAATTCATTTCTGAATTTTGGAAGAGATTACTGATTTATTTGAGGACTTTCTTGGTGGATGTATCCCACATTGGGTGAACCACGGTATATCTGTGTTATGTGTTATTGCTAGTTTTTTCTCTCCATTTATGCTTTCATTAAACTGTGGTTTGAAAAAAAAAATCTGCATAATTAAATTTGATTTTCACACATTTAAAATCTGGTTTTATGATTTTATGATGGTTATAAAATATGATTTACATTCAATTAATTCCTAACAGAAGAGTTGCTAACCTTTACTTTCTCATGAAGAGAGCACATTCTTGACACTTCCTTACCCATACGTAAACGCCCTTGAAGAGGTTGGGCCAGTAGTAACCAACTCCCATAATATTTATTGATGTAGTCTTTGGGAAAAATGACCTCCTGTAAGCCCATCATGGAAATGCTCCAAAATCTTAGCAAATTGTGATAAGATCTTTATATTCAATATATGAAGAAATACCCTTAAGGTAGGGTAACACCATATAATACTCCTTTAGGATGGAATAACTCCACAATGTCTCTTCGAGGGGACAACCTCCAATATCTTCTTACAATAGAAGACTCAATGCTTAATTCATATCTTTACCATGATCATCATCTCCAATATATAAACATCTATCTAACCCATGGATGGGTAACCTCCTAATCCCAATGTAGGCTAACCATTACCCAATGTACTAATAACACAAGTTACTCCATTATCCTAATATATTATACCCATATAACTAAGGAGATGTGTTCCACATGTTAGCATCTCCATCAACCCATATACATTAATATACCATATCCCTAGGTACATAGCATTACTTCCCTCCTTGACATGTTTCATCCTTGAAACATAGGAAGAAACCAAATAATGAGTGTGCTTCAAATCATTGCACACTTGTCTCCAATCTCGATTATCTAGCCATCCATACATGATCTTGGCAGGCGATATCTCTCCAAGCTTGTTTTTAAATTCAATTATACTCCTCTGATTTTATTCATGATCATAATTATACTGATTTAGTGTCCAAGCATAATTATTCCTCTTTTTATTCCATGTACCATATTCTGCTGCGCTACTCTGATTCCAACCATGACCATAGTAGCTATTCTTCCATGCATAATCATAGTGATTTCCCCATTCATTCCATGTGTCATAGTATTTTCTATTTGAATTCCATGCATATCCATAATAATTAGAATTTTTATTCCCTGTATAGATAAAATGATTATTGTTGTGACACTTTCACACGTAGTTCCATGATTGTTTCCTCTCAAGATGATTTGGGTGTCTATATACCTCAATTTTTTCTAATATTTTGACCTTATCCATCTTTGCTTCTACTTATTCCACCTTTTCCTTCTTTGTCTCTTTAGTAGATGAAATGTTCATCTCTAGTTGTAGTGTGTTTTTATCTATATCATCTGAATCTTCATCATGCTCTTCATCCCCTGTGTCAATCTCATCCTCATGATCTACCTGGATTGTTATTGGTGCCTTTTTCACTATGATATCTTGTAAAGTGATCTTCTTTTTTCTATACCAAAACTTCATGAAATTTTTTTGAACATTAATATTCATTGTTCCCAAAGTCTCTAACCATGGATATCCAAGAACTATATCCATATCATCCATATCCAAAGCATACAAATCTGAATGCAAAACATATTTTTCCATAATTAGCTTCAAATCTTAAAACATTTAAACATTATTACCGTCTACTTGAACCTCCTTGATAGTATTTACTTGAACATGTAGATGCTTGGCCACATTCATGTTAATGAAGTTATACTTGCTGGTAGGGTTTATGGACACAACCACCTTCTTCTTTTGAATGCATCCATGAAATTGAAAAATTGACTCAAATTTCTTTGGAGCCAAATTATTTGAACCCTCTTCTTCTTCTTCTTCTTCTTCTTCTTCTTCTTCTTCTTTATCATCATTATTTTCTTCCTCTTCTACATCCTCCTTTTCTTTTATATCCTATCGATCTAGGAAGATTTGTTCCATTATTTCCTATGAAGAATACTGTTGCACAAAGCTCAATTGATTAAACCACCAATGTTGTGCAGGCCTAGACAAAGAAAGAGATAATTCTATTTTCCATAAAATTGTTTTAGAATTTTTCTCCTTAAAAATTAGCCACCATTCTCTAGCATCAACATCATCTTCCTCTGAAATTTTTTTGCAACTTCATGAACCACAAAAAAAATTAGGGTTCATGAAACACTAAAATGTAAATAACTCATAAAAAACTGATCCAAAAAGTCTCAAATTTTTATGTGGCTTCCTCTTATGATATTGGAACTTCAGTCAAAATTTTGTAAAATAATATCCCAAATTTCGACCTGTAGATTGAATATACAAAAAACCATAAAATCACAACAAATCAATCAAAACAACTCCAAAAATTTTGAAATTTTAAATGTGCTTCTCTTATATATTCTTACATCTCCAGTAAAAATTTTGAATAAAAATTCCCTATATTTCGAAAGATATAGCAAAATTAGTATAAACCCTAAAATAAAAGTAACTCCCTCAAAACTAATCAAAAAATCACAATTTTTTTACTGACTTATTTAAAATATTTTCCATATCCAGTAAAAATTTTGTGAAAAAAATCACAACCAATCAAAAGATATTGATGATTAAAAAAAAATAGGGTTTCGCTCCACACAAATTGCCCAAATCGAAGCTCTGATACCACTTGATAAGATCCTGATATTCAATATATGCAGGAATACTTTTAAGGTAGGGCAACACCATATAATACTCCTTTAAGGAAGGAATAACTCCACAATGTCTCTTCGAGGGGACAACCTCCAATATCCTCTTACAATAGAAGACTCAATGCTTACTTCATATCTTTACCATAATAATCATCTCATATATATAGACATCTATCTAACCCATGGATGGGTAACCTCCTAATCCCAATGTAGGCTGACCATTACCCAATGTACTAATTCCACAAGTTACTCCATTATCCTAATATATTATATCCATATACCAAGTTGTCTATTCGAGTTAGTATACTTGTCTATGATAGTTAGTATAGTTGTCTATTCTAGTTAGTATAGTTGTCTATGATAGTTTAGTTTAGTGTATAGTTGTCTATGATAGTTAG
The DNA here is from genome assembly GCA_037957365.1 of Torreya grandis. Classification (NCBI taxonomy): domain Eukaryota; kingdom Viridiplantae; phylum Streptophyta; class Pinopsida; order Cupressales; family Taxaceae; genus Torreya; species Torreya grandis. The sequence goes on from JARHVA010000208.1 coordinate 3,586,323, forward strand.
TTTAGTGTATAGTTGTCTATGATAGTTTAGTGCCTATAACGGTAGCTTTGTACCGTGGATAGTAAAGCTCAAGGCACAGTGGAGATTTTAGTAAAGCTCAAGGCACAGTGGCATTGAGCTGTGCCTAACATAGTAGCTTGGTGTCATGATAGGCTTCAAGGCTTCAACTCAAGGCTTGAGCTCAAGGCTTCAAGGCTTCAACTCAAGGCTTGAGCTCAAGGCTTCACCCAATGTAACTACATAACTAATCGTTTTTAGCCGTGATAGGGTGAAAGGGTAAAGGCAAAGTAGTGTAACTAAATAACTAATCATTTGTAGCTGTGATAGGGTAACTAAATAAGAGGGGGGCCTCTACTCTATAGAATCTAAATAGAGTTAGATAGAGTTAGAGGGGCCCTCTACTCTATAGAATCTAAATAGAGTTAGCCAAAGAAACTAAATCTATATGGGGGCGGGGAAGCCTCTCTCTATAGATATGGGAGATTGATATGGTAGATTAGATGAGTGCCCACCCTTCACTTGAAGTATTGGCCAGTACTGGTATTAAATTTTACATCCAGTCCACATTCTACCGGTATTGGTGCCACCAAGTTCAAAGGTTCAACAAGTTCAAGAAGATCAAAAGACTTAAATGAAAGAAGACTTCGAAGAAAGAAAGATTGAACCGTTGAACCTTGAACCAAAAGAGTTCAAAGTTCAAAGGTTCAACGAGTTCAATAAAGTTTTCAAGGCTTAGAAAAATGAAGGATTCGAAGAGCTAAGAAAGAAAGGTTGAACCATTTTGGTTCAATGGTTCAATCGTTCAAACCTTTACTCTTCGAAGCCTTCTTTTCTTTAAGTCCTTTGAAGCCATTGAAATTTGAACTTGCCAAAGCGCTCAACTCTTTAAGTTTGCCGATGTCATTGAACCTTTGAACCCATTGAACCTTTCAACCTTTGGAGGTGGGGTTTAATGGTTCAATGGTTCATTCCATTTGTTTGAATCCCACCGATGGACTTTTTGGTTGAACCTCGGCATTGAATCAGCCTTAAAAAATGCCTAAGTGTTGGAAATTTGTTTCTTTATGAGATCTCACTTGTTGAAGTTTTTGAAGTTGTTGAATTTGTGAGTCCCTTAGCTGAAAAGGCTTGAATAATTAAAGAATTGGAGCGCTCAGAACATATTTTTTTGAGAGGGGAAGAAAGAATTTTGGCCTGCAAGACCAAAATAGTTGATATGTTGTCCCCAAAAATGAGTGACGGATTTTGGGAACAACACACCTCTATGGAAATAGTTGGATGTATCATCCCCACTATTATTGTAATTTTAGCTTGGTAAATGATAATTCTTTCATTATATATAATGTGACCCAATAGAAGACCAAAAGGTGTGAACAAAAAGTATTTATTTAGATTCAATGCAATGTACAATGCTCGACACTATTCTAACATTAAACACAATTTAGACAGATGATATTTAAACCAAAAAAAGACAACCCAATCATCCAAATGGATTTATACAAAATTATGAATGAAATATTTAAATGAAGTTACCATAGTCCCAGAGAAAATGATTGGAACATTCTTAATTCCAAAGGGCATTACCTTATATGTGAACAAACCCCATTTTGTTGTAAAAGTTATTTTATCTCAGTCTTCTTCTATGATAATAATTTTATAGTATCTAATTAATCCATCTATGAATGAGTATACCTCATTGACTATGACTGATTCAAAAGCCTCATATGTGAGTGGTATGGGAAATGAATCATTGAATGCAAAAATAATTTAGTTTGCAGTAATCCCCACATACCCAAATCTCACCATAATTCTTTAGTTGCAATACCATAGGACTAACATAATCTGCCTTTTCTACTCGTTAATTGATCCCTACTTGCATTTTATCTAGCTCAATGTCTACTTTCATCTTCATATTCAGATTCAATCTATATCAACACTTTTTAGTGGGTCTAGTGCACTCTTTTAATTAAATGTGCATCTTCCCCAATGATAGAGCTACTACTTTAACTTCTGCAAACTTAGTCAGAAATACATCTTGATAATCTCTTACCATTTGCAATACTTTTGAAATCTCTTTTTGTGCCCAATAGTCTCCAAAAGTTACAGGTTTGGGAACAGACACTATTACAATATTTTCTTCAATCTTCCTCAATGGTTATTGATATAATTTATAGATCCACTAGGTAATGCCTCTCATAGATTTCATTTTCCTTGTTTTAGGATATTTATATTGTGTAGTCTTTCTTCTTTAACCTGTTCTATGCTTTGGACTTTTGTTGGCTTTGCTTCTCACTCTGGTTTGAATAAGCCTTCTAAATCCAAATCTTCATCACTATTACTGGATTCTATAAGCTCATCTTTGATTAGATTATAGGGTTTAAGAAGAGATTTTTCTATTTATTGGACTTGTAATTATGATTTGTTAGATTCAAATCTTAAGCTACTTCTTGTTGTGATGATGAGTTTTTTGTAGCTCCTAAATCTTCTACCTATTCATAACATAGAAAAAAAATCAATTTTTTCAATGCATTATGCACTTCTAGATTGTCATTTAAAAAAAAATTGACTAAAATTTGTATGTACCTATGGCCAATGTTTTAGTCTCTCTCATGCACTCTTGATGCATATACCACATAGTTAGAAGTGGTGCTAGTGTATGAATGAAAATATATACCCAATATCTTGGCTCAACACCTTACACAAACCATATATCTACACATATATGACTGTTTATCTTAGGATATTAGCCTTCGTGAAAGAATGGCCACTCTTTCTAATAATGAGTAGTAACTGTAATTATGCTCATATAAATTTACATGCTTCATCCCATTGTAATCCTTGATGTCTATACACTAGCCACCATGTCACAACAGTTCCCTTCAAAGCATCGATGAGTGTGAGGACTCTTTGATCCATATTTGGCACATGGTGTTTCAACCTAAAGATAAAGGGACTTAGATATTTTATTGTAAAATATAATGGTGATTGGAATTTTGTGGTGAACACTATGCATAGAGGTCATATCTTATGATCTCCCCTAGCCCAATTTAACATATGTGTGTCTAAGTCATCACATATTTAATATGTTACTTTCCAAGGTATGACACCTTCTAGAGTAGGCTCTATATAGTCCATTGTTGTTGCACATGTATTATATAGTAAATCTACCTCTGACTTAGTTGGATATCACATAGATGGATAGGTACATCCTTCAATTTAAAACTAAAGAGTTAGATATTTTATAATCATTGGCTTGTAAATTGATTGTTTTATTATTTGCGTTTGTATATTTTGCTCAAGTTGTGGCTTAAATAACTGACATTCTACGATTCACAGAGCATTTTTCTTTGTATTTGTCTTGACTTTGAACTAGATGTTATCATTATACGCATAAGGTGTATCTATTTATTATAGAATAACATAGGGCTCTTATTTTGATTTATTCAATGGTATACCAATTCTATCTTATCCCCTTGATGTGTCTCTAATTGATCGCACACTGTATTGATAGTCATTTGGCCATCATAATCTCATTTCTTACCAATCAAGGCAGGATAATGGGTCTCATCTATTTTCATGTCAATGACCTCAAAATCTCCTTGTGGACTTAACTCAACAACTGTAATCTCTTCATCTTCTATGCAACCAATTGTCTTTACCCTCCCATAGTCTACAATATTGAGAGTTGGAGGACTGTAGCTCAAGTTTGGCCTACTAATAGCCTCCAAAGTAGATATAAGAATCATGTTGACAATTTTTTCAAAATCAAATACTACATTAAGAATTTCATATCTTATGAGCTCAATGTCCATTCATGAGTCAACATCCCAAGGTTTCTTAGTTTTAACATACAAGACAACTTTTTTGGTATGATATTGTCCTCATTGTATGTACTCTATAATATTATGCAAGATATTACTATTGTTATGCAAGATGTGTTCATTATGTAGAGTATTGAGTAGTTTCAACAAATATGCCAGAGCAGTCACAACACCTTTTTATCTCATAATCCACACAATTTGCCCATACATTTATGCATTAATGGTTGTGGCATCTCCTTCCAATGCACTATTATGTCCTATATCCTAAAAGACATGTGTATTTTGATACATATAACTCTTATCTGTAGTAAGATCATAATAATTATTCTTGTCGTAATTTCCTGATTCCTTGATCTTACAACATTTCTCATGGAGAAAACCATTACTCTGTGTGTTGTTTTTTAGTGACTATGTGCATGAATGCATTTCCCCTAGGTTGCACATTTATCATAGTTACATTACACATAGGCTTTTCTTTCCTTTGCTTCCATAATACTAGGTGATATTCAGTCTGATGTTGTCCTTCAACTCTTAAATAAATGCAGTTTATCTATCTTTGAAAATTAATGGAAAATTTTCATGAAAAACATTTATACTAACCACACAAATAACATTGAATAGGTTGTAAAGATTTTTGATTATAATTGTTGTAACCTCCTTGATATCCTCCTCTGTACCCTCCTTTCTATCATACTCTATTCTATTGGAACCCCAATCATGAGACTATTATCCAACAAATCTTCCTTGTGTTTGTTACACATTATATCCACCATATTGATGTTGATGTGATGTTGGAGCCCAATTTGATTGTTGATGTTCAGGACTCACATTATTCCATAAGGATTGATATTTATATTGCGGTGATGATGATGTCCAACCAACTAGACCCTGGGGTTGATATTGATATTAAGGTGACAAAGGCATCCATATGAGACTACCTTATATCACACTAGAAATTTTCACATCTCGGACTGGAATTACCATCTTTGTATTAGGTAACTATTGCATTACAATTACAATGACATTTTTGGTGATATCTCATCATTACCGTACAACTCTTCTCATCATGATTGGTTGATTTACAAACAATACAATAAAAACTCTGGGATTTTTGAATGCACTATTATAATAGATGACATTTTGAGGTTACATTCCATACTAGTCTACATAGTTCATAAAAAATTGTTTTGAGTTTAGGATAATCATCCCTAAAATTCCTTTCTCGATCACACACTAGACACCATAAGCCCAATTTAGATATATCACTTTCATCCATCTCATCCATCCTCTTGAGGAAACCATCAGTTTTCACCTCAACTTTAGAGCTAGTTACTAGAGCATCTCCATAGTCCTCAATTTATTCAACTCGCAAGGCAGGTGCTTGAGCATCAACCTTAGTCAAGAATTGGGACAACGCAATGGAAAATATGATTCTAGATCACAACCCTTCAACAAATTAGGTAGTTTTATCCTTGTTCTCCATGATAAAATCAATTTTATTCATCACATCTAAAATATGTGATCATAGTCCCATATGGATTCTTCGCTCTATTGTTGAATCTCTTTCAGATCTAGAATACTCTGAATCGAGCACTTCTTTACTTAAAATTTTGTAATTAGCCACTCTTTAAGTTGTTAATTATCTAGGGAATTAACATCCATTTTACAAATAAACTCCAAAGCTTAACCTGCTAAAGCTCCAATCAGTTTGAACTTCTTTATTTCAGAGGTTGTTCTCTTAACCTATCATGTCACGTTGTAGGTTAACAAATATTGTTTAGGGTATGTAGACACATCATATTACATCAAAAAAAAAATCTCAATTTAATTCCATCTTTGACACACTTATAATTGCTACTACCATCTTCTATGCACTAAAATTATGACTATATTTGTTGTGTACTAGTGACTAAGACTATAAGGTTCTATGCACAAGTTTTCATAGGTGTTTTAAAAATTAGTCTTGAAAGTAAATCCAATCTCTTCTAGCCTCTTTTTATCTACTGACTTATTAATCTCTACACCGAGTTTACCAAATTTATCTGTAAATTATTCAGTCGAGCTTCTACCTATCCCTTCATTTACACTTGGTGTTTTTACTAATGATAAATTTGGGTGGGGGGATGTGTAATCATGAAATGAATGATTTTTGTCCTCAACTTCTTATGTCTATGATCTTGAACCTACCATACTTCTATACTTTTGCATAATCTCCACTTAGGAATATTCTTTCCCTCATCCAAACAATTTCTTTCCTCTTAACTGTAATCTACTCTTAGCTTTTAATTGCTTTACTCTTATCCTACTTTTTTCTTCCTCTTTACTCTGCTCCATATCCTCACTACCCTCAACTCTTTCTTCTTATTTCTTGGGCCCATCTCTTTCCTACTTTGCATACTCTCCACCTTCTCCACTTCCATCATCTTATGTAGCCTCTCTCTAGGATCCCCTCTCTTAAGCATCCTCTATGTTATTCCTAGTCTTATTCATAGTTAACTTTAAATTATCCAGTTTGTTCCATCTTATTTGTTGTCATAAGTCTCTTTATAATCTCTAAATTTCCTTCTCACTCTGGCTATTTTTGTCCTCTATATTTTAGTTTCAAGTTCAAGTTTTTCTGTTTAGCTCTATATAATTCACTCTTAAATTGAATGCATCCCCATAACACCTAAAGTGACTACTCCATGTTGATAGGAATAGACACCATGGCCTTTTTGATAATCAACATCTTAATCAAATTAGGTAGTCATTGAATGAACTTTTCATGGATTGTTCTGACAAACAAGTCTTACGTAGTGTCAAAATCCAAATATCCTTGTACAATAAATTTAGTGACATATATATGTCAATGGTAATCATGGGCCAATAGTCTACTGCACAAGTCCAGTCAATATCTATATTTCAAAAGGTTTCTAACTTTTCTTTCAACCAAGCTATGAATTATATCCTTCTTGGCTGAAAATAATAATAAACAAATTAACCCCAGTAATTCACACTAGAAGATTTCATAAATTTATCCATAGATATGTTCAAGAATAATTTATTTCACAATCTTCCCTAGTGTGTTTGCTTCTTCTTCAAAAATAAATTATATTCTTTAATTGAGCCATATTTTTATCTCTTTGCCTTGGTATGCATCTCAACATATTTTACCAAAAGGTTCCACACTTATGGCACCATTGTTAGCAGAGGTTCCTGAAAAACCCTTCAGAACATCCTAATATAGGGATAGCTTACACATGAAGTAAAAAAAAGTAAACAGATCATAGTTCAAACTAAATATATTCATCAAAACTAAAAACAAATATTTTGCACAAAGAAACGTAGGCTTATTAGAATCTAAATAGTCGATATAAACTCATATCATTAATAGATTAAAATAAACAACACATTCACTGCACATAGAACAATGATAAAATATACAATAGGAAAACATTTTGAGAATGATATATACTAATATTTATCACATCGGAACCATATCCAAATATAGTTGAATTTTATATATAGAGTTTTACAAAGCATTGTCTCTTCATATTCCAGCTTTATGTTACGTCCAAAATAAAGGACTCTTCGCATTCTGATGTCTATTAATATAATTACAAAGGTCAAACATATACAAAAAGATTATGAAAAATACAAAATAGTGCAAGTCGCACACATGTCTATCAATTATACTCTATAATTTTAGTAGCTCTGTTCTACACCCAACAAACACAAACTCAACACAGAGTTCCCCAATCAATTATAGAAATGAGACACTGATGAATAATGTACAGATGAAGGACAATAAACAATCATTCAAAAATTGATAATAATAGCACACTTGAAAGATTGCATTTTTCCCAAAAATAGATCAAATGCTAGACTTAGGGATGCTCAATAAAAGAATGTGTATAGCATAAAATATGATGTGTCACATCAAGTAATGAACCTAAATACTATCAATCTAAATAAAAATCTAATAGGCAAAGATTTTGAATAATAACTAGTATTGATTCATATTGAATAATTCAAATAATTACAAACCATGCATAAATAAGCCTAAACTCAAAATTAGAGTTGACATGCAAAATTCAAAACTTTAAAAATAAATAAAACTTGACTTTTTATTTTTAGCCGTTGTTATTTTTAGTAAGTTTTGCATGTAAGTACAAGTAACTCTAAAAATCTCCAAAAACAAACTAAACTCTAAAATTAATCCATAAAATGAATTTTAACTGAAGTTCATGTCCGATTACAAAAATAGATAATTTATAAATATAAAAAAATATCAAAAATAAAATAAAATTATAATTTTAGACTCTTAGATGGTCGTGTTTGGCCTCCAAAAAATATTAAAAATGTCCCATAATTGAAAGGTTGGTTATGGCTACATTAAACTTTATGATTCGATTATTTTGACGTGAATATGGGCTCAAATGGAGCTATGGATTAAAAGTTATGGCCTCTAGAAGTTCAGCCTATTTTTCTGCTTCATTCTTCTCCGGTAGAAAACAACTTAACTCCTACGAGTTGGTCTGGTACCAAATAATGAACCTAAATACTATCAAGTCAAATAAAAATACAATAGTCCAAGATTCTGAACAATAACTAATATTGATTCGTATTGAATGATTCAAATAATTACAAACAATGCATATTGACATGCAAATTTGGAACTCTAAAAACAAATAAAACTTGACCTGTTATTTTTAGTAAGTTTTTCATGCAAATGTGCACAACTCTAAAAATATCTAAAAACAAACTAAAATCTAAAATTAATCTATCGAATGCGTTTCAACTGAAGTTCAAGTTTGGTTACAAAAATAGACAATTTCTAAATTTGAAAAAATATTGAAAATAAAATTAAACTAGAATTTTAGACCTTCAAATGGTCACATCTGGCCTCCAAAAAATATAAAAAATGTCTCATAACTAGAAGGGCAGGTTATGGTTGCGTTGAAATTTTTGAGCCAGTCATTTTGGCATGAAGATGGGCTCAAACAAAGCTATGGATCAAACGTTATCATCTCTAGAAGTTTGGCCTCTTTTTCTGCATCATCAAGCACTCCCATCAGCTAAACCAATGCTCTGAGTCATTGAATTGCCGACATCACATGATCAACATTTGGTTATAACCAAGGCATCAAAAAAATGGTATGTGGGCAACTCAACTCATTCAAAGTGATGTGTCAGATGGATTCGAGTGGGAAAATCTATATAAATATGGGCATGGAGAACACAATGACATTACAGACTGTTGAGAATGAGAGTTCTTTGCGTATTTTATGCACAACTCATTCAATTGCGCCCAATTTTTTTGACAATGTTAATTTATCCAAAATAATTACTCTGACACTACTACAATGGTAACCATGGATGACACACAACTTTTAATTCCCCTTAGCGATGCATACAAAGAAGAAATGGGGATGATCTTAGGCTCATGCAGATAAGATATCATGATCCCAATCCATTTGAACGTATTGATGCATCATAGTGTAATTTGTTTATTCTAGATCAGCCAGACATAACATAAGTGAGAGCCCTAACTCTTCAACACCTTTTGTAAGGATTTGATGTGGACGACTCATCAAACTCCTTACATTTGGATAATTAAATGAAGTAATGATGACACTTCTCAATTGATATCAAGGCTTTGGGTAAAAATGTGAAAATAGAGAATGTGGTTGGGGAGAGACATAATAAGGCTTTGATTCCATGTGAAAATTTATAAATATTATTATAAATGATAATATCTCACTAATTTGCATAACTTCATGTATACACAATTTTGACAATATAATGACGATTTAATAATAAAATAAAATTTATATCTTTACTAAATAACTTTATCTCTATATATATAAATGTACATATATACAGTACATACGCCAACTCAAATCCATATAATTAATTATAATTTTGAAATTATTTAAAAGATTAAATTAGAAATAAAAAATAATTCATTATTGAAAAATTACACTTAAATATATAAAACACACATATATAAATATTTAAAACATGACACTTTGATTATATTTTATTTTTCTAATGAAATTATTATTTAATGAGGCATTTAATAATGTTTGTAACATTTTACAATCAATTCAACAAAATATCGGAAGCAAATAAAACGGCACCTCCAAAGTGAAATTGTAAGGAGTGCCAAGTTTGCATTTTATAGCTTTATTTTATTTTTAACTAATATTAAAATGATTGTTAAAAAGATTGATGGGTAATAATTTATCATGAATTATTTTTTATGGGTAATAATTTATCATGAGTTCTTTTTGAATTTGTATACCGAAAAATTATTGCAACGATGCAAATATTGATTTTTTAAAAACCATCACCACGTTTATTTTATTAAAAAAAATTAAAATTTTACATTAATACAAAGTAAAAACAAAATAATATGATTAGTGCAAGGGGATTTGGATAGAGTGAAAGTATAAAACAACCATGCTAGGCAACACATTAGGTGTAAGGGAACATTGAGCCTTTGGTAACTAGTATTAATAGTGGTTCTACTATTTGTAAGTAGGAGTTTACATTTTAATTATTTTGATAGTTTGATTTAAAAAGAGATTTGATTAATTAAAGATTAAAATTAACTTTTTTGGTGCACGATTACATGACACAATAGTTTTGAAGGCTTTTAAGATTTTGTATGTCTATTTGCTTGGGAAGACGGTAACTTGGAGTTGTGAGGAAGTTACAAGGAGAGGGGTGGCATTATTTTGGCTAAAGACATGGAGCATGCTCAAGAGATAAAAACTATATGTAGTAAAATTTAATAAAAATTTATTCAATTATTTTTTATCAAAATTTGAAAACTAATAATTTAAACAAATAAGCACACAACAATCTGGAGCTCGAAAAAAAAAGTAGTGTCATTTTTACCTCATAAATGCTTTTATACGAGTATTTTATGTTCTACAGAAATTTTGTAATTAAAAAAGTCACTAATCAACAATGATATTAATAAATTGATTTGGAATAACGACAAACTAAATAGAAAAGTTTTTAGATTTAAAAAAAAATCTAGAAGATTTTGAACATTAAAAAAAGGTTTTTCCTAACTACATTTTAATCAAAAAAGTTAAATTTGTCTTTCTTAAGTCATATAATTGTAATGTTATGCTCAAATGCTTATTTGACATACACCAAGAATCCCAAATTAGAAGTGAGCTAGAATTTTCATTTTCTGTATTATAACAGAGGATATGAAAACCATATAATAATGATAACACCTTTGACGACAATGTGAAAAGAGAGAATGTGATTTATGAGAGATATAAGAGGGCGTTGTTTCCATGTGATAAATTATAAATATTATGATAAATGATAGTATCTCAAAGATCTATACAAGTTCATGCATACACAATTTTGATAACATAATGATAACTTAATAAATGAAATCAAATTTAATATTTTTACAAAATAACTCTATTTATCTCTCAATATATATGCCAACACAAATTTATAGAATCAATTGTAATATTAAAATATTTGTAAGGACTAAATTAGAATTAAAGAACCATCCGTTGTTGAAAATTTATTAATAATCATTTATTATAATTATACCAAATTATTAATTTAAATTATAAATAAAACTATAACTACTCTTATAAATTAAATAAAACTCTAACTGAAAAAATTATATATATAAATATATACAATTTGATTTATATTTTATTATTTTTTTCTATTGAAATTATTATTTCAAAGGGCATTATTTAATGTTTGCAACATTTTCTAGTCAATTCAATAAAATATTAGAAGCAAAACAAATGGCACCTCCAAAGTGAAAATTCTAAGGAATGCTAAGTTTTTATTTTTTATATTTTTATTTTATATGTAAGATAATATTAAGATGATTGTTAAAAAACTGATGGGTAAGAATTTATTATGAATTATTTTTGAGTTTGTATATGTAAATAATTATTATCCACTGAAGCTCTGGGTTACTTTTAAACTCTTAAAGCTTTTCAAGGGTTCGTTCGTAGCATTGTTTTGCCCAACCGTACTTCTCAACTCATCAATGGACATTATGCAAATGACACCTTCTTCATCTTTGAAGAACAAGAGGCCACTTTTAATAAAGGTATTCAATGCTTAGACATTTTTTGTTTGGCTTCCAGCGCCAGCCTTCAATGGAGGAAAACCTAATATTTTTAGCAAAGTATGATGCCTATGCCTGAGTGGCTTAGGAAGTATAGTTGGCAGTGGATTGCTCGAGGGGAACAATTCAAGTTCTTGGGTATCCCCTTCTCTTTTGATAACTAATCAATCGAGCTTTGGCAATATATCCTCAACAAGATTGAAAGGAAGATTTCATATTGGATCACCAAGGCCCTATCTCTAGCAGGCAAGTTATAGATTTGCACCAAGATCCTAGCTGCGACATATGTTTATTATTCCTCCTACTATGCTCCTTCCAAAACCTCTTATGATAGTTTGGCCAAACTTCTCAGAGATTTCCTTCGGAATAATTCTAACCAGGATCAGGGATTTCATTGAGTGGCCTAGGACATTTGTTGCCTCCCTCATGATAAAGGTAGCATGGACATAATTGAAACCTATCGGTAAAGTATGGCTTTGTATACAAAGTGGTTTGTTCAAGCTATTGAGGGTAATGGACCTTGAAAAATTCTTCTAAAAATTATATCTCTTTGGGATCTCCCTATGGTAAAACTGGTTGGTAAAATATTGGCTTCTAATTCCTCCTTACCACAACTATGCGTGTCAAGATTATTGGCTCCTTTGTAGTCAAAAGTATATGAAAGGCTTTCAAAGCAGTAAAACCCCACTTGAAGTGGGTAAGGGATGGTTTTCACATACAATTATCCTCTAATGACCATAGCTTATGGTGGTATCCTATTCTCACTACTTATTCCATTCCTTTGGCTGAATTTCCTGGAATTAAACTACAATTATTTTGCAAGGGGATTCACACTATCCATGATTTTGTTACCTCCAAAGATTGGATTCCCTCCCCTGATTCAAAAATTAAGTTTCAATTAAATAAAGTAGACTTACTTTCCATCTTTTGCATTCAGGTATTACTCCTTAATGTTATGTTGTATAAACTTGGCCTACAACCTCCTAGATCTTGTTAGAAAGACTAGAGGTGGAACTGTGACACGCACTTTAAAAACTACTCTCCCAGGCTTATTTATTAGGTTTTGAGTTCGTTCTCTCTAGATCTCAAAAATCTCAACAGGTACTAGGGTCTCTAATCCTCTCCTAGGATTTGACACGCTCATCTGGATCGTGTGTGCCACCCTGGCTTGGAGCCTAAGCTGGCTCATTTTTTATGGTGTTTAATTTACCAAGGACTCCCCCTCAGTGAGAGACTACCCCATATCCACATTCCTCAGTGTTTTTGTTCAGCTTGAAAGTGATCAAAATCTTTTAAACATCTATTTTGATTTTGTCCTAAAGCTTAGTTTACCTAGTAATGGATTCATCTGTTATTTCATCCTTATCACCTTGAGCCTTTTTCTTGGCATCAGGGACTTTTTGAGGATTTTTCTAATTGGCTAGTCTGTATTCCCTTTGGCAATTATTTCATGCTATCATCCTCTTTTAACTTTGGAAAGCCAGGCATAATGTTATTTTTAATTATGAGGCCTATGGAATTTCATTTTTTGTTATTGAAAATTTTGTTGTTATTTCATTGGTTTATTTACAGATTAATGCCCAAGTTGAAACGATGGCATTAGACCTCCACCACCTACAAGAGCTCCTCAACCATTGGGGGAGTTCCTCTTTTATTATGAGCAGGGATTTGCTCGACGGCCCACCCCATAGTTTGCCACCCCTTCCTTCCAAGAGATGTAGAAGCAGAAGCTGGTCCCAAAGCAAGGGCCACTTTGTTTTGCACCCTCCCTTAGGGGGTGGTTGGAGTTATCATGGCAAGTCTGATGTTAGTCCTTCACACCAATCTCCAATCAGCACTATTGTTACTATGAAACCCCCTAATGATTGGCCTATCACTATTCATGATGACCCTAAGGATGGATGGAATACTTCAAAGATTCTTCATGTGGAATTCCCTGCTTGGTCAGTGCTTCCCAAGGGGGTAGCAATGTATGCTTAATGTTCTGCATTATAGTTATTTGTAGTTGCTTTTGTCGTGCCTTGACAGACTAATTTTGTTTTTTTGAACTGGATTTGTCTTCTAGCATGGAGTTTAAGCCGTGATTTGTCCAACTAATTAACTTTATAACTTTTTGTAATTATATATATATATATATATATATATATATATATATATATATATATATATATATATATATATATATATATATAATGTGAAGCGTTTCAATAATAAATAATTCTTGTAACAATGTAAATATTGACTTTTTTAAATCATGACCATGCATATTCTATAAGAAATGGAAAATTTTACACTAACAAAAGCAAAAACAAACTTCTATAATTAATGTAAGAGAATTTGTTTGAAGTGGAAAAATAGAGCAATATTATTTAGGCAACACATCAAGGGGAATGGAACAATGAGTCATTCACAACTAGTCTTAATAGTGGTTTTACCACTCATACTCTATTTGCAATCGAGAGCTTGCATTCTAATTAGCTTCATAGTTTGATGCAAGAGAATCAAAGAATAAATCTAACTTTGTTGGTGCATGATCACATGGTGCAACAATTTTGAAGGCTTTCTATATTGTATAAGAGTCCACATCCAAGGTAGGAAGATAGCTTGGAGTTGTGAAGAACTTAAAAGGATAGGGGTTGCATGGTTTTGGCTAAAGAAATGTAGCATGCTCAACAGATGATAACCATACACAAGAAAGGGTAATAAACTTTTATTGAATTGTTCTTATCAAAATTTAAAACTAGTAATTTAAAAAATTAAGCACACAACAATTTAGAGCTTGAGAAAATGTAGTACCATTTTTACCAAAAAAAATGCCTCTATGGAAGGATGTTATGTCCTACATAAGTTCTACAATCAAAAAAGCCACCCAAAAAATCATGACGACAACAATAATGATATCAATATTGATTTGGAATAAAGATCATTTAAAAAAATGTTACATTAGAAAATGAAAATTTAAAAAATTTTGCACTTAAATTTTTTTTCATAATTATATTTTAACCAAAAATAAAATAAAAAATAAATAAATAAATAAAATAAAATAATTAACTTTCTGAAGCCATATAATTGTAATGATATTTTCGAATGCTTATTTGACATACACCCAAAATCCCTGACTGGAAACAAACTAAACTTTTCATTCTTTGTACTATAATAGATGATGTGAACATATATTACTAATAACACGTTTTAAAACAATGTGAAGAGAGAGAATGTTGTTGGTGAGAGATAGTATGGCTTTAATTTTATTTTAAAAATTACAAATATAATGATAAATGATAGTATTTTACTAATCTACATAACTTCAACATACACAACAACATAATGATGACTTTAAAGTAAAAGTGTATATCTTTTTATATATATGCCAATACAAATCTATATAATCAATTACAATATTAAAATATTTGCAAAGGACTCAGTTAGAAATAAAGAATAACCCATTATTGAAAAGTTAAATTCTTATATAAGCAAGAATGGTAATCATTTATTTTAATTACACTAATTTATTATTTAAGTTATAAATAAAACTAAAACTAACATTATAATTTTTATTTTTTTTGAAAAAAAAGTATAAAGTTATGTACATAAATATCATAAGTAAATAACATGGAACCTCCAAAATGAAATTGTAAGGAATGTTAAGTTTTTATTTTTATATTTTTATTTTATCTTTAAAAATATATTAAGATGATTGTTAAAATAAGGGTAGTGAAATGGTTTTCGTATTAGTTGTACGAAATTTATAATGTTTAATTTGATGAGATTGGGTGTTTGACATGATGCGAAATGAATGTTTATTACACTCATGGATGTTTTCTTATGCCATGTGGCGGCTTGAGATTGGGTGCCATGGTCATAATTGGGTTTCTAGAGCATTCGATTTGTACTTCGGTACAGACTTATCAAGAATTGGGAAAGAGAAACATGTCATGTTCACGACAAGAAAGGTAAGAACATGCATTGCTATTTGGATGAGTTGGGTAACTTGTGCAAAGATAAATTTAACATCTAGGAACTAGTGTCATAGACTTTGTTTTTAAAATTAGTTGAAGGCGGTGCCACTCTACATTTACAAAAAAGTTTTTTAGAGGATAGGCAATCATGAAATATCCTATTGCAGCTTCCAAAAAATAATATCATATGTAGAATCAAGTGTAAACTACTTATTTTTGGGAAAAATAGATAAGCATGATGTCTATAATCTTGATAGTTTTTTTATTTCCTAGGAAGTATACCATGATTGGAAACAAAATATTTTAAATAAATTAGAATCTATATAAATTTTACATGATTGCATTAGAATTAGAGATATTATTATTTTCTTTTGTTATATTTAATTGTATGATACAATCAAAATAGTGGTGTATAGTATTTTTGCTATTATCCTTGATCTAACACAATTCAACAGACCTAAGATAACAAATCATTAAATAATGCTACTTAGCTTAGCATGTATTTAAGAAATAGTTTGTTCTTTTGATTTCTTGATATATAAGAACCATCATAATTGTTAAAAATGTGATAACAAAGTTAAATGTTGGATCTCTTTGTGATGTGGTTTTTAACCCACTTTCCATCATTATAATTATTTACTTTATTTATGGCTTGAAGGGTTTTAATAGAGTTTGTTGTCAAATTTTTTCTGCAAAATATTTCTTTTGCTTTCAAACCCTAGTTTTGGGTTTAAGAGTAGTTTTTGAGTATTCTAATTTTGTTATAATATGGTAGCAAAATTTGTTGCTACTTTTTAATTGAATTAAATTTAAATTTTCTCTTAGTTTGTTGTAAATAACATGAACACTTGACCTTTTTTGGCTTAATGCCTTGGGGGCTTTAAATCCCTATGATACTACCACTTGGTAGCTCCACAAGACTGTGAAAGCTTAGGAGGCTTATCCTAAATGCTTAATACCTATGGTGTTCTAATTCCCTAGAATACTACTACTTTGTAGTTCCACGGCACAGTAGAAGCTTGAGAGGCTTATCCTAAAGGCTTGAGATGTCCTTGAAATACTGCCACTTGACATCTCCATAGGACTGCGAGAGCTTAGAAGGCTTAGCCCAAAGGCTTAATGCCTCTGGGGCTCTGAGTCCTCAGAATACTACCACTTGGCAGCTCCATGGTGCTGCATAAGCATGACCAAAGGCTTAATGCCTTCATTATTTTGGGTCCCATAATAACGCCACTTGTCAACTTTGTGGAAATTTTGTAGCTCGAGAGGCTTAACTTAAACTAAAATATTCTTTATTTTCCATCTTTTGACATTCACATGATGAAGGCAACGATATAAATACAACCTTCTATGTCTTAATGCCCTAGGGGCTCTGAATATATGTGATGCTACCGTTTGACAACACCATGGGACTACATAAGCTCAGGAGGCTTAACGCAAAGGCTTTATGCCTCTGATGTTTTGAGTCCTCAAAATACTACCACTTGGCATCTCTACAGGTTACAAAAACTCAAGAGGCTTAGCCCAAAGGATTAATGCTTCTAAGACTCTGAGGCCTTAGAATATTACCACTTGGTAGCCCTATGGGATTGTGAAAGATCAGAAGGCTTAGACCAAAGGCTTAATGCCTCTAAGGTTCTGAGTCCCCAGAATACTACCACTTGGTAGCTCCACAGGATTGTAGAAGCTTAGCCAAAGGCTTAATGCCTTTGGCATTTCAGGGCCCCAGGACACTACCGCTTGGCAACTCTGTGGGACTGCGGAAGCTCAGGAGGCTTAGCCTCAACTGAAATATTCTTAATTTTGTTTGTATTGACATTCACATGATGTAGACATTGATATAATTATGCATTCTTATTAGGTTTAATACTTAGTTTGATTGGATGTTTAGGAAATAATTTATTAAAACTTTTCACATTGTTTCGATTTGTTTTAATTGAGTCTTGAAAACATTTTTACTTGTAATATTATTTGTGATATTATATTAGCCGAAAAAAATTCGTTTGAAAAAATAACAAATTAAAAGTACTATTAAATTATATACATTTTCTGCTATAATTTTAACTAGTTTATTTTAAATATTTTCTTATTGATCCAAAATAGTAAAGTGAAATATTGAACTCTTTTTTTTGCATTAAACTGGATGGAACGGAGTAGAAAGTAATTCCAATCACACATACAAAAATTAAATTCTCTTAGAAACATGTAATTCTACAATTCCTCCCTAATCTTCGCAATAATGCCTTGTCCTCAAAATGCTTAGAAATAAATATGATTGTCACTCATTATTAAAAGGCAATCTAGAAAAGAGTATAATTTTACAAAGCTCTGTCATAAATTGAAGGAGAAAACACAATTTTATTGGTACTGGAAAATGGTTGCTTGTTCATAGTGAGCAAGAAGAAACTCAAATTGTAGAGTTTCACTTTTATGGTGGTTGATAGACTTCCCTTCTCTAATAAAATAAAAAATGAAGCTTATAGAGTCTGTATGATTCAAAGAAATGAAATACAAAATTTACCCAAAAGATTATACGGTCCTTAGTAATTTGAATAACTTAATATGACATTCGGCTTGTTGTATATAATTAAATTCTGCACTTAGCTAAACTAAGGCATATTATAACTTAATGATTGTTTGGATTACTAATTAATTATGTTGTTCCTTTTGTTTACTTAAATGAATGTTTTATGACTGGGAAAGAGCTTAGGAGATATCTAGCATCCATCTTTTTTTTAAATTTGTCAACTTAGCAGTGAATTGTTGGAGTTCGAGACCCATAAAATTAAAAAAGTCGTAGTCAATAAAAGCTAAACATACACTTACCTCATTTCCCTGCACTAAACATATGTTACGCTACACTATTTCTATTGAACTATAAGTTTAGCCCAGTCTCGGTTTGATCCTTGCAGGAATTCATTTAAGTTGGTGTAGTTTGCATCACAGTTTAAGTGCAATTTACCTCCCACATATTCCTAAAAAATATTCCCTCTTACATATTCAGAGTGTTGTACACAGTGAAACATTTTTCCAATCTTTTACCAAGCTTTAATTCTAACTTTTGATTGTAATGATTTTTTTTCACTTTATAAAATTGAAATAGACCTATTTATTTCAAGAAAATGATCTTCCTTGTCACATCATTCAATAAAAAGACAAATAAATTATATTTTTTAAATTTTATATTTCACAAACTACTTTTATGAATATAAAACTTTAGAAAATGTAAAATACACATTTTTCAATACACAACTAATTAGAAAAACAATTACAATAGTACCTAAGCAACATGTACTAATAATAAATGATGGGCAATAATTTATCATGAATTATTTTTGAATTTGTACATATATAATGGGGGGTGATAATTTATCATGAATTATTTTTGAATTTGTCCCTATATAATTATTACAGCAATGCAAATATTGACTTTTATTTAACCCCGACCACGCATATTCCATAAGAAATGGAGCAAATTACACTAACAAAAGAAAAAACAAAATAATATGAGTAGAGCAAGAGTTATGGAGAGTACCTTACCATACCGTTATGTTACACGTTTAGATATAACCAATAATGTCTCTCTTGAAAAGAAATAAAGGCTAGGCACGGACGTAAATAATTCAATGTGTATGATTATTTTTTAAGAAATACGATCATATTTATTTTAATTAAATATCACCTTAATATATTTATTTTATATTAATATTTGTATGTTAATTTATTATATAATAAAAATAATATATAATATTATTATATTTTTATATATTAAATCATATTGATAATATATTATATTATAATAATATAATATATATTTAAATATAATATTATATAATAGTCATACTTATGAATTAGGTAATTGAAATATTTTAGTGGAATTTATTGATTGTATTCATAGATGTGATATGTTATCGAATTTTGTACGTGTATTTATTTGGTCTTTTTAAAATTCATCATTGAATTATTTTTTTATTGTCCCTCATCATGAAACAAAAAGCATCTTACTTGCATAATGCATTGCCACGTTTTATGAAAAAATACATCTCATTTTCTATTATCACTTCTATCAAAGATATAAGATTATTGTTGTTTAACCCTTTACGCACAAAAGGTGAGATATAATTAGTGTTCATATGTTTCTAGTGAGGTACAACTGTCAATTTATACTCTTTTACGTTTTAGCAAAATATTAAATTATATTCTTTCCAATATAACTTACACAAATTAAAATAACTACTAATTATTTTATGAGAAAACATCTAATTTTAAATATACAGAAATAAGAAAAACTATAATATTTTACGCTCCAATTTTTTTTAAAAAAAAAAATGAAACAAAGAAGAGTTGTTTGATTTATTCATTAAATTAGAGTTTTTTTTTTAACCCTTCTTATAATATTCCTTATTTTCTAAGAATAAGATAAGTGTCATATAAATAATTTTTAATTTTTTATAATTAATTTTACATTTTAATTCTTTAATTTGATCTCGAATCGATCTTAATATGAACTTATTGTATTTTCAGTTATGTTTTCATACTACCCAAATAACATGTATATTATAATTTTTTAATAAAAAACCATTATAACATAGAAACATAGGAAAACTTAAGATATATAAAACACCATATAAATTAAAAAACCATTAAATCATTAGACTAAAGCAAGACCAAATTTAAGGAAAGCTAAACCAAGTAGAAGCACATACCAACTATTCTTCTAACCATTCCCACATAATTATCAGTAGCTATCATCGAGGGAGGAGTCAACATTGTTCTCCTCATCATGTACTAATGACTGCACATCAATTCCTTTTGTAATCCACAAAGATCATTTTCCTTGAGGCCCACAATTGATAATAAGAATTGGATTCTTGGTTTTGTCTTAAAAGTATAAATGAGAGTTTCTTGTACTATTGAATGGTTAGGGTCCACAATCTTTGGGCTCATCCCAATCTCTTTGTTCTTGTATAAATTTTTGTTCTTCTATAAATGTAACCGATAGAATATTTAACTTAAAATAGATTGTTGGGATTGGGTTGTATTGTGATATGCTATTTTAATTCACTCTTCTAATTTAAAGATATGAAATATTTTAAAAAAAATAAATTATTTAATATATTATTTTATTAAAAAATTGTCAAATATTATTAGTTTAAATATTTTAGTTGTTATGTTTTAACATTCTTCTTTATTCAATAGATAATATATCACATCAAATTTACAAATATATATTTTAATAGAATTTAATTTCATTTATATATGTATTTTATAAAAAGATTAATGTGATCGATATTATTATAATATATTAAATTTTATTAAAAATATAGTTTTATGAATGAATACTTTTTTTAAATAGATTTTAGGGTTGGAAGGACCCCTAATCAATAAAGAATTAAAGAAAAAGATTACCAGCTTGGATTGATGGATAATTTCCATAAAGGCATATGACCACAAACTTAAAAACCAACAAGACAAAAATACCAAAACCTTGGCTTATCATCCTACAATATGATAAGACATCAAATAGAAACAAACCAAAAAACACAGCCTGATAGATAACTTTACCATGATATTCAAACTAAACACATAACTAACAAAGCAACAAACACCAACACTAAGAACCTCTAAAACCAACAACCCATATCCCACTGACAGGCCAAACCCTCAAAATCTGAGATGAAGATTACCAATACCAGACTAAACCAGACAAGCCAAAAATAACGCCTCATTAATGAACCACCATCCCCACCCACCACAACCTTCCACAAATTATTCCATCACTATTCTCCACCACAAACCCAAATTAAAACCTAAAACTAAAAATAAACCTGTGCCAACCACAACAAAAATCCACCAATGCATCTAAAAGAACTCGCAGGTAATCCAAAACTACCAAGGCTATCTTGAAGCCTTAGCCAAGAGGCACTATGCCCTTGAAAGCAGGGGACACCCTAAAGCCTAGGGTTCAAAACTTTGAGCCTTTTCCATTTGACCTAATAGAGTGTACGAACAAGATAAATCGACCTCATGGCATAGACCCAAGAAGATAACATCAAAATCCAATGGACCAATGCCATAAAAAAACCATGTAGTTCCCTCCAAACTGAACCAAAAGCTTGCCTTTTCACTAAAACTAAAAACTTCTTAGTGTCATCCACTATAAGTGCATAAATAACCAAAACCAAAATAGGAAGAGTTTGGCAAAATGGGAAAATTGCTTCTAAACCCTTAACAACAAAAAGGGATATCATAGGCTTCAACAGGGAAAGTCATCAACTAATCTTGACTGCCAATCCAGGAAAAACCCCTCCTGACCTCAGTGTCTAGCTTCAAAACCAAAAGCACTTATGACTCGAGAGATATGCTTATGCATGAATGGGCTTGCAATACCAAAAAGGCCAAATAAAGCAAATTGAAGGGCTGCTCCTGACCGCTAATGACCTCAAACACTTCTACCATAGATATAACCACAATCTCCTCCAGGAAAAACTTACTTAAGTCTGGTCTTTCCTATCTCATAGACAAGGAATTTGAATTCAAACCCAATGTTGAAAACTCCCTAAGTACCCAATTTATATGCCAAGGGGAGTCCTCCAAATTAAGTGATTTAAATTTGCTACAGATCACTCAAAACTGAATATCCATTAAAATTAATTGTCTTAGTTCCTCTCTTTGGTTGCCTTCTAGCCTACCCCTCTTCTCCATAACTTTCACACAAATTTCTTCCAACACTTCCTTTAGCTTTTGATCCTAAATTTTTGATTGCATCTACTCCCATCTCCATGCCCTTGAAATTTCCTTCCCATCCTCCACTACTTGCTCATGCTCCTCTAATCACTCCATCCTTCTAGTCAATAATCTATTATGAATTGTACATGGCCTAGATGAATTACTATGGATGGTCTATATATGAATGGTCTATGAATGAATACTATTATAAGTTAAAACTTGACCCAATTATTAAATCAGATTAATTTTTATTTAAAATATAATTTTAAGAGCAGATATTATTCCATGTTAAGAACTTAAAATATAAATATTTTAAATTTCATCCCACCCCCCACTATCACACATTAATTTTCTATTATTTGATGCATTAAGGTTGTAAACTTATAAGGTTATACTATTATGATTATCTATAATACCAAATTTTATTCCCATTGTTCTGTGTAATGCCAAGTCCAACAAAAAAATAATAATTTGTGCAATAAAATTAGTTGTTTTTATTTAGGTTTCCATGTTGTTGTGTGTTTACAATGAAACACCTTTGATTCCATTTAGGAATCCAAAGTTTATTTTGAGTGTGTTTCATCCAAGGTCTCCAAATCTATGAAATATGACTCCAACGTTTATTTTGGGTGGCATTGCATCTGTTGGGGATCAACCAACAATCTTGATTACTATGTGAAAGCAACTAAATGCAGAATTAAACCAAAAAGATAAGTAACTAGAATCCGAAATAGCAAAGAACAAGAGATACAAGAAACCACCCTGAAAACTTGTATTAAACTCTTTACAGAAGGAATACAATTGAAGAAACTTTTTTCCTTCCACACCTCTCTCAGATGTACAGATCTCTTTCCAGATCTCTTTCCCTCAAGAGCTCTATCTCTCAATTACAATCAATTCCAACAACCTGGATTGATACACATATATTTTACAATACTGTTCCAATAACAGTTGTGTCCAATTCAATAAGCTATGAAGATCTAATCCTATATATAATATTAGGAAACATGAGCATGCATTCACAACCATCAGATATGCCTCTTAATCAAGGGTTCTAATTAGTCTTACTAAAGATAGAGATGCAGACTTAAGACTAACACTTAATCCTACCATGCAAACATTCTGTTTTGTCCACGAAAATAGCATTCTGGACGCACAGGTGACCGACATCGGTCCCTGCCTGTCTGCCTGTGACCGACGTCGGCCGATCAATGATTGACGCCGACATCTCCTAGTCGACTCTTGACCGACGTTAGTCACTCCTGACTGACGCCGGTGACTGTGTAACTCCTGCAACCTGCAACTTGCTCATTTGGTGAAGCTTTTAGCTGCACACCTCAATAGCATCTAGGATCTCCAAATCTATGAAATAGTAATTATAAAACTAGGTTCTTTTCTATGTTCAAAAAAATATTGTTTTGATGGACTAATAACATTGTTGTTATTTTTTATTAGATGACCGTGTAGTTGGAATTTGAGATAAGAAGCAATATTTTATAGATATGTCAATTACACTATAATAGCCTTTGGTGATTTAAAAAAAAAAAAAAATTAATGACCTATAACTGAAATAAAAATAAAATTATGCTTAGGTTTGTAAACTAAATTTGATTGTTGTATGAGTCATGGATTTTTATACAATTGTTTATAGTTACAATAAAATTGATTTGTAGATGTAATGTATAATTTTGAGCACACTGAACTATTAATACATATATGTGTTTTCTTTATTATTTTAACATTTTACTATGATTTATATGGGAAACGGTGAAAAACAAAATATTTTATACGGTCCATTCGTACGAAATGTATCATATAATAAAATTATAAAACATAAATGCTCGTTGGGTGAAGTTTATGATGGATGACTTTGTAACAAACCCAAATTTCTAAAGTGACTCCCAGTCTTTATGGCTATTGCTATAAATGATAGACAAATACCTTATACTTGATTATCAGGGGCAACTATATGTACTAAATAAAATGTGTGTAACACACAAAATATGAAATAAAATAAATAATTTAATTAAAAAAATTATAATTTAAATATTACATTTGCTAATATTATTATTTTTCATTTATTCATTTTTTATTTTAATGTAATAATTATATAGCATACATATATTAGATAAATCTATGTAAAATATACCAATAGATATTGTTCTCGAGGTGTTAATATGATTTTAAATTTGTGAAATAAATGGAAATGGACACCTTGAGAATGATATCTCTTAAAGTTTTTTACTTATATTTATCTAAGATATATGCATGCTAGTATAATTTCAATAATGATTTGTATGAATATAAGACTCATATTTATGGGTCCCTTTACGTCATTGACATTTTTGTGTCATATTAGGTCCATTACGTCAGTAAGGTTATGTGTAACTTATGATATGTAATTTATACAATATAATATTAAATTATTGTAATAGTTCTAGAATCTTTGTAGATACCTTAATATAGACACCCACATTACTACAATATTTAAATTTAAAGAAAGTTTAAAGAAAGATCACATAGACTTATTCCGGGTAGCACGATGTGGTGTCAATAGTAATTTTGCTAAAGTGTTCCACTACTAGAAGCATAGTTTTTGAATCTCCCTGAGGACTCTTATCCATAGAGTATTTTTTGCTTGCAGCATTTCACTTTTTGATTTGATAAGCAAATTTTGAGCAAGATGTTTCAGCCAATCTAGAAGGCTGAAAAATAAAACAAAGTATTATAGATCAACTATAGGGGGATTTTATTAAAGGAGGTGAAATATTTTCTTAAGGTGGGTATTAATTTTTTAAAAGAGGGAAACAAAATGTTTCCATGGAACCTTTGTATTTTATGAAAAACACACATTTAAGGGTGTTGTATTCTTATGACACATTTTTTCGACTCTTGGACATTCTTGCCTCATAAACCCTCCTTCACTACATTGTTTTTCTCTTGGGATACATTATAATTCAGACGCATTTTTGGTAGACCCTGACGTTCAACCTAAGAGTTCTTAATTGTACTTGAACCACTGCCACTTCATTGTCATCATTTGTAAATGGAATATTAGTCATTGGCTGACGTTTAGAATTTTGCCAAAGTTTTAATTTTTTTAGAAGTGTATTTTTCTAATTTATCTGCATTCAAATACTTTTTTGGAGGGAAAATGATATTTTTATAGTAAAACATTTTATGAAGGGATTATTGTTGTTTTTTGTAAGAGGGAAATGTTATTTTGAAGGGCAGCATTAATTATTAACTTATCCTCATCTTATTCCTCATTTAAACAATGGATTTTTGTTTAGTTGAGCCAATCAACACCTCCAACTAAAACACATGGAAAACAATGATGAAAATGTTTTTGTAGTTGAAAAGATTTTGCTGATTTGTTGAAGGTGACATTCCAATTTCTATTTCAGATGAAGATAAGTCTTAGATTTCATGCATGTGAAAAGAGGCTCTTGACTTGATCAAACTCAATGTTTTGGATAGCTTGCACTTCTATCTTACAACTGCCAAGTCACCAAAGGATGTTTGGGACAAATTTAAATTATTATTTGAGGAATAAAATGAGTCTTCTAGGCCTTATAAATCCTTTGAGCCCTCATTTAATCCACCTCCTCCTATTTCACTTCCTCATCCATTTGTTGTTAAAGACTTACTTTCCTAAGATGAGGTACTAGAACCATCTTTTGTTGATGATATAGAAGAAGAAACTACACCTCCTAGTACTCATACTAATGCACATTATGATACTATGATTGTTTCTCATATGGTACCTTTTGTAAATGACTTTTTTATAGCACTTCAAGAAGTGAAAATAAAATTAATGAAGTATAATTTATTTTTGCACTCCCTCATTCATAGTAAGGGTTCCCTTATTCATTATTTGTGGAATAATTTTTTTAATTTGTAGTAGAATTTTGATATGTTAGACATTTATGCCCATGTGCCTAGTCCATCATGTCATTCCATATTTGTTCTTAATTTTGGTATGCATCCACTTGATGCGCCTTTAGATGGCGACCTAGAAGATTCACCTACAATGACTGATAATACACTTGTTGACCTTGATTCATCAATGTCTGCATATGTTACTACTAATTGTGTTGCTTCACCTTCTAAACATCCCACTACAAATACACCTACTTATTTATTTGGTTATTTTTAGAAAAACACTATTGCCTTTGGTTTTTGCATTTTATGATTTGAGGGTCACCTCAATAGACGTATTGGTATGCATTCACAAGGCATTATTTCTCCAACCCAACCCGTTATTTAGGATTCACACCATAACTTTGGTTATGATGTAAATGTTATATCTACTTTAGGATACCTTGATGATAACTGCCACTCCAGTATTTGTTAGCTCCACTCTTTGTAGGATAATGAGCTATATATGAGCTTTGTTGTACCTTGTCTCAGGATCAAACACCTTGATAATACTAGGATTGATCATCTTAGGGTTCTTTATTCTGACACATTACTAAATGTTTTTTCACATGCTCCATTTATAGACTTTACATTGATTGTATCATCTTATTTCATCCACATTCATATTGTATGGATTCTAAATCATTTTTGGTGACTTTGTAAGCATTCATTTAGAGAGCACTATAGACATACTTTCTCTAACTTTTAGCTTATTAGTTTGCACTTCGTTCCTCTTGTCATTTGTAGTTACCTTGGTGATTGAGTTTTATTTTTAATAGTTGTAGATCAACTCTCTTGTTTTCTTCTTAAGAGGTGTATTGTATCTATATTCTCAGTAATTTTTACATTTTGGTAGTCTCCTTAACAAATTTAGTGGAGTTGTTTCTCCTCTTGAAGATTAGTTACTCTAGTGAATCCCAATGCCAACTTGTCATTGTTTGAGTAGTGGGATTTTCCCATTCCTATAATTTTTTTGAGTCACTACACCCATTTATACATTTTAGGCTGGTGTGTGCACATATTTACTCAAGTGTCGTGTTCCTTGATAGCCCTTGTTTTGTCATGTATTGTATTTCAAGCCAATGCCTATATTGTAGATATTTTATGAGTTGTGGTTTTGAGCTTAATAGTGTTTATTCTCTAGCATTCTCAACACCTCTCAACTCTTAAATAACAACTTCAATCCAATTTTTCTCACCATATATTTTTTGACATTTGATTTCATTGAGTGCACTTATGTTTGATGAGATTCATTCCATCAATTGCACCTACCTCAACATTGTATATGAGCTTTGATTCATGATTCACTTTCGTTATGGTTTTACTAGTTTTTTGGGTAACTTATGATGACACATTTCATCCTTGTCAATTATTTTTTCTCATTTCCTTGGTCAGTGTTTTTATTAAAGTGAGTCTCATATATAGTACTAGTTCTTATATGACTTGGAAGTTACAATGACTTGACATCCATATATTTAAGTAAGATGGATTCATCACCATAGGGACACTTATTAGTTCACTATGAATTTATACATGGGTACTTAATTAGGCCTATTTGTTAGGACCCATCAGTGTCTTTGCTTACCCTTTTCTCACTCCCGATTATGCATTTAAGGGAGGGTGTTAGAGTGTTCATGTTCACACTAGCTGGTGGTTTAGGATATTTCCTAACAAACATTGGTCGAGACTTGTTCACACTCACTTATGAGGTAAACTAGATGTGGGAATTTATTATTATAGTTGTTGGATTAAAATATTATGTGCACATACAATATTTAGTTGTGCACTTATTTAGGTAATCCACTTATATTTAAGTTGTGCATAACAACCAAGTGGTTTTTATGTAACAAATTCTCCTAGTTGTTAAATTAGTAAAACATAGTCATGGAATAGATACTTAAACTATGCATTATATTATGTGTGTGGATGTATAATGGCCATGCATGTTTTTAGTTGTGGTTATGGTTTATAGGATTTTATCCTAAAAATAGGATTTTTTAAAACTCTGATAATACTCCCACTTGGACCTCACTGTTCTCTTTCATTTTGGAAGTGGAACAAAGTCCTAAGTTTTATTATTATTCATAGAAATAAGTTCTTCTGCCATCAATTTAAGATGCTTAGAAGCTTCATCATAAGTTTCTGGATACCAATTCACTATGAGCTATGCTAAATATGCAAAACCAAACTGATGTTCAGATGTAGTCCTACATGGATCAATAGGGTTCCTTACCCATGCACCAACCTCATCATAAACTATGTGGGCCTATTTTGGTTGAGGTTGTGTTGGTTTTATAGGTGATATTTGAATGACTTGTAGCATTGGTGGTGGATAAGCAGGGCATTCCCCCTATGACTCATTATCTAAACTATAGTGACTCTTAAAATAGAAGACGTCTAGACTACCTTGTTCTTCATAAGAAACATTATAAGTTGTGTCTAGCTCTATAGAAAACAAATGGAATATTATCGGAATATGCTGACTTGTAAGCATAAGTTTATTCATAAAAAACACATCTCATCGATAAATCAATTTGATGATATGCCTTCATTTATTCAATATAGCCCAAAAAATGTAGTGAAGATCTTTCCTTTCTATTTTCTTGTGCTTGTCATTTGGGATATGTGCCCATGCATCACATCAATAAATAAATAAATTTATAAATATCAGACTTAAAAAAATACCATTTTTATTTAGGATAAATGTCTTGCACTACTGAGTGGGGACTACTATTTTGAATGTAGTTTACACACCCAACTCCCTACACCCAAAACTGACAAAGCAAGTCTTAGGAATGTACCATATAATTGGGAATTTCCATAGGTGTGTGATTTTTGTTTTGAGTTACATTATTTTTATGAGGGGTGTGTGACACAATATGTTGAGGCTAAATGCCTTCATATTCACAGGAGCTAATCATCTTATGGTTGACAAACTCTGCTCCATTGTTTATTCTAATATGTTTATTTATTTTGTGATTTTTGTGTTAAAATACACTATTTTTTTGAGGGGTATATGACATGATATGTTAAGGTTCAATTCCTTCCTATTCATTAACAAAATTTGCTCAATTGTCTATTCTAAGATGTTTGATTTTTTTCACTGTCAGGTTTTTCATAAGGGCTTTGAAAATATGAATTATTTAAAGACTTCAATTTTTTTCAGATAGTAAACTCATGTTCTGAAAGAGAAATCATGAACAAAATTAAACACATATTTTTGAGGCTAAAAAGAAACACGAGGGGATGACATGAGATCATTGTGAATGAACCATAATTTGTCACTAGCCCTCCAAGATTTTCCTTTGGTAATTGGATCTTTGTCTTATTTTTCAAGTGCTAAACCTTGATAAACCCCATATTTTAAATAAACATTCGATAAACAAAGAACCATGTTGTGCTAATTGAGATCTTATAATGAGTGATAGTTAAGATGACCAAAATGATCATGCCAAATTTTACTCAAGGCATCCAAAATCATGACTTGTAAAGGTTGAGAAAAAACAAAATTATTAAATTTGTACAATATGGATTTATGATCAACCTTTACAATGGTTAAAATAGTGGACTGCTCTTTTTCCTTTTTGATAACAACCTTATTAGGTGTAAACTCAATAGTTTTGACTTCACCTGAAAGTATGGTATGATAGATGGTTAATATGTTTGTATAACAAATAGAATGTGGATAAATTTGTTGAATATTCCATTATTCATCTCAACAAACCCTTCACCTTCAACAACTAGAGGACTAGATTTTCCCTTAAAAAATTTAGTTGTGTAGCTTTTATCAAGAGTGTGAAATAATGAGCCATCATGCACTATGTGGTCACAGGGTCTTGAATCCAAATTCCATTGACACACAAGTGATACATTTATTTTTGCAGAAAACATTGCTTCTACCTTGGATAATGGAGCTACATCATTTTCATCTGAACTTCCAAGTATACCATTTTATTGAAACATTAATGTTTAGCATGATTTGATTTACAAAAAAAAAAAAACTCTTTACTAAATTTTTTATTAATTTTCCTTTTTCCTTTGTCATAACAGTGGGTGAAGAGTTATGTTGAGTTGATTGATTGAATTACACTATAGTATTTTCTTTGCATATTTATTTTGCAGGGACATTACCTTTTATAGGGTAGGGTTGTGATGTGGCATTAGTATCATTGATAATTAATTCCTATTGCTTAGTACTTTTATGCTAGATGTTATAAATGTGAGAATCATTTTGCTTTATTCTCTCCAAAGTTAGTTGTAACATAACTTATCAAAATTTGATGCCATATATGTACTACCCAAATAATCTTTCTATGTGTAGTGATTTCAGATGAATACTTAGTAAGCATGACCTAGTTGTGACAAAACACTCATAATGTGTTAGTCATCAATCTTGGTTAAACCTATCTCAATAAAAAGAAGTTTCAAACACTTGATTTGAGTGATGAAATCCTCAATCTTAGGATAATTGTATGTACTAAGAGCACAAAGATCATTTTCCATTTAACATGCCTTGCTATGATTCCAAAAATATTCTCTAAGATTGTCCAAACTTCTCATGGTTGCATAATGCCCTGAAAATGAAACTTCAATTCAAGAGACACTATATGACCTAAGATATCTTTGGGTCTATCACAGTGATTTTACCATTTCATATATTTTATGAGGTCAATAGGAGAATATTATTTACCCTTTACCATGCAGTAAAGACACTGAGACACACATATATAATTTACCTTTATTTTTGAAGTAGTTTTAAGTGGTGAGGATTAGCTTTTTCTACCATTTCTAATAAATAAATATTTTGTGGTTAAAATATAAAAGAGCCCAATTTTTCTTAAGGGTGTCTTGGTTAATATGTCAAAATAATCATCTTGATAAGAAGATCACAATGGGACAATAAACATATAAGATAGTTTTATTTTGAAAAAGGTATCCTTAAATACATATTAAAATGATAAATTTGATGAGGAAATTATAATAGTATAGTTGCCTCATGAGAAAAAAAAAACATGCTTATTTTAATTCATGTGGAAAAGGTGTTATGTGGTTTTGTTAGGCCACATTTTAGTTGAGATTTCTAAATTCCACACAAATTAAAATTTGACTGTGAAAACCTATTTTCTACCAAATACACTATCAACACTACCTTTTAACTATTATATAACTAAAATTGAGATAGTAGTTTTTAAACTGTAACAAAACTAGGAATTTTAAATATGATACTAAAATACAGTAATAGTGTGAAGATTTGCCAAGTGTACCCAAGATTTATCTTGAATTACAAGGTTAGGTGCATTTGATATGTAGGCTTTTTTTTTTAACAAATCCTATGTATAAATAGTGATTAATCCCAAAGGCACAAACTAAGGAGGGTTTTGCCATACCTAGAGCCCCAATATCACATCTCTAAGGTATGTAGAGAGTAATATTCTGGGGCTAACTTATTGTCAATACACCATAGAATCAAAGAGTTGATGGCTTCCTATTAGGAATCCTTAGCACTTATAATATACGATGAGCTACGTGGAAGTTAAAATCCATATACAACACTACCCAATGCCTAGAAATTAGGGATCCCCTCACTTCATAGATAACAATGAGTCGACTTAGCCAATAATGAATTTTTTTTGTGTTTTAAAACTCCAAGAACACAATTTCTAACCTAGGGGATTTCCATTTAAAAAAATAGTTTTAACTCTTAGTACCTCACTACGTTGACCAATTTATGATCAACGAAGATCCCCTTAGGGATAAATGAGATTATAATATTAGGTATCTATAGTGGAGCCACAAAGATTTGAGCTTGAAACTCATTATGTAGAAAATAAAAAACTCCATATATGAAAATAAAATAGATCAAATATGTAGAAAAAGAGAAAAATGTGTATATGATCTTTATACCTACTATGGGTACAAAAATAAAATATTTGTGTGCTCTAAAAATTGACACTATAAGAGATGAAATTTTTATTGATATGATACCCTGTTAAATTAATAAATTAATTCTTGAATTGTTGTAGCTACCATAAGAAAAACACCCATAGTACATGCAATATATAAATCTAATGAAAGCTTAAAGAAAGATAATACATAGATTTACTCCAAGTAGCATTACTACCTCTTTAAATTAATAGTTCTGACTTATATTTTCTAGTATAACAATAGTAATTTTCTTTCATAATGTACATCACCCACTAACTATCTATGTTATTATATAGATAAAAAAGGAGGCTAAGGTTATCATTAGGGTTTTGGAGAGTGGTTACTTGTAGAATAAGTCTTCTTAGAGATATGTTAACTTACCTATTATTAGTAAAATTTAATTTAAGTAAATATTAGTTGATAATATTATCTAATAATCAGTTATAGATAAGTTTGCACCAACTACTACTTATCCATGCACTATATTAAAAATGACTATTACAAGGTCATATTAAACCATGAAAAATGCATGCATTATTAAATACACCTTTTTAATCAAAGTTAAGGATTTAAGTAAGTGTTAATCTCATTATTATAAGTTGTTAAGTAAAATTAGAATGTATAAGATATGAAATAAGTCACACAAGGCTATTTTAGAACTTACTATTTTTATAAAAATGCTAAAAAGGGAAAGTATTAAGATAAACAACTTAGTTGGATCTTAGATCTGAGAGATTTACAAACAATGACTATGGGATTGTGTGAGGTTACTATGAATCATGAATCAAGTCTCAGCTTTGCTCTGGGATAAGGCCATGCTATTTGGACAAGGCCTACCTATGCACTTGCATCTATAAGGTGTACTAGTGTTCAATAGGGTTTTTACCCTTTGTGTGAATTTTGATAAGTTTGCTTTCATCTGTACATCTTAGTGACTGTGTAAGAGATTTTGGTCTACTACAGAAGTCGCTACATGCCTTCTTCTTCATCAAAACTTTAGCTCAATGATACAAAGGACAAATTTAACAAATATATAAAAAAGAGTTAGGGGTTAAAGTTGTGTTTGACCTCATCAACCTACTTACTGTGTTAAGTGTTGTCTACGTACCAATACTCCAAAGAGGGATCAAACTCTATGTAGTTCTCTCATGCTACAGTGGTGTGCACATGAAATAATTGTGTAATACTATATCTTGGTGTAATTATGGTGTGATTAATTGCTTGAATAATGACTTGAGTCCTTGGAATGGTATTTAGACCTAGCTCAGGGCTCTTTGGGCTATAGGCTATCTAAATTGGGAACAATTGATTCTTTCTTCTCAATGTGTAGTTAGATGTTCTATTGATTTCATCATAGGTTCCTCTAGAGAACAAATGGTTATAAAATGTAGTTTTATAGTAATATTTTTAGATTTCCTCAAATAAGACTTACAAAACATGTGGGATGACTAGTTATGGTAAGTTTGAATTTGAAGAACTAGTTGTTATTTCATCGGAGGACGAAACTAGTGGGATACAAACATTACCTACAAGTGAGATTGTATTGAAGGAGTGAACTTGTCTAATCACTAGGGGTAGTTGAGTTGGAAATGTGAATTAGTCATATAGTGAGTCTAAGTTGTTTAGAATGTGGAACAAGAGTAATTAGTAATCAGATTTATTTTGGGACAACAGGTCATTAATATAAAAGTAGAGGAATAATGGTTCTGAACCATATAATTTAACATAGATTAGGTGTGTATAAAGAGAAGTAATAAGTGCAATTTTTTATATTAAATGTTAATTTAAATGTGTTTACAACTAACATTCAGAGTGTACTTTGAAAGTATAATTATAATGTATTCTGAGAATATTGTCTAAGTAAACATTCTCCTAACCTTTTTCATGTATTGATAGGTTTGATATAATGTCTTCTACCTGATTTAAGTAACCAAGTTCATTTTATTCTATTGATTATTTTTGGAGGCGTCTCTTGACACCATTTTACATCTTGATTGTGTTCTCTTTAGTTTCTTAGGATATATAATTATTGTTTGATTACGGATTTTTATATATTATCTCACATTGTATAGAAACCTATATTTAATTGTAGAGGATATTTATCTTCACATGAGTGAAAAATTGAGGGGATTCATAGTCATTGGAAAATAAAATTTCAAAGCTTCAAAAATGATTTTATCCTAATAAAAGTGTTTGATTGAGATTATTTGTTTCATTGGAAAGTATACTTCTAATTATTTTAAATCACTGGTGAACATTTAACTTCTAGGCATTATTTAAGGGGCAAGAGATCGCAAAGATAGGGCTTATTTTTCCTAGAGTTGAATATCAATATTTAGGGCTTATGGAAGAATTGTCATTTCAAAAAAAAAATAATAATAAAAAATTATTAAATTTAATATATTTTAAAAATATTTAATAAAATTTAGAAATTTACAAAAAAACATCCATGTAATGTGCATCTTCTTATATATAAATTAAAATATGTATGTTTTATTTATTTTTAGAAAATTAAAATTATGTTTGGTGTCAAAAGAACATTATTATCATTGACTTTGAATTGTTAAAAAGTGAGACCCACTATTATGTCATCATGATTTTGAATAAATTATAAAATAAAAACATGTTTGAGGATGATCTTATTCAATATATAAAATATAATGAGAGAGTGAGGAAATTGAGTTTTTGGTTTGTAAATGAGATTGATATGTTAAAGGAGAAGAATATAAAGACTGAGAAGCATGAGAAGCAATGTGTTGATACTTCTACTTTTACAAATTTTGAGTTTGTTGACATTTTTAACTTTACTAATGATTTTTTGAGTTCCCTTATTGTTAATATGCATATATAAATAATGATCTTATTAATAATAATATTGATCATGTTGATAACATGTCTCTTTCTCTTAAAATTGAAGAATTTAAGAATCACATAAAAAAAAAAAGTGATTAGTGCAAAGTTTCTTTAAAAAATGAGTTATACAAGTGGTGGACGTGGAAAGAAATTCTAAGGTATTGTTATTCATATAAAGGCATTTTTCAAAAGGAAGAGAAAAATAATTAGTCATTTATGGTATTCTTAATGTTGGAGTTCTCTGAAGGATTCCTTTGTAAAAGGGAATCAAAGTCTTCAAAGGCTCATCATGATAATGGTGGACTTGGAAAGAACTTCCAAGGTATTGTTATTCATATAAAAGCATTTTTCAAAAGGGAGAGAAAAATAATTAATCATTCACAGTATTCTTAATGTAGCAGTTCTATGAAAGATTCCTTTATAAAAGAGAATCAAAGTCTTCAAAGGCCCTCATGATAATAACAAAATAGGGAAGAAGAAGGAGACATGCTTTCATTGAAACAAGACATGACTTATATATAGGATTGTGTTAGAAAGTGAAGGCATGTGAAGAGGTGAGATTTTAAGTAATCTGATTAATTCATGGAAAGGGATAATTATGGGATTCATTCATAATTTTAAGACAGGGAATTTCAATATAGGACATGTTGGGGTTATTTAAAATATGATGATTATCATGGATTTGGTTATAATAATTGTACAATTTAATAAGAAGAATGATAGCACATTTTTTTTAAATTGAGAGAGAGCATGAAGGAGGAATACACGGAGCCTTTTGGCTCTTGTTATCGATTATTCTTTCTATATTTTGATATAGGTTATAATGGATGTGATGAGAGGGTGTATCTTGACAGGATAAACTCAAACGCTTAAGGATGGTAGATTGTTCCAATTTTGTGGCACAATCATTAATGAGAGATTTATTTAGTAGATGTTTTATTTAGATATTTGATGATTGCTAAAAAATTACTACAATAAGAAAAGTACTTTAGACATTCAAGTTTTACATAACAATTGAGAATATATTTCTATATTACTAAGTATCTAAACAATGGAAAGAGAAAATATTTTAGGTCTCATTCTCAACATGTAGAGGGATACCATGATCATTTGAGGAGATGGTGCAACACTATTGATTATGGATAGGAAAATGCATGATCATGGGATTATTTATGAAGTTCTTGAGTACATAAATCATTGATGATCTCCCATCCCAATTGAAAGGGGATGACAATATAGGTGTGTGTCATACTATGGAGATAACATTATTATGTTGATTATATATTTTTATTATATATCGAGGTATCTTATGATTATTAGTTTTATTGATATTTAATATTTAATGAAGAGTGGTTTCATTGCTGTAGAAGGTCACACTAAGAAAGGATTCATTAATAATGGGTTGATAGTCTTAAAAATTAAGTGATATAAAAATTTAAAATGAATTAATTATATACATACATACATACATATGTGAATGTATGCCATATTTTGGAGATAACATTACCATGTTAATTATATATTTTTATTTTATATTAAAAAAATCCTAATTTTATTGATGTTTAGATATCAAATAAATATTGGTTTCATTGATGTTGAAGGTCACATTAAGAATGACTTCATTAATGATCTTAAAAACCAAGTAATATAAAAATTCAAAATAGATTAATCATTATACCGATAGGTGTTCTTACAAGTGACATCGGAAGTAATTTTATTTAATAACATGAATGTGTTAATGTTTAATTATTTTAAAGTCAATATCATAATAAATAAATAGATAATATACATATAATTATAATTAATTTATATGTAATATATAGATTTTACCACATATTACATATAAATAATTATAACAATGAAATTGTAGAAATAAATTATCATAAAATATATTACCACATCAAAATAAATAAATAGATAATATACAAATAATCATAAATAATTTATAGATAATATATATATTTTACATCATATTTATAAATATTTTATCATAAAAAATATTACCCCATAAAAATATACATAACTATTATATATATATATATATATATATATATATATATATATATATATAAAATTAATTATAAGTAATATATAATTTTGGTACATCATATTTATAAATAATCATAATAATAAATCACAATTAATTTATAAGTGATATATAGATTTTACTAAATATCATGTTGCTCTCTATTTTCTATTTTAAAATTATATTAAATATTTTTTTAGAAACAATTAATAGTTATTTTTATTTTATGTAATAATACGTGTTAGTAATATTTATAATTTAATATGATATAGATAATTTGAGAATGATATTTATTATTATATTTTACATAAATCTATGTAAGATATATATATTAATATATAAATATATAATATATATAAAACTTAGGTCTCAGAAATAAAATGTGCATTGATATTCAAATAGTTTTGAGACAATTATGAAATAAAAAAAAGGTATTTATTAGATGTTTAATCATATAAGAAGTTTCCAATATCCTTTGAATCTTATCAAATTCAAAAGCAAAAGGGTGTTTATTGAATGTTTAGTCATCCTAGAATTTTCCAACAAAATACTTGCTTATATCAATGAAGTTGGATTTATGGAGGGCTGATATTCGATGTCATATTCCATTGCCTCTCCATGCAGTTGGTTTTTAGGGGACATATTAAGGAAATAAAAAACTAGCTAATCGATGTAATGGCCCCTACAAGTTATGTTTAAGGGGGATCTTAAAATATAAAACCTATTTTTATAAGTATCTTTGAGTCTCATACATTTATAGTGTTATTTTTTTTAATTAGGTTTATTAGTTATGTGCAATTAATGATATTTATAGTGTATGGTGTGGTTTGTATTTTGTATGTATAATCATAAAATATTATAATTAATATGTAATTAAAGTCAAATTAGATTTTATATTATAATAATTCTACTTATTCAATTAAATAAAGTTAGTTTTTTTAATTAATTATTATATAAGATGTTTATTGTCACCACCTCACATATAAATTGAGGTGATTCAAACACCTTTACAAATTAGAATTTGTGACAATTTAAATAGGAGGTACATTTTAAATTATGAGTGATGTAGAGGGAGTTATGATCAATTGAAGTCACACTTTGAAAATAGGGTTAATTATATAGAATTTTTCAAAAAAGTCCAAACAATTTAAAAAATACTTTTCACTTTGCATAAATGTTAAATGGAGGCATTTTTGATGCCATTGGAAAATGTGATTCAAATATTTTCAACTACATGTGAAAATAAAGTTTCAAGGCATTATTGAGGGAGCCAAAGATAAAGGGTGATAGGTCAAAGGATTTTTTTAAAGAGTTTAATATCTATATCTAGGGCAATTATGGCAATTATTTGGATCTAAAAATCAATGTGAAGTCAGGCAATTATGGTAGATGTCTGATTCACAATTCATATTTGGTTTGAAGAAAAATGATTAATTATTCAAAATTTTATTTATTTTTTGGTATGTTTGAATTAGAGGTTTTCATAAAATTATTATAAAATGTAGATACAACTTACTTTTGATATCATTTTGTATATAGATTATATTATTTTTTATTGTTTGTAGTATTTACTTATTTTTTGATTATGATTTTTTTTCAATATATTTTTACATGGTTTTAAATTGTAATGTTTACAAGTTGTTAAAAATATATCTATAAAATGTGGTTTTAGAATTATTTTGGACATCATTTTTTATAAAACAATATCATTTTCTTTACACATGTTGAATTGAAGTAATTATTACATCATTAAAAAATAGGCTTGGAAAGATTTCCAAAAAAAAATAATCATTTTGATAATTTTGAGTAGTGATGAGGAAGTTATGACCAATTAAAGTTCACAATATGAAATTAGTTTTATTTTTTTAAAAATCAACAAATTTTTAAAAAAAATCTTAAAACATCCTTGATGAAGGCATTTGCATGTCAATAGAAAGAATGCTTTAAATATTTTCAAGAAATTGTGAAAATAAAGTTTATGTAATTATTGTGGGAGCAAGATATCAAGAAAGATAGGTCATTAGTTTTTCTTGATTTAAATATCAAGATCTAAAGCTTATGAATGGAAGATCTTTAAAAAATCACTTAGATGTAAAAATGTACAAGGAAAAGGAAATTATGATGATGATTTTAAATTTATATTTGTTTTGAATCATAACAAGTAATTTATTTTGTTTTAGTCTTGTTATGTTTAAATTAGGGGTTTTAATAAAATCCTTTTAAAATTTTATTTGTAGAAAATTTTTCGTTGACATAAATATTTTGTAATTTCATGGGTGATTTATGTTTTATAATTATTTTTTTAAAATTTAGTTTTAACACGTGAAATGGTCTAAGAAAGTGTTTGAGACTTCGTGTTAGATTGTAAATTATGTAGAATATGTAAAATATTTTTTCATATTTTTTTTCAAACATAGTTAGGGTTTGTCTATAACTTTCAAGAAAGTAAATTATCCCTTATTTTGAAGGGATCATGTATTTTATGATACATTTTAGTGTTTTTTTCTCATAAGGTATATGCCAAAATCAATTATTTTTCACTCTTTTTTATATTTTTGGAAAAAAAAAAAGATTTTTTTTATTTTATATGAATATTTTGAAATAATTCAATTTTTATTATAAATCCAATATGAGAAAATTTTCACATGCCATCCATATATGATTAGTTTGTAAAGTGTTGAGAAGTTTAAATCATCATTAAAATATTCTCAATAATCTTTCAATCAAATAATATTAATTTTATAGTGAATACAAATAAATATTATAACACCACCCTCAAGCTAAAAATAGGACTTGAGTGTGCCATTCTATAATCAAGCTTAAAATTATAGCATAGGAGAACTTTCAATACCTTCACTCAAGTAAAAAATCATGGCATATCTCTCATATATATATATATATATATATATATATATATATAAACTTACTTGACCTTTAATTAAGTTTAACTATTTAATAATCTCCCTTAAACTAAAATAAGGTTTGAGTGTGTCGAACTATTCTTTGATTATTGAATGTGAATTAATTTTTTAATATTCTTCCTCAGGCCAAATAAGAGGCTTGAGTGAACCAATCCATAACTAACATTGACCTTTGAGTGTACTATAAGCTTATAAATTTTATTTGTGACGGTAATCGACTAGCAAGAAAACATTAGCAAGTCACTTATCGATACTAACTTCAATGATGAACTACTAAACATAAAACTTACCCTTTTTGATTTTTACAAATAATATTTTTTTTAATTAGATCAGCAGGAAAAGAGGGCCCTGAGCCCTATACAAAGCAGTCTCCAGGGAAAAAAGTCCTCAGACATGCCAAAAAACAACATTGTAACATCATAGAAATAGCCAACTAGCCTAAACAATAACAAACCCTGACCTAGTAGGTCGAACACCCTTGACTCAAATGCAGGCGTAAGAAACTTACTTAGGAAGACCTCGCTTCCTCCTTTTGACAATAGTCCAATACTCATTCTTATCTCCAATCACAAAATTAGGAGATGGAGGTAAAAAACCAAATCCTCAGAAGGGAGCGAAGCCTGGGGAAATGCCACAACAATATCAGCCCCATCAACAACCAATTCTTCATTAGGGGGTAGAGCCTGGGGACAGGACACAACAACATTTGCCCCAACAACAAATAACACACTAACAATCGTAGTCTTGATTACAAATAATATTGTTATAACCTTAATTCAATCCTTTATATATATATATATATATATGACTGTAAATAATATATTATGTAAAAAATATAAAATATATATGACAATTAATATTTTAAGATAAATATATTGATATAGACCTTCACTTAAAATGGTGTGATGACTATAACCAACAATAGTCTTTACATATAAATTCAATACAATTTTAACAAAAAAATATGATGATTATAAATGGATTTACTCAACAATTATTATTAGTATTTGTTGTGTAGGGAATTATTTTATTTAGTTTTTTATTCTATTAAATTAGAAAATAGGAGCTTTGGTGCTCATACAGATATAAAATTCTCCATAGAAAATTGCCTTTGCTTTGATCAGCTGAAACACTGCAAGTGACAATTGTCCTCCAAGTATCCTAATATTTCTGTGATCCATGTCATAGAGTCTAGTTCAACTTCTTTCGTTAGCATCAGGAAAGTTCCTGTAGGCATTGACTAAGAAATATTTTGACAAAATTTTTTCAATAGCAAGCCCAAGAAGTTCTTTGATTCGGGTCTCTACAGGGATAAGAAGCCATTCTTTCATTGTTTCTTTTTTTTGCTGAGTAAGATTTTTTGGAATAGTATCGTAATCAAAATTATCAGATCCTTCATCACCCTGAAACATCAAAACATGATTCATACAAAACTTATGAGAATACCAGTTTGATCCTTCTCTAGACATCAAATCAGCCAAACAATTAGTAGTTCCTTTCTTGTATTGAACATCATACTCAAAGTTAGAAAACCATATTGCCCATCTAGTCATTATCTGGTTTCCAACTTACTAGGTGTGGGGTTTTTAATCATATATTCAAACTGTAATAGATCTATCCTTAAGAGGAATTTCTTTGGGAGCAAAAAGATGCTTAGTTTGAACATGCATAGTTAAGCTGCTAATAAATTCATTCTTAGTGGAATGGTAATTATTTTGAGGGAAGTTCTATGTTCCACTGTAATAATAGCAGACTTCTTCTCTACCATCTTTAGTTTTTTCTAGAAGTATTCTGCGATATGCTTCATCTGAAGCATCTATTTCCAAAATCATTAAACCTTCTTCTGGCAGTTTGAGATTTGGTAGTCCTTTAACTTTTTTCTTGATTCTTTTGATTCCCTGTGTCATTTTAGTCATCCATGGGCTTGAGTCTTTTCTTAACCCTTTTTGCAGTATTTTCCTATCTTTGGCTTGATCTTTATAGAATAGAGAGCAGTAATTCCGAGGTCCAAGGAATCTTTGTAATTAGAGTTTTGTCTTTTATTTCATCTGGGAATCTTTCTAAAGACTGCAAAATATGGAGTTGTAATGTAATCTTAATTTGACATATATTTAACCCAAGAAATTCAATCTTTGTTTTACCTATCTCCATTTTTTTATCACTTAAAACCAGCCCATTCTGGTTACAAAGATCATCAAATTCTTTCAAATGTATAAGATGACTATTTAAATCTTTTGAAAGAACTAATATATCATCAATATAGATAGCAAAATGCTTAGCATGGTCAAAGATTCCATCCATCTTTTTTTAAAATTCAGAGGGAGCATTTTTTAGGCTGAAACGCATAACCTTCCACTCATAATGCCTATCTAAGACTGGTAAGATAAATGCAGTTTTATAGGTATCTTTAGGTTCTACTGTAATTTGCCAAAATCCACTTTTCAAATCAAACTTAGAAAAAACACAACATTCCTTCAGCTTGTTGATAAGAATAGTCTTGTTAGGAATTGGATGTCTGATAGGTATAAGCGAATCATTGAGCTTTTTATAATTTATTACCAGTCTCATCTTCCCTCTTTTTTGTTATAAGTGTTTATTTACATAGAATGTAGGAGAAGCTCATTCACTATAGCTTCTATCTGTATCAAATCCTTTTGCAATAATTCTTTGATCTTTTCTTCTCCTATTTTAACTTGAGAAGGGGAGAAAGGGATAGTGTTAGATTTGATACCTCGGGTATGATCAATGCCAGGTTTTAGATCAAGAGAAATAATATATTTACACTTATCCCAAAACCTTCTGGGATCATCATCACAAAATCCTTTGATCTTTGTTATGACAGTATTTAGGATATATTTTCTCTCTTAAATATCTTGTATTGTCCTGTAAATCTTC
Source organism: Torreya grandis (assembly GCA_037957365.1). Taxonomy (NCBI): domain Eukaryota; kingdom Viridiplantae; phylum Streptophyta; class Pinopsida; order Cupressales; family Taxaceae; genus Torreya; species Torreya grandis. Next base: position 3,629,480 of record JARHVA010000208.1, read on the forward strand.
ATATGCAATTTTTTATCTTCTTCTTCATGGGGTCTTGTGGTAATTCTTATAGTTGCATGGGTTTTTCTAGGAATTTGGTGTTCATTACCAAAGAAGCTTAAAGACAAGTATTAGAAGTGACACAGTATAAGTCATAAATTGATTCAGGAAGTTCTTTCCTAAAATAATATCTATTGACATCTTATCGAACATCCATAATTTTACATATGCCTTAATGCCATTTGCTTCAAGTAGTACCCTAGGAGCAACTTTATTTATAGTAGTCCTTGACCCATTGACATCAACAAAATCTAATGAAGCATCTTATCATATATACTTTGGGATAGCTCCATGCTTTGCAATACTCATATTTACTCCAGTATCGATTAAAAAATCTTGGGTTAATAAGCCATTGTTTGAATCAATGATGTTTACTGAGATAATGATTTCTTTTTATTCTCTAGCATAGAACCATCCTTGATTAGGAGGAACTTCTTCAGGGCTATTTTCTTCTATAGAATCTTCAGAACATTTTATTAATTCATTAATATCTTGAGAAGTAGATTCTATTTTTTATTTAATAGCTCATGAGGATTTCAATAGGAGGCTTTTGGTATTTTATTAGGATCTTTGTGCTTGGATTCTCATTGTAACAATGTTTTAACAACAATGACTGTACTAGGTGCCTCATGTATCATTAATGCTTGAATTGTTTTGCATTGAATGTGAGGGTGTGAAGAGGACATTTCACGTCATGGTGATGTTGATAGATTTTCTTGGTGTCTGTAGTTACATAACTTATCCTTATCACTGTATTTTTCATGTTGAAACCAAATGATGTTGTTTATAAAGATATTTTATAAAAAAATTATCATTAATTTTAAAGCTTAACGGATTTATTTTGAAAATAATATTTATTTATAGATAATTCATGACTTAAATCTCATCCTATGGCCTTGATTGTCCACATGTCTTAATCATGTAGTCTTGAGGTAAGGGGGTCATAAATTATCAGAATAAATCTTTGTTATGCGAGTGGTTTCCTATGGAATTGGTGGATGCATTAGATATTTTAATACACCTTTATGTCTACTCAAGTCTGAAAGATTTTTATCTTTACTTTATCGCTGCTAAATGGTGAAATAATGTGTAGTATGTCCTCACTAAACTTTAGGGCTTCTTTCTCTTCTACCTTTATTGTGTCCACTTAAAGTGATACACTTGGAAATGCAATCTTCCATTTCTTCGTAGTCATAGGCTCAAGGGGACATGAAGTTATATTGAAAAATATTATTTAATCACACACAATACTTTAATAAAATTTGTGACATAAAGAAAATACATGTAAATTATCCTAGCATCATGGGGTCATAAAGACATATAGTGTATTTTAATTCAATGTGGCCTCACTAAACTTTGTGGATGCATTGAAGCTTTAAATTCACTTTATATTCACATGTACCCACTTTCTCTAGTACAAAAAAAATAAAGCACCAATGATCACATATTTTATATAAAGCATGATTAATATATGTGATCACCATAAAAGTCAACTCTTAAACAAAGGACACTTAGTGTGTTAAATGGAGTCAAGGGAGTATGAAGAATTCAAAACACAATTTAAATCTTTGAGTTGTCAAATAAAAAATGTGGTAGTCAGAACGAGATCATATAATGGCGGAGTCATGTAGTTTTACAAAACATAATTTAGATTTTGAAGTAAAAGAGGCCTCCATGGATGTATTAACATATGAAACTTATTTAAATTATGACTAAGTCCGTTTGATACAAATATCTCTATAAACATAAAAATAAAGTTAACTTTAACTTTGGATATATGTCATGGCCACAAATTAATATAGTTTTTTATAAGGTAAGAAAACACATGGTCATCATAATAAAATAATGGAGTCATGAAGGTCACATGTAACTATTGTATTCACTTTTCCCATTAGTTGACTTTGGAAAATGTGAAAACAAATATTTTTTCACATACTTAAGCTTTAATGTTAACTTTTAAATATATATATTATATTTTCAAAAATAAAAAAAACTAAAATATTTCTTTTAGTTTTCTATTGGTTAGAAGACAATAAAGAGACTAACTATTAATTATTCCTTTATGTTTGATTAGATCTAAATCTCTTTTCTCTTTACATATATCTTGGCCACATGGTGGAATCCTATGTGGTATGTCCTCATCAAGTTCTAAGTCTTAATTTTCTTTACCTTTATAGTGTCCACTCAAAGTGATTTAGTGGTATGTTCTTATTGTCTCACAGTCATTGAGTCATTGATTGGACCTCAAGCTTTTGAATTTATTTATTTAATTTTTACATATCTGTTGAACTTTAGTCCTCACACTATATTTTTTTGATTTGCACCTTCCCCTAAATATTTTATTGTGAGCATATCTAAAAAAAAAAATGAGATACTTTTAATAAAGTTGTGATATTAGAAAACAAAATATGTATCAAGGTCATGAGGTGACAAAGTACCAATTTTGTTATTAAGGTGGTTTCCATGAAATATGGATGTGTTGAAATATCAAATCCAATTTATTTCCACATGCATTCGATTTTTCCCACACATAATAAATAAATGTACATAACAATCAAATTCAAAACATTATAAAGCATACACATAACACTTTAACTAGTGATATAACAAAACATGTGTTAATCAAAATGAGGTCATCGAATAACGAAATCATGGAATTAGATTGTGAATTAATGGCAAGCTGTGTATAAATTTCTTATTAGTCACCCTCAAAATTTTGCATGTTATAGATTTATTGATCCACAACAATGACTTCCTCCTTGAATGTGACTATGAAACTATTTAGGCTCACTATGAACTCTTCTATAATTATCAAGTCACCATCTTCTGCGCATAGTTATGGCATGTTAAAATCTATGAAGAAATAAATAATTTTATCTGAAAAAACATCTATTTATAATATCGTGGCTATGATTTGATGTAGTATTTCTTCAAGTGAAGTCCTAGTGTGAGATGCAAATCTTTCACATAAGCTAATATCAAACATGTGCATAATCATTTTGTCGAGAAGCAATCCATACTTGACCATTGTGGAAATTTTGGTGCTTCTTGATTAAGTTTTTGATCATTTCCTATAAATTCTATGTACTTTGCTTTCTTGGACTTCAAAACATTCACTATGTGTTTATCCCAATCTTCAGTATGTAGATTATAAAAATTGGATGTCACTAGTGAATTATATTAATTATCATATTTTCCATATCCAACTCAATTTCAATCCAAATTAAAAAGGCCATTGTGTATCACATCTATTTTGTCCATTAATGTTTTTAATTAATGGTATGTGGCATAAAAATTAACTATTAATTAGCTTCCAAAATTTGCATGTTATAGTTTATTAATTTGTGGGTCTATGGCCTTAGTCATCTTGGATAATATTGATTGTACACATGCCACCATCATATAGTCTTGAGGTCACAAAGTTTCAATGTTTACTCTTGTGTTCACTTCCTCCCATCCATTGTGTGGATGTATTTAATTATTAATTCTTCCTTTATGTTTACTTAGATATGAATGTATTTTCACTTTAAATATGTCATGACCATGTTGTGGAACCCTACGCAGTGTATCTTTGCCAAGGTTTAAGTTTCCATTAACATTTACATTTATTGTGTCCACTCAAAGTGATGCATGTGGAATTTTCTTATTGTCTCGCAGTCACAGGGTTGTGTAGTGCCTAAATCTTCTAATATATTTATGTAATGTTTATGGATACATTGAACTTTAGTCTTAACTCTATATAATTTCTAGAGAGTTTATGACACTAGTTGTATCTGTTGATATGACTATCTATATGTCTCAATCCCATAGTCTTGAGGTAATGGGGTCACAAAGTAGCAAAAGTAATATTTGTCATGTAATTCATCTCCTTTGAAATTAATGAATGCATTGGATCTTTTAATTCAGCTTTATGTTTTCTCAAGGTTGAATGTTTTTTTATCTTTACTTTCATCACAACCACATAGGGAAATCTTACTTGCTATACCCTCACTAAGCTCCAAGTCTTCATTCTCTTCTACCTTTATTGTGTCAACTGAAAATGATACACATGAAAATATTTCATTGATTCATAGTAACTAAGTCACGGGGACATGGAGTTATATTCAATAATATTTATAAAGCACATACAATACTATTAAAAAAAATCTACGATATAAATAAAACAAGTGGAAATCATTCTGGGATTGAACAGGGCCATGGAGACACGAAGCATCTCTTTTCTTTCAATGTGGCATCCATGAATTATACAGATGTATTGAAACTTAAAATATACTATATATTTGCATGCGTCTACTTTCTCATGCACACAATGAATAAAAGTACCCATGATCACGTCTTTTTAACAAAAAACAATTAATATATGCAGTGATAAAATTAGTATATATATTTAAAATAAATTTATTTGAAAACTTGTATAAATATTAATATAATTTTATTATTTTTTTAAATTAATTAAAAATATACAGACTTAATATAACTATATTTTTATATTAGATTTGAAAAAAAAAAATCCTAAAATGGATTCTAATTTAAAGATAAATTTCTTTATAACGGTGGCACATCAACTAATAATAATAATAATAATAATAATAATAATAATAATAATAATAATAATAATAATAATAATAATAATAATAATCATCATCATCATCATCATCCACACTACTTAAAATATTTTATTTAACTAATGGATAAATATAAACCTTTTTTTTTTCCATTCGTTTTTTAAATTATAATATATTATGTAAATATAACCATTATTCTAATAATTATTTTAACAAAAAATTTATTCAAATAATTTTTTGAAGTTATAGATATTTTTCCATGTGAGTTTTCTTTTGTCTTCATACGATCATTTTTTTTTAAAATAAAAAATCACATAAAATAATCTGAAATATTAAATATAAAAAATTTAACACATTTTTTTCTTATTTTTTTTAATATAGCTACATATATTTCTAAAAAACAAATGTTAAAAATAAATATAAAAATATTTTAATCTCAAGAGTTGAGTGGTGGTCGACCGATCCTATTTACTACACTAGTGTGACAAGATGCACGAAGAGGAAAAACAACTCACTGCATCACTATAACATTAATAATATATTATTAGTTGTCACGTTATTTTTATTTGATTTTATATGAAATAAAGAAAATGAAAGAAGTTTAAATTTTATATATATATATATATAATTTTTTTGAAAATATAATTAATTAAATATAATTTTAAAATTATTATTTAATCAATATAATTTAAAATAATGAATAGCAAATATAAAACTATAGGAACTTTTTATCATATGAATATCATTAGAAGTTTATCATTAAAATGCACTATCATTAAATAATAAGTTATGAGTTATAATTAGTTTCAATAAACAGGCATACAAAATATTTTAATTTATGATATTATAAAAAAAAATTTTATATATATATATATATATATATATATATATATATATATATTCTATAAATTTATATAATAATATTTATACATGATGAGATAGATTTATAAAATTAATCCCTAACAAATTTTATGCATATAAATTAAAAAATGATATGTGAAAATATGAGATTATAGTAAAACTTCCTCAAAATTAACCCCTAACAAATTTTAAGCGTATAAATTAAAAAATGATATGTGAAAATATGAGATTATAGTAAAACTTCCTCAATCAAATACATAATTTATGTTAAGAATACCATAAAATTTTCCAAAATATTCATACAAAATCTGGGCTACACTTAAATTTTTCCTAAACAATCATATATGCACCTGCAAATTTATAAATTATTATATACATTATAAAACTATAAATCAATGCAACTTTTCTGAAAAATGATTAAGTAGAAAATTTTGGATTATTAAATAATGTTATTTAATTATAAAAGACTGTTTTAATATTAAAAAAATTATTGACATTTTATATATATATAATATATATAAACATTTAATAAGTTGAATATTCATTAAATTTTTATTCATTTTATTTCGAAATTATATGAATACATGAAAATGAAAAAATATAAATAATCACATATACAAAAATAAGTATGAAGATTTATCGTGCTAGGTAAACTTAAGAATTTTATAAATTTTTTGATATCAAAAATATGATTTTATTGAAATTGATAAATATAATATCTAGATTGTTGTTTGTTTGCAGTCAATTATTTAGATATATTGAACAATATTTATAATATTTTAAATGATATAAATTAAAATAGTATATATATTTTTAAAAATAAATAAAAAATTTTATTCTAAATTTTTTATATTATAATTTTATTTTTTAAAAAATTATATCATTCATTATACATAATTAAATATATATAAAAAATTAAAAATATCATATACAAAACAATTAAATTATTTATATATATTTTTGAATCAAATCAATTATTTATATATATAAAAGATAAATAAACATTAAAAAAATTAAATATTGAATTATTTTAATTAATCAATTCCCACCTTAAAATAATGAAATTCAATATAATAGTAAATAATTCCTTAATTTATATTTAATGTTTTTGATAAATTTTATTAGTAAAATATATCAATATTATAAGATTTAATATTTATTTATAAAAAATTATATTATAATTTTTTGATTAAAACTTATTTTTATATAGATTAGATGTACATATTGTCTCTTTAGTTTATTATCAAGAATCAATGGATATCTATTTTATTAAATTCTTCGGAATATGATCTTGATCTCATCTTTTTTTGGCATCTCTTAAGATTTGTACCTTCAATAAATAAGTAAGCAACACTTTTTTATTAATATTATAAGATTAAATATTTATTTATAGAAAATCATATTATAATTTTTTGATTAAAACTTATTTTTATATAGATTAGATGTACATATTGTCTCTTTAGTTTATTATCAAGAATCAAGGGATATCTATTTTATCATATTCTTCAGGTTATGATCTTGATCTCATCCTTTTTTGGCATCTCTTAAGATTTGTACCTTCAATAAATAAGGAAGCACCATTTCCATCATCTTCACCATTAAATTACAATCCACTTGATAATTTATATTATTTTAATAATAATTAATATTTTTTATTATATAATTTAAAATTAAATCCTTATCTTTATATAAAATATCTAAAATATTAATTATTATTAAAATAATATATATTAAATTTAAAATTAAATCCTTATCTTTATATAAAATATCTAAAATATATGATTGAAGGCTAAACAACTTTAAAAAGAAAGAATTTTTTTTGACAACCCTAAAAAGCCACTACTAATGAAAAATAAAGACAAGCCAAATAAATGCCATAACAAAGAGAGCCTACAAAATCAGAGCTACACACCAGGGCAAAATATGCAATTGCAACAATAAAATACCAAATAAAACCATCACCCTCACCAAAGTCACTACAAAACATAACACTAACAAAGTGGTTTCCAAAAGCCCAGTGATATCATCCACATAAAGAGTCAATTTTTTTAGACTAACTTAAATTTCAATAAAGGCCATATCCTTCTTTACCTCACACCGAAATAATTTTAAACTAGCAAACATCAAATATTTTGAGAATTCCTTGCTAAAATATCAAGTAATTAATATACTTTATTTACTTTTTCATGAGTAAGACTTCTTTAATAATGATATTCGTATACTCAAATTTAATAACTATCGAGCTCTAAAGAATCAATTACCCTTACATTTACATAATCAGAAAAAATAAATAATGGTGATCCCAACATAAATACCCATTCCTTCAATAACATCGTCAACCCCACCTTACTTTAAAAAAAACATATTTTACCTTCTTTTTCATTGATAAGACTTTAATAAAATGATAACTAACAACATATGATGTACCACGTATATCTTCAACTTCATTTGTCATCAAAAATAATTTTATCTTAAAACATATTTTATTTAAAAAAAGCTATTAATTTTTTTAATATAATTAACCTTTAAAAAATACAAATTGTAATATATATATTATCTTCAGGAGTTTAAAAAATATATACACATAAATTATAGATTAAGTAATTTCATTAAAGAATAGATTAGGTAGTCTCACTTGTAAATAGATTATAGATTAGGTGGTCCCAATTGGTCCCTCCCTGGATGCCTATAACTCACACCAACATTTTTAATTATACCAAATTTAACATTGTCTGAAACTAGTACACTCTCAATCCAACGTTTTACTGAAACTTTCATCAGTGCATTGTCGGTGAAACTTGAACACTCTTTATATAAATTATTATATGCTAATCCTATGATTAGAGCGGGTAGAATTTACTATTTTAGGCATGACACATCTTAATACTTAATTTGGGAGCATATATGCATGACAATCTTTTCAAAAGCCTAATGACCTGTAACATAGCTTTCAAACTAAAGTTGCATGCAGGTGGGGGAGCATATTTGAGAGGGAACAAGTTTTCAAAAATAGGCCGGTACCATTACTGATCGATAGACTCTTGACTGGCAAAGAATAAGTTCCAAAAACAACTATACATGGCCGGAGCATCATTGAAAGGGTACAAATAATAGAGTGGCCCTGTACTGAGACATATATATGGACTCTGAATGGACAAGCATGAGTTCCAAAGACAAATATGGATTAAAGGTGGAAAACAATGAATGGTCCGTAATAAAGGAGATGTCAGTTCATCCTCAATTAAGCAAAGACCGATGTTACAAGTTGCATTACCTGCTTTTAATTATATATTATTATTCTAATAACAGTAGTAAGAGTAATAATAATAGAAAGGAGGATTTAGCAGTAGGGTTTGAGTGATTTGTCAGTTTTTATGTAGATTTAATATCTTTAAGAGTAAGAGATCAGTTATTTTTGCATTTATTAAATTTCGTTGGACCAAATTTCAATTCCTGATAAAAAAGTAATTTAAACTTGTTTTATACATGTTTATAATATTAGAGATAGTTATAATTAGTGCTTGTAATTGGAGCTATTCATCGGATTTAGGATACTTAATCATTTAAAAAACTCTAAATCGATAGACTAAACCTCCATCCCCAATTATTCAAAAAATAGTTAAAAAAAATACTTCTAAAAAGCAAATAAAAATATAAAAGAAAATGCAACAATTTATGAGGAAAACGGTGTCATGAATGGCCAACAAATACATTAATGTCTTATGATACGAGTGTTGAAATGGGCAAAGCATGTTTGCCCGTGCCAGTCCTTGAGAGACTTTATAATACCATTAAGAGTGCTCTCCAGGACGTGGTAGATTTCATTCCACAGAGTTTACATTAACACAAGGTACACTTCTTCACGTGAAAGAGGTATAAATGACAGCAGTGATTTTACTGGATTTTGGATTTTGCTTCAAATTAAGCACTCGCGTATATTGGTGTGTTACATTTGTACTGATTTATGGCACAAGAAACTATAATTTATTCCATTTGGTCTGCATATGGATTAAAAATTAATATCATATCATGTAGTATGTACCATAAAAGCTGTGCCTCGGAATTTCGGTAGATTAAGCCGAATACACGCCGTGGTGTATCGACAATATAATTGTAGTGGCTTGTACCTGAAGTTGACACCCGGAGGGCAATCAGTACCTTTTTTCCCATTATAGTTCAGAGGGCCTTTCTTAGAAAGTGGAATATACTTATCATGAGTCAAGTCTTTCCATGTTATTTTGTTCGTTTTTGTGGGGTTGCATTATATTGTTCTATTTTAGGCATCCCTAAAGCAGAGATTGTTGTTGTTCCTATTGTTTGGCTGAAGTTTAGGTATAAAAATAAACTGGACTCGTTTTTTTAACATTTTTTTTCTGGATCTGATCTGATCTAGTGTGTCACTGTGTGGGTGCGTGCACATTGATTGAGAATGGTGCGGGGAAAAACTCAGTTGAAAAGGATTGAGAATGCAACAAGCAGGCAGGTTACATTCTCCAAGAGAAGGAATGGATTGCTCAAGAAGGCATATGAGCTTTCTGTGCTCTGTGATGCAGAAGTTGCCCTTATCATTTTCTCTCCGAGAGGAAAACTCTACGAGTACTCCAGCAACAGGTATTCTACCATTTAGGGGAAAAAAAACTAAAAGAAAATATGGATGTGTATGTGTATGTGTATGTTCGCCTTAAAATGAATAAAATAGAATAGAATGGAATGACCGCCGTTAAATTTATTCTATGTTTGCTTGCATCAGTGTTTGTGATTTTTTTAATTTCTGTCTTTGGTTTTAATCTGCTGATGATGTACGAGAAAACTAAAACGGAGACTTACTGCATAACATATATAAACTGCGGGGAAAAAAATTGTGGATGTGAAATTGAAATAGTTTTTGAAACAAAATTTGGTATTGGGTACGAAATGATTGAGTTATCCACGGTGGAATTTTGTGGATTTGAGTGTAGATTAGGTCATATGGGATTTTGGAGCGTCCCAGGTTGAGAAGTAGACCTAGGAAAAAGAGTAGTTTTATCCCGTTAGAACAAGACCACACATAAGGTCCTAAGATTTATTGCTCAGGCTGAAATTGGCTGGATTTTGGTGATTGCCAATCCGTACGTCTTTGAATATTCTTTTCTTCACATAAGACAGTGTGTACAGATGAACAACTATCTTGAGGTATTATCGATTACACACAGCTCAAGAAAAAGATACTAAAATAGGTGTATATCTACGGGTATGTCAGGTGTTTATTGGTTTAAGTACGAGTCAAGAGCCAAATACTGAAACTATTAATCTGCAAGTTGGTGGGAGGGTCAAATTGTAAGGGTAACGGTACATCACAAGTACATAAAGGCCATTCTGTAGAGATTACCAAATCAATTGGGATTGAAAAGATGGTATATCTGTTATCATAAATCTGTTTTTTTTTTTTTTTTTTTTTGTTTTGCATTTTAATGGAGAGAAACCTAATAAAAACCAGTTGGAAACCATCTTTTCTTAACTGTTTTATTTCATTTTATTTTTCTTTTTATAATATTTAATTATATAAAAAATATAAAGGGTTTTTAAAGATTGCATATAAATAATGTATATATGTATCTCTTTACCAGATATCTGGGCTTTTATTTTCACTTTTTTATTTTAAGGGAAAAAATTGAAATGGCTAAGAAAAAACAGTTTCCAACGGGTTTGGGGTTTTAGTAACTGAAATGCAAAAATGAAAATGAAAATATCAGATTTATGGTAACATATTTCTAGTTATTGTGAAATAAAAAGAACAGATCAGATTTCTGGTAGCATAAATATATATACAAATTTATTATTATATAATAAAAAAGTCAAATTTTTGGTAATGTAAATATCTATACATGTTTATAATATTAGAGATAGTTATGATTAGTGCTTGTAATTAGAGTTATTAATCGGATTTAGGATATCTAATCATTGAAATGGGAAACAAAAAGAAAAGGTCAGATTTATAGTAATAAGATTTTGGGTGTTGAAATGTAAAATAAAAGGAAAAGGTTACATTTATAGTAACATAGATACATATACATATTTATTATATTAGAGAAGGAAAAGATCATATTTATAGTAACATAAATACACATACATGTTTTATATGGTAGAGAAGAAAAATGTCAAAATTTTAATAACATGGATACACATATATGTTCATTATATCAGAGAAGAAAAAGGTCAAATTTATGATAATTTAGATACACATACATTTTTATTATATTAAAGAAGAAAAATGTTAGATTTATGAAACATATGTACACATACATGTTTATTATATTAGAGAAGGAAAAGCTCAGATTTCTGGTAAAATAGATACACATACATATTTATTATTCTAGAGATAATATTTTTGGTAACATAAATACAATGTTACCGGTTCCTTTTTGGTTCTGGGGCGGGTTTGAAGACCCTGGTTCATCAGTATGACGTTTTTTTTTTCCTTGGGTTATTGAATTCGTCCATACAAAAAATATATAAAATATAGAAATTATAACCTATTACATAGGAAATTAGTGACATTGTCATTAACCATATAATATGCATATTGATATAAAAAATAAAATATGAAAATAATCACAAAATACCGAAAATAGTAAATACTAACCGAATGTCAAATGTCAGGATAATCATTAAACATAAATGATAAATATTAAACATTAATAATTATGATATTATCCAGTGACTGTAATTAAATACATCAAACTTAAAAGTCTTAAAACTTAAATGTTAACTTAAAGTCACTAATAATGACTCATAATTTTTAGTGACTCAGCTATGAACCCTTAAAAGATACAGGTGCTAGGTGTTTGTATAATTGTTTGAACTTTATGATTTATACATAACTAATCTACATGTAATCCCTAGCATGCCCAGTTAAATCAAAGTAATTTCAGTTGACAGATTAGCTTTGAAATGCCACATCTTATATATGAAGAGTCAAGATAATGAACGCTGTCAACATCTAGCTTATGATTTCCTGATTGAATGTCGTTGATGGATGTGGATTGCATTATGTATTCCATTGCAAATTGGCCATCTATTCTGAAAATCAGTTGACTGGCCTTGGCCAGTGTCTTCCAAATCCTCAATTAATGCTTCAAGTGAAGTTATTTTCTTTCTTCTTTCATATATTTTATTTTAAGGGTTCATAGCCGAAGCACTAAAAATGGAAAAAAAAAAATGAAAAAATATGTTTTTGACTGCTGATTCTCTGTTCCACTGCTCAGGGTTCGTTCCAGAAGAATCTGAGGTGCACCCAGGTGCCCAGGGACGAACCCTGAGTGTTGGGGCAGTGAACCAAATCTCGAAACTGAACCTGATTCGAACCTGGGTGTCCAACGCAGCCCAAAAGACATGAACCGGTAACGTTGCATAAATAACTATACATGTTTATAATATTAGAGATAGTTATAATTAGTGCTTGTAATTGGAGCTATTCAACGGATTTAGGATACCTAATCATTGAAATGCGAAACAAAAAGAGAGGGTCAGATTTATAGTAACAAGTTTTTGGGCATTGAAATGTAAAACAAAAGGGAAATGTCAGATTTATAGTAACATAGATACATATACATATTTATTATATTAGAGAAGGAAAAGGTCAGATTTATAGTAACATATTATATATATATATACATGTTTCATATAGTAGAGAAGAAAAATGTCAGATTTTTAATAACATGGATATATATATGTTTATTAGATTAGAGAAGGAAAAGGTCAAATTTATGATAATATAGATACACGTACATGTTTATTATATTAAAAAAGAAAAATGTCAGATTTATGATAATATATATACACATACATGTTTATTATATTAGAGAAGGAAAAGCTCAGATTTCTGGTAACATAGACACATACATGTTTATTATACTAGAGATAGTCATGATCAATGGTTCGGTTCAGATAGATTATTGGATGCAACATATGGTACATATCCAGTCATATATAGTTGATTATCTTTATTGATTATCGAATTCCAATAATTTTTTATTGGAATTATGGATTGAATCTAGGATACCTAACTGAACCAAAGTATAGTTGGATACAATTAATCCACTTAACTAACTTATCTATATCTCATTGATATTTTATGTTCTAATACTACCATAAAAATTCATAAAAATAAATTAGAACAATCACTATCATAAAAATTCATAAAATAAGTTATAGCAGTAAAATTAAAATATATTAATTTATATATCCAAAGAGATTGAAATAGGGAAAAAAAAAAAAAAAAAAGTTTTGTACCAGGGTTAAGGTGTTTGGGCATTGAAATGCGAAAAGGAAGATAAAGGTTAGGGTTTTGATAGTGGAGAAAAATATATATTATTATTGAAGGGTGCATGTACTAATACAATATGCCCTGGGTATTGCTATACGATCGATACGTTATTGGATATATCCAAAGTATTGTTAGACAATTGTGAATACATTCCGATTTGTTTTGAGAAGAACCTAGACAGTGAATAAGAATATGTTCCCTAAATTTCAATTCCACCTGGACTACTACGTTTTGGGCTAAGCTAAAATGGGGACAGCGCGAATCCTATATGCTAAAATGACATTAAAATATAAGAGAGAGCAAGTGTAGGTGAAATTCTATAATTCCATGCACTTAAATGACGCATCATAGTTTGTTAGGATATTTCTTCAAAAAAATTCAGACAATAATAGGGTTCACTTGAATGTGAAAAATGACAACATATTTAAATTGGATGCATGATATCTTACGCATGATAGGTCGAGATATATGACTAAATATATTTGATAAATGAAGTGATAGAATTGAAACTATTTTTTTTAATCCCGGTCACTCTTTGAATGTTACGATCTTCCAATACTTAGTATGCCTTCAGCTCTAAGTGTTTTTACCATGTTTTACCATAAATTTGATTGCCATTAAATAAAACCAACACAAATTTACAAAGAAATAAAAAGAATTTAGAATTCACGAAGCTTTAAAAAGTGGATGGAGCATTAGTGTGGTTAAGGGGCATAACTAGGAAATTATAAGGCCCTTCGTGTACTCAGAATTCAGACTTAGGCATATCTTCCTCCCCTTTCAATTTTGATGATATCTTCAATGCAAATCTAATTTAGTTAAAAAAAATAACACCATGTTTAATTAATATAATATTTTATTAATAATAAAAAAATTTGAGAGTGAGTTTGTTGAGTTTTATGTAATTTAAGAATATTTTCTATGATTCATCCTTCTCTTCAACCATGATATCTAAAAATGAGTAGGAACCTTGTTCAGATGAAATTTTTTTGGATCAGAGACTTCTTTTACCAACTTTTTAATTTCAAAAGTATGTTCATAAGGATGATGATAGGGTAAGATATTAAGAGGATTCTTTGAAATCAATTCAATGACATGATCATGATCGTTAGGGTTGAACCCTTGGGTTCTTAAAAACTTGTTGATGATGTCGAATGATCTCTTGATAATCTTGAAGAGTTTAATTGTATACCTCGTATGCTTTAAATGAATGTAGTTATGCCACCATACTATAAGATCCATTTGTGAGAAACTTCTCCATCCTAAAGAAAATTATTTAATTTGGAAGTGATTGCATCCCACAATTTTGTATAATCTTTATCCATTTTAAACGAAAGCCAAAAACAAGTCATGAACGTTCAAAGATATTGTCATTAAATATTTCAACCATTATGCTTCCAATACCACATCTATTACTCCAAGGAGAATGGAAAACATTTTTAATTCAGGATGATATTCCTCATAAGAGAGTTTGATATGATTAAGCCCTCAAAAGATGGTATCTTCCCATCAATTATCATAATAGGAAAAATTAAAAATTAGAAAACAAAGAGATTTAATGCATTTGATATCTTTCTATCAATGAAGTTGTATGTATTACATGTATTCATTATAGTTTTCACTCCCTCTTCTTAATATATTACATGTATTTATTATAATTTTCACTTCCTCTTCTTAATATACCTCACAATTTTGATTGTTTGAGGTGTTTTATCCCATTTAATAAGGTGATAATGGTGATTTCCTCCTCTTTTGAATTATGGTCTTGTTTCAAAACTATTTATTCTACATTTATATCTTCCTCCTTCGAAATCTCATTCCTAATTAGGTGTTTCTAACCCTTAACACACTTATAGACACTAAACCATTTTATATCACAATTCCAATATAGTCCTCCATGTAAGAACCATTCCAATATAAGTGGATGTCTATAATGTGGTCTTTCATGTAAGAACCACTGATAACATTTTGAAGTGAATTCTCCTCTCTATTATTCCCATATTAGTCCTGAATTTTACATCCCAATGGAGTATCTTCTACTTTACTCACACAAAACCACAATCAAGACATCACTCCTCTCACAAACTATCCATCACTCCTCTCACAAACTATCGATCTAGTAGTATATGGCCACAAGATGGTGATGAAATATAGGAGAAGTCTGGATATTATGAATCAAAACCATTTTACCAAACCCTCATTAACCTAAAGATGTGTACCACCAAAATAAGAGTGACAAGGAGGATATATTAAATGGATTAAATACCAATAATATAGGTTATTCATAGGTTTAATCTAAATTAGGGGTTAATCAAAGGTTAAAGACATTCCATATTTATAATTTCCTTTCAAGGCACCTTTCTCATGTGAAGACCCAAATCTTAAAATCAAAATACCCAAAACAATAAAGGAATATACATCCAAGAATACAATGCCCAAGTAGACCAAGTATAGATGCCAATTAAAGAATAAAGGTAGAAAGTACAAAAGTAGAACAAGGAGGTTTTAGTGAATGAGAAACTTTCTTTCCAAGGGTTTTTTAATTCTCAAGTTATATTATATATTACCATTGTGACATCTTTTAGGCATGTTCACATTAATTTTGGCACTAACGTCACCTTTTTGGTGGGTTAGGTTTATATTAATGTCTTTTATCCAATAATATGAAATTATTGTTGCAATTGACAAGAAACATGGTGCTAAAGTGAGGTTATAAATTTGTCCTAAAAGTATATGACAAGGTAGTGATTATGTTAACACACCTTTATTTACTAATGTGATTTTAGATTTTAATGTTATTGAAGTTATTTTTAGATGGTATGAAACTCACGCCTTGATTGATTATTATGTCACTTGCATCCCCTTTGAGGACTCTCTCCAAATTTGGGTTAATCACCATTGGGAATCCAGTGGAATTAAGTTGGTAGGAGTTTGTAACCTAACTGAGAGTTTTTTTTGGTTATCTTTTAAGGCGTTGTCACATATGCAAGCTTTTCTTTCCAAATATAGCTATTAGTTCATGTAGAATACCTTTATGATTTTGTCACGATGGACTTTATATGTCAAAGTCTTTGAGTATGCTTCTCTCAAAGTCTATGACTAGGTCGAGCTACTTGGGATCCTAGTTCCTTTGTATGCCTTTCTTGGGAAAATAGTCTAATAGGTAGGCATACGATATGCCGTGAGATAGATTACTTTTACTCAAATATTTCAAACAAACATATGTGTCAAGGTTGACTTGATGAAAGAGTTGAAAGAGTATATTGATATCCAGATAAGGGCCAAGCATATTATGACAAAGGTCACCTATGTTAACTTCCTAACACTTATTTTTATTGGCAAGCTGCAGGCCAAGGATTCATGATTTTCCCTAGTATTATTTTTACAGACTTAAAATAGTTTGCTAAAAATTAACATACTAAAAGGAAAACTACGGTAGACAATAATGATGGTTGTAGTACTCTTGTTGACAAGAAAGTGACCATGAAGAATTAAAACCATAAATCAGCTAACAAAGTTTCCAATGGAAAATAACAAAAGGATGTGAAAAAGGTGGAGAATAATCTCCCTCTTTAAAACCCTATTCCTCAAACACAATCTCTTGATTATTCTTTAGAGCCAAGTTTCTTAAGATAAATCTATGTAAATATTTCATTCAAGTGTTGGGACCTCCTTAGCAAATCTTCTGCCGTCTAAGCATCCACACAAGCTATCTCTTAGAGATTCACCATGCATGGTTAATGAGGCCAAGTGTTGCTCCATTTTGCCAAAGGACTATCTTTTACCAAACCTACAAACTCTATTGAGCTAAAAATTTATAACTTTAGTTTCTAAGGAATGGTTAAGGAGAAATGCACATTGAGAACTCTTCCTCATAAATATTCTGTCATGGAATGTTAAAGGTCTCACAATTCCCTCATGAAATTTCTTCATGCAATCCGCTTGTTAGTGACTTGATGTTTTAGATGTTCTTTGTTTTTAGAAGGTTAAATTATTAGGCTTTCTTTTGTAGACCTTATCTTAAATGTATTTGGTTTGTTACCACACAATACTCCACCTCACATGTGGATGTATGTGGTGGCACTAGTTTTTTAATTTCTTTGACATTTTTTCCTCTAGTTATTACATCGAGAAAAGACCCTTCTCATCATGTAATATGTATTACCCTTTACATTGATGGTCATTTTATGGAGCTCATAAATTTATATCCATCTAATATCTATGGCTTAGAATGAGCATCATTATGACGATGGTTGGTAAATAACTTATTGCCTTCCAAGTAGCTCATTTGCAATGAATTTAATATCATTGAATCCCCTAATTATAAAGAGGGTGATCTACTAATATGGTGGTGTGTTGAGGAGTGTGAAGGTTTGTTTTATTTTAAAACTATTAGGGGTTGTTAGGCTCTCTCTTTTATCAGTGGTCATTAAGCCCTAACCCTTGATTTATGTGGTCAATTTTACGGGTTGAATCTAATTATGTTCTCAAAATACTAGATTGTGTTATGCTCACCAAGCAACATGTGTTGACTTTCAACATTTTTGACGATCAAGTTATCACCATCCATCCAAAATTCATTTTCCCTAACCACAGTCCCATCGAATCCTAGTTGAAATGGGGAGGTTGTTGCATAAAATCGCGTATACTTAGTTCTTTATGAACACATCACTCCTCAATATTGAGGGTACCATCCAAATCATTTCTTGAGTGTGTAAATTCATGCCATGTCTGCCGCATGCTGCCAGATGATTTGAGTGGTGGAATGATGCAATCATTCACACTGTCTCCTTAGGGAATATGGAAAATAAGTGTGAAGATTTGAAATCAAGTTGATGGTGCTTTGGATAAAGAGTTTCAAAGGTTTTTTGCTTAGCTTTAGCAAAGCCTAATCGATTCTAATTCGAAAATTATGGTAGCCAAGAAAAAACACAAGCTCAAACATATGGTATGCTATATGGCCAAAGGCACTTAGATATGAGATTTTTTACATTGGAACAAATTGGGTGACTGCACTAACAAAGATTTTTTCAAATATTAATGATTAAAGTAGGTTAGAGAACATAATAAATACATCAAAACATCTCATGAGTTTCTTCAACCTTTTTACTATTATAAATTGGTGTTCCATGCTTAGGAAGGTACATATGAGTAGGCTCAAACTTTACACAAATGTTTAGATGTGCTTCACAACCTAATCCTGTTGGATAAATGGCATTTTGATGTCTTGCTCAGTCTTTGATATTTATGAATCGGTGGAGAAGAAAGCTAATGATAAAACACCTTGTAAGTTTTAAAAAGTCAAATGGCAATTTGTCGAAGCAAACTTCCCTCAGGGTTACCATGTAGCATTGTGTGATAAATCCTTATTGAAAACTATAAAGAAAGACAACTTTATATTTATTTTTAAAATTTAGATATTTTGAGTTTATTACCAATTGGAAACCCATCAATTTGCTAAATGTCCCTTATAAGATCATATCCAAAGACTTCGTGCTCCAAATTTGGCGCATCCTTCTTGTAATTATTGTACCAAAGCAAATAGGTTAGATCAAAATTAGCTACATTCTTGATACAATACTTACAATATGAGTATGAAATTGGCGAGTTCCTCTTGACAACTAGATTTCTTTCAAAAACTTGATTTTGAAAAGGTTTATGATTGCATAGAATGACGCTTTATCCTTGTTATGTTAAGGGATTTAGTGTTTAGAGAATTACTATTCTTGGTTACAAATTTTCTTCTCTGACACCTCAGCTTGCTTGACCATAAATATGAATAAGTAATTTTTTTTTAGTATTTTCTTCTCTATCCAATATGGTTGTCTAGTTTTTTTCAATGTTATATATATTAACTACTAAAGCTTTGAACTACCTTCTTTCTTGGAGAGTTGAGCAAAGACTTATCAAAGGTGTTATGATTATGGATAGAAAGAATCAGTTGATCAATGGCCACTTTATAGATGGTTATTTCCTTACTCTTACCAATAATGAGGATTCTTTAAAACAAGCATGACATTGTCTTGTCATTTTTTCCAAAGGTTGAACGTCTAATTTATAGTGGACCAAAATTCAATGCTTCTGATAAAGAATGATGCATATGCTAGAATGGCTCAAGGACTTCCAATGGAAGTGGATGAACACAAAGGAAGGATTCAAATTATAAGGCATTCCTTTTGCCTTTGATAGTTCCCCATTTGGGTTGTGGAAATATTGTCTCGAGAGATTGGAGAATAAGGTCACCTACTGGAACACTAAGCCTATATCTTTGGTAAGTAAATTTCAAATATATACCAAAATTATTGTCGTAACCCATATTTATTACTCTTCATGTTAGGTTTCCTTTAAGGCCTCCTATGATAAACTAGCTAAATTACTTATAGACTTTATTTGGGATAATGCTAAACAAAATAGATGTTTTCACAAAGTGGCTTGGGATGTTTGTATCCTTTCTCAAGATAAGGAAGGAATGGGCATCATTGATATTGATAGATAGAGTATTGCTCTTATGCCAAATAGGTCATCCAAGATATTGAAGGCCTTGAAGCTTGGAAAGTTGTGCTTTAGCATTGCATTGGTGTAAGCTCTCCATATGGAAAGACTTGTTAGATTTATTTTGGTTTTAATACCTCGTTCGTTACCTTTTTCCCTATCAAAATTAAGGGGTACATGTGGCTGAAAGTACATGGAGCACTTTTAAATTTGTTAAACCATTTATGAAATGGGTTGGGGATGGGTTTAGATATAATCTCTCCTTTAATGACTAATATGCATTGTGGTCATTCATAAATGGTTTAACAAATTTAAAAGTGCTCCATGTACTTTCAGCCACATGTACCCCTTAATTTTGATAGGGAAAAAGGTAACGAACGAGGTATTAAAACCAAAATAAATCTAACAAGTCTTTCCATATGGAGAGCTTACACCAATGCAATGCTAAAGCACAACTTTCCAAGCTTCAAGGCCTTCAATATCTTGGATGACCTATTTGGCATAAGAGCAATATATACATATACATATATACATACATACACATACATATATTTACACACACACACACACACACACACACACACACACACACACACACAAGCTTGAATTGTTATATGGTACCACTTGCTAAAACTCTAGTTATTAGATCCCTTCGACTTTTAAAAAAGACATTTGCACTATAAGGGATTTGGTTTCCTTCATGAATTTGATTACTTGGCCTACACTTCAAAGGAATAATATGTTAATAACTTTTAATTTACCATTATTTTATGCATCCAGGTGCTCGTGTTAGATATTATGTTACACAATGTTAGCCTTTAACCTCTAATTATTTGGTGGAAAATTTGGTGATGGAATTGTTCCACTACTTTCAAAAACTACTCTCTAGGGTTATTGTACCATATTATGAGTACATTTTCTTTAGCTTTCACTAAGTTAAATAGTCAGTGAAGTTTGAATTATTCTTGCAAACTTAAGTTTGAATTATTCTCTCAAAGTTGACTTTCCTATACCAATTGCATTGTGGAGGTTTAGTTAAAGCCTAAACATGCCTAATTCCTTTAATGTTTTATCTACCATGGTCCAACACTAGGGAAGTGACTCAAACATGTTGGGTGGCTCATCCTAAGGGCATTTTATATTCTAGACTTGAGAGTTTTGAACACACATTTTGGGCTTGCCCCTAAGCTTGTGATGTTTGAAAATAGCTTCACATTGTTGTTTCAGCCTCTCCACCTAGAGCTTAACAAATAGAGGATGGATTTGTTTGGAGATTGTTCTCAGTGGCCAACATATATAATGACCATTTGGAATATTTTTAGAGTTATTATTCTCTTTCAAATTTAAAAATGTAGGAGTGCTGTTATTTTTAATAAGGAGATTCTTTCTCAATAGTTTTAAATTAATGATAAAGTATTTGCACTAACTTTTGATTGTTTATAGATCTAAGCATATACTAAGATGGTGGCCCTTGAATTTTGGCATATACAATAGCTTCTCAATCATTGTGGGTGTGTACCATGTACCATGAGCAGGTTTCCACAAACTATTGTATTGTAAGGGTCTCCATCATTGGTTCCCAGATAGTGGAAAATCCACTCTCCCAACTATTTCTCCTCCCCTCCTTAGTGGGGTCCTCAACTGCATGGAAAACTAGGTCAACTCGTTGGTCATACTCAGCACATGTTTATTAACAAACTTGTATTTTGATGCCTTTGCCACTTGAGTGGGGTATTATGATGCCTTTGGATCCTCGAGATTGTACTCAAGATAGTTGGGTGGCTCTAGATTGCTTTTGGGAGAGCTTTCATCATGGATTGTTTTTCTTCTTAAGGATGATTTGCCATTTCCTTCCTCTGATGTTGTTGCTTGTGCTTGATGTGCACAATTATCATTATCTTTTAACAACCTATTTGGAGACTCTTGTTGTATATCCATGTTTAATTGGATTTATTCTCACTTTGTGATTTTGTCATGGTGGATATCGGATCATGACTACCAATTGGCTACTTTTTTACTCTAACCATTGATATAACAATTATTTAGAATATTTTTAGAGTTACTATTCTCTTTCAAATTTAGTAATGTAGGAATGTTACCATTTTTAATAAGGAGATTCTTTCTCAATAGTTTTCAATTAATGATATAATATTTACATTGACTTTTGCTTGGTTATAGATCTAAGCATAGAATGAGAAGGTGGACCTTGGATTTTAGCATTTTCAAGAGGTCCTCAATCATTGGGGGAGTGCACCATGTACCATGAGTAGAGTCCCATAAATTATGCCATTAAAAAGGTCTCCATCATTGGTTATCAGATGGTGGCAAATTCACTTTTCCAACTATTTCTCCTTCCCTCCTTAGTGGGGTCCTTAGCCACATGGGAAAGTTTTTACTAGGTCATCATATTGGTCATCTTTGGTATAAAGTTGTATCAAACTACTATTATGATACATTTACCACCCTAATGGGGTATCATGATGCCTTTGGATCCTCTAGATTGTACTTGCAATAGTTGGGAGACTTTAGATTGCATTTGGGAGAGCCTTCATCATGGATTGATTTTCCTCCTAAGGATGATTTGCCATCTCTTCCCTTTGATGTTGTAGATGTGCACAATTTTCATTGTCTTTTGATATACTATTTGAGTCTCTTGTTATAAATCCACATTTAATTGGCTTTATTAGCTCTTTGTGATTTTTCCACGGTATATATCGGACCATGACTACCAACTAGCCATATTTTTATTCTAACCATCAATATATTCAATTTTTTTGATTGATTGATATATCGACACATAAAATAAATAAAAAAAATGTATTTAAATGGTTCAAGATAAAATATACTATGATTACAATACAACCATTCACCACGCTCACAATCCTCTATTGTGAAAATGTATGAATGACATAGATAGTTTGAAACGATGGTTGATAAAAACTTTCTCACACATAAGAGGGGAGAGACAATTCTATTTGAGAAAAATACACTTGAGATATATCATAAAAATTTATGATGTACAATTAAATGATAAAGGGGTAGGGAAAAGGGGGAATGAGAGAAATGAATTTAATGTTGAATCCCACATTAATTTTGACATTTATATACAATATTTTTGTAACATTTCTTTATTTTTGAAGTGGGAAACGGTCACAATCCCAAAGTGATTCTCCATTTACATGCATTCCCTTGTAAAGGCATAAATTGAGGTAGAAGGTCACAACACTAAAGTCATTCCCTATTTACATGCATTTTCTTGTAAAAGCATTTAACTATTGATTTATGCAATCCCTTAAATTTATTGATAATTTATAATTAAATATATTATTTACCTTCAATTTACTATTGGAACACTTCATGTTATATTAACCAAAAAATATAATGACAAAAGGTTACAAAGTAAAGTAACTAGACACATCACAACTCAAACTCGTTGTTGGAGGACAAATCTAACTCCAAAACATCAAAATTAGTCGGTCAAGGCATGGCCCAAATAAATACAAATAACCACAAAGAAGAATTTTATGCATAGGCTAATGCTCCAAGAGGTGGGGGCAGAGGATCATCCTTCGAAAGTGCTAACCAAGTAGGCGGTTCCATGTCAAGAATTTTTGGACCATTCCATCCACCCAAGGGGTCATCATGAATAATGATAGACCAACCATAAGTCAAATATGTAGGAACAACAGTACTTCCTTGAGACAATTATGAAGGACTAGTATCAAACTTACCATGAGAACTCTATCCACCCCCTAGGGGAGGGCAAGAAGAGAAGTAGCTCCTACTTTTGGACCGATTTCTACTTTGACTCCTTTTTGAAGGAAGAGCTGGTGGATTGCAGGGTGGGCCATCTGATGGAAATCTATTCATGGTGCAAGGGGCACTCCCCTAGTGGTTGAGAAACTCATGTAAGTGGCAGAAGTTTAGAGCCATCTTTTCCACTTGGGATTGAATCTGCAAATGAAGTGAATAACCAACCACCTTTTCATTAACAGAAAATGATTTTCCATAGGCCTCGTTATTAAAAATTCCATTGTTCCTAATTTTCCATCACTAAAAGAGAATAATAACAAAAAATAATTGCTAGATAAAGGAAATAGAGGTTGACCAATTAGAAAAATACTCAAAGAATGCCTATCGCCAAGAGAAAGGATCAAGGTGATAAGGCTAAAATAATGAATGAATCCAATGCCAAGAAGACTATGCTTTTGGATAAAACCAACATAAATGTTTAAAGGATTCAATATGCTTACAAACTAGATAGAAGGGTTGGGGAATGCATAGCTGGAGCATCCTCTCATTGAGGGGAAGTCCTTGGTAAATTAAACACCATAAGAAATGACCCAGCTTGGGCTCCAGGCTAGGGTACACCAAATGATTTAGACATGCGAGCCAAGTCCTAGGAGAGGATTGGAGGCCCCATCCTCTGTTGAGCTTGGCTAAAGATGGGGAGAATAGACTCATCACATGATAAAGAAGATTAAGAGAGTATATTTTGAAGTGCCTATCATAACTCCACATCTAGTCTTTCCACTAGGCCCTAGGAAGTTGTAAGACAAGTTTATACAGTATAACATTGGGTAGCAATTATTGAATGCGAAGAATAGAAGGTAAGTCCACATTATTTAATTGAAACTTGTTTTTTTAGGCCAAGGAATCCAATCTTCAGAGGTAACCAAATCACAGATAGTGCAAATCCTTTTTCAGAATAATCACAAAGTTTTAATACTAGGTAATTTAACCAGGGGAATGGAAGAAGTATTAAGTATAGGGGACCACCATAATATATGGTCATTAAAATATAACCCTATGTGAAAACTAACCCCCACTCATTTCAAGTGGGGTTTGAAAACTTTAAAAGCCTTACATAGGATTTTGACCACAAAAGAGCCAGTAATCTTGACAGGAATAGTAGTGATGAAAAGGGATTGAAATCCAATATTATACCAACTAGTTTTACCATAGGGAGAGCCTATTGAGACACAATGTCTTAGAAGAATTTTCTAATATTCATTGCCCTCAATAGTGTGAACAACCCACCTTGCATAGAGGGCCATACTTATCGATAGGTGTCAATGATGCCCATGCAACCTTTATCATGGGGAGGTAACAAATATCCGATGCCACACAATGAAAACCCTGGGCTTAATTAGAAGTGGTCCAGATGAAATCTCTAAGGAGCTTGGCCAAAGGATCATAAGATACCTTAGAAGGAGCCGAACCAGAAGAATAGTAGACATGTGTAGCGGTTAGGATGTTGGTGCAAATCTGGAACTTATCTACTAGAGATAAGGATGTAGTGATCTAATACACAATCTTCTTTTTAATTATGTTGAGGACATACTATCAAAACTCGAT
The DNA here is from genome assembly GCA_037957365.1 of Torreya grandis. Taxonomy (NCBI): domain Eukaryota; kingdom Viridiplantae; phylum Streptophyta; class Pinopsida; order Cupressales; family Taxaceae; genus Torreya; species Torreya grandis. The sequence goes on from JARHVA010000208.1 coordinate 3,655,100, forward strand.
TAGTGAACCATCAAAAGCAAAGGGGATACCCAAGAACTTGAATTGTGCCCCTTGATCAATCCATTGTTAATTATACTTGTGAAGCCGCATAGGCATAAGCATCATACTTTGATAAAAACACTAGGTTTTCCTCCATTATAGGCTTAATTCGGAAGCCAGATAGAAAATGTCAAGGCATTGGATAGCTTCATTAAAAGTGGCCCCTTATTCTTCAGATGTGGGGAAGGTGTCATCTATAAAGTGGCCATTGATGATGTAGGAGGTGTGATTGGGTAAGACAATGCCATAAATAAACCCTTGGGAAGCTTTGGAAGCAAGGAGATAAACTAGGTCTTCAACGAATGCCACATAAGTGTCAGATTAAGTGGATAAACTTAGAAAATAGACCACTGGAGCTCAATCCTCTCAATTTTTTCCCTATTAATAAGGGGGCAAGTCGAGGCATCATGAAACAAAGTCTACACTGCATAAATGAAGTAGGGGCCAAAGTTGAGAGCCTTGAGCATGGCAATAATAAATTGCCACTCGATCTTATCATAGGATTTTTTAAAGTCTAATTTAAGAAAAATAGTTCTCTTCAGAGAGGAACAAGCCCACGCCCTACCATCGTAGACTGCAATAAGATTATCCAAAATATAACTCCCTTTAATGAATCATGTTTTGTCAAGGATCTTGTAAGAAACATTGAGCAAGGTTATCGGAATCAAACTGGTAAGAATCTTAGGATCTCCAGTTTTAGTAATGAATTTAATATTACCTTGGTTGATCATGGGTCCAAGAGATTGATTTCGTAAGGCTTCTTTATAGACTTACAGTCAATCAGGTTTGATAAACTCCCAAGTGGATTTGTAAATTTCACATGAGAAGCCATCGAGGCCAAGGGCTTTATCATTACTAATGCAGTGCAGATTCTTTATGAGCTCCTGTAAGGTAAATAGGGCATCACAAAGTTGTTGATCAGCTGGTTTGAGCTTGCAAGGAACCACATCAAGGCATTTTTGAAGTGTCTGGGATTGTTCAATTGTGAAACATTGAGCTTGAAAAATTGGCTTATACTGTTTAAAGAAAGCCGAGGAAATATCAGACTGAGAGGTAAGCTAAGATTGAGCCACTTGAATGGCTTTGATTTGCCCATGAGCTTACTTGGCTTTTATCACTTTAAAGAAATCCTTAGAGGTTTTGTCACCGATTTTTAGCCAGTGCAGTCAAGTGCGGAGATGAGTGCCTCTTGCCACATGGTTGTCTACCACCTTTAGGTGGTGTTGAAAGATGTTGCAAGCTATTGTAACTACACATTGAAAGGATTAGTCTTGAGGGAGATAGAGACCTGTTGAAACTCATTAAGTGTGGCCTCTTCTGAGTGATTTTAGATCTTAGCAACATGTTTGCCATAGTGGTAAAAGAAGGAGATGGTGCACAGAATGGCCTCATTCCACCACTTAATCCAATTGGAGGTGTATAGGGGCCATGTGGCGAGGTTCTAGATCTGCGTGATGAGTTGGATTATTCCAGCATGATTCATCATAGAAGTATTAAGGATAAATTAATTACATGGCACATTGTACTATTTTGAGGTTCATTCTACTTTGTAGAAAATAGGGGAGTGGTATGACAAAATATTATCCGAGTGAACGTTGACAGGTTGGCCATCAATGCTAGAAAAGGAAAAAAGATTTTAATTTGAAAACATAAAATAGTCAAACCATTTGAGTATGTGGCAATCCCTAGATTGGTGGTTAGACCATGTAAACCAAGACATGGGGTTAAACATCTGCCACTAGAGGAGTGTATCAGCCATACCACATTTATTTTTGAAATAATAACAAGCCTCATGTTCACCAATGGACCATCACATGGGGAGGGCCTCAACCTTGTCTTGGAGGTGTTCAATCATATTGAAATCCCCACACACTAGCCACGTGGTAGTAAGCAGCCCATCTGCCAAAAATACTAAAGAAAGGAGTGGTTAGGGCCATCATTGGGTACAAATATGTTGAGAATGCCAGATGGATGGCCATCAATGTCAAGAATAATCCAGACTGCCCAATGTGATGGGTTCTCCCCCATGGAAATAATGTTGGGGGAAACCTTAGGGGCAACTAAAATACAAGCACTGCCATGTTCCACCTCATGCAATGTGGTGATTTGGGTGGTGTCATGCTAAATGTTTTGTAAAGACATTTAAAGGAGAAAGCCAAACACTTTAACCTCTTGCAGACAAATAATATCTAAAAAACCAATCTGTTGACAAGTAACACATATAAATTATGTGGGTAGACTTTGTAAGATCCATAACATTCTATGATAACACATTTATCACGAAGGGTCATCCATCTGAACCTCTCCCTACCCGTCCTCAAAATCTGTGAATGCCACACATTTGTTGTATTGGTGAGGGTGTGAATTTTCACTGATCATAATGAAGTGGCATTTAGCTTTGTGTTCCTCTCGAGGAGAGTCTACACCCTTGCGTGGTGGGTTGGAAGATTGTTGGGAAAAGGAACCATTGGTTGAGAGAACCTCAGCCATAGGAATCATAATATTCTAGGAAACTAGAGAAACACTTTGCAGGTTGGAAGGAATTGCGATGGTAAGGGATGATAGAGAAGTTCCCTGAGAGGGTTTGATAGCTAGAGAAGGATCATCCTGAGGTGGTGGCTAGGGTGGGCTTTGTAGCTTAGGGCTTGATGACCTTTTAGGGGGTATTGTGGTTCACTCATCACCTTGGTATGTTAGTTTAGGTTTCTTGATTTGAGGAGGCTTGGGATGACCCATGCAAGGACGATCTTTGATGCGATGGTTCGAAGACTATTAGTGGAAACAAGTGTTTGGAATGTTGAAGTAAACAACCTTTTGTGACCAATGGGTTTCCCTAACTTAGATCTCTATAAACTCCTTCAGTGCATTAGAGAGGTTGACCTCCACATAGACCTGCTTGTTAGGGTGAGGGGAAAGCCACCTATCTGGCTCAATCATAAAAACACGTCCTGTGTGGGAGACGATTTGGGGCATGAAAGCCTAGAGGTGAACTAGCAGACCAGAAAGCTCAACGTAGATAGGGACATGAAGGGTGACATTGTCAAAAACTTTAACATGGAAAAGCTTTAGAAATGACTATAAAAATGACCTAGTTTATGGTAATTCATTTTTGACCAGTTTTGGAGGTTTTCAATGCCTTTTTTAATTCTACAAAATACGTACCTTTCGATGGCTTTGAGGAAAAACTATTTCTAGGTATTTTTGGGTTTTTCAAGAAACCAAATGGGTCTGTTAGATTTTGGAGAAGTTGCTTAGAATTCAACTTTTTAGAAGTTTTCTAGTTTGACAAGATTTTGACTCCGCACAGGCAGCATTGACAATTGGTGGACTTTTCACAATGGAAAAATAGTGCTCAGTGGACATTCCACGATAGAAAAATAACCCTTGGCAGAAATTTATCCTTGTATTTGCACTTATCAAACTCTGCCCTTGCATTTACATGTGTCAGACATCGATCTTTGTTTGTGCACCTATCAGGGTCCGATCCATGCCTATGCACTCTCTAGGTTATGATGCATATTTGTGCAACCTTTAGATTCTCCCACCTACTCAAGCACACCATGGGTTCTAAATCTTACTTGTGTATGCCCCAGACTCCACCATTTGCTTGGGATAGTATTACATTCTGACAATTATAAAAACACACTGTAGGTTTCAACCACCCTATTTGCACCCACAATGAAATTCCAGAGACCATGAAATTTAAGATAGTGAAGAACAACACTATTCATTTTCAAAATTTGGATGATGTGGCTCTCCCATCAAATCATATCTATCAAATTAAGAGAGGGGGTGTAATGTCCCCAAATTTCTATTAAATTGATTTAATTAATTATTATGGAAATAAATAAAATAGCTTAATAAAATAAATTTGACTTCTTCTAGAAGTCTCCTGGAAGCCTTTAAAAGAAGGGGAAGGCAAAGCATTTGGATCATCTATTATCTAATATCTTCTTTTGCAAAAATTATTCTGAGAAGCTTGAATCGGTGATTCAGCTGGAATCTCTGAGGACGAAACCCTTCAGTAGATTGGCGAAGAGTTGGACGAAAACCCAGCCCTTTGTCAGAGGTGGATTCGAGACGGAATCCAGAGTGTGCATATTGGTCAGATCGGGAGCTTCAGAGGGCCATTCACTGAGGATATCAGGGTTCAGCCTATGCAAAGGTCTCCAGGTATTTATCCTATGTTTTGATCCTAGGTTTATATATTTTATAGTCAGAGCAGGTTCGGTACGAAATTCGTACGAATAGACAGATCGGCACTAGGGCGTACCAGCAGATCCAGAAAAGGAAAGGGCATAGTTCGGCCGCAGGGTTTTACAGAGACCAGCATCGGCATATAGACCGGCATCGGCCGATTATCTACCGACGCCGGCAGTCAGGCAGTCACAGAATCACAGGCAGGCAGAGGTCACCCTCAGACGACCGACGGCGGTAGGGTATCGACCGACGTCGGCATCATCAGCGACCGACGTCGGTGACTGTGTTTTCTGGACACAGCAGGCCGAGAGGACGCAATCCCAGGTTTTTTATTTCCAGTTTGGTAGTTATAATAATTGGGTTTTGAGACCAATCTGTAATAATTTTATGACATCTGGGCTATAGTATCAGTTACATTTGGTTTTATATCTTTGTCCAATTGATTGAATGCTGTAAGTAGTGGAAATCAATTTTATTTGCTTTCAATTCTAGTTTGGGATCTTTCAGTGGTATCAGAGCCATGCATCTTTCAATTTGATTATCATTATGGCTCTAAAAGGGGTCAAAGATTTGGAAGAAAGCATGCACAATGCAAAGAAGAAATTAGATAATCCATGTCAGCAAGCAGAGGACATTCTAAAAACTTTGGAGGAGTTGGAAACTTATTTAAGCAAGATTGATCAGTCAAATTCTTATGAGATGCAAACAACGCTATCTCCAGCATTTGGTTCGTTGGTGAAGCCCCGTTTCTTGAGACATCGTAATGAGGTGGTAAGACTTGCAGCTCTCTCTTGCATTAGTGAAATCATGAGGATCATAGCTGGATTTGATTTTAATGATGATCAGATTATGAGAGAGGTATTTCATGCCATGGTAAAAAGCTTCAAAAAATTGGATGACATTAGAGACCCTCATTTCTCTAAGAGGGCAAGACTACTTGAAATATTTGCAAGGTATGGATTTGAGAACCTTATGATGTTAGTAGGTTGTGTTGGTGACATTCGTAGGATGTTTAAAATATTTTGGACTATTTTAGATGATTTTCATTCCAGTGATGTATTAGCATCAATGCTCTCTATCATGTTCACAATCTTGTTTGAGGAGGAGGATAAAATTTCTAAACTTTTGGCAGAAGATTTATGGTATGTCTGGACAAAAGGGAAAAATGTCTCACCTAGAGCTTGTATGTGGTTAAAGAGTTTAATTAATAGGCCTAAGGATCGTAGTGCTTTCCCTATGACATGCAACAACTTGCATGATGAGTTTGATAGTCATGCTGATCCAGTACAGGGAGATATCAACACATCTTCAGGTAATGATTTATCTGCATTATCTTCACAGGTAGGAGTAGTTGAGGATGTTGTGGATGAGCTTTGTCTTAAGGTGAGTTTAACTCAGGAATTAGACAGTGAGGATGAGTCTGATGCTTGCATTCAGAGTGTGGAGGTGTAATCAGATGTTAGTACACTGAGTGTTGGTGATGAGTATGTTTCTATCGCTGCTTATGAGGAGCATGTGGTTGAGGCTCACAGACATATTCAGGACTTGGGAGTACCTGATTCTGAGGAACTTGGGATACCAGTGGAGTTGAGTCTCCAGATTGATTCTTCTCACACAATTGACAGTGTGGTACAGTTGGTTGTGCCACCGTTACAGAGGGAGCAGTTATGGGATGGAGTAACACCATCTTTTGTAGATGGAATGTGCAGTTACCAATTTCACAGCCTACAGTATCGACGCACCCAGGGCCGTTGTGATTTCAGAGATGGGTTGAGCTATGTTCGCCAATTTGATTATGGGTTCCTCTTTGTTTTACTTCTGATGATATTGCAGGTACTCACATTGATTTACAGCAGTGCAGAGCATAACTACATTTGGGACCCAGGAGGATCGAGTGGTTCATTGTTCTGAGATTGCTTGGGACAAGCAATCTCCAAGAAGGGAGGACTGTAATGTCCCCAAATTTCTATTAAATTGATTTAATTAATTATTATGAAAATAAATAAAATAGCTTAATAAAATAAATTTGACTTTTTCTAGAAGTCTCCTGGAAGCCTTTAAAAGAAGGGGAAGGCAAAGCATTTGGATCATCTATTATCTAATATCTTCTTTTACAAAAATTATTCTGAGAAGCTTGAATCGGTGATTCAGCTGGATCTCTGAGGACGAAACCCTTCAGTAGATTGGCGAAGAGTTGGACGAAAACCCAGCCCTTTGTCAGAGGTGGATTCGAGACGGAATCCAGAGTGTACATATTGGTCAGATCGGGAGCTTCAGAGGGCCATTCACTGAGGATATCAGGGTTCAGCCTATGCAAAGGTCTCCAGGTATTTATCCTATGTTTTGATCCCAGGTTTATATATTTTATAGTCATAGCAGGTTCAGTACGGAATCCGTACGAATAGACAGATCGGCACCAGGCCGTACCAGCAGATCCGGAAAAGGAAAGGGCACAGTTCGGCCGCAGGGTTTTACAGAGACCGGCATTGGCATATAGACCTGCATCGGCCGATTATCTACCGATGCCGGCAGTCAGGCAGTCACAGAATCACAGGTAGGCAGAGGTCACCCTCAGACGACCGACGGCGGCAGGGTATCGACCGACGTCGGCATCATCAGCGACCGACGTCAGCGACTGTGTTTTCCGGACACAGCAGGCCGAGAGCATGCAATCCCAAGTTTTTTATTTCCAGTTTGGTAGTTATAATAATTGGGTTTTGAGACCAATCTGTAATAATTTTATGACATCTGGGCTATAGTATCAGTTACATTCGATTTTATATCTTTGTCCAATTGATTGAATGCTGTAAGTAGTGGAAATCAATTTTATTTGCTTTCAATTCTAGTTTGGGATCTTTCAATGTCTTTAAGAGAGGGGGTAGTACCCAAAATAAGTCTTAGCCCCTTGTCACATGGGAGTTAAGCCACTAATCATTTCAAACATAAAATTGCTTAAATTTTGCTCCAAAAGGGCATACATTTTTTTGTGGGAAGTTGATTTTAGTTTTTTTCAACAACTCTTGCACACACAGAAAATTTTAAATTTTACAAAGTGGAGATTAATTTTACCATCTAAAACTTCAAACATGCATAACTTTCATCATGTTGCTCTTTTGGAGGTGTCATGTTTTTGAAAGTGAGTTTTTTCAAATTCTATGCATTGGTAATATTCTCGTACCTTATAAATTTGATCCTTTACATATTACGAGGGGTTGTATATACCTAGTCTTTTAGCACATGCAGGTCAGCATATACTACCTTTATGCATCATGGATCTCAATTCTATTTTGATTCTTACACTGTTCAACTATCACGAGTGGAAATTCAAAGTGAAAATCATTTTGAAGAGAAAAGGCTTACATCGATTCATGATGGGTATAAAAAAAACAACACTTGAGGTAGAAAAGGTAAAGTCTTACAATAGAAATGATGAAGCCTATGGTCTTCTATGTCTGTCAATGTCTCTCGATCTATTCTTTCATATTGACTTTGCCACTACTCCTAATGAGGTTTGGTTCATGTTAAAAAAACTCTTTGGGAAGTAGGACATAATAAGAGGTTATGAGTTGGAGAACAAGCTCATCAATATGAGCCCAAGGGATTTTGATACACTACAAGACTTATTCACAAAGTTATAATCACTCAGGTTGCAGTTGAAACTGTACGACATTCACAAAAAAAAATGATCTTAATTGATTCTTTCCATCTTTTCCAAGTTGGGATTTGACTAAACTATTTTTGTTTTTACCTTACATTCCACCAAGTGTGTCCTTGGAGCTACATGGACCATGCGATCTTTAAATGACTTTATTACTGACTTGATTGGGGAGTAAGACAAACTCATTCAAATAGGTAAACTGGAGTCATCTAAACTGCATGCATTAATTGTGAGTCATGATAAACAAAAGACTTCTGGCAGTAAGGACAAAAAATAGAACCATAAGGACCCAAATAAAAGAAAGGGTCATAAATATGATGTTAACTCCAAAGTATCAAAAGAGTCCTCTTCATACAAGAAACCCAAGAAAGAGTGACTCACATGTGGCCACTGCAATAAATTTGGGCATGATGAATGCAAATGCATGAAGAAGCATATTAATCAACTGGAAAAAATGTTTGAGAAGCACAATATTAGTGTCCTTGATTCTTCCAATTAGAGTTGATCAGCACAAGAGTCTTTTAAGGCCAAAAATAGTATGAAGGGCAAAGCACTTTTTGTTGTTATGTCCCAATGTTCCATATGGGTTATTGATTCTAGTGCATTGCAACATATGGCTTCATCACATGACATGTTCTCATCCTTAGAGCCTTGTTCTATGCCTTCTATCTTGTAAGGTGATGGTACTTTCATTAAAATTAGTGGGAATGGATCTGTTGAAGTGATTGATGGTACATTTCATGATGTTCTATGTGTTCCCTCTTTATCCACCAATCTTCTATTTATTTATAAAATAACTCATATCGGTTCGGGAACAAAAGTTAATTTCATGCCCAATTCAGTGGTTATTAAGGAATCAGACGGTGACTTCATTGATGCATTTAGGAAAGTAGATCACTAGTCACGACTGTATGTTTTACATTTTAATCTTGGTCAACTCTTTCCTGCACTGTTCACTCATTCAGATGGGGTGTGTAAAATATAGTAAGAGCGATTCAACCATCTCATCTATCACTACTTAGAGCAACTCAATCATGAAGACATGGTTTCAGGGTTGTCACGAGTCAAGTTTTTTGATAGAGTTTACTAGGGTTATATACTTAGTAAGCATTTCGAGGAAAATTATGACAAGGGAAAATAATAGAGCTAAATAGATATTGGAGATTGTCCATAGTGATATTGTTGGCCAATTTTTAAAACCTTCATTCAATAGGACATTAATGTTTACTGTCATCAATGACTTTTTGAGGCATACTTGGGTTTATTTTCCTAAGAAGAAATCAAAAGTGTTTGATCATTTTTAGGATTTTGAGGTGCTCGTAAAAAATAGTCAGATAAAGTCATTGCACAGTGACAATGTTGGTATGTTATTAATTTGTTGACGCTGTGGATTGCATCTTCTAGAAGGATACTCAACTCCCTTCCTCCACGCAACACAATGGAGACATTCCTCTTGTTGTGGGTGGCAAATTTAAGGAATGAATGTCTAGATTAGGGGCTAGTTCCCCTTGATGCACCTTGAGGCCTTGAATTTTTATTGCTGACAATGGGGGGGCAGGGGGCAGGTGAAAAGAGAGAGAGAGATACTATAAAACATAACCTAACTAAGGTAGGGATGCACCAAAACTGATTTGTCTACTCAGTTTTCACCTTCACTTCTCACTAAAAGGAACAAATAGACACTTCATTTGAATGAGAAACTAAGTGCATCAATGCTTCAACAAGGGGTTTTATGGAGGTATAAGGAGGAGGAACCTACCAGAGGTGTTTTAAAGACACACTGTTGGATAGTTTCTCACCTACGCCTATACTTCAATTCGAACACTTCTTGTTGACACGTAGAAACAATTTCAATACACTAGATATGTTGGTATAGATTTATGAAAGCATTATAAGACATGATTAAACATAAGGCAAGACCACATACATATGCAAAAGTGCAAAGCTCAAATGGAGGTAAAACACTTTTTTTTATTAAAGGTACATTTCTTTAGAGCTTTGCCATACAAATGCTATGAGATCCCCTTCTCAAAATGAGAAGTTATACTTATATAGAGGACTGGGAAAACATGTCATTGACCAGTCAAGAGAATGAGGCACATGCTTCATTAAACACTCTTACAGTGAAGAATTAGCCCATGCTATTATCGTCTCTCCTTAAATACGTCTGTGAAAGCCATGTTGTAGGTGTTTCATATGTTGACTTTGTTGTCTGTGCCTACAAGAGCATGGGTCACTTCTCTTAGCAATCGACAAGGCCATCCCTCTTCATGTGCTGGGTCGTGATTTCTTAAATGCTCACACAACTGGTTATTCATTAATGTCAAAATAAGGAAACATGGGCCATTCCCTTCAATGTTTTCAACCAACTCTCTTAATGGTTCTTCAGTGGAGACTATTCCACCTGAAAGCATTTACTTCTTCCACTGATGGCTCTTGTGCCACTTGCTCTGGTCTGGTTCATCCCTATGCTTGACTTGCTACGCCACCTAGAGCGTTTTGAGCATGTCTTATATGTGTGTGGTCATATTCTAGGTTACCCACTCTATTTTTCTTTTTTCTTGCTATTTCTTGTCTTTTTCTTGGCAATTCAGGCTGTCGGGGCTCACAAAATTTCTCTTGGGCACCTGCTTTGACAATTCACGAGTCTTCTTTCAAGCTCTCGGGCTTTTGAATTCCTTCAGACAAAATGTCTGAAGGAATTCCTTTGGACATTTTGTCTGAAGGAATTCTTCTTTTGGGCTTGCCACTTTTGCATATGCCTCCTTTGATGAGCCTTTTTGTCTGAAGGAATTCTTCCTTTGGGCTTGCCACTTTTGCATATGCCTCCTTTGATGAGCCTTTAGGCCTCCACTCATGAGTTCCTTCAGACAAAATGTCCGAAGGAATTCTTTCGAACATTTTGTCTGAAAGAATTACTCTTTGGCTTCTTTCCAACAGTTAGCCCATCACCTCAAATTTGATGTCTGTGGCCTTGTCACCCCATTTGAAAATGAACGGTTATTTCACTAACCTAAATTTAATGTTCGCATTAGATATTTGAATTCTAACGGCTAGCTTATTACCTTTAAAATGACGTTTGCGGCCCTGTCACCTCTTTGACAATTCCTTTAGCTTTTTTGCAAATGGACTTTTCTGAAGGGAAAGTGACCCTTAAAAAAAATGAAAAGGTCTTCTTTTCCAGGCCAAGTTCCCTCCGCAAGGGTACCTACCCTTCGGACTTTTGCCTTCCAAATTTCTTCAGACTTCCTTCACTTGTCAATTTTTTTTGAATAAAATGTCTGAAGGAATTCCTTCAGACAAAATGTCTGAAAGAATTCGACTCTTTAGGTGTTTCCTCTTTGGATTTCCTTCAGAAAAAATGTCTAAAAGAATTCTCTCTTTGGTCTATCAACTTTCTGGAAGGGTAAGTCTTTTTTGGGCTTTCTGTCTTGACCCTTTGCTTTGACCATCTGCCCTCTGCAAAGACACTTTGAGCCCAAAGTTGCCCTTTAGGATTTTTGAAAAGGTCCATTTTACTGATTCCCTGCCTCCTACAAGGGCTTCTTGCATTGTAAGTTGCCTTTTAGAAGAATTATAAAGGACTTGTTTGGCACCTAAGGGCCCTCCGTAAGGGTACACACCCTTTAGAATTTTTGTAAACGACCCTTGGCCCTTTGAACTTGGTCCATTTTGATGATAAAAAACCCTTCAGAGTAACTTACTTGCCCTGTTAAACATCCAAAATCAAAATGAGTTTCAAGTCAACTCATGCTTGCCAGACCTAAAGTACTTGGCAACTAGAAGAAGGAAACACTTGGTTTTTTTCGTGAAAGCAAAAAAGCTGGTCAAAAAAAGTCCCTCAAGGCAACTAGAGGATGAACTTGTCAGAACCTGGGCAAAAAGACCCTGCAAGGAAAAGGAAAGAAGGGTGCCTAATTTTGGTCTACAGTACCAAAATTGGTCAACATAGCCATCTTGAAAATTTTTGTACATCAGAGGGGATTTAACTATAATGTACAGTTCCATATAGTGCTCAGTAGAATGGTGTTGCAGAGCACAAGAACTAGTCTTTGAAGGAAATGGTTAATTGTATGCTACACTCCAACTCTCTTGAACTTTAGTATTGGGTTGAGGCCATCATCAGTATTGTGTTTGACTCCTTTTCTATCTAGTGTGAAGCTTAAAGTTGATTACCCATCTCTTTTAGTTGATGTTACCTTGTATCGATAACTTGCTGGTAGTCTCATCTACCTTACACACACTAGATTTGATATTTCATATGAAGTAGACATGGTCTCCATATTTATACATGAACCACATAAGTTACACTGGAAAATAGTCAAAAAGATTCTCCACTATATTCAAGTTTCTCATATTTTAAGGATTCACTATGGATTAGGGATTAACATCGACTTTATTAGTTATATAGATTCAAATTGGGTTGGCAATATTCAAAATTATAAGTCTACTTTAAGCTACAGTTTCTCCTTTAGTTTATGTCCGATTAGTTTGTCAATCAATAAACATAATGCTATTATTTTATCTTCTATTAAGGTAGAGTACAAAGGAGTTGTTAATTTTGTCACTGAGGTAATTTGGCTTCAGAGGATTTTCATTGAGTTTGGCATCTAGTTTTGATGACCAACAATCATCTTTTATGACAACCAAAACATGATACAAATCTGTAAGAATTTGGTCCTCTATCAATGGACCAAGCATATCAAGATTCACATGCATTTCATTCGGGAGCTCATCAATGATCAAGTCATTGATCTCTGTTACATCTAGACGATAGAGCAAATTATTGATATATTCACCAAACCCTTCATTGAGAACAAGTATCTTCATTTGAGAGATCTTGGGGTTTGGACATTTCCATAATCTTCCTCCTCTAGGGGATCATCTATATGTACTTGGGTATCTCATAAGGCCTCTATGCCAATAACTAATTATTCTATCCATCTAAGCTATGCTCAAGGGGGTGTTAATGTAAGCTTTTTCCACTATGTGGTTTTACTTACACGGTCTAATTAGTTTATTTAGGTTGATAATAGGTCATTAGGGGAAATGTACTTTAAGTCATGTTCTAATTATGAGTTGAGTTATTTAATTTTTTGGGTGATCTAATTCCTCACTATATAATGTAGCTTACTATGTATTTTTTGGCTAATGAATATTAATGCAACTTTTTGTTGTCAAGATAGGCTTTTTATTCTTCTTAGTTGTTCTTCAGATTTCACTACTTCATATAGATTCAACCACATGCATTCGACCCTATCTAGTTGATTCTCGATTATGGTCCACTCGTATATGGGTCATAATTGAGAATCAATGAGATAAGGTCGAATACGTTGAATCTAGTTGATCCTTGATTGTGGCTCACTTCTACATATCAAACTAGAAATTTGGTAGCCTTATTATCCTCAACATTTGGAGGATGAAGAAGATAATATCATAGTATAATCACTCATTTTAGAGGAAGATAAAAATACCAGAGTAGGAACATAAATAAAAAATGATTTTAAAATAGTTATCAAATATTTTGAGGAAGGAATGAGGGTTGGAAAACTATCCACACAAGGAAAAAATACATATGAAGCTCCAATTAGAGGAACTAAGAGATTGCATGAACTCTGAATCTTATAAGGAACCAACGATGGTTGGTTTTTAAGAAACAAAATGTCCAAGCCTTCAAATGGTGGTGGTGGCAACTCCTCCTAGGGGTTGGATTGATGGGAAAAAATGAGAGGAGAAAATGATGGATCAAGGATATTGACATATGATATAATTCTGACTATTTTCTTAGGGTAGAAGGTCAGGTCTACAAATATTCTAATGCACCTACAGTTGATTGTATTGGTATATTCAGTCCATGGGGTTATTTACTTTTAAGTGTAGCTTTAATGTTATATGCATTTTACATGATGTAACTTTTTTCCAATGAATAAAAATTATGATTTTTTTTTTGTTAAAAAATAAAAAATAGTTTATGTTATCATAACATGTTAATTCTAAATAGTTGGTATGTTATTCTCCAAATTGAACCCTTATTCTAGATCTATGGTATATTAGTAAGTTTTGATCCTTCATTGAACAAGATCAAGATATCATAAGTTAGATTTGAGACAAGAGATTCATATGAATCTTTATAATAGACACAAGTGACCTCAAATGGAAGTGGAAGGGGATAATTATTTAGGTCCCAAAAAACTATTTCTCAAAGATGATCTATGAAAGTAAAATATTGAAATAATGACCCAATTTGCATATATTCTCCAAAACATGTGGGGTAAAATAGTAAATCTATAAAGGAAGTCCTTCCTATATGCACAGGTTAGGGTTCATCTACAACTATTCTATCTCAATAGACTCAGACTCGAATAAGATCAATCAAATACAGCTTATGATACTTAGTTTGTCTTGGTAATGACCAGTGGATTCCACAGATCAAGAATAGGGTTTCGTACATCATAAATGTCGAGAGGAAACTCTAAAAACCCTAAGCCTATGACACAAATATTTAACTCTAACTAGACCTCTCTAAAAGAAAATTTACAAGTAAAATAAATGATAATAAGTATGCAAGTAAATTAAAGTAAACTAAAGGGAAGGGTTACAATGATCATAAAAGTTAATGTGCCATGGTTAATCAAATAGGGGTCTACGTAGCCAAAAATGAAATATGGAAACTCTAAGCAATCTTATAGCCACACCAGCTTATCCAATGTAGAGAGAATATAGACAATGATATACACACATTCATGCACTAAGAAATAAACAACATTTATCTATAAAGTAAATAAAATAAAGAGAATATGGCTAAGATACTTACCTTAGTGTGGACCCGTCGAGCATCAATCTCCCCTTGGTTCAAGTGGAGCTTTGAAAGAGATGTTGTGGGTTAAATACTATAGATGGTTGGAAAAATACTAAAGATATTCTCAGTTGGGAACTCTTAAAGACTCCTATTGAGCTTCAAAAAATTTATAAGATAAAGTTTCTTCAAGGTAAGATTTTAGACCATAAACTCCTCCAAATGTGACGTAGGGTAGAAGTGCGAGTGAAAATAGAGAAATAGAGTGTATATGATGTGACTAGAATTGAAAATGACTTTTTTATATATTGGTCCAATACCCTAAACACTAAGGTCAATGGTATTGGACCAACCAGAGTAGTTGAAAGAAGTTCGTTGACATAAAATAAATTTTTCCTAGGTAAATATAGTATAAATGCTAGAAGACATGCTTAGAATTGCATTGTGTTGGATGATCCAATACATGAAGCTTAAAAGACACTAAACAAATGGTATTGACAAGGATAATGTCATGAGATATATGAAATGTAACACAATTTAACAAGGATAAGATAGAAGAGGTAGATGGAAAGATACTTTGAGGAAGCCAAGCTGATAGTAGTAATGGTGTAATCATGATATAATAACATCTCACATAACAACACGAGCCTTGCCCACCCCTTTTCCTAGTGCAGCCTTTTAAGATGTGCAATCAAGGAGATCAATGCTTGACATAGCCATAGAAAGAAAAAGTGTTAGTAAATGACAAAGAAAAATATTATGTGGATACATATGAGTCAATCGAAGTTCATCACATGTCACAATAGTGTGACATGGGATGGTGTTTTGGGAAAGAACATAGGGACACAAAAAGATAAAGCTGAAATGAAAGAACTTAAAAGTAAATAAAATTAATATATGTACCTTTACTTATCTTGTCAATATTATAAAATGTTGTATGTGTAGAAGATGATGAAAGTCACCCATGTACAAAAAGACAGGCAGCCCTAAAAATAAGATAAAATTATAAATAGGGCGGACTTGAAAAATAAGATAATAACGTTACAACTGGGCAGTAGTGGGGGTGTTATTATCTAAATAGGACAGCTTTATAGGCCAAATAAAAGAGATTTGAGATTTTTGGATTAGGTTCACCTTCACTTATTTTATGGACTGTACGGGAGCTTTTGATCTACTATGGAGATAATTACACAACTCTTTCTTTGATTGAAACTTTACCTCAATGACATAAAAAGATGAATGAAATCATGAAATAAAAATAGGTTAGTGGTTGAAGTTGTGCTTGACCTTAACACACACTGTGTTGAGTATTTATACATACCAATACTCTAAAGAGGGATCAAACTCCATGTAGTTTTCTCATGTTACGTGGCGTGTGTGAAATTGGTCCAAAATTCTAGATGTTAGTGCAATCTTGTTGTGAGTAAATGCTTCAATTGTGACTTGTGAATTTGGAGGTGTATTCAGACTTTAGATCATGACTTTAATTGTATCTAATCAAAAGTAAGATAAACATGGAATTAGATCTCAATGTGCAATTAGAATTATGGTTATTTTCAGTGTGAAAGTCTCTTATATGCAAAATGGTTTGAAATATGAATTTATAGTGTTATTTTTTAAATTCCTTTGGACGAGGCATGGTAATCTTGTGTTGACCTTTATCATTAGTTTGAATTTAATAAAATAGTCATTAGTTGGTGGGAGGAAACTACTATTATAAGTGGACAATAGTGGGGTGCATTAGTATCCACATAGGGTGCTATTATCCTAGGTGACAAAAATGTTGAGTTGAAGATATGTGTCAGTTTGAGAATGAGCTTAGGTTGTTTTGGAGTTTGGATAGAGACATTCTAAGGTTAAAGGTTTTCTTAGAATAGTGGGTCATTTATGCATAAGATAAAAGGAAAGGGGTCAAAAGGCCCTACAATAGGTTATGAGCTAAGTGTGTCAAAATAGTGATTACAAGTGCAATGTTTTAATTTAGATGTTAATTTATGTGTCTATAATTATGTGGTTTCACTTAATGTAGAATAAAATTCATGATAGAAAAAGAATGGACAATGTTCATATGCTCCCCTTATGAACGTAGATATGATAGTATGAATTGGAATGACAACCATTTGCCATTAAAATATAAATTGTGTTCTTGTGTATGTGTGCATGAACAAATATCATGCCCCTTGAATATATACCCACTGACATAAATTTTATGCATCTATATGATAAATTTGAGAACCTTTAAGTTGATTGTATATGTATTTGAAGAAGTGTAATCATGTTCTTGTAACTATTATGTATATTCCCATGTATATGCACCCATGTGTATGAATGTATGATCAAATTTCTACAAAGTGAGTTCATATGCCCATGTAATATGTATAAATGTGCTAATATCTATCATTGTATCTGAAACATTTGGTATCTGAGCAACTCTGAATCTCTAAAATTTGTAGTTTGTTTTGATTTTATGCTCATGGAGATTTATGTCGCTATGATAAGCCCATTTTAATGCATCCTTTTAATACGAGGGATGTATCATGTAAGTCACTCATCTCAAAAGAAGAGTTAATTATATGATGTCATGTATAAAAAATCATTATATAATATCATTTGATCATGTGGAAAATATGTTATGATATGAATGCATATATCAATCAAGGTATTTATGTAACATATGGAATGCTGGGCATGCAAGTGTCATGTCTAGATAAATGCATCAATGAAACACATTATAGAAGTGTATTGAATAATACTATGCAGTAGCAGTGCATGATATATATCATGACACCCATTAATGTCAGTGAGATCAATAAACAAAAGGTTTAATGCCACACAAGGCCAAGATCCACTTACGAGGGACACATAATGTCCCAACAAGAAAGGCTAAAGGCCACATGTAAGAAGACATTAAAATGTTGAAAATAAGAGACATCAAGGATGTTGCATCAAGCAAGGCCAAGGACCACACATAATAGTTGCACATAAAATAACCTATCATGTAAAAGAGTAAGAACATCAATGAAGCATAAAACAAGGAACTAGCCTTCAATATCCATATATATCAAATGTCACATTACAATATGATGGCATATCATGTATCACTATGTAAGAAATGAGTAACTAATAATACATGTGTAGGTAATATAGGTATCTCAACATGGTATAAAGTTTATAGAAAGATATAATCTGTAATGGTGAAACCTAGGGAACAAGATGCCCTCAGTATTGATATGACCACTGGGTAGAGGGGAAATCAACATTTATATGTTTATGTGTAATATATATCTTGGATAGTTCTCAAATACTTTAAAATGCATGTGTTGTTAGCAAAGGTTCCTAGAAAACCAATCAAAACATGCTAATTTGGATTGTTTGAGTGAAGCGCAATACAAAATACACTAAGGAAGATATGACAATAAATTAAAGTTAAATCAGGTATAAATTGTAAAGGAATGAACATGATTCAATGTCTTAATTTGCTCAAAACATTCAATATTTTAAATAGCTAATAGATTATAAGAAAATAGTATGCAACTATATATGAAAAATGTGTAGATATAAATAAGAACCATAATTGAATCTCTATATTGATATCTATATTTCATAACCCTTTTACAATACAAATGAGCACTATATAGAGAGCTTACAAAGGCTTCATCACTTCATATTCCTATGTGTCACTACAAACAAAAGAGGGACTCTTTGTATTATACATACTCTTGACTTGTATTTAGGTGAAAAATACATCAAAAACTATATACACAACATAAAATAGTGCAAATCGCACACTTGTCAAATAATTATACTCTATGATTTGATAGCTATGTTCTACTACTAACACTTTTCTGGACTTAAATTGTTATTTTATCTCGAGACATTCACATGAAGTTTGATCAATGTTGGAGCTAATGCAATTGTCTAAATAGAATGGTGGGACTAGAAACATTACTTGTAGTAATTGATCAAAGTATCATTTAATACTTTTCACCTCTTGTATGCTACTTTGACTCCATTTTAGGTTTTCAATTAAGCAACGTACTAATATGATGACTTTGTGAGTTTTCAATAGATTGGAATGACAAGGAGACCTCCCTTGTCGGTTTTCAATCTTCTTAGCCCTGCGCCTAATGTTTAAAGCCTTCCCTTATATGAAATTGAGGAGCTTGCAAAAATTTTCAAAATTGATGGGTACCATACCTATATGGAGGGTGGAACCATAGACTGAGAAGAAAGCAGAGGAGGCTACAATGTGAAAGCTATATTTAGAGCAGTTTCAGATGCTAAACTAGAGGACAACATTACATGTGCTGAAACTATTTCTAAAAGGTCATAACTATAGTCATAGTTGTTGGTGACATTTGTTGTTGCTATATAGCAAATTGCACAACTTGAGTGGCTTTCCTTTTCTCGAGCTCCTAATGGATTTGGGTAGGTGGGTCAATGCACAACTCCATGATTTCAGATTTATAACTATGAAAGTGGGATAGGTCATGATTTAAAATCTTCTAGTTGTGGAGAGCTTCTCACATCAAAGAACTCATAATGTATAGAGGGGCTTGATATTACATTATGTTCTGAATATCATCATCCTTAAAGGTGAGGATAGAGGTCATATTCTATGACAATTTGTGTTGAATCTTCAATGTGATTTCCTCTATTCTATCTGTGTGTCGTTACATTTGGATTCATGTAAATGTATTTCATAGCATGTTATGTTTCCAATTGGTTATCTTGGCCACCATTATGTCTCGAGTCCAATGGCTCCTTTAGTGCCGAATTAATTAAAGCAAGTGTAGTTGTCTTATCTGTTATTGTTTCCTTAGCTTTGTCCATCTTAATGAGCTCTAAGATTACCACATTCAATATAGTGTTGATCTATTGCTTCAAACTAACATGGTGTAAGTAATATGCAAACCTTGATATGCAATAGTGTTAATGACTTGCTTGTTCTCCTCTAAGAGTTCATTGATACTCTCTATTTCAGATTTATACTCTTGGCCTTGCATTCACATTTGTGTAGCGAGCTAGTATTTTGTCATCCTAGATAGAAGCATTGTGACTTGCTTCTCTTCTAACATGACTTTGTCATCCCAAATGTGAGTGACCAAGGTGGGGTAGGTGCTACCAATTAATTACCTTGATTTGGTGAGGTAAATGTGTAAGTTTGTGTTTTCCTAAATTTGTTGTGATGCCTCCTATTCCAGTACGAAATCTTTTTGTGTGATGGACTCTTGGAGCATAGTCACTCCAATTTTTTTTTTCAAAGACAAGTGGGATACATCAAACAATGCTTCTTGTATTTTTGTTTCAAGGTCTAGTCTAAAAGTCATCATCTATTTGTTTGCCCTATAGATATCTAAGTTTAAGGTTTGAGTTTAGTTATCGACCCTAACCCAGATGGCCACATAGATTTTTTATCTCTCTCTCTCTCTCTCTATATATATATATATATATATATATATATTAGATATGGATCTATAGCCCCTAGAGGGGCCTATCAGTCGAGGGCCTAAGCCACATATTTATATAAAGGGCCCCAAATCCCCCATGAATTGAGCTTTAGAGCCATATAGAACTATAGGGTGAGTTTAGTATGTATAGAGATAGAGATAGAGATAGATATAGGGGTTTACCCATGACCATCCCTTTCGAACACTTTGCTAGGTGTCTAGGCCTAGCCTATAGAATTAGGATATCCAATGCCTAGACATCACATGTGCCTTCTTTATTTATGCCATTGGAAGTGAAAAGGATATTTATCTCATTGAAGGTGGAGTGACATCCCACATAATTGGCTAGGAAATTATGATCTATATTGGGAAGCATCCTCGTGCACACCCCTTTGAGTGGAACCTGAGCCTTATGATGTATAAGATGGATGATAGACTTTAGTTATCACCACCTTCTTGACAAGTTTTATTGACTACTATGTTGTGAATTTTGCTTACATTTTACACTTTGATTTTACTTTTGCTTTGGTAGATTCCTTTGCCTAGTCCTTGGCCATTTAATCTTAGGCCTACCATTGTGTTTCTTCTTGATGCTTTTGCTGGACTTATTTATTTTTCTTTTCTTCTTCTTTCATTGTTATATCAACTTCAACCTTCCTCTTCTACTCTACTTGGACTTCTTCATTTCCCTGCTATTTCTCTTTTCTTGTAGCTTCATCATTCTATTTCTTGTTTCTTCCTCTTATGTCTTCCTTTGCTCCTCCTCCTCAAAATCCTTATGTTCCATTCCTTCCTCTTTTTCTTTTCTTTTCTTGCCTTCTTTGTAGCCACCTTTTGTGCCTTATCCTTCTTGTGTTTATCCTTAACAACTTGGTTTTAAGTTGTAATATCTTCTTGTATAGTTGGGTACTCAGGCTATGGTTGCACACTTGTGACTTACGCACAAGACTTAAGGAATCTAGAGATGAGAGAAACTATGAAAAAGATGATGATTTGATCATTGTGTGTCTGTGTACTGGTGCCTTTTGTTTGGCTAGAGGAACCAAAGTTTTATTCAGCTACTTGTAGTCCTGGGTTGTCACTTGTAGTTATTGTTCTAGCACTTGAGCTTCATGTAGGTCAACATCCTCAACTAGTTGAGTTTCATTAAATGAACCCATATGCTCTATAATAACTGGTGTGATTTAGGGTGCAATATGGGTCAATAGATTGCATATCAATAACTTTTATGGGCTTCCTTGCTATTATGGAGTTGTTTTTGCCCCTAAATACCTTATACCTAGTGCTCCTTCAAAACTCTTAGCCATCTTGTGTGTATGTGCTTCCTCTTCTGTGATTATATCTATAATTATAGATGCTTGGGGTGTGGGAATGTCCCCAAAAAGGATCTTCAAGACATTGTTTTGCACTTGAGAAGTGCACACTACTTTCAAAAAGAAGATTTTCTTCTTCTTCTTTCTCATAGACCTTAGTACTTACGTACTCCAAAATGGACTTGTAAATGTCCTCCCTTATAATGCCTAGATGAGCCAAATCATAGTCCATTGCAATTTATGGAACATTATTATAATAAGTCCATGATTTGGTACTACACATATTCTTCAATGTAGGTGGAGATGCTTTGTACACTCATGCCTTATTTTTCCCTCCAACGTTGTATGATGGGGCTGATTCTACTTCAGGTGGTCCTTGTGCATCTACTTTTGGTTGTGCTACTGATTATTGAGGTAGTGACTAATATGCCCCTAGGGGTATCGTCTACAATAGTGGTACTGAGTAAGCACCAAGGGATTTCTATCACATAATTTCTTCATGTGCATCTAGCATAGTAATGAAAAAAACAAGTTATGGGTGCCTTTGGAAGCTCATAGACTTTGATTTAGATGTCATAATGTAATAATGTCACTTTAACATGCTGCCATAAATACTACATGAAATCTACGGGTACTCAGGGGTGCAAAAGAATAAGCTACTAATTTAATAAGCTACTAAATTTCCATCCATGCATTTAATTTACCCAAGTGCTCATAATATTGACATGTTTTTGCCCAGATAATATTTATGAAGGTGATTGCAGGCCAAAAGTCTATTTTAGGATTGATGGGGCCATTTGGGTACTTCCATTATATGAAGCAACAAATTAAGACCAAGAATATATATTAAAATGCTTTTGATGTCCCATTGATGAATTTCTTAATATTGGTGATGAGCTTAAAGACCAAATTTTTTGGCTAATTAAAATATTCATGGAGTCGGATCATGTGGTAAGCGATGTCAATTACCCCTTTTGTGGCCTGCTTGGTGTTTTCGATGGTTTGCAAAAATTGCTTTATGATGCATTTAGATAGAATGCACACTAAAACATCCTACATAGAATTTATAGGGACCCCCATGGTGTTTTCGATGGTTTGCAAAAATTGCTTTATTATGCATTGATTAAAATAAATGTCTTGTTATAATTGAATGGCACCTTCATTATATCAATTGAGAGGTGTCCATCACCTCATTGAGATGACCAAAGGTTAGTAATTTTATAAGGCACTCTATGTCCATTTATTGCATGTGATGTTGCAATGCTAGGGCACTTGGTTGTGCTACTACTGGTTAGTCTCGGATAGACAAATTGGCTTTCATAGTGTCAATTAAGTTGAATGGGTCTGAATCATGATATCTTGTTTGTTAAAGTGCAAGCCCAATCCCCATTTATTCCTTTTATAGATTAAAGAGGGGAATAAAAAGTTGTGAGCAATCCATTGTTGTTCTCATAGCATTAAAATGATAGTTTTGATTGAACTGGTACTGACGAATAATTCGTGAGAAAATGAGTTAATTAAACACAATCACAGAGGACTCTTATTCTTAAAGGTGTGATGTTATTGTGTGCTACATGTAATTATTCATATAATTTTTCTAACTTGAATTCATCTGACACATTTCTTTTAACGTGCTGAGTTTTTTGTGCATCATCCTACTTTTGAAATTAATTGTAACTGGTTGTTGATGATTTGATGTTAAATATTCAATGTATATAAGCATTGATTTGGTTAGTGGGAGGACTTGATGCAATACATCATCTTTTTCCTCATCCACTTTCGTTTATTGTACATTGCCTAATTTTGACACTCGATCCGCTTTAGGAAATATGTAATTTTTTAAGTGTGTTGTTATTAAAAGATTTTTTAGTGATTGTTGATTGTCCTTTCTCCATACTTGTCAATACCTCATTCCTGAGCTTGATTGATGATCCCTTGAGTTGACTTTGCATGATGTCATTCATTTTGTGTTGAGTTTCTTTCCTTGTTAGACTTTGTGACTATGACTTTTCCAACTTGGTTTTGATGTTTTGTGATATAGATATCACAATATACAGCTATACTGCAAACCTTAAAGCAAAATAAGAAAATAATATATTAAAAAATCTTAATTTGCATGACATTACTCAACACCTTCATTGATTTTTCTATGAGATCTAATAAAGATTATTGATGGTAAGGCTTCAACCTGCACCCATATACATGTCTTGGAAGAATGATTCCATGAAGGTTCCTTAGCACAATTGTTCCTTGTTGTGAGACATCATGAATGATGTAAGGCCCTTTCCATTGTATGCACAACTCACCTGTAAATTCTCTAAATTTGTTATCATATATTAATACTAGTTGTTCTACATAAAATTCTTTCGATCTCATATTTTTACACTTTACTTCTTGTATTCCTGTGTCCATTTTTCTATTTGCCTATTTTCTTCCCTCTGATTTAAATCCATTGTTTGTGCTTTAAGAGAGACTTGATCTCCTAGTCACATGATATTTATAATTCACAAACTAAGGACTATGTATTTCATTAGCATGACTACTTATGATCTATAAAATCATTGAAATGGAGTGAAACCTATCGCACTCTTGCATTTTATTCTATATGTCCATAGGGTCATTAGAATTTAATCCTCCCTATTATCTCTTTGCTCATTGCATATTTTTGTGAGCATCTTACCAAGGACTTTATTAGATGTTTCTATTTGCCCATTGGCTTACGGGTGATATGTTGTGTTTTTGAGGTGCGATATCATAAATTCCTCTATAACATTCTTGATGGAACTATTCAAGAAATATGTTTTTTTATCACTAACTTCACAAGAATTATTCAATATGTAATTCTTCATATTGATTAGTTCCATCTAGAAACACATATTGATGGAATACATATTTCTTGAATAGTTCCATCAAGAAATACATATTGATGAAACTATTCAAAAAATATGTTCTTTTGTCACTAACTTCACATGAATTATTCATTATTCAATAGTTTCATTAATATGCATTTCTTGATGGAACTATTCAAGAAATATGGAATTATATTTGGTTATAATATCCTCATACAAAAATTTGGTTATGTTATTAACATTACAGCTTGGTGTCCCAATCGCTTTTACCCATTTAGTGAAGAAATCCATCATAGTAATTATGTACCTTACATGATTGTTTATTGGATATATTGATTAATCATAAAATGTTAATTTCTAGCTTTTCAAATCGCTGTCTAGTTAACATGGTTTTTAATGACATTTCATTTATGATTAGATCTGCTCATCCATTGGCAGATGTTGTAGTGACTTGTTACTCGATGCAAATCCTAAAATAGTGTAGGCCACCATAAGCCACTTTACAGTATCTTCTTCGTGAATTCACCTGTGAAATGTCCACCTATAATTCCCTAATATGTCTCTTGAAGAAGTTATGGTCATGCTCTAACGTTGCTCTACACAATACATCATCTTTCCCATTTTATACAAAAAGTCGTTAATGACACTGAATGAAATGTCTCTTGTGATCAACTAATTTTTATCCCTTTCCACAGTGCGCAAGAAAATTTCTATGTTCAAGGAAATTGGTTTTCCATTTTTTTTGGATTATAGAGACTCAAAATAAATGAGAATTCATTGATTCATCTTGGAGTATTTCATATTCCCCTCTATTACGTATTTGACTAAAATGGTCTAGCCCCACATTTTCTTTCTCAAGCTTCACATTGATTCTGAACTAAAATTTCTAAAATGTCAACCACTAGATATCCTCTTTTATAACATGGGATTATTTACTAGACATCATAGAACATGACGATCTGTAAAAAAATCAATCAACATCACTAGAAGTTTAGTATTTGAACTTCCGGTGTGCAAACACCATTGACAAAGCTTTTCGTTCTCTATTTATATAATTTTTCTATGCAACTGAGAGTTTCTGGCTTGTGAAATGAATGGGATGATCCAGTCCTTTGTCTCTTAGATGTGATAAAACAACTCTTATGATAGTCCATGAGGTATCTAGATGAATATGAAATCATTTAGTCTAGTCAGGAAAGACCAATATGAGAATTGTTACCAACCTCTACTGTAGATTGATAAACACTATTTGGTACTCATTATTCCATTCAAACATATTACCTTTGTGTATTAGCTTCTCTTTGGGAGTAGATATAACTGTGTATACTTTTAGAATTTACTATAGTATCCTATATGACCCAAGAATTATCACACCTTTGTAGAGCTAGTAGGAGGCGGCATACCCACAATAACTATAATTTATGTTTGATTAACCAAAATCTTATTGATTCATACTATATGACCTAAAAGTACACCAAAAAGTGTAAAGAACAAGCACTTCTTCAAGTTCAACACAATACACAGAACTTAGAGTGTTCCAACATCAACTAAAACTTAGATTGGTGCTCCTTGAATAAAGAAAAACAACCTAATTGTCTAGATAAACTTCAAATAAATCATGGATGAAGTCTTTGAGTGACCATAGCCTTGAAGGACACAACAAGAGTATTTTTAAATCGAAAAGACATTACTTTGTAAATTTTTTCTATTCCATTGTAAATGTGGTTTTATCTTGATCTTTTGTTGTGATTGGTATTTGATGGTAGCCACTGAAACCATATATAAATTAATACACTTCATGTCCTACGATTGACTCCAAGTCTTTATCAGTGAATGAGATCTTTATCAGTGAATGAGATTAGGTATGGATAATTAATGCAAACATTATTTAACACACAATAGTCCCCACATACTCTAATTTCTCTAGACTCTTTAGACTACATCACCATTTGGCTAGCCTTAATTTGTTTCCCATTGGATATATAATACATTCTTCTTGTATCCAGTGTAGTTCAACCTTTAATTTCAGTTTCGTGTCATGGTTTAATATGTATGGGCACATTTTAATAGGTCATGAACACTTTTTTATCTCTATGTGCATCTCCCCCCATGAAGGGTCTATACCTTTTACTTCTGCAAACTTTTTTGAAATACATGCTGATAACCTCACATAAGTTATAATTCTTATGAAATCTTATTCAGCATCTAGTAGTCACATAAAGTCATAAGTTTTGGCACAGACTCCATCCCAATATTCCTTATCAGTTTTTTAATAGATCCTAGTATATTTTATTGGAGTCACTTAGAATGGAGTCTTTTAATGGTCACTGTTCTTCTTCCTCTTGAATATTAAGATTTTGCAATTGTTGATCTTTAGTTTGGTTTGTGATCTTGGCTCTAGGATCTTTTATTTATTTTTCACGATTAAAAAACCATTCAAATCTAGTTCCTCATCATTGCCATTAGACTAGACATGTTCCCCATTATCGATGATTTTATTGTAAGGTTTTGTCAAAAAATGCTTTTTCTATTTACTCTCCTTATAGTTTTATAAAGATGAGTTTAAGTCCTACTAAGATCTTCCACTTAACCATGACATACAAATGTATTCAGGTTCTGAAGGGCTTGGTGTACCAAGGGGTTCTTATGTTCAAAAATAAATGTTTGAATAGACTTTTGTGAGATCTGCGGCTAATTCTTAGTCTCCCTTTGTGTTCTTGATGCATGTATCATGTTGTTAGAATAAACTATTTGAGAGTTGTCAATGATGTCATGGAGGTGTCCAGGTGAGTGGATGAAGTGTTTGCTTAGTCTAAGTGTTAATGATAAAGTGTGCAGTGTGTTTGTCCTAGTATGCTTGAAGTAGGCTTGGTTGATCTTCAGTTTTTACATAATTAAGGATGTTAGGGATGAGTATGGTGATTTAAGGCTATAAAAGGGGTCCTCTCAGAGGTCAAAGATGATCAGAGAGCTTGTGGAAGTACATGGTATTCATCCGTTCTTTATTATGTTCATTTTGGCATATTTGGTTCTATGACAAAAAAATCTGAGTAGGTGGTTTGATAACATCGCCATTACTACGAATAAATGAGTCAGGGAGAGTTGATTATATGGGTGTGATCACATTAGTCCCAAGTTGATATGGTTTAAAATTAAGGTCACATGATTAAGCGTAGTAAAATTTATTAAAGTTCAAAGTTGGCCTTCCAGGCATATTGTAGTAGTTTCTATACTTAGCTAGACCATCACTGAACATCATGTAGATATGGATGAACCAGCTAGTTTGTGCATTTAATTCAGGTATGAAGGAATTAAACAGTAGGCAAATGTTTTCATGGAGATGTCTATAATGCCAAGAAGCTACCTTAAAAATTTGGAGTCTTGAAGTGTTGTCTAGCTCAAATTATGAAGCTTCAAAGTTGTTTTAGTAGACTGTGATGGGTTGGAGACTGTTAAATTTAACCACATTGAAGACTGAGGTTATCTAGTCAGTAGATCTAATGGTGCACATTATTTCACAATCTTGATCGAACAATATGCATAAGAGTCAACATTTCAAAGGTTGCATGCACAGGTGACAAGTGTCACAATCCCACCAGTCTGACAGAAGATCAACAGTGAGTGGTAGTTCATACTGATAAAGATTAATAGTGCAGGGAAAGTCAAAGAGTTCACAAAGCACATGGGATTGCCAAGTGGCACATGTGCAAAGCACTATCAAGAAAGTGCTCAAAGGAACGTGAAGGTGCTAAGTGTCATAATCTCATGAGTAATGAGAAAAATCTAATAGTGAGCTCTGCAAGATAAATACCTTGTTAATCCATAAAGATCGATGGTGCACATTCGCTCAATATTGAAAGGGTGCATGAGATAAGGTCAACATGTTTGAGGTTTAATGTTTGGACAGTGGCAAACTATGAGTTAAAGTTTGAGTTACTTCCAAAGAAGATTGATGGTACGAATTGAGCGAATAACACAAGATGTGTTCTAAGTGATTGAGGTTTAACTATGACCATTTGAATTCAAATATTTGAATTTAACGAAGGAAAGACCAGTGCTTGATTTTTAAGCCATAAATTTTGATCTATACAGAATTTGATATTGTAGTAAAAACAAAGTTATAGAGGACTTCAAGGTGCAACTGGCAATATTAATTTGAAGGTTTAAATGTTTGTACAATCAAAGTTATTAAGCTCCAAATTTGTCTCTATGTTCGTTCATGCTCTACAAGTAACTGGATAAGGGTAATAGAGTTATTCTTGATGGTATTTCAATGTTTCGAGATGTGCTAATTGTTAGATAGTGTTGTAGACTCCATGAGGACCATTTATATGGATTTTGGAGGTTTGACTAATCATATTCAATATGATCAAAGGCTTAAAAGGTGACATTATGTTCATTCACGGTGGTTTTATGCATAAAATATTGTTTGAGCGATTTGATATTTAGTAGTTGGGTATTGTGATGGTTGTTATCACTTAAACAAGACTTATAGATTGTGTGGCATGGGTGCATGCATTTCAAAGTGTGCATGTGTTCTTAGTTTTCTCAGAGAAGTTTCAAAGAGGTGAATTGGTCTTCATATGACCTAAAATGTGACTTAGACCTATTTGAAATAGGTTTGTGCTTAAAGGTGACCCATGTAGATGCCTTAAGAGTGAAAGCATGTGTTGTGGCTGACAAAGAAGTTTGTGAACATGATAATAATCATGAAGACTCTATAAAAGGTGAAACCAAATGTGATGGTTTGTAGGCTTGTGTGAGACCTGTGGGAAGAGGTGAGTGTGAGAGTTGAAGAGAGAAGGAAAGAAGGAAAGGGTGTGTGCCCAGTGGATCGATTGAAGAGTAGAGTAGATTGATGATTATGTTTATGACCTATAGGTCATATTTTTGTTGTTAAGAATAATGCTCTTACAGGGTAGAAGGAATAGATCATCTTAAGGTTAGGTGCTTCTTATGAAATAGAGGTTTCACTAAATTTGGTCAGAAGGACTTGACCAAAATGTTGTTATAAGGACTTGATCATTCTAAGGGCAGGTGATCTTTGTGAAACAGGGGTTTCACTAAATTCTGTTCAAAAGGACTTGACCAATCTCATGTTTGTGATCATTTTATATGACAAGTAGCCCATGTGTTCGCAAGTTTGAGAGTGGGTTTTATTCTTCAAGAGGGTTTCCCAGATAGATCTTGTGTTGTGTGTATGATTTTGCATTATCTATTGTTCATTGCCATGAATGACTTGTATATTCTATGAATGCTTATGATAATTGAATAAGGGTTTGAAAGTATTGGAATTGATGTTGAAATATCTTGCATCATTAATTCACCTCTCCCCCCTCTCAGTGATTGTACCACTAATAATTGGTATCAGATCAGGTCCTTTGGTAAAGACTTGACAGCTTATAGGAGATCCAAGGTACAATATGGGTAGCCATCAAATGAAAAAAGGTTTTTCCACTAAGCAATCACCAATGTACAATGGATCCAATTACGCTTTTTAGAGTGCAAGGATGAGGACCTACATCATGTCTCTAAGGTTTGATATTTGGCAATTTGTTTTGGATGGTTATTTTGCACCTACTATTCCTCCATCCAGTGCTGTAGATAAGAAGTTGTTTCAGAACAATTCTAAGGCAATGATTGCTATCACTTGTGGTCTTTCAGAGACTGAGTACACCAAGGTAATCCATTACATATTTGTCAAGGAAATGTGGGATAAATTGATGACTATTTATGAAAGATATTTAAAGGTTAAGTTGACAAAGTGGTAGACTCACTGAAAACAATTTGAGTCTTAAGATGAAAGAAGAAGATTCTATGGCATCCTTTTTGTAGAGAGTTGATGAGATTGTGAACATCATTAGAGGTCTTGGAGAGAATATTGAACAAGATACTGTAGTTCAAAAAGTATTAAGGGCTCTCTCTCTCAAATTTGATTCTAAAGTATCTGTTGTAGAAAAAAGTCATGATCTTACTTGGTTAAAGATGGATGAATTGCATGGTATTCTTTTTGCCTATGAGATGAGAGTCGATGATGATAAACCACCAAAAAAGGAAGCAACATTCAAAACAAAAATAAAGCTGAAGAAGTTCCAAGGTAATAAACTCAAGGAGGATGACACATTTGATATTGATGAAGATGATCCAATTGCTTTGTTTATAAGGAAATTGAAAACAGGTTCAAGCAATTATAAGGGTAAACTACCCTTCAAATTCTTTAATTGTGGAGAGGTAGGACATTTTGCTAATAAGTGTCCTCATAAGCATAAGAAGAGTGATGATGAAGAGCATGGTGATGGCCATGATTAAGACAAAAAGACATACAAGTCTGATAAGAGGAAGAAAAGATTCAGAAGGTTTGACGACAATAAGTACTTCAAGGGCAAGAAAAGTCTCTACACGAAAGAAGATTGTAGCTCATCATATGAGAATAAGGATAGTGACTCAGAGTATGATCATGGAGATGATGGTCATATTGAAGATAGATCCCTTTTCATGCTTGAAGAAGGAAGTTGCTTATATCAAAAGGAGATTACTTGGAGTGATTCAGATGATGATAAAGATGAGATACACTGTGAGACTGAATTGATGAATGCTCTTAAAGAATTGAACATTGAGAAGAAGATTAACAAGAAGATGAAGTATCAAATCAAGGACTATGAAGATAAATTCAATATATTTGAGGTAAAAATGAATGAAAAAACTAAGGAGCATGAATATATAATCGAGCATCTTAGTTGTCAATTGAAAATTGTGTCTACAAGCCTGAAAGCTAAAGAAGATGAATGTTCAAGGTATGTAATTGAAAATGAGTTTTTAAAAACTGAGTTAGAAAAGAAATATAGTAATATATAATCATTTATGAGATTTAAAAAGAGCTCAAGTGATCTAGATAATATTCTGAGTGGTCAAAAACATGCAAGTGATAGAATTGGTTTTGGATACAAAGAAGAACCATAAAATGTAACTCAAGACATGATGAAGACTAATTAGACATTGAAGGTCAACAATTAGTCAAGGAATGAAGATGTTAATAGAGTGAAGACAAATCAAATTAGACAACCAAATGCCATGAGGTATGCAAGTTTCAATGGTTATTGTTACACATGTAATTTGTTTGGGCATAGACCTAGAGAATGGAAGAGACATGTTAGAAATGAGTTTGCATGGAACTATGATGGGGGTCATCAGTCAAAAGGTGAGTCCTCTTCAAAAGGGGTAGTTTGTTTCAATTGTCAAAAGAATGGACATATTTCAAGATTTTGTTCTAATTAAGAAAAATTGTATAAGATTCTTGCAAGAGTTATAATGTGCTTAAACTGTCAATAGAGAGGTCACATTGATAGATTTCGCAAGCAAAGGCCTACAATATAAAATAGGTTTAATCAAGTTCCTAGAGTGCAAAAAATATGGCAAGTTAACTCATGGAAAGTAAAGGTGGTAAGTGTGATGCATGATGAGTCTGCAGGTTGAAGTAATTTGTTTACTATGGTGGAGAATGCTATAAAGTTGAAGAGTGCTAAGGGCTCTCATTGTCTGCTCATGTTGTGAATAAAGAGACCAAGCTCAAGGAGAAGACCAAAGTGCTTGTTGAGGCCAGTTTTGAGGTTTGTATGGATTGAAGTGAACATATTGTTGCTACTAAATAAGTTTCATGTAAAGAAAAATAGTTATCGATACCTAGTGATGAGGTTATGAACTATAAGGAAGATTCTTCATCTAAAAAGGTATGTCATGAATTTATGTTATCCCTATTTTTTGTTAATACAATCTTAGAAGATAAAGTGAGTGATGCAGAAAAAAAACAAGTTGTCAAAGTTTAGACTAAGGAGAATAAAATCAAGAAGTCTTATAGCTATAAAAAGATTTCAGTGATTACTGAGGAGATGTGGGCCACTCTTGGCTTCACTTTATTTTAAGAACATTATGATGTAGACGTCTCTATATATGCTTCTTAAGAGACTCCTTTCAGTGGAGAAACAAGTGTTGTTGAGGTGTTCTTCAAAAGGTGTTAGAAGGCAAGAGATGAGTGTTTCCAGTTGGAGTTGGTGTGTCAAGATGGGAGAAGTGCTTTGATGAGGTCAGAGTGATGTCATAAGGTATTTTTGATATGTATTCAACATCTACAGGATCAAAATGGGTGTTTTTAGGTGGCATAATGAGATTAATGGAATGTCAAGAAGATTTTGGTGCTTAGAAAGGCATATGTACTTATTTGTGATGTGTTCCATGAGGTTTTGTGTCTTGATGATCCTATTTGTGCCTTTTGGAGGTTTTTGTGTGCTCTTAAGTTTATCTTTCTTGTTGCAAATC
This sequence comes from Torreya grandis, assembly GCA_037957365.1. Classification (NCBI taxonomy): domain Eukaryota; kingdom Viridiplantae; phylum Streptophyta; class Pinopsida; order Cupressales; family Taxaceae; genus Torreya; species Torreya grandis. The sequence continues at coordinate 3,687,718 of JARHVA010000208.1, forward strand.
AAAGCCATGCTATAGGAAGACAAGGTTACGAAAGGTGTGAAGGCTAAAATCTTGGTTCAAAACTGTATGATGGTTATCTCCAGGTATGCAAGAAGTTTTAGAGGTAGGTGTTGACCAAAAGGAGGTGTGTTGACCTTGTTTATTTTGAGATTTTAGAGTTTTGGACTATGATAGAAAAGTGGTTTGACTTATGAATTGAGGTCTAAGGCTTCTTAATAGGTTGAATGGGCCAAACAGGATGTCAAATCAAGTTTTACTGAGATCTGAAGGTTTGGGGTTTTCAAATTATTCATGATTTTATCAAGATAGAGGTATAATTGACTATTAGGTTTGTGAAGGATGTTGTAGAGAAGGATCTAGGTGATGAAAATTGGTGTGCTTAGGGGGGCATATGGGAATGCTTTAGATAAGTGGTTTTAGGACTAGAAAGTATGTCTATTGAAATTTGTGGGCTCAACAAGTTCTAGGTAGGGCTACAAGGAGACTAGACAGGCCTAGTGTGAAGAAGAGTGTTTTTTGATCAATTTCTCCAAAAGATCATGGTATGAGTGTTTCAATGTAAGTTCTCAGATTGGTTTAGAGCATGTTTCCTATTTGATGAGTGGCATGAAGTTCTGATAGTGGTCCTTGAGGTGGTATGAGAGAGAAGGCTAGTAACCCTGTGTGGTGGTTCATGATATGTGAAGATCTGAAGATGCTCAAGAAGTGCAATGGCTTAAATATCTTAGGAGTCCCTGAATGTTTCTTGATGATTTCCATTAGATTTTAGTGATTTTGTGTTCTTTCTTCATTGGTTGTAGTGATTGGTTGGAGAGAGTGTTAGCATGTAGCAAGAGGATGTTGTCAAGGCAAGAAGAGGTAGCGTCAAGGTAAGGGGGATTTTGTATCATCTTTTTAAGGTGGTATTCTCTTGGTGGTCTTTTCAAGTCCTTAGGATCAGTTTTTTCACTCTTTATCATTGTGTCAAAGGAGGGGAAAGTTCCTATTGTGAGAGTGCTTGAAGAGAGAGAAGGAAGGTGAGTTGTATGATGGGTGTTGATATCAATGACAAAAGGGAAGATTGTTGGAGAGTTGTCAATGATGTCATGGAGGTGTCTAGGTGAGTGAATGAAGTGTTTTGATAGTCCAAGTGTCAATGACAAAGTGTGCAGTGTGCTTGTCCTAGCATTCTTGAAGTAGGTTTGGTTGATTTTCAGTTTTGGCATAATTAAAGATGTTTATGGATGAGTATGGTGATTTTAGGTTATGTAAGGGGTCCCATCGGAGGTCAATGATGATTGGAGAGCTTATGGAAGTGCATGATATTCATTCAATTCTTCATTATGTTCATCTTGGCATAGTTGGTTCTATGACAAAAAAATTTGAGTAGGTAGTTTATTGATGTCACCATTACCATGTATGAATGAGTCAGGGGGAGTTGGTCATATGGCTGTGATCACATTAGTTCCAAGTTAATATGGTTCAAATTTTAAATCATGCGATTAAGCAGAACAAAATTTATTAAGGTTCAAAGTTGGCCTTCTAGGCATATTGTTGTAGTTTTTATACTTAGCCAGAGCATCATTGTATGTCATGCAGATACGAATGAACCAACAAGTTTGTATATTTAATTCATGTACGAAGAAAGTCAATAGTGGGCAAATGTTTTCATGGAGATGTTGTCCATAATGCCAAAAAGCTACGTTAAAAATTTGGAGTCTTGAAATGTTGTCTAGCTCAAATTATGAAGATCTAAAGTTGCTTTAACAGATTGTGATGGGGCAAAGACCGTCAAGTTTAACCATGTTGAAGACTGAGGTCATCTAGTCAACAGATCTAACGTTGCATGTTAATTCATGATCTTGATCCAATGGTGTGTGTAAGAGTCAATATGTTAAAGGTTGTATGCATAGGGGACAAGTGTCACAATCTCACTAGTTTGAGAGAAGATCAATGGTGGGCGACAGTTCGTACTGACAAAGATCAATGGTACAGGATAAGTCAAAGAGTCAACAAAGCACGTGGGATTGCCAAGTGGAACAAGTGCAAGGAATTATCATTAAAGTGATCAGAAGGCATACAATGGTACCAAGTGTCATAATCTTTGGAGTTCTAAGCAAGATCTAACGATGAGCATTGTAATATAAAGACCTTGTTAATCCGTAAAGATCGACAATGTGCATTTGGTCAATATTGAAAGGATGTACGAGATGAGGTCAACATGTTTGAGGTTTAACATTAGGATAGTGGTGTTCTATGAGTTAAAGTTCAAGCTACTTGTGAAGAAGATCGATGGTGTGAATTAGGTGAGTAGAGCGAAGAGCACGATATATTTTCTAAGTGATCGTTTGAATTTAAATACTTGAGTTTAATGAAAGAAAGACTAGTGTTTGGTTTTTAAGCCATAGCTTTTGATCTATATAGAATTTGATATTATAGTAAAAAACAAAGTTGTATAGGACTTCAAGGCACATTTGGAAATATTAATTTGAAGGTCTAAATGTTTGTAGAGTCAAATTTATTGAGCTCCAAAGTTTACTATGTGTTTTTTCATGCTCTGCAAGTACCCTGAGACGAGTAATAGAGTTGTTCTTAATGGCATTTAAATATTTCGAGATGTACTAATTGTAGGAGAGTGTTGTAGACTCTATTAGAACCATTTTATGGATTTTAGAGGTTTGAATAATCATATTCAGTATTATCAAAGGCTTAAAAGGTGATTGTGTATTCGGTCATGGTGGTTATGTGCACATAATGTTTTTAAGTGATTTGAGCTTTAGAAGAAGGGTGCTATGATGCTTGTTGTCACTTAAGGAGGGCCTATAAATTGTGTGGCATGGGTCCATGTATTTGAAAGTGTTTTTTTGTTCTTAGTTTGCTGGAAGAAGTGTCAAAGAGGTGAATGGGTCTGTATATGACCTAAAATGTGACTTAGGCCTATTTGAAAGAGGGTTATGCTTAAAGGTGACCCATGTAGATGCCATAAGAGTGAAGGCATGTGTTGTGGCTGATAAAAAAGGTTATAAACATGATAATAATCATGAAGACTTTATAAAATGCGAAACCAAATGAGATGGTTTATAGGCTTATATGAGATCTGGGAGAAGAGATGAGTGTGAGAGTTGAAGAGTGAAGGAAAGAAGGAAATGGTGTGTATCCAGTGGATGGATTGAGGAGTAGAGCAGATTGATGATTGTGTGCATGACATGTAGGTCATATTTATGATGTCAAGAATAGTGCTCTTGCAGGTTTGAAGACTTAGGTCATCATAAGGACTTGATCATTTTAGGGGCAAGGGTTCTTTGTCAAACTGGTGTTTCACTAAAGTTGGTGAGGACTTGACCAAAAGGTGGTTAGAAGGACTTCATCGTCCTACTGGTATTTGATCCTTATGAAACAAGTGTTTCACTAAATTTTGGTCAGAATGACTTGACCAGTCTCATGTTTGTGATCATCTTATAGGATAAGTAGTCCATGTGTTTGTAGGCTTGAGAGTGGGCTTTATTCCTCAAAAGGGTTTCCCACATAGATCTTGTGTTGTGTGTATGATCTTGCGTTAGCTATTGTTCGTTGCTATAAATGACTTGTATATTCTATGAATGCTTATGATAATTGAATAAGGGTTTGAAATGATTGGAATTGAAGTTGAAATATTTTGCATTATTGATCCACCTCTCTCTCAGTGATTGTACCTCTAACATAAACACTAAAGTATATTTGAAAGCATACACCTATTATGTAAGCTCTACACCTTTCAAAGATTACACATCTACACATTTATGAATATGTATTTCTAGATACTATCTTTACAAGAAAAATGGCCCTTGATTCGAGATCACAAGTTCTATTCAAAATTGAGATTACAATAAATCTAAATCATCTTTCCAATGAACTTGATTTACTTGTGTACTCCCCACCATGTCATAATAACAATCTTCATAGAATAATTCAGTGTACTAACACAATGATATATATTTATAACATGTTACTTTAATTGGGAAATAAATTGTCCTAATTCTTTGGTTGTAAAATATTGTGGTAATTGTCACTTTGTAGTGGGAAACTATTCCCATTGGTCTCACCTCATGATCTTATCTAACCCAATTCAACATATGAGTATTTGAGTCCCCTCTCATAGAAGATGTAGCTTCCCATGGTAGAATGGATTCTTGAGTGGGTTTGGTGTAATTCATGTCTGTTGCACCTACTTGATATATCAAATTTACTTCAAACCTTGTTGGCAATTGCACAAAAGGGGACTTACATTCTCCTCTTTAGAACTGCAAAACTTGTGCCTTTTTATCACAAGTCTAAGTGAGAGTTGTTATGTTTGTTGTAGCTATTATGGAGGCTTTATTTCTTCATGGTAAAAAGTGATACTTTACAACTCATAGTGCATTAGTCTTAGATTATATACCCACTTTGAACTAACTATTCTCTCCATAGTCATAAGGTGAATCTGGGTCTTTGAGTATGATGCATAGTTTGCTATCGACTTTATTCAAGGGTATAGTGATAATTTTATCTCTTAGTGCATCTCCAATTGATTGTGTACTGTATTAATGGTAATCTAAACATTATTAGCCCGCATCTTATAAATCAACGTAAGGTAGTGTGTTTCATCAGTATATATGTCAATTACTTCGAAATCTCCTTGTAAGTTTAGGTCAACAAGTTTTATTTCCACATCCTCCAGCCGACCAATAGATTCTACCCTCTAACAATCTATGAGACATAGTGTTATTGGATTATAACTAAGAACCGATCATCCATAAGTACTACCCTCCCACCAAGCACAATATTAGTGGGGTTGTAATTTATTAGAACTGAAATAACTATAATTGGAATCAAATCAATAAGGAGAAATCATGAATAACAACACACTAATAAAGAGAAACAAGATGAATGATTATTGCAATAAAGTCTCTATTAACAAAGGACCAAAATATTAATTTTCATGGCTGAGAGCACATGGGATACCTTCACATTTATAAATTTGCTAATTTTATGTAGGCTGAATAATGCATGAAAATTTCAATCGTTGTCAAATATCTCGCTGTCATCGAATGTGGTCATAGCTCATTGAGGTGGAATATCTCTAAGTGTACTAATGATAGAATGTATTAGATGATCATATGTTAGTGGTGAAGGATACATGTATGCATGGTAGTGTATTGATGTCCTCAAGGCATGTCGACATCTTGTAGGGTTTTATGCTCTATGAATGATATGGTAGGTTTATTTCGCCTAAGTTCTAACTTTACAAGAGCTCGTGATTTATTAAAAATACTATTGCATCATATTCTTCACTTTTAACCCTACCTCAATAGACCGCAAATGATATAATGGATAAAAAATAAAAAAGGGTTTAGTGGTTAAAGTTGTGTTAGACTTCAATAGCCCATGTGTTTAGCGCTACCTACATACTAGAATGGTGTAATACTAGATGTTTGTGTTATTTTAGTGTGATTAAGTGGTTCGACCATGACTTGTGACCTTGGAGGTGTATTCAGACTTTAGATTAGGGCCAATAGGGCTAATGTATTCAAAATTGAGATAAATATGAAATTTCATCTCAATTTGAAATTAGAATTCCGGTGCTTTTTAATATGTGAGCCTTTTAGATGTAGAATGACTTAAAAATATGCTTTTATAGTGATTAATATGGAATTATTTAGATAAGGCATGTTAAACATGCGAGATGACCCATTACATGAATTTGAATTTTATCAACTAGCCATTATTTAGTGGGAGGACATGGCTAGTGGAACTAGATAGGACTGGAGAGTAGGATAGTCCAAATGATTTAGCCTTGTCTGAGGAGCAAAGTTAAGATGCAAGTACTGATCAATCAACAAATAACATTGAGATATTTTGAATGAGGAATGATGATATTTTTAGATCATTACTTATAGGAAGACACCATCCACATAAAAAGTGAAGAAAGGGTTGTCAAAAGACTGTGGAATGAGATACGAGCTATAAGTACATATAAAGGGTGGTCGCAAATACACTATTTCAAATTAAATGTTATTTTGTGTCTAAATTTCCCCCATTTTATTATAGCAATGTAACAAAGCTAAAGTACTTGAGAAAAATGAAAAGTGTGCACTTGAACTTACCTTTGAAGAAAACTGTGCTTCATGTAGATCCTAAAATGAAATTGTTGGCCATTTTTGGCCCATTTATTAAAGATCTTGCATTTTTCCGAAGGGCACTTCCAAATGAAAAATGGTTCTTTTCAAAGTTTTGAAAGATATCTTTTCTCAGGGAAAAGGGGACCCTTTTCAATTTTTTCAAAGGACTATTTCAAAGAGGCTGAAGGCATTTTCAAATTCCAATAGTCCATTCAAAGGAATCTGAAAGGTACTTTTCCTTCGCAATGGACCTTTTCAACTTTTTTGAAAGGTACTTTTCCTTCACAAAGGGCCAAAACATTTTTTTTGAAAGATCATTTTCACAAAGTTGGAGGGGTCTTTTCAAATTTTTGAAGGGGTCTTCTTTCCAAAAGGTCCAAACAGGTAAGCTGAAGGGTGCTTTTCAATTCTTCTAAAGGGTACCTCCCTTTCGAAAAGGGGCATTTTCATAAAGTCTGAAGACATGAATTCCTTCAGACAAATTATTCATGGGAAGGGTCTAAGCAAATTGTTCGAAGAAAATGGCCGAAACAAGTTATTCGAAGGAATTGATGATGGACCCATAAACATCAAAATCTGAACCCTTACAAGTAGCCGTTGGCATTTAAAAAGATCAAAAGAAGCTACTCAATCTATAGACTTGTATCGACATAAATGGATATAGGAAAACCAATGTCCTTAGATTGGTTTTATATTTATAGAAAAGATTTGGCCCAAGTTTCAAAGCAGGAGCTGGTGTATATAATTAATGGGGAGGCTCTCATCCTTCGACATAGCCATCATCTTTGAAAAATAGTCACTCAAGTCAGAGGTAACATGACTCAGTCCAGGTTTAAATTTATAGAGATTTTGTCCTTTATACGTATAAGACAATTGAAGCATGGCGTGGAAGTGAAAGATGAAGATTGGGGGATTAGAAAATGTAGCTTGAACATTAAAGATGTTTTTGAACTTTTCCTTTTTAGTGGATCTTGACATCATCATCTTCAACAAGTTTTTGTCTTCTAGTGTGTTTCTCAACCAATGAGAGGGCTTGAATACTATTGGAGCTAGTGGTGGTTAATTTGTTGAAGAAGGATTAGTTCTATTTAATCCAAATGTGGGTGAGAATTCATAGACGGTGGTTAGATCTCATTTATTAAATTATGTTTGCCTGTCTCTTTTTTTTTTCCTTCTTTCATTTTTTCATATATCTCCGTTGGCTCCCCCATAAAAAAAATATCCTCATTTGACAAGGTAAAATATTATCAAAATTTGTAAGAAAGACCTTTTAAAGTAATAAAGATCAATTTTTACCTATCTCTTCCTTAAAAATTATGTTTACCAAGTTTGTGCATGATGGCCTTGTGAAGAAGTGTTATTCCATGTCCATTGTTTTTTTTTGCCTATTTTTAAGTGTTTTCAAGTTAGTTTCAGGGTTGAAATTGAGCTCTTTTTGCCATTAATGGATGCTTGGTGTAGATTTTGAAATTCCTCTGTGTTTCATGTATGGGTTAGTGAGCCTAGATTATGAAACACTTATGCAAATTAACTAGTGAGGTTGTGTGAGCTAGAATTATATTATGCCGAATTAATGTTTATCTCATGTTTATGTGGATCACTCTCTATTTGGTGCATCACCTCCTTTAGCTCAGAGTTTTTTTTTTATGTTATCTTCCTATCTTTTTCCCTTAGTTAGCAGTAGATTCTAGCATGGGAAATAACAGCGGAAGTGAAACATCTAAAGAACTAGCTCCATTAAAAAACCTTAGAGGTTCAACTTCACTACAGGATATCCACATTTTGAGGTTGTCCCAATGCTTGTAGCTAGGAGTGAGAGACCCTGAGAAACTCTCCCACAAGGGTGAAATTCTACGTTACAACAGAAACATGCATAAAATCAGCGCTTAATAAAGATAAAAGTGAAGAAGTAAAGACAAGAAAACTTACAGATATAATAGTAAAGAACGAATACACCTGATTAGGTATGCAAACCATTATGTTTTATACTGCAAAAAAATGATGACTAGAGAGGGTGGGATCCTTGTAGATTTTTTTTAATCGATTAACTTGGGTTGGACTGCCTATGCCCCAATCATCATTGATAGGTGAACATGCTTAAGAAATCAAGGTTTGATTTAATCCATCATTGCCTACCCAAAGTGGTAAAGTAGTTTGGAATCACTGTGTGAATTCTAATAGCTTTTTCTAGTGAAAAATTGGTAAACCAACTGATGTTGACGGAATAAGGCTCATTTGTAGGGCAAAATTGGATTAAAAGTTAGTATGATATGATTTTGGTGTACATAGCATGGAGAATGATATAGATCTTCATTCCATCTGTGGAATTGGTGAAAATTTAATCAAGAAGGTGGTCTTGTGCCTCACACATGACCCTAATTTGATATTTGGTGTTTATAGATTTTGAAACTGAGTAATATCATGTTATTTTATGAGAAAAACATGTGTAATAACTCAGAACACATATCACACTTCATTCCTCTAAACTGAGCAAATAATAGATAACCCTATGTCTTTTTAAAAAAAACTATGACTGGGTACATGTTGGAAATTACTATGTATTACATGTGATACTGAGAGTTTCTAAAAATGATTAGTTTCTACTTCGCAGGATAACAATACATTCTTTTAGATATATCCATCTTGAATCCTTATCCAAATAAAGCATTGTTTCCTACAATTACATTCTAGCTGATTTTTTTATATGAATTGTGATTTATTATGTAAAACTTGAATTTATCTATATATTGTAAATTAGAAATTGAGTCTCTTAAGATAAACTGTTGTGTATGCCCCCTCTTTTGAGGCATTTATAGACCCTAATTAAGTAAAAAAATAAAGCTTGTGAGAGATATGAAGAAAAGATGTAAATCTAATTAATATTAAAAATATGAAGCATGGCATCGTAATATGTAAACTAATAAAAAATAGTGATATAGGGTGCAAGTGGAAACAAGCATACATAGTGACATTGGCAAGATAAATGTTAGCAATAAGGTACATAAAAAATTGATCAAAATTGAGTACTAAAAGTTGAATATAACTATTCAGGGCATGGGGAGGGGATGCATGATATTGATCATGTCATCAAGAAATATGGAATATGTATTATGTCCATCATGGCATCAAAAACTAAGTAAGAGCAAACAAGTGTTAGGGTCTTGACACACGCATATAAAGAGTACACAAAGCACACAATAGAAATCTGAGGGGCCACATAAAATGGGTATATTAAAATGTCACTCACATAGACATAGAAACATACACTGTGTTTAGATACACATGTAAGAACACATGTTTAAATATCAACAATCAAAAATAGTGAATACACATAAGACATGAAGCATAGAAGTAAACATGCAAAGCATACAAGATTAAATGTAATTGATCAATATAGGTAATTTATAATATTAATATATTTGGTAAGTCACATATCTAAGAAGATAGTAATGTCAATATAAGTGAGGAATATCGATAAATTTTGTGCAATGTAAAGAATTGAGGTATTAACCATAAGGGATAGCCAAAGAATGATAGAACCTGTGTAAAAGGATGCCCCTAACAAATTGATAAAGTATAAACAAGTTGTAGGAGGCCCATACTTATTTTAATTTGAGAATTATTAGCATGTGTTCACTGAAATGAAACTGATGAACTCAGACAACATTACAGGTGCACTATTGTTTGTTAAGCATGGGATATACTGAGAGGGGGGGTGAATCAGCATATCATATATCCTATAAAACTTTCCCTTAATCAAAGTCCACTTAATCAAACATTCAAGATATGCAATAAAACTCAAACAATAAACACCACACAAGATAGAGAGAGACACCAGATATAACGTGAAAACCCAATGTGGGAAAAATCACGGAGAACAATCTCAAGTATATGAATGAGCACCAAGCAAAACATTATTCGTAAGCACCAACTTGCAGGAGCACCAACCCCATTGCTGAGCACCAATCCATCAACTATTCGTGAGCATCAACCCACAAGAGCACCAACCACTTCGCTGAGCACCAACCCAACAACTATTCATGAGCACCAACCCATAGGAGCACCAACCCCTTTGCCAAGCACCAACCTAGCAACAATTCGTGAGTACCAACTCACAAGAGCACCAACCCCTTTGTCGAGCACCAACCCACAGGAGCACTAACCCTTTTGTCGAGCACCAACCTAACAACTATTCTTGAGCACCAACCCATAGGAGCAAAAATCACTTTACTGAGCACCAACCCAACAACAATTCATGAGCACCAACTCACAAGAGCACCAACCCCTTTGTCGAGCACCAACCCAGCAATAATTCATGAGCACCAACCCATAGGAGCACCAAGTCTTTTACCGAGCACCAACCCACATGAGCACCAACCCCTTTGTGTATACCACATAACTATCTCTCAATGTTATTTCAATAAATGATAGTTCATTACATCTCTTTCCTCTTTCTCACTTTGCTCTTTTAAGCTAGATATAACAAATACAAATCATATTCTTCTCTCTCAAATGCTCTTTTAAGCTAGATATTACAATATCAAATCAACCTCTCTCACCCTTATTACAAATAGCTTTTCAAGCCTTTATTTATAGCTTTCCAAATGACCTTTGGCCTTCCCCCTTTGTGACCCTTCAATCCTTATGGAAAATGGCACCAAACTTGTATGACCCTTCATATCCTTGCCTTTGAAAAGTCATGTGGTGACCCTTCATGAGCAAAAATGTCCTTCTCTCTTTTGTCCTTATCTTGGTGACTTTTCGTATTCCTCAAAGTGTCCGTTCATGAGAAATTATGCCCTTTCTCTTTTGTCTTCACTTGGTGACTCTTGGAATTCCCCAAGATGACTCTTCATGAGAAAATGCGTCCCATCCTTATTTTGTTTTTACTCCGTGGCTCTTTGACTTCTCCATGGGCCCTTCTTGTGTCTCATATGCAACCAAAAATATATTTGTTAATATTAAATAAATATTAACTCATATTAGCCAAGATATATCTATTACAAACATCATTAAATGCAATGGGGCCTTTATCACTAATAATGCTAGACTTTTGACATCAATGACAATATTTTTAACAATATCCCTCTTTGTCATTGATGACAACCTCAATCTTGAAACTGTCACATGCTGTCACTTGCACACGCTATCATCTGAAAACATACAATAACTCATTATAACACCCTGTACATGTTCTTTGTCCCTGTACCTATACCTGTTATTCTCCCCTTTTGACATCAATGGCAACGGGCCTATCTAGAGCTAACACTTAGCTCCCCCTCAACTGATGTTGAACATCAATGGTAGGAAGTAATAGAAATTACTCCTAACTTCTCTTGCAGATATTTGAATTATCTTTTGATCGTGCCTTTGAGAAGATCTGATAAATCATTGTCTGTCTTTTGAGAATCTGCAATCAACTTATTTGAATATTTTCTTCTTATCTCACAACCTTTTGCATAAAACTTTAATGTGTATCCATGAACACATATTTGACTTACACTCAATAGATTATGCTTACAAAACATTCTTAGCTTTGGTTCTACTAATATCCAAACTTAAAGTACATTTTCTGGCTATCTTGGCAGTGGATTTATCTTCAAATTCTACTATGCCACCATTAATTTTCTTTACTCTTATCCCCTATTATATGCCTCGAACATCTGCTATCAACGAACCATGGTTGATCTTTATTTTTTACATGCAAAGCTGTTTGAACCATCATAGAATCTTTAGGGTGTTTCTTCTGCCATGAACATGTCTGAACCTTCTTCTTGATGAATGGAGCTTTGAAACTCTGATCCTTCTTCATTGAATCTGCATGAGTATCCTTCTCCTTATTTCTGAAACTGTTAGCTTTTTTTCAACATTCTATTTATCTTATGACCATATTTATTTGAGACACCTTAAAACTTTTAAACACTGCATAGCCTCAAACCATAATATTGATGCAAAATTTTCTTCAAAAATCTATTCCCTCAAAAGATATACAAATTAATGTGCCAACTCACATTCTTGTCATGCAACATAGCCAAGACCCAATAGCATCCACCTTGATTCAATTTTTCTTAAAAATGTCTCCCTAAAGCCTAGAAGAGACACCCCACAAAAAGGGTCCTAGAAACAAATCTCAGGAGATTCCCACATCTCTGTTTCTTCCTTGATCTTTTTGTGTTTTTATTTTAGAATCCGTTTAAGCATGTCTAACCTTTTTGACTAACCTCAATATTTATAACGTTTTTCATCTTCTTAACATTTGCAACTATCTTATCTTGACAAATCTCATGTTGAAATGTAACAAGAGATTCTTCACAATCCTTCTTATCTAATTCTTTTTCTACTATAGCAAGTAATTCATTCTCACTTTTAAACTCAACCTGATCAACCTTTACTATTTTAGGTCTCCAAATCTTAATTTGACTCTTCTCATATTTTCTAGGGGCTCTATATCCTTTGTCATACCTTGAATATCTCTTTACTTTATTTGGACATAATTTAGCAATATTGCCAACCTTATGACAACAAAAGCAAACAACATTTCTTATACCTTTTTCTTGAATGTGATTGAGATTTCCCTTTGACTGATTGCTTCTCCTCATACAGTCTCTTGCCCTATGACCAACATGACAACAAACAAAGCACTGACCATGAAAAGAATTTGAAAACTTGAAAGCATTGGGCTACCTGATTGGCTTCTTTGATTTGACTTTAAAACTTACATCTTTCTTTCCTTGGACTAATATTTCATGATGTTTTTCAACCTTGATTATTCTTCTCGCTCTTCTTCTCAAAGTTGAAGTTTGAGTTAGGTTATTTAAAGGATAATCATGAGAACCTTGAAGATTATCTTTGATTAAACTCTTCTTCTCTTGATTTCAAACTTGAATTTGCAACCTCTCACTGATTCTTATGATCCTAAATATCTTATTTTCTTTTACTTCTATAGCCAATTTAGAATCCAAGATACACACTTGTTCCTTAAGAGCCTTAACCACAGATTTCAACTCTTGATTCTCCTTCTTTAGCGGCTTGGCCATCTTGTGCTTTCTTTGATCTACCTTCAAGCTGTTAAACCCTTTCTGAAAGAACCGGCTCTGATACCAATTGTTAAGCACGTGATACTCTGAGAGGGGGTGAATCAGTATATCATATATCTTATAAAACTTTCCTTTAATCAAATTCCACTTAATCAAACATTCAAGATATGCAATAAAACTCAAACAGTAAACACCACACAAGATAGAGAAAGACACTAGATATAACGTGGAAACCCAATGTGCAAAAAACCACAGAGAATAATCTCAAGTATATGAATGAGCACCAATCCAAACAATATTCGCAAGCACTAACTTGCAGGAGCACCAACCCCTTTGATGAGCACCAACCCAGCAACTATTCATGAGCACCAACCTACAGAAGCACCAACCCCTTTTCTGAGCAAGAACCCAACAACTATTTGTGAGCACCAACCCCTTTGCTGAGCACCAACTCAGCAGCAATTCGTGAGCACCAACTCATAAGAGCACCAACTTTTTTGTCGAGCATCAACCCAGAAACAATTCATGAGCACCAACCCCTTTTCCGAGCACCAACCCAACAACTATTTGTGAGCACTAACCCATAGGAACACCAACTTCTTTGTGTATACCACACAACTATCTCTCAATGTTGTTATCTCAACAAATGATAGTTCATTACATCTCTTTCCTCTCTCTCACTTTTGCTCTTCTAAGCTATATATAACAAATACAAATCATATTCTTCTCTCTCAAATGCTCTTCTAAGCTAGATATTAAAATATCAAATCAACCTCTCTCACCCTTATTACAAATGGCTTTTCAAGCCTTTGTTTATAGCTTTCCAAATGACCTTTGGCCTTCCCCCTTTGTGACCCTTCAATTCTCATGGAAAATGGTGCCAAACTTGTATGACCCTTCATATTCTTGCCTTTAAAAAGTCATGTGGTGACCCTTCATGAGCAAAAATGTCCTTCCCTCTTTTGTCTTTATTTTGGTTACTTTTTGTATTCCTCAAAGTGTCTTTTTATGAGAAATTGTGCCCTTCCTCTTTTGTCTTCACTTGGTGACTCTTGGAATTTCCCAAGATGACTCTTCATGGGAAAATGCGTCCGATCCTTCTTTTGTTTTTACCCGTTGGCTCTTTGACTTCTCCATGGACCCTTATTTTATCTCATATGCAACAAAAAATATATTCGTTAATATTAAATAAATATTAACTCATATTAGCTAAGATATATCTATTACAAATATCATTAAATGCAATGGGGCCTTTATCATCAATAATGCTAGACCTTTGACATCAATGACAATATTTTCAACATTGTTTAGGTAGTGGTCATTTGTATGTTCTCAATTTTTGAGTCTAAGATAGTTAAATGACATGTAACTATCTTTAAATGGAAATCTGTATGTTCTTCATTAATTCATGTATAATTTTTGAAACATTTTTGATAAAAATTAGATATAAAGAAACACTGAGCACAAATTAACTGTAGTAAATCAATTACAAAAATCATGCATAGGTTCTAATTTTCTAGATTATTTTTTAATTTATTTATACTTATATGAACTGAAATTTTTTAAAAAAAAGTCTTGCAAGGGACTCACAATCAATGGTTCTTATATTTAAGATACGAATGGTGACCTTTCACGAATGGAAATTACCATATTGTTGTGGCTTAAGTGAGTTAAATATAAAATATAAATACTGATTTGTCTTTGAGCCACAGGTGCCACTTTAATGATTATTAACGATAACATAATGTGCATGTTGTTGAGCATGATAAAATCTAAGGCATTTGGCAACCCAATGTGGAGTGTATTGTTAAGCATGAAATATATTGAGAGGGGGGGAGTGAATCAGCATATTATATATCTTATATTTAAACTGATTTATTTCTTTAACCACTCAATTATACATTCAAGATATGCAATAAAACTAAAATAATAATTTGCACCATGAGAGAGAGAGAGAGAGAGAGAGAGAGAGAGAGAGAGACCAAAATTTTATGTGGAAACTCAAAGTGAGAAAAACCACGAAGAGCAATCTCAAGTATATGAATGAGCACTAACTCAAAATATGAAGTTTGCAAGCACCAACTTGCAGGTGCACCAACTCCTTTGTCAATCAACAACACAACTATTTTTGGGTACCAACCCACAGGGGCACCAACCCTTTAAAAAATTCATGAGCACTAACCCACAGGAGCACCAACCCCTTTTGTGTTTAAAACACAACTATCTCTCAATGTTGCTTACTCAACAAATGATATAACTCTACAATATCCCTTGCTTTTCTCTGTTCGAAAACAAACACAAACTATGCACACTCTTGCATTTTACAAATGGCTTCTCGAGCCTTTATTTATACTTTCGAAATGACCTTTGACCTTGACCTTTTGTGACCTATCAATCCTCATAGAAAATGGTGCCAAACTTGCATTACCTTTCGTATCTTTGCGTTTGAAAAGTCATATGGTGACCCTTCATAAGCAAAAACATCATTTCCTTTTTTGTCTTTATCTTGGTGACATTTCATATTCGTTAAAGTGTCCCTTCATGAAAAAATGCACCATACCTATTTTGTCTTCACATGGTGACTCTTGGAATTCCTCAAGGTGACTCTTCATGAGAAAATTCATTCCATTCCTCTTTCATCTTTTATGTTATGACTCTTTGACTTCTCCATGGGCCTTCTTTTGACTTATATGCAATCAAAAATATATTTATTAATATTAAATAAATATTAACACACATTAGCCAAGATATGAATATTAGAAACACCAATAAATGCAATGGGGTCTATATCACCAACAATGCTAGACCTTTGACATCAATGATAATATTTTCAACAATCTCCCTTTTTGTCATCGATGGCAATTTCAAACTAAAACTACCACATCTTGAACCCTGCACATACTGCCATCTGAAAAACATACAGTAACTCCCCTTTATTGTAGCAATCTGTATTTATTTTTTGTACCTATTTTTGCACTTATTTCTATACCTATTATTCTCTTTTTTTGACATCAATGGCAAATGGCCTATCTAGAGCTAACACTTAGCTCTCCCTCAATTGATGTTGAACCTCAATGGCAAAGAGTAAAAGAAATTACTCCCAACTTCTCTCGTAGATATTCAAATGTGTCTTTTGGTAGTGCCTTTGTGAAAATATTTGCAATCTACCATGTAGTACTGATATATTCCATTTTAGCCTATTGATCTGCAACCTAGTCTCTCAAGAAGTGATATCTAATGAGAATATGTTTTGTTCTTGAATGCACCACTAGATTTTTCGAAATATTTATAGCACTTGTGTTATCACAAAATATAGAAATAGGTTCATCGTACTTTATCTTGATATATTCCAAAGTTTGCATCTTCTGAAGTTTACTTCATCTAAAGCACTTGAGTACAACACAATACTGCTTCAATATATTTTACTTCAGTGATAGAAAGAGGTATTGAATTTTGCTTCTTGCTTAGTCATGACACTAAGCTATCACCAAGGAAGAAAGCTCCTCCACTTGTACTCTTTCTGTCATCTAAGCAACCTGCCCAATTTGAATCTGTATAAGCAACCAAAGTGAAATCTCTACCTGTGAGATATAATAATCCATAATCCAATGTCTCCTTGATATATCTGAATATTCTCTTCACCAACTGAACATGACTATCTTTTGGAGATGACTGATATCTTGCAGCCATACCTACTGCATGCATGATGTCTGGCCTTGATGCTGTCAAATATAAAAGACTACTAATCATAGATCTATACAAAGAATGATCTGTAATAGGTGAATCTTCATCCTTATCTTATTTCTTGTACACATAGGTGAGCCAACTGGTGTACAATCCTCAAAACCAAATTTCTTCAACATTTTTTTGGCATATTTACTTTGAGATATGAAAATTCTTTTATTTGATTGAAATATTTGCAATCCTAAGAAAAATGATAATTCTCCAAGCATATACATCTCAAATTCTTTTTGCATTCTATCAAATTTTTTGTCATCTTTTAAATATTTTCTCCAAAAATGATATCATAGACATATACCATAACAATCAATTGATGCTCACAATCTGTTTTGATGTAGAGATTACTATCAACAAATCCTTTTTTGAAACCTTGATCTTGCAGGCACTTGTCAAGTCTTGCATACCAAGATCTGGAAGCTTGTTTCAATTCATACAATGTTTTCTTCAATCTGCATATATAGTTACTTATATTTGAGAGAATAAATCTCTCAGGCTGTTCAATGTAGACCTCTTTTTCAAGATTCTCGTTTAGGAAAGCAGATTTGACATCCATCTGTAAACACTTCGAAATTTTTAAACATTGCATATCCAAGAAATATTCTAATAGCCTCTAACCTTGCCATTGGTGCAAAAGTTTCTTCAAAATCTATTCTCTCGATCTGAGCATATTTTTTACATACTAATCTTGATTTATTTCTGGGCACTTCTCCATTTTCATTCAACTTATTTCTATAAATTCATTTTGTTCTTATCACATTGTGATCTTTTGGTCTTAGCACTAATTCCCAAGTATCATTTTTTTCTATTTGATTTAATTCTTCATCCATAGCCTTAACCCAATGTTTATATGTCTAGCTTCTGAAAAAGTTTTAGGTTGAATTTTGGATAACAAAGAAAAATTAACTTGCTTAGATTCACTTACCATCATTCTTCTGGTATGAATTCCTTCATTTATGTCCTTGATGATGTCACTTTTATTATGATTTATTTGAACATGTTTGGATGGAGTTTTGATGCTCTTTTTCTTCTCCTCATCTTCATTTGATTCTTCAAAACCTTCATCTTCAATGATTTCAGGAATGTCTACTGGATCACTGAGTCTTTGTGTTTCATTTTCTTCTACCCTGACATTTGCACTTTCAACAATTTTTTTGGTTCTTTTGTTATAACATTTATAAGCTTTAATTTTGTAAGAATAACCAAGAAATATACCTTTATCTACTCTGGATTCAAACTTACCACATTTTTCATCGGTTCTTTTTATGAAGTATTTGCTATCGAAAACTTTGAAATAATCAATTGTTGCTAGTTTGTCTTTCCATAGTTCATAAAGAGTCTTGTCATTATTGACTCTCAATAATGCTCTATTATGAATATGCACTGCTGTAGTAACTACCTCTTTCCAATATTTATTTGTTATTTTGGATTCATTTAGCATTGTCCTCACTATTTCTTGAACTATTCTATTTTTTCGTTCAACTACATTTTGCTGTGGAGTTCTCGCTGTTGAATAATGTCTTTTTATTCTATGATCTTCACAAAACTCAGTAAATTGATCTAACATGAATTCTCCTATTCGATCTGATTTTAGACACTTAATCTTCAAATTAGTTTCATTTTCAATTAATGCTTTGAAATGTCTAAAAGCTTCTGATTTTTTCTTTAAAAATATTACCCAAGTCATACGTAAAAAATCATCAATAAACAACATGAAATATTTCTCACCTTGAGTAATTTGAGTCCTCATAGGTCCACATAGGGCAGTGTGAACAAGCTCTAGCATCTGAGTGCTTGAGTACTCTTTTGTTTTGAACCACCTTCTAGCTTGCTTCCCATGCTTACAAGGTTCACAAAGCGTGTTGGATGGCTTTGTAATTTTTGAAAGATTTTTAACTACTTGTTTTTTACTGATGTTGACAAAATTGCCAAAGTTTATGTGCCCCATTCTTCTGTGTCATAATCAATTTTATTTAATTTGATTCAAACATCTTTGACCTTTGATATCTGATAGCATATACAAGTTATTCCATGTTCTTTGAGTATCTGTAACCAATACATCTGAATCTTTTCTTCTAATTTCATAGCGTTGCATAAAAATTTTAGTGTGTGCCCCTGATCACACATTTGACTTACATTTAAAAGATTATGCTTAAGACCTTCTACATATAAAACATTTCTAGTTTTAGTTCTACCATTATCCAAACTGAAAGTACTTTTTTCGACAATTCTCATAGTAGTATTGTCTCCAAATTTTACTGTGCCACCATTGATCTTCAAGGTTATGAACTTGATCTTGTATCTTATCACATGCCTTGAACATCCACTGTCAATGAATCATGGCTTTTCTTCATTTTTTACATGCAAAGTTGTCTGCACCAACATAGATTTTTCATGTTATTTTTTTTGCCAAGAATCTATCTAAACTTTCTTCTTAATGAATGAAACTTTGAAACTCTGGTTTTTTTTATTTACTCGAACACACTTTTACAGTACCAGGCTGTGTTCGATGTTGTTGCACTTGTAACATATTATGGCCTCTTCATGAAACCCTGATAGAGGAGCAAAAGAGTTGTGGCTTCTACTTGATTCTGCATGACTTTCTTATTTTTGAAACTGTTAGCTCTTTTTCGACTATCTAATTTTTTATGACCATATCCATTACAATAAAAATAGTAACCATAAAATATGATCTGTTTGTGTATCTCTGACTTGATTACCTTTTGTAACTCTGTTCCCTCCAGCCTTCTTTGTTTGAGATGTCCTCTGGATTCTTAACTTCTTCCCTTTTTATTTTTATTTTTTGTAAAATTTTTAGCATAGCTCTTTTCTTTTTCCTTATCTGTAAAAGTAGTGACCTCCTCTTTCTCTTTTTCAAATCTAATACATTTTTTATTTGACATTGATATTTAATTTTCTAATATCTTATTCAACATATTAGTGCTATTCTCAAATTTTGAATCATTGGCTGCTCTATCATTGATTTCTTTATTCGTTTTATCAAGATCTACTTTAAAAAAAATAATTTCAATAACATACCTTTCACATTCTTTACTTACTATTTTCAACTATGCTGTTAGATCTTTTTCATTTTTTTTGGCTTCTTCAAAGTGTGCTTGTAGATCTTTAATTATTTTCTTTGACTCTTTTTCATTTTTCTCGATTTGAATTTTTAATCTTCAATTCTTCTTTTCAAGAGCTTTAAACTCTTTTAAGACACAAATGAGTTCTCCTTCCAGATTGAATGCATGGACTGATTGATGTGGTAAATCATAAAACCATTGTAAATCATCTTCTTTTAGATTTCTTAGAAATAATTTGGTCAATAAACTATCATTGGACACATAGCCCAAATATGCTTTATGGAAGGATCTCAAATGTTGTTCGAGGTAACTCTTTCCATCATATAGTGTAAGCTTGGGTGCCACAAAACCTATAGGTAGAGGATACACTACTAGATGTTGTGTGCTAACAAAGTGTGTAATAGAACATGAGAATCAAGCACTTCATTAGATTTTGAAGCACATTGCTCCAAATGTAGCACCTTAGTTTGCAGAGATTGAATATCATGCATAAGGGATTGTAAACCAGGAGAAGAATAATGTTTGTTAACTAAAAGTGGCATTCCCAATGACTGAGTAAGAATTGACATATTAATTTTTTTAATCCCTTGGGTTGTTCCCATAGTAAATGTTGGTATAAATTTTTTATCCATGGAACACATTGGATAAGAAGTCTCAAATAATTGTGTCATGCTTGCACTTTTTATTTTCAAAAGTTTTTGCAAAATGGTATAATAGTCCGCATATTGATCACATATTGCTTTTGAGAAGTAATTTAAATTTTATTAATCGATGGTTTTCCATCATCTATAGGTGGAAATACATCTTGTTTTTCATCTTAAATACCAAGGTTATCTTGATCTTACCATTCATGCTCTAAAATAGTGTCATGAACCTCCACATGCTCAGATTGTTTATTAACATTTGAAGCTTATGATATGCCCTTGTTCTTATCCATGTCATGTACTTTAGTGAAAGGAATCTGAGTATGCTCAATTGGAATACCTCTTAACATGACACTTACTTTAAGAAAGGTAGAAATAGTTGTCTTAGAATGCATAAAATATGAAACGAAAACTTGAAATTTTGCTGCTAATAAATAATTTATCAAATCTTAAAATTCTAGGATAGTAATTAGAAATAGAAAAATAAGAGGATAGAAAACCTAGCAATATCTATGGTTATGGTTTTAAAAAGTTCAATCCATAGATGGTTTCACCAATATGTTTTATCAAATTTGGTAAATTAGAAGTTAATTAACTAAATATGACAAACTCCTGCGTAAAATCAGAATGCTATTAATATGTAATAAATGACAAACTGATTTATGACTTGCTATATTTGGAAAAATACTAAAAGGGTAAATAAAAAATATAAAATACTTAGCTGGAAATTTGACAATACAGGATAAAAATAGACACTTAAAATTTGATTTTGTTGGCTAACTGTGAATCAAGAATAATGTTTTACTTGTTATCTAAAGAAGGCTATTAGAATTAGACAAGGGAGTGGTTCACTGATGATCTGAGGTTATGTCAACACTCGTAGAGTTTTCTTAGTGTGACTAATATGACAAGTTCATTTCGTATGTGTGTTCTATCTGACTAAGTGAAGCTCTCAAATTGTTACAAAAACCACTGTGTTATCTTTACTTTTAACCCTTCCTCAATTGATCATGATTGATAAAATAAAAAAATAATTCATTGTTGAAGTTGTGCTACATCTCAACATTCCATGAGATGAGTGTTTCCTACATACCAATACTCTGATTAGGATTCTAAATCCATGTAGTTCTCCCATGCTATGATGGTGTGTGAAAGATTGGTGTAATGTTAGATGTTTGTGTAATTCTAATGTGATTCAGTGTTTCAATCATGACTTGTGATCTTAGAGGTGTGTTTAGACTCAATCTTAGGACTATTAGGGATCTATGTACTCAAAATTAGGAGATATAGGGAATTTGCTCTCACTAGTATGCAATTAGAATTATATTATTTTTCAATGTGTGAACCTCGTGGGTACAAATTGACTTAAAATGTGATTTTAAAGTGATCAATAGGGAATTCCTTTAGATAGGGCTTGTTAAATGAAAAATATAACCCAATACATTAATATGAATTTGAACAACTAATCATTATTTCGAAGGAATATGTGGCCGACAAAATTGGACATGATCAGGGAGCAAGATAGTCCAAATGGCATGACCTTGTTTGAGGAGGAAAGACAATAAAGTTGGGAGTATGTATCAGATAATGGATAAGCTTCAACTATTTTGAATGAGGAATGAAGATATTTTGAGATCATTAGTTACTTTAAGGAATAGTTCATCTACATATAAAGTGAAATAAGGGTGGTCAAAATATCATGTAATGAGGCATATGTTAAGTGCGTATAAAAGGTGGTCACAAGTACATTGTTTTAGATTAAATGTTAATTTTTTTTATCTATATGTATTTGGCGGATGATCATATGTTATCATTGGAGGATTCATGTAATATGTATGATGTACATTTGAAGTGTTCTTAGTTGATATTGACTCATATTAATGGAAAGGATCGCCAAAATCATCAAATTTTGAATTATTTTTTGCGTTGATCAAGATTCTTCTATGAGGGTGCCAAAATTGATGATGTTGTCATCAATGAAATCATGTATCTTGTGTCTTAGCTTAAAACACATAGTCATTAAATTCCCTACAATATTATAATACTCACAAAATGTTTTATCATCATAATTCCTTGGTCTATGTATGCTTGGATCAAGCTATTGTGGAGAAAGGGTTTCTGTAATGTTAGTCTCGAGCAACTTATTTAGAATCACATGAGGAGGTGATGGTAATCATGAAAACTACATCTTTGGTGGAGCTATCAATTGTAATTTGTTCATAGGTTGTCATTGCATTAACTATAGTCCTAGCCTCATGTCGATTGTCACTTGGTTTGACCTTATTAATTGGTTTACTTTGATACTTCATTATTGAGGTAGTCGCAGGAGTTGATAAATACTTATGTTTATTCAAGGTGATTAGATTGACTTATTTTACCCTCATTGCATGGTATAACTCATTAAATGATTTGAGTCTCTTGAGTATGATTGATTCATAGAGTGGCGCTAACAAACTTTGTTTGAATATATATTGTAATTCATTATTGGCCATAATACTGGTGATCTTGACTAGCTTGGTCTTTCATATAAGTATATAGTCACTATTTGGGTCATTAAATCCTTGCTTTATCTTAGCAATAAGTGCATAGGATAACTTCTCATTGATGCTAATGGAAAAGTGTAGGTTGAGAATCAGTTTGCCAAGGGGTTAAATGATATTATGGATTGAAGATAAATATCATAAAAATATCTCAATGCATAGTCTTTAAGACTTTTTGAAAATAATATGGTCAATAGTATATCATTTTATGCATATTCCAAGTAAGTTATATGGAATGATCTTAGATTGTACTTAGGACCACCTTTACTTTCATATTATGAGAGCTTTGGTACTACAAATATTTTAGGTAAACGATAACCTACTATTTCAGGAACTAATGGGTTATGGAAAAAGGTGAGAAAATACATGATATGGTTGGAGATTGATGCACCTTGATCTAATTACAAAACCTTAGTATGCAAAGTTGTAACAACTTGCTCAAGGGAATGTGCATTGGGCAAGGTCGACAATGGAATCTATGTTTACCATCCTAGAAGTGTTGAAGGTTACTTGTATAGAAAAGGGCATCAAAATTTGCTAAAAGCCTTATGATGCTCATAGATTTTAGATGGATGTCACGTAGGCAAATAAAGGTCTAAGCATGGGAATTGTACTATTAGTAATGGTTTGAATACATGAAATGGAAGCTTGAGCTAACATTTTTTGCTCATCTCTTGCTATAAATAACATAACATCAAATTGATGTGGATTCATATTAAGATATGAAATGAATTATTTATCTTTCAAGAATTTTTTTTTATTTGTATTAGTTATATCAGCAGTCTTAATATATCAGAGTGGATGTTACAACATTAGGATTAGAAAAACTCTTGGAATTTCTCATTAAAAATTTTAGTCTTATTAGCGAATTTGGATTTGATCATTGTTATCCATTTATCTACATAACTGAATGAAAAAAATTTACAATCCATGTAAAAAAATATGAAAACACTAATTTAGTTACATATGTTAACCAATAATATTCATTCAACATGGTCATGATTAGTGTGTAATGTTAGGGAAAAATGAAAAACCTTGAAGCTGAAATAAAACCTTAAGGGAAACCTAGGGTTTGACACTATTAGATATGTCTATGGGTTCATCCATGTGTTTTATCCTAATTTGAATTAATGGGTGAAGATTAATCTTATATGATAAAACTTTGAAATAAAATTTAGATCAATAGTGTTGAATGTAGTCATTGATGTTTGGTTGTCATTGATGTCAAAGAGAGCATGTGATACTAGTGCATTAATGACAAAGTGATCAGATTGATGGTTTAGAGAGTTTGACTTATTGAGGCAATTGATTAATGATATTGATGATAAAGACATGTTTCAGAGCCCTTATGGGATGTTATGAGTGTTTAGAGTGCTTATGAAAGTGAACGGAATGCATCAGAATAATTATATGATTGTCTAAGCTCAAATAGTCATCTTGACAGATAAAATTGATTGAGCATATTGATGATGTTATATTTCACACGTGTGAAGGTTTTAAGTGTATATTGATATATGGATAGATTTACCTGTGAGAGGAGATCATATGGTTCAAATTTTAGGTCTAGACATGGAGCATAGCAAAAGCTATTAAGGTGCAAAGTTGGCTTCTCAGACAGAGTTCACTAAGTTCCCATAACCAAATTTGTGATATTAAAGATATACAGTGAGCATTTAATCAGATCGCCGATTTAACGGTGAGCGTTTATTCTGACTGAAAAAGGATCCAACAGTGTATGATCTTGTCAGTAGTGATCCAATGACATGCGTGAAATCAATGTCAAAAGTTGCTCAAAAGTCACGTGTTAGTGACATGTGTCTCAATCTTATTAAGTTAATAAAAGATCAATGACATGCAGGAACTCGTACAAATGGAGATCGATAAAGCACATTGAGTCAAATAGTTAGTGTGCAGAAGGCACATAGAGTTACCAAGTGACACGATCATAGAAGTGAGTATCTAAGATCAATGGTGAACGATTGTAAGTTAAAGACCAGGCTACTACCAAAGAGATTGACGGTGCATATTTGTTCAAAGTTGTCAGGGAGAATGAAATTAGGTTAAAATATATGATGTTTAGAATTTGCACAGTGACAATTGGAATTTAAATATTCAAATTTGTGAGGGAAAACTAGTCTATAGTTTTTGAGCTATATCTTTTGATTTAAGATGAATTTCATAGTGGTGTGAAAAACAAAGTTGAAGAGGACTTCAAGACACATCCAAATAATTTGGTTATAAGGTTTGATTCTTTGTACAATCTAAGTTATTGAGCTCCAAAGTTTACTATTTGTTCATTTATGGTGTTATTGTGTACAAAATATTGTTTAAGTAATTTGTTTTTTAACAGAAGAGTTTTATCGGGAGTAATCATTTGAAGATATCTTAGAGGTCATATAGAGTGGACCCATGTATTTGAAAGTGATCTTATGTTCTTTTTTTTTCTTGATGAAGTGTTAAAAGGGTAATAGGTCTTCATGAGACCTATAAGGGCTACTAAGGCCTAATTAAAAGGCATCGTTGTTTAAATATGACTGATGGATGTTACGGCCAACCTGTGAGGATGGTATTGAGCTATGTGTTAGCATGTTGTATGTTTTAGGGGTTAAGACAAGTATTATGGCTGACCTAGATGCTGATATTGATGAAGACTCTATAAAAGGTGAAGACCAAGGTAATGGTTTCTAGACTTGATGTGAATGCATTGAGAGAGTAGAAGACAGAGGCAAAGGAAAGAGATCAAAGTGAGTGTGCTCAGTAGATGGATTGAAGCACAAAGCAAATTGATGATGAGTGAAGAATCTTAGAGTGATCCAAAAGAGGTATTTCGATGTATTTATTGAATGGCCAAGTTTGAGTGTGTGTAAAGAGTTGAAAGAGAAGTGCTAGATAATGTTTCTCTAATTAGATTGAATACAATCAGGATTCTATAGTTGTTGATTTCATAAGGTGTTATGTCGGTGCTCAACTTCTAGAACAAGTGGGTAGTTTTTCATATCTAGGGGTGGGTGCTCCTTGTGAAGTGGGTACTTCACTAAAAGGTTTTATGTTTGTAATCATCTTATAGGACAAGTAGTCCATGTGTTTTTAAGCTTAAAAGTGGGTTTTATTCCCCAAGAAGGTTTTTCACGTACATCTTGTGTTATGTGTGTGATCTTGCATCATCTTTATTTTTCATTGTTATGAACATCTTTTATGCTTTATGAATTTTTATGGTCATAGATTAAGAGTTTGAAAGGATTACAATTGAAGTTTGAAATATATTGCATCGCTGATTCAACCCCCCTCTCAGTGATTGTACCTCTAATAAATAGATATGACCATCAAACATATATATAAATGTAAATGATTAAAATTTGACTCTTCTAATTTAATAAGGGCATATCCTAAATATGGAAAGTACTAAAGAGATCATGACATTTAGTTATTTTAGTTAATTATCTAACTATGAATATATTCTGGAAGTGAAAATTAGAGATAAGCATTGCTCTACTTTATTTGGTTTATGAATTGATATGTTATGGGCATTTGGTTGGTTTTGTAGGATAGAGTCAGTATCATAGGTTGATACTAACTTTTTGGTTAGTACTTCATATGTATCCAATATTCTAAGGAGATAAATTAAGACACATGGTTCTCCTATCTAATACAATTGTGCAATTTTGTTCTTTTGCTATGCGTACATAGTGAATGATTGGCTTTGATATTTGACTAAGCTTGATTTAGCCTAGAATTTGGGTATTTTATACTTGAATTATGAGTGTTCTTAGTGATAGGTATGCGAATTGGGAATAATCATAAAAATTTGCTCAGTGTCTAATAGTGTATAGATGTATCAAAGATAAGTGTCACCCCCTTTTGAATGAGATCTTGATTTATTTATATAGAGATCCATTTGAATAATTCCTCATGTCACCTATATGCTAGGAAAATTGGCTAACTGTGGAAGTGAAAATTAGAGATAAGCATGCCTCTATTTTATTTGGTTTATGAATTGATATGTTGTGGGCATTGGGTTGGTTTTGTAGGATCAAATCAAAATCATAGGTTGATACTAACTTTTTGGTTAGTACTAACTTGCATGTAAGTGTGTGACAATGACTATATGATCACTTGCAATTATCTTTGCTTGCTCTATGTTTACTATCCCAAACCTTGAAATCCTAGATGTGTTTGAGGGTTAAAAACTTACAAAAAAATGTTTAAAGTGTAATGGGTTGCGCTGACTCCAATCATCCCTACCTAATGATTTATTATTTCATATGTATCCAATACTCTAAGGAGATAAATTAAGACACAATTTTCCTATCTAATGCAATTGTGTTCCTTTGATATGTATACATAGTGAATGAGTGGCTTTAATACATGACTAAGTTTGACTTGACTTGGTTTTTAGTACTTGAATTATGAGTGTTCTTAGTGATAGGTGTGAAAACTGGGAATAATCCTAAACATTTGCTCAATGTCCAATAGTGTATATATGTATCATAGATAAGTACTACCCCCTTTTGAATGAGACCTTAATTTGTTTATATAGAGATCCATTTGAATAATTCCTCATGTCACCTATATGCTAGGAAAATTTGTAGATAGTGGAAGTGAAAGTTAGAGATAAGCATGCCTCTACTTTATTTGGTTTATGAACTAATATGTTGTGGGTATTGGCTTGGTTTCGTAGGATCAATTCAGTATCATGGGTTGATACTAACTTTTTGGTTGGTACTAATCTACATGTAAGTGTGTAACAATGACTGTATGATCACTTGTGATCATCTTTGCTTGGTTTATGATCACCTGTGATCATCTTTGCTTGGTTTATGAGGGTTAAAGACCTACAAAAAATGGTTGAAGTGTAATGGGTTGCACTGACCCTAATCACCCCTACCTAATGATTTATTACTTGATATGCATCCAATATTTTAAGTAGATAAATTAAGACACACAGTTCTATCTAATGTAATTATGCAATTGTGTTCCTTTGTTATGTGTACGTAGTGAATTATCGGCTTTGATACTTGACTAAGCTTGATTTAGCTTGGATTTTGAGTACTTTATACTTGATTTATGAGTGTTAATTAGTGATAGGTATGCAAATTGGGAATGATCATAAACATTTGCTCAGTATCTAATAGTGTATAGATCTATCACAGATAAGTGCCACACCCTTTTGAATGAGACCTTGATTTGTTTATATAGAGATATATTTGAATAATTATTCATGTCACTTATATGCTAGGAAAATTGGTTGACCGTAAGGATGGTTTTTATTTTTTTAAATAGTATTTGCTATGAGTAGGTCTGCTTTGACCAGTTCGTATGCAAGTGTGCGAGGATGGAAAATTAGTTTTTTTTTTGGGTGCTTAAGTCATGCATGGTAAATGTGTGTCAAACTTGTCATTATTAAGTACTTAAAACATGATTTTAGTATCAAAAGATTCAATCAGTGATGAAATTGGGATCAATTAAACCCTAGATAACATTTTATAGTTATAATTAGGACCATAAGGATCAAATTAGTCTAAATTACATCTTTGATTGAATCAATCAAGTAATTAGTTCAATAAGTGATGAAATTGAGGTCAATCAATCCTTAGAGCACATCATATAGTAACAAGTAGTTTCAAATAGATCGACTTAGCCCAAATTAGGTTTATGTTTGAACCAATTAAGTAACTCATTCCATTAATGATAAAAGTGGGCTAATTGAACCCCAAGTTACATAGTTTTAATTACGTTCACATAGACTAAATTTGCCTAAATTGTGTCCTTGATTGAACCAATAACACACTTTGTTTAATTTGTGATGAAATGAGGGCCAATTCAACCCCAATTCAAAACATATAGTCATAGTTAGGTTAACAGGGATCAATTGGTCCAAATTACGTTCATGATTAAACCTATCAAGTAATTGGTTCAATTATTAACTCAATTGTGATCAAGTGATACCCAAATCATATTGTATAGTCAAAATTAGGTTTAAGGTGGAATTTGTTTGTCAACATCCTTGAGTATTTGCTATTATCTATGTGAGATGTGAGGTTTATAAAATTTAATTTTTGTAAATTGAGAAGTGCTAAAAATATTAACAATTAATGCGGAAGACACCAAAACCTACAAAATGACTATGTGTTTGCCAAAAATGGACACTAGTTGTAAAATCTATGTCATGAAACCTTGATAATGTCTAAGTACTGACCAAATTAGATATCAAAAAATAATTTTCAATTAATAACTTATGGAGCCATGAGAAAAAACTCCAAAAGATGCATGCTGGCCATAATTTCTTATATTTATTAAATTAATTTTCAAATATGACTAATGCATAATATTTATTTTACTAAATGGACAGCTTACCTTTCACTTCTTTAGCCTACAGTACTTGGAAGCCTTGAAAATTGTAAAGCAATAGTAACACCCATGTACTATTGTGGGTATGTGCTATAAAACGTAAGCATTTCAGTGCTTACACGCTGTACCCATTATGTCTAGCGTAAATTATAAAAACTTGTAGATTATTTTGAAAAGTGCATGTGTTATTTCATCAAAATCACATTTTGGCAAAAACAAGTCTACTTTTTGGACCCCAACTTCCTACACTTACATTCTACTTCTAAAATGATAGGAAGGTGATATGATAGTAGATCATCTTGGATGATTGACATAGATCATCTTGGATGACTAACATAGATCTATCAACATTATTAGAAAAGGTAAAAATATTTTGGTTGGCAAATAAATATTTATCTAGCATTTTCGTCATCATTTATCCACCTTGGTGGAAGTTAGATCAAGCAATAGGCAATGGTGGTGGTTGGGATTTGACACACCGAGTTTATTACACAAGTAGAACCATGCCTCTCTTTCGATGATGCATCATCACATCAGGAGCATTTATTCATTGTCTTCTTTGTACTTGATTATGTTGAAGTAACCACATATTATCTAGTTTACATTAGGGAGTGAGTTAGCAAGTAATCATCAAAACACCATCCTCTAAATAGTGTTGTTGATATCATAAATTTTTGCAATACCAAGGGAATGACCATTAAAGTTGAATAGGGTCCTTACCATAGTTTAGAAACACTTGATAATTACTTGACAGTCCAAAAGTTTGACTCGTACATGGGACTTTAGAGTTTTTTGGGAAATACTCAGCATTACTCGACAACTTTATTGATACTTTTAAAAACATATAACTTCATAAAATAAACTTTAATAAAATTTAAATAAATGTTATCTGATACAAAAAATGAATATAGAAAATGCACAAGTATATGTTCTATTAATTTTAGACTAATAAAGAGTACCAAGTACAAAGTTATAAACTACAATACCCAGAGTCATGAAATATCAAATATATTGCATTTCGTCTCTAGTACCCAAAATAAGTTTGCTATGTTTTTTTCTCATGGAAGTGGAAGGTAAAGATTCCTCCTTTGCAATAACATTATATGCAAAGATAGCATTTGGATCCCACACTAGCCCCGCATAATGCCTCTACTGTTCATGATGTTACTGCTTCTTTTGGTTCCCTGACTAAACCTGTGTTCTTCTTGGTAATAAACATATGCATTAGACTATCAATAATCTAGTCGACATATGGCTTGATCACATTCAAGTCAATTGTATCATAGCTCTTTACCCTATCCATTTGTCACATGTGAAGACATAGACTATATTGTATAGATACAAGGTGATTGAGGCATTGTGTTGTCAACATGTTGCCCTTTATAACAAAAAATTCAAACATGCTCCAATTATGTTCACACCTAAAGGAGTTACATGACTGGAAATAAATACAGATGGATAGCCTTTAAAAATTTCATGTTTTGTCACTATAAAATTCTCACCACATAGCTGTATATGGTAAAATTATAATTTTGTAGCCAACTAGGTTTGAATGAATGAAATAAATGTACTACAAGTATCTACAAGTAATAAGACTAATAAGTAAGAAAAATGACATAATTTTATTTTAATTAGGTTAGATGTATTTAATCTTTTCATGCATAGAGCCAAATAAAAGAAAATTCCTATTACATCCTTGTAAATTTGTATCTTCTCAATAACTTCATCTCTAGTGTTATCATTAATTATTATTCTCTCTATGTGTGTATTGAGTACATCCATAACCTCTTCATTGGCTTAAAATTAATTAGAATAAAAATATTGAATTCATGTAGTAAACCACTAGATAATATGTCGGTGAAGCATCTTCTTTCATCTCCAATCAATAATGCACTAAATGGGTTCATATTTTCTTTGATTTTGCCCATAATTTTTGGCTATGGAATCTTTGGCCATGTTCATGGCCTTATACAAAGGTCCCATTAGGTTTCTCTTCACATCCACCAATCATAAAACTTCAACTAAAGGCCTAGACACCTAAATCAAAATAATGCATAATTTCAAAATCAAAATTAAGAAACTTTTTTATAACAAATAAATGAGAAATAAAATATAGTTATATTTAAGGTTACCTTAATGATTTCTTCCATGCACTTCACAAACACCATTAAACATTGTCTTGATGATCTTTTCACCTTCAACCTTTCTAGCATAGGAAGATGTTAACCACCGATTACTCACAAATATTTTCTAAAGGGTTTTTAGTGAGGTTGCAATGTGATTATGTTTTTGGAAAATTAACTCTTGATCACACAAGCTTGTTTCCATTCGTCAGCTTTCTCATCAAGTTTAACACCCAAGTGTGGTTTTAGATGAACTTGGTGATATTTCTTACCTCTTCAACCACACAATTTTCATCGATTAGATCTTTTTTATATCCTAAAAAAAGGGACCAATGTTATAGGTTGCACAAGGAGTACAAAATAGTGCAAGGTGCCTTTCCTTAAGAAGTCTTGTTGTTGTTGCATATGTTGTGTTGTTTGTCACATCTTGGATGACATTATGCACACCCACTTCCATCAGCACCTCATTTAATATATCACACAAAGCGTTTACGTTTTATACTTCATGGGAGACATTAATTGACTTCAAGAAGATTAGCTGCAAACTTAAATCCCCTAGAAAGTTAATCACTATTTCATTTTTTTCATCCATCCACCCATAACAGAAAATGGTGCAACCCTTTTTGCCATACTTTTTTTTTATCTTCTACAATAACTTACATGTGTTTAATGAAATTATTGAATAATAGGACACTCAAATCATGAGGAGTATGAGTCTTAAATGTTTTCCTTACAACAATCAATCTATTGATAAAATTATCCCAATATAGTTCTTTCACCATAATGAAAGGAATATTAATGTGATATTAAAAGTTTGTTGCAGGTATCCTTGGTTCATTGTGCACTCTCCAATTCCAAGTGTTACCTTCGAGTGAAGGTTGTAACCTAATATTATTTTAAGGAACAAAAAAAGTAGTTGAACTATATTCGATGGATGAGCCACGTCCCTGACCCCCTAGAGTTGGGGCAGTAAAATAGGCCTTAATGTAATAATCACCTTTAGTTGCACTCCTATTCACTATGGTTAGTGGATCAACTTTCTTGCTTTTATTGTTTTTTCTGTACACAAATTGTGATGTAAGCAACCAGCTCTTGAGCTTCAAGTGGTATTGTGTGCACAATACCACATCATTACCTGGTAGTTATGTGATGTGGTATTTAAGGTGATAAACACCTTCACTTATCTTTATCTCAAAAAACTTGCGTAAAAAACAATTACCCTCTATCGCCGTTTCACAATGCTTCCAAGAAGGGTCTTGGAACCTAGGCTTATGATGCCTTGCTAAACCCGATGCCTATGCCATTTTTAAACAAACAACTTGAAATCTATAAAATAAAAGACAAAAAATTGTTTTAAAATCTAACCTGAATTGGTAATCAAAGAAAGACGTATAAGATGAAGTAGATATCATAATTCATACTAAAAATCTAGTCTTATTGAAGACTAAGTATTAGTTAAAGTTCGAACTTTAAACTTCAAAGATAATGAAAATACATTAAATTACCTTTACATTGTGTTGTACGCTGTCATTGTGTTGTACGTTTTACTATTATATCAGACTTCAATATGTATTTCCTTGAGATTGAGACTTGCAAACGTAGAAAACTTTAGGGCCTATTTAATCACCAATTAACTGTATGTATTCACTAATCAACAATAATGTATTCCTTACACACTTCCACTATATTTGACGATTCACAAGATCTCAAATAAGTATGAATTTTTGATGAGTCATCACTGATATTATTGGGAAAATCGGCAATTGATCATCATTCCTTTTCTCATAGATTTACAGAAGATAAATTGTTTCATTGTCAAATCATGATTTATCACATTATTCACCATTTTTTGGGTTATTTTTGAATCTATGGTCCACACATCCCGATGTGTGAGGTCCAACCCAAAGTAACTATATTTGGTGATAAAGAAGGGGAAATTAATGAAACCAATAACTACTCTCATGCTTTGTCATCTGGAAAAAAACACTTAGTTAAATCGATCCAATAATGGTTTTAATTATAAATCTAGAAATCTTAACTACTGGTAAACATATCATTTTCATATTGAAGAACATCTAACATGTATCCCTAACAATATACTTTCGGGTGATGTCAGTGAGGCCTTGTATATTTCAAGATTATGCAATCATGGAATAATATTCGTTTGCATATTGATCTCTTCATTATCCTCACTAAAACTTAAAATTTATTAACCAAATAGGATTGATGATTACCTTTCATAAATTCACTTGAATGGAATGCCTTCCATTGACCTTGAACATACTCGCCATTGATGATACACTGCTTTTTGATCAAACAACACTATACTATCTTTTGTGTATGATTCTTTTGATTTGAAATGGGGTTGTGTTGGTTGAGAAACTATTATTTAATTTTGAGGACTTGAAAAAAGTTGCAACTTACAAAGTGTGAATAAAAGGTCATGTCCCCTGTTGGGTGGTAGAAACTAGTTATTTACTAATCATCTTTGAATTGCTTGTGGGTTTAAACATAATGGCTGAAGCATTTCCCACCATGTGAGGTTGCTAGGGATTATTTTTGATGGTCACCATGGTACATCCTTCAGAGGATGTTTGTGTACTTTTCTTTGCCTTGGGAGAGGTTTTGGGTGATGGAGTACGCTGTGAGTTGGCCATCAAAGGGCATTCTTAGATTTTATGATTCATGGCTTGCCAATGGAAGAATGTGTTAGACATATTAATATAAAACATGCATTGCATCTGTCACTTATCACATATTTGTTATTCAGTAATCTTTTTGATGTTTTAGGACAAATCAACCTCAATGCCGACGTGTTTTTGTGGTCTAGTTGCATATAAACTAGGTTGCACAAACCTGGTAAAACATCTTAATAGCTTAATTAATTGGACTATGAAATTCTAAAGGGACAAGGGGATGTCATGAAACTCTATACAAATAGAGAGTTTCAACTTGCTAATAGACAATAAAATCATGAGTCCAATGAAAAAACACCACAAACATGTTACAAATAAATCAAGTGCTATGAGCTACAATAACTCTATAATGATCAACATTGTTAAATTCAAATAAAAATAAATCTTTAGTCATCTTTTACACAACCTCAATCTTAACATCATGGGGGCAGTCGATATATTGTTAATTCAGGATTTCAAGGTGCTTTTAGAGGGGACTCAACTAACAAAATAAGAAACTAATGTAAATTATCCAAAATTATTATATGCTTTATTAAATTTAGGAGAATCCAAAATAACTTCAACAAGATTTTAAAGATTATGTTTACTATCTCGTAGACTACTTTCGACACAAACTTTCATCTTTACTTTAACACCATTGAGATCCATAACTACACTGGTAATTTTTTTTTTTAACTGTTTCAAGAACCAAGGAGGAGAATTAAATAAGTGCAGCACAATTAAAACATAGCCATTTAAAAAAGAAAAAGAAAAAGAGTTGCCAAAGTTTTAATGGCAGTGTGACAACAACATAAAACCCTAACGGTTCACTCACTGCAAGATTAGCTCAACAATAATTTCGATTTAGATATAATTTTAAAAAGAATGGGTCGTTTGTCATCAACATTCAACTTACACTCCGGATCACGCATCCTCGGGAAATTTGGAAGCGATGACGTGTAGGAAGTTGTTTGTCCAAAGTTCAGTTGATGAGAATTTGATAGCCCCCTATTCTATTTTCTAAGCCCCTATTCTATTTTTTCACTGATTTTGATACTCGAGTCGAAAGGGTTGTTGATTGTATCTCTTCTACTAAAGAACTAATTTTAGATAGCAAGAGTCTACAATTTCTGCTGTGGCGCAACGGATTGCAAATTGTGTAGAAAAATCCTTCACAGTAGCATCCTCTAGAGCCTTTAGTTCCCCTTTGGCGCACTCTTTTTAATGCGCTTTAGACTTTTCCTTTGGTTTTATCTATTCTCTTTCCACCCAGTGCTCAACAAGCCATCTTCCCATTCCTCCATCTCCATCTGCAGCTAAAATTTCCTTCGATAGTCCATCTTATTCCCAGTGTCTTCCTATTTTTCTCTGACATGAAATATCTGCCGGTTGGTTTCATATATATTTAAATCCTTTGTTCACATCGCTAAACATCAAATGATTGACTGGTCCTTCCATGGCCATTTAACGCGGACGACAATAAAGTAACCCACCAAATGTTTCTAAATCTATTTCAGTGCTCCTTAAAAATGCCCAATATCTGTGTTAGCAGCCAAATGTTTCAATGATCTTTCCCAACAGTTTTCAAAATTACTTTTTTGTTTGTGCATTCCACTAAATTTTCTGATGAGTTTCAACACACATGATCACCTGAATAAAAAAATCTTCTCCATTGGTTTTACCTTCTCGGTCTCTAGTTTCCTACTACTAAAAAAATTCCTAGTCCTAGCCTTGGAAGCTTGATTCAATGACTCCTCTTCCTTTGGGCCAACAGAACTGGAAGCGGTTGAATGCCACATTTGCGGACCGTGATTTTAGCCCTGTCAACACTTGTTTAAATTCCACTGCCAACATTCTTCAAGTTTCGAGGGAATTACAAAATCATATGAAAATGTTTGTAGAAATTAATCCAATATTTCTCTTGGAAGGAAATGAAACAAATATGATTAATCTCTTAATCACCTTTTTCTTTTTCTTACAAAGGTGGCACCATGATGGTGCAAGGAAACCTATTTTTGAGACGTTCGCATGAGTTCTAGATGTATCAAACGAGGGCAGCCTGAGACAGGTGCAAGGGAAGGATCTTGGGTTAATTTCCAAGTCCTTACACATTGCACTTTGAAATGATTCTATTTTTATTAAAGAATTAAATTAAATATATTTGTGTTTACTCCCTGTCCTAAAGCACTCTTGTAAAGATCTAAGAATTGTATTAAGCATTGACCTTCTTGATTTGAGGCCACCTTAGTATCATCTAAAAATTGAAGATGTGAGATGCTCTGCAATTAATTTATTATTTCAACTCCACTCCCGCATTTCATTTAACTTTTCCTACAATTCAAGAGTTTGTTTCAAGTTTCTGTGCAAGAATAGTAATAGTCTTAAAGCACTCTTGTAAAGATCTAAGGATTGTATTTAATCATTGAGTTTCTTGAACTGAGGCCACCCTAGGTATCATCTAAAAATTGGAGATGTGAGTTGCTTTGCAAATAATTTTTTACTGCAACTCCATTTCAGCATTTCATTTAGCTTCTAAGACGATTCAATAGCTTATTTCAAGTTTCTGTGCAAGAAGACTAATAAAAAGGTGAAATAAGATCTCCTTACCTCAAACCTGTTGATGAACCAGCAGGACTTGTTGGCTCACACTTTCTGAGAATTGAGAGCTATGGGAACTTAATGCAGCCGGATATGCCACCCTCCTCTTCCTTGCAAAAACTCCTCTATAAACGGCCAGTTACTCATATTGTGCAACAGGTGGAGTTAGGAAAGAATTATATTCCCCCAGAAACCATCCTTGAGATTTTTTCTATAATTTGCTTGGAAGCTTGCTCCGCATCCACCTGCTCTTCAGTTAGGAGGTTTTCAATTAATTTACTTCTTCCTCCATCAGTTTCGACAACCTTCGTGACATTATTGAATTTCCTTCTCGTTTATATTTCTAATCCCTCATTTAGCCAATTTACCAATGGATTTTTTTTGTTTTCCGTGGATTTCCTCCTACACTAAGACGTAATTAATTTCTTCAAATGGCTTCTCACTTTCCTATGATTCTTGATTTAGCCCCTTGCTATGAATTTTTTTATGCAGTGATGATGGGCGTCAATTTAATGAACCTGTTCTTTGTAACCAGTAATTAATTCCTCAACTTATTTAAAAAAAAGAAAAAGAGAGAAACTGAATTTTTGGATTGAAACATGTAATATGTTAATATAAAAAATGAGAAACGTTTGAATATATAAGGACTCAAAAATTATTGGATTTTTCAAACTAAAATGAATATGGTTTTGCAGACATACCGAGACTTTTTTATTTCTGAAATAGAATGATATACATTTATATATGAGCTGACATCCGTGTATGATACGGGCATCAAAGACTCAAAAATAAGATACAAAAAATATGTGCTATCAGTACAACCAACAATCATAATTTTTTTATTCCCCCTTTCTCATTTATCTAAAGCTCTCATAGATGTTTTATCCTTCACATAAACAAGACGACATGTTTCCTTTCATTATAGAGATCTGTTTGCAACTGATATCGTCTCAAGTTGTAAAGGTTGCTTCCTCAAGTTGGTTAAGACCTTCGCAGAGAAATTCTTTTGATTATTTTTTGTTGTCTTCTTCATATCTTTGTTGTCATAAATTTCATTATTATTAATCATTGGCTTTAATGCTGCCCTTAAAAGTAATTCTATAATCATCTTCCTCTATTGAGTTTATGTCAGTGTCAAAAACTTTTCTCTTGGTTTTTCTATTGTAGAATCTAAATCAAATTCAATACGAGGGATTTAAAATTATCTTCCTGATTTTTTTAAGGGTCTTTTTCTTTTGTTCGCTCATACACGAGTGTGAATATAGGGCAAGGTCAAAATGAAAACAATGGTACGTGAGGGAAACAAATGAAAACCTCTTGTTACATGGAGCTCGATGAAAAATGCAAAGATAAACATTTTTTAAGATATCATGGCCATAGAAACAATAAAACAAAATAGATAAATTCAAATGTTAAGAGAAAATAAAGAAACCTAAGTTTGAAATGGGCTTTCAAATATTTCAATTCATCCTTAAGAGTACAAATTGAGATTATTAGAAGAAAAAGGAGATATGGAGAAGCCGAGAATGATCTTTTGTAAGAAGAATCTTTGGACTCTAGGAGAAAAACTAGAGAACTAGTAGATCTTAAAGAAATTAAAACCTAATATATTAACCAAAATTCTAGTGCCGCCTCCTATAAATTTAGAATCAAGATGAAAATTCATGGAATTATTTTCAATGAAGCAGTACTGTTGATACCCCAAGATACTCGTGCATTAGATACGAAAGGTTGGGTAAATTATGACTTCCAACTCAATTTATTTTTTAAATATAATACGTCTTAAACAACATAACAAGATAAATGTTTAGCCTAGGTTATGATTAGGTCTAATTTTACATGTTAATTGTTTGTGATCGTAGTGTTCACAATTAAGAGTTGAATGATAGAATAACTCATTTAGTTGTAGTTTTGGGTATGGCATCAACTCCAACCATTTCAAGTTCATCTTATTTTGTTTTAAAGCTTCATGCTCATTCTATGACTGCTGTAAAACTCAAAACTACTCCACATTTTTTCAAACTGTTGTGTTCTTCTTGATCTGCATTAAATACACAATTATTGATTATAATATGTTGCGTGTGAAGCTAATATTCACAGTCACAATTCAAGACACTATTGATAGTCACTATTCATGGCGTCATGGCATACAGGTGATGTGGCATGTGGTATATTGGTGTTACATGGTGGTGTGGTCTACAAGTGATGCAAGTGATGTAGTAGGAAGGTGATGTGGTGTAGGCCCATGGAGGGTCTCAAATGTGATCAGGGGATGTGATAAGTGTGGGGCATAACACTTCACTAGAAGACATGGCTTTTGTCCTTAGTCACATGGGTTTGTCATGTGGTGTAAAAAATAAGAGGTCATATATGGATCGAATTTCTAAGGGGACCCATGATTCACGTGTGAAAAAGTTAAAAGGGGATTGCAACAACTTTTGGACTTGTGAGTGCATATAGATAAGGAAGACAAGAACACTGTTGTTGATTGCCTTCACATGTGAGTGGAGTACACTTCTAGGAGTCACATGGGGTAGTTTGGATTTTGTCTAAAATGAAGCATCTACTTTGTTGACCTTTGGAGATGAAGACAATATGAACATTATTGGTGTTTGGACTCACTTGTAGAAGCGGGGCACAAGTTTTTGAGCGACATGGAGGCGGATCATGATCTTGTCTAGAGGTGGATCTATTTTTGTGGACTTTTACACATTGAGACAAACTTGAAGTTGATCATTATACACCCACTCATGTGTGGTGCATTTTTGGGGTCAGCATGAAGTTTTTCCCTCTCTCTCACTTTGTAAAATGCTATAAAGCATTATGTTCTCCTTTGTAGTTGTGAATCCATTGAATCCAATCCCTGTGATGGATTCCCCTTGAGGATCCATGCAAGCATTGGGCTTGC
This sequence comes from Torreya grandis, assembly GCA_037957365.1. Classification (NCBI taxonomy): domain Eukaryota; kingdom Viridiplantae; phylum Streptophyta; class Pinopsida; order Cupressales; family Taxaceae; genus Torreya; species Torreya grandis. Next base: position 3,727,528 of record JARHVA010000208.1, read on the forward strand.
ATGTTTGGAGGTTGAAGCGATGAGATCACTTTATATGCTTTGGTTGTAACGATGGTATGTTTTGTTTTTAAGCATGGTAATCCCTTGCATTGAAGCCTAGATACTTGTTAGCTTGGCTCATGTTTGAAGATGGAAATTGATGCTTGGAGATCACCTTGGATGCTATGGATGTTAGCATTGGATTGAGTTGCATGTTGCACCTTGGAGGTTAGAGCTTGGAAGGCCTAGTTGTAAGCTTGACTCACCCAAGTGATTGGTTAGCACTTGAAAGGAGTTGTTGAGAGGATCTATTGTAAGAGAGTGTTATTGATGCAATATGAAGTCGAGAAGCTATCATTGCCTCATGGTTGTTCCTTGCTGGTTTTACAAGGGTTTTGACGTATATCTTATGTATTGTGTTTTTTTCTATGTTTTGTTTTATTGTAGCTTATTTTTTATTTTCGTATTTATTTCTTGCACATGTTTAGGATTATGTTTTGGTTACTAAAAAGTAGTATTAGAGTTAGGATTTACCTTTTGGTATGTAAGCCATGTATGTCATGTTGATCTTAACAAGTACTATCAAAGCCATGGTTGTTGGTTGGTTTGTGCAGGTGGGAGCTACAGGTGGAGAGACCACAATATGAAACATAAAAAAAGTTTTTATGACAGGGATTTCTCTTTGTGGGAAATGTAGATGAGGAATGGAGAAAAATATTAATAAGTTTTACTAGACGGATCAACACCGACACAATGTTCCTGATGAAGAAGCAATTATACAGCTTATGGTGGAGTAAGTTGGTCTCCATTGGTGTAGATGGAGGGTGATGACAAGGCATGTACCTTGTTATGGTTCTCAACTAGTGTAGGGGTATAAGTAGTGGGATCCTACTACCATAATGTGTTCGCTGAGATGTCTCAGAATCCACAAAAAGGAGGCACTAAATTTTTTTTACTTGTTAAAGTAGTTCAAGATGATGGAGAAGATCAAGTGAGATTTGAGGTTTTCAAAAGAACGTTGATATTGAATCAATCTAAAACATAGAAATGTATTGAGTGAAGTGCTCAGTGGTTATGGTGTAGCATAAGTGAGTATCTAAGTGGGCTACGATGAAACTGATATGAGTAGCCAGGTAGACTAATGCATGGATTAACTTTGTATATCATTTGGTTTGACATGTAGTAGATAATGATGCAGTTTAACTACAAGATCAAAAACTTGGTAGGTGTAGTGATGCACTGAGTAGTTCGATAACTTCCTTGGAACTATTGACATGCCATGTTGTTCATGGTGAGTAGCAGTGTGTTATGTATAAGTCAAGTGTTGATTTCTATAGGTTCTCTCTCTTGTTAATTACTATTAGAGTGTGGTGTGCACTTGTTATTGTTTATGGTTAGAGCAACTAGTTTCTTACATGGTGATCGATTGAGTAGCCAGAGGGCTATGTGGATGAGGAAAAGAGTTATTGGTTTGTAGATTAAAGATTGTATGGGCTGAAGTAGACATGCTGATGGAGTATAAGATACCTTTATGAAGAGCCAAGGTTTTAGTAGATGTTGCTGCTATGGATTGATGACATGTTAGTTGTAGGCCCCAACATGATGTAAATCAATGTTTTGATGGCTTGGGTGATTATGACATTAAGATGAAGGTGGTAGGAACAAACCAAGAAAGGAGATGCACAAGGACATGAAAGCAAAAAAGAAAGTATCCCTCTTATTGTGGTATTTAAATTATCTTTTGGAGTGTCCTATAATAGAGAAGGAGAAGACATGGATGTCATGTGTGTTTTATTCATCAAAAATAAGAAAGTTTCGTGTATGTCATGGTGTCCATTAGATCAGATACTTCTAAGCAGTGGGAGTAGTGAGTAGTTCATGGCAGCATCTTTAGATGAAGCATGGGTATGTGGTGAAGTGAGAGTCACTTCAGGGGTTGTAATTTGTTATGGAGGAATAGATGTTGACAAATCCAGTCAGGAAAGAAAAGTTTTAGTAGTGCCAAAAAGTTCTACTCGGCTTGTTGTGCGGGAAGCAGTGGGCATGGATGAAAATTGGTTGGTATAATATGCAAGTGTGGTAAATCCTATGTATATTGACTTTAAGTGAGATTATTGGGTGTGAATCTAATTTTCATAGTCACTATTCACGAGCACTATTCACAATCACTCTTGATGGTCACTATTCATAGTGACATGGCATGAAAGTGATGTGGCACACGAATGATGTGGTATGTGGTATACAAGTGTTGCATTGTGGTGTGGTCTATAGGTGATGTAGATGATGTGACAAGCTGGTGATGTGGCAGGAAGGTGATGTGGTGTAGGCTCATGTAGGGTCTCAAGTGTAATAAGGTGATGTGATAAGTGTGGGGTGTAACACTCCACTATAGGACATGGTTTTTATTTTTGATGAGTCACATGGGTTTGTCATGTGGTGTAAAAAATAAGAGGTCATGTATGGTTCAAATTTTTAAGGGGAGACATGATTCACTTGTGGGAAAGTTAAAAGGTGGTTGTAATGCCTTTTAGACTTATATGTGTACATGGATGAAGAAGACAAGAACATTATTGTTGAGTTCCCTCACAAGTGCGAGCAGGGTGAAATTCTAGGAGTCACATGGAGTGGCTTGGGTTTTGTCTAAAGTGGTGCATGCACTTTGTTGACCCTTGGAGATGAAAATAAGATGAACACTATTGGTGTTTATACTCACTTGTGGAAGTGGTACATAAGTTATGGAGCCACATGGAGGTGGTACATCTACCTTTGTGGACTTTTGTATATAGAGACAAACTTATAGTTGATCATTTTAACCCACTCATTTGTGGTGCATGTTTTGGGGTCATCATGAAGTTTCTCTTTGCCTCGTCCCCTTATGCCCCCTCTCTTTGTAAAATAATATAAAATGTTATGTTCTCCTTTGTATTTGTGAATCCATTGAATCCAATCCCTTTGATGAATTTCCATTGAGGATCAATGCAAGCCTTGGGCTTGCATGTTTGGAGGTTAAAGACATGAGCTCACCTTATATGTTTTAGTTGTAATCATGGTTTGCTTTGTTTTTAAGCATGGTAATCCCTTGGGTTGAAGCTTAGATTTTTGTTAGCTCGACTCATATTTGGAGATGAAGGGTGATGCTTGGAGCTCAGCCTGGATGCTATGGATGTTAGCATTGGATTGAGTTGCATGTTTTATCTTGGAGGTTAGAGCCTAGAAGGTTTGATTGTAAGTTTGGCTCACCTTAGTGCTTTGTTATTAGCACATGAAAGTAATTACTGAGAGGAGCTATTGTAAGAGAGTGTTGATGATGCAATATGAAGTCTAAAAGTTGCCATTACTCTGTGTTTTTTCCCTTACTAGTTTTGTAAGGGTTTCCACGTATATCTTGTGTGATGTGTTCTGTCTTGTGTTTTGTTTTATTATAACTTGTTTTTATTTATGCATTTTTTTCTTGCACATGTTTAGGATTATATTTTGGTTTCTAACAAGTGGTATCAGAGCTAGTATTTAACTATTGGTACGTGAACGATACATGTTGTGTTGATCGTAACATAATATTCACATGCAATAAAGGTTTCAAAAATGTGAAAGAGTTAGATAACATTAGATAATGTAGGTCAAGATTCTTTTTTAGCACTCCCTCTTAAACTTGACATTTTTACCATTTTTCAAATGAGCGTTTGTCCATCTATGAAGACCTGAGAGCTACTGTAAAAACTCATGGGATCTACATGTGTGACTAAGGAGCTCTTTTTGTCTATACCCCAAGGTCATCTGGGTGTACTCCACAGCTACATGCTTGTAGACTCTAGAGCTTTCTATTTATGTACTCTAGAGATAGCTATGTGACTCTAATGCTGATTTTGTATTGACTTTGAAGATGCATGTATGACTCCGGAGGTAGTTATGTGACTCTAGAAATGGTTCTATAAGGATTATGGAGCTTAGGAGCTGTATGAATAAAAACTGTGAATTTGTTGTTGCTTCCTAGATGACACCCAAATTGTCTTTGAGATGTTCAAACATTCTTTTGACAATGGCTTAGTGAAAATATCTACAAGTTGTTGAGATGACTTACAAAACTTAATTTCAATCTTTCCAATTTCAAATAATTGTCTAATTAAATGATACATGATTGTTATTTGCTTTCTCCTTCTATGGAAAACTAAATATTTTGACAAAGCAATGGAAGATAGATTATGATAAAAGATTTTTGTTGCTTTTATTTCTCATACAAATCCAATAGGATTTCTATAATCCAAATTGCTTGACATATTGAGTTTGTTTCTATCGTATTCAAATGTGGAGAGTGAAATAATGGGTTACTTCTCTGAAGCCCATGAAATGGCTCCTGGCCTGATATTGAACACATATATGGATGTGATTTTTTTCTCATCAAAATTGCCTGTCTAGTCATTATCTATATATCTAATTAACTCAAAATAATTTGATATATTATACAAAACTCCATGGCCTTTTGTGCCATTGACATACTTTTTCTTGATTTCTAGTGTGTTTCTTTTGGAGCCTCCATGAATCTATAGATTAGACTAACTACATAAATGATATCAGGGCTTGTTGTCAAATATTATAAGCTTCAACTAGGAACTACCAACCTATACTACCAACTACAATCTTATATTCCTAGTAGCAAGCTTCAACTGGGCACTATCAACTTCAACTATATACTACTAACCTATACCATAAACTACCAACCTATACTCCCCACTATAGTAGCCCACACCATGAACTACTAAACTATTCCTTCAACTATAAACCTATACTATACACTACCATCCTATATATCTTATCTACCTAGAGGGGGAAGGGGTTCTCTAAGAGGCTGAGGGCCCCTATAACTATATGGTATACTTGCCTATATATAGATATGATCGATAGTTTCACCTATATGTGGGGCGAGTGGGGTGAGCGTGGAGTGGGACAAGGGTAAGGGCCCCTACCTATATATGGGTTATATATCTATATGACATGGTGATAATTGTAATTCATCCAAGTGATATGCTTGATCCCCTATTAATATGGGTATGCCCCCCACTAGTATTTTCATTCTGATGCCTCCACTAAAAGGTTTATTTTGTTTTCCTGTTACATCTACTTATACAGGTGGGGATACCTACAATTAGTTATTGATAAAATTTCTTACTACACTCAATAGTGACAATACTACCAACCAATATATAGGGCCTTCATAAGTTACCACCTCGATGTTCAATCTAGATATATAGGGCGTTTCCACATGCCCCAATATCTAATGAATGACTCAAGCCCATATAATTATAATAGATAGACCCTCTATAAGTGACCTCATAATCTCTTAAAATATTACAATATATGCCCCTAGTACCAATATTAGTATAATTATCTATGGGGGTGTGGATGGGGTTAAGGCCAAGGATATTTAACTCCCAAATTAAGTTTCCAACTTTAATCACTATCTGCCAATCTCAATGACCAACAATAAACTTGCTATATTTATAGGATCAAGCACTACCAATCTCAATGAAGCACTACTAACGTGATTGAAGCTTACACTCCTAACCCATATATATGAAGGGAATTCAACAACCAACAAACAACATCAACTACGCACTAAAGCTGTTCACTCCCACTTCATCCTTCGATTGGCACGTAATCCCTTTATATATAGATCCACCCTCCACCCATATATATATATGGATCCCACAGCTCTGACTACTAGCTTATACAACCAACTACAAGCTATTAAGAATGTGTTGTTAGTGCTCACATTATATCTTTGGACTGTGTAGTTAATAATATTAATGTGTAAGTGAGTTGTGAATAAAATTAGGTGGATATCTTAGATGAAAATAAAGGTATATGAGAGATACTAGAAGTAGTTGAGGATGTTTAGGGATAAAAGATAGGCTTGTGGGAGAAGTTGAGGGATTTGTGGATGAGATTTGAATCCTTGATATTACTAGTTTATCAATCTCTTTATATGTACTTCTATGCAATGAATAAATTATCTCAAATGAATTGATATAGAAGAATATGAAAGAGAGGTTTTATTATTGAGTATTCAATATTCTATGCATATGTCTGAGTAAATATTGTTTTATTTTATGCAAAATCGGATGAAAATATCATGTGCTATCAGAGTAATGGAATCCTGATAATTGCTAGTAGGGAAACTTCAGTGTTGGTCTAGTTATCTACGTTATGAAGTTTATTTTTTATATAAAAATTAATTTTAGTCTTGTAGAATAAAAAGCATTATGTAGGAAGTATGATGATTATGTCTATGTGTTGGTCTTGCTTATATCCTTGAATCTAGTGGTATGTTTTGCTTCATCTTAGTGTTTTAAGGATTAATTTTTCCATAACTTCCCACTCTCACTCAGGTCTTTTGTCTTCTCTATGGCATTGCCAGATCTTTTATTGTGGCATCATTAAATCAAGTTTAGTTTGGATGTCATCCTTCCTAGTTTAACAAGTGTATTTGCATTATTAAGACTCAAGATCTATTTGCATAGGTGAACACACTCTTATGTCTAACATATGAGATTAGATGTGCACATATAGTTAGGACGACATCATGTGTAGAAGATGTGAATAATTTTACTTGAACCCTGTTTTATAGCATTGGAATTTTTTAAATAGGACATTTTTTGCATTATTTTTACATGACCAACGTAGAAGGGAAATGAAATATTTGCTTTATAAAGTCACATCTTTTTGAAGATGTTTGTGTATTTCTGGTAGCATAGATCTTGAAGCAATACACAATTAGATTGGGCATAATATTTGGTTGACCTACCATCACACTTGGCATAAATGATTATATCTATAATTATATTATCTCTAGGAAGATCTTCTTGTGGGCAATACCACACAGTTCAACAAAGTTTAGAATGTCGTCTCAGTATTGTGCACTTATTAGACTTGGTCACCATGTAATAATCAAAGTTTATAGGTCTTACATCAGGGTTGAAGTGTCATATGTCACGTCAAGGTAAATTTTAGTGGTGATTCTTCGTTACTTCATGAATATTTCAGTTTTAAAAATTGGAATTTGGCAATTTTAGGGGCTAGTTAACAATGTGGATTCACCTAAATTATTTTGGTGTAAGTTTTTCAGGTCATCTTGCTTATTGTTTAAAATAAATTGCATATATATAAATATAGTTTGCCACTTTGTTGAAAGTTAATATAAGCGTATTTTCCATTATATGTAAATAGGCATCCGCTCATATACTCATAATGATAACTTTCAGTAGCGAGAAAGGGATGAAGTGTCAAGTGATGGCGTCAAATGACAACATGCTACCGAGTGACACCAAAGTTGTTGAATGATAGTAATGTTACCAAATGAAAGTAATGTTATCGAATGATAGCAATGTGGTTGAATGATATCAATGTTGTTGCTAGATGGCAATGCTACCAAATGACAATAATGCTATCGAATAACACTAATGATGTCATTTAAAAAAAATATCTATCATTTGATAGCATAACTATTAAATGACATCATTTTGTCATTTGTAAACATTGTTGTCAAATGATAATATTACTGCCGTTTGGCAATATTACTATTAAATGATAATATTACTATCATTTGACAATGGTATTGTCATACGACATCATAACTATCATTCGATAGCATCACTATCATTCACCATTAAATTTTTCATTTGGTGATGAAAATGTGTGATCCACAAAAAATAAGGTGCAGTTCATGTGTGTGGTTTTTGTACAATCGTATGGCAGTCTGGGTTTTTGTGCCTCATTATGACTCACTTATCCATTCACCTTCTCACTTACACACCATCCATTAATGTTTCCCAGACTTTTCAAGCATATACTTTGAGATTCACCTAAAAAACCCAAGTTAATTTCTATATGGACGACTAAAATTTACCCTATGTCAAGCTTATTGGTCAAAGCATTGGTCATAGTTATTTCAAAGACTCTATAGTTTATATATTTTTTTATTATAGCATTAAGTCAAGTGGTCAGAGCTTATAGTATTTTTTAATAATATTAAAAGTTGAGTCAATAGTATGATAACAATGTTTATTCATTATTTAGTTGTTTGTGTTTATGATTAGTCTAAAATAGTCTATTTGTATGGTCTAGTCTTGGTTTACTTTGAGTCATTATAATAGTAATTTTATATTTAAGAGTATAAAAACTTTAGTCAAATTTTTATCATTTAAAGTTTATTATTTGATCCGTATCAATAAAATTTGTATGTAATAAAAGACAGAGTCAAATATATTTGGAGTCATTATCCATATTTTTTTTAATGTATGTTGAAATTAAAATTTAATGTTGAGAGTCAAAGTCTAAAAGCCCATCATTTTAATGGATGAAATTTGGGATAATCCCGACATCCAATTTGTAAGGAATATGATAAAAATTTTGGGGGGAGAGGGGGGTACGGAGGAGTTCTTATAGATATGACATGTAATGGAACTTAATTTTGAGCCTCAAGGCAAATTTTACGGAGTAAGCAGTGACATACAAGAGGATGGAGGCAAAAAAGGAAGGAGGACAAATACTGTCTTCTTGTCAGTTGCTAACGACAAGGTCGTATAGTGGTCTAGTGGCATGTTTTTCATTATTTTTATGTTATGTGGTGTGGTAGAAGATAAGAACAAAACATCATCATGTTCATGTGTGATATAATAAGTGAGCAATTCCAAATGTAATCCATGATGTAAAAATGTAGTGGAGTATTGATAAAAATGTCTTGTAGCAATCATGATACTTGTATTGAGGTTGTTGGTTGACATCTAAAACCATCTTTATGGGTTGTTAGTTGGAGCCTTTGTAAGACCATCTTTGTAGGATGTCGGTTGTCTTGTGAAGCCATCTTTATAGGTTGTTGGTTGGAGTCTTTGTAAAACCATGTTTGTAGGTTGTTGGTTATACTTTAAAACCTTCTAGATGTTTTTGTTGTTGGTTGAGGCATTTGTAAACCATTAGTGTATAGTTGTGGAGGATGAATAAAAGTGTGGGTCCCTATTCATATTTTGGTGGTTGTTGTATCCATACATGAAAGCCACTTATGAGAATACATTTTTGGAGAGTTTTGGGATGACACATATGTATCAAAATCATGCAATATAGAGGTAGCAAGCTATTGTTCTTGAACGAGATGTTTTCTACCATGTTTGTACTAATGGGGGGAATGTTAGGAATTTATTATTAGTGCTCACATTATATGTTTGTTATGGGTAGTTAATAATGTTAATCTGTGTGTGATTTATGAATAAACTCATGTAGATATCATAGAAGAAAATAAAGGTATTTGAGAGAGATATTAAGAGTAGTTGAGGATGCTTAGGGATAAGAGATAGGCTGGTGGGAAAAGTTGACAGATTTGTGGATGAGGTTTGAATCCCTTATATTAGGAGTTTCTCAATCTATTTATATTTACTCCTATGAAATGAATAAATTATCCTGAATGAATTTATGTAGAATTATAAGAAAGAGATGTTTTTTAATTGTGTATAAAATATTCTACACATGTATGAGTAAATAATGTTTTAATTTATGCAAAATCTGGCCAACATACAAGAAGCTTCAACTAGGCATTTATCAACTAGGAACTACCAACCTATACTACTAACTACATGCTTATACTCCCAACTATAAGCTTCAATTAGGCACTACCAACTTCAACTATACACTATTAACCTATACCATACACTACCAACCTATACTCCCGAGGACAATAGCCCATGCAATGAACCACTAACCTCTACTGCCAACTACAAAACTATATCATACACTACCAACCTATAAGGGAACATAAATGTTCGATTAAATAATTTTAGATTCTATTGGGAAGCCGAGGGCATAAATATTAATTATTAATTAGATATGCCCTTGATTAATATAATAAAAAATCAAGTGGTTCATTCTACTATGCTATGCTTCACCCCTCACCTATATATAGGGCAAATACACAAAATATATATATATATATATATATATATATATATATATATATATATATAAGAGTGCCAATAAATTATATATGCTATACTATGCTATGGCCATGTATATAAATAAGCCCTCACATTGACAGTTTCAATTCTAGTAATGTTTGGGAGGTTGAGGACTACTATGGAAAGGTGAGGCCAACCATCCATATATTATTCTCTGAAGAGGTTGAACCCCACCCCATAGTAGATTAGTTGAGTTTTCATATCTATATAGGGGCCCTCATGCCTATAACCCCTTTCCTTAAATTACCAGGCATAAGGTATAGATGACCTAGCTAGTTCAAACTAACCAATTTTTACGGGCTCGAGGAGGATTTATTGGATTCCTATACATTATATTGCATGGATAAGCTATAGCTTTGTATGGCTTCTGGATATGATTTATATAGTGACTTGACCTCCATATAATATATAAGGTATGGTTAGATCATCTTAGAACCTCGACATATAGAGCTATATGGTGGATAAATGTGACCTCATTCCAATATATAGGGCTCTCATATATAGAGAGGGAGATCTCCTAATTGAATATTTTTATTACTAGGTGGGGGTGAAAGTGACCCTAGTTAGTTATTCATCATTAGCTAGTCAAGGAACCAAGGCATTTTCCCTGTACCTATCCATCTAACTTTGATAACATTCATGAGGGAAACCATCGATACCATGGGTTTAGTCATCATCCATGAATTTTACTACATGGAAGAATTCCTCAAGCGTAAGATGGGTATCATAGTGTTTTTGGTTCATAAGACTAAGTTTACAAGGCATCATATCCAAACATTCATGTTGTTCCCATGTACATTTCGATGTCACTCGTTGGGCTTGGAACACTAGCTTGTAGGGTCAACAAATGTTAATTATATTTGAGGTAATGTTGGCCAAATTTGGCCCACATACTAAGTTGTGCCTAGATGGATCAAATTACTAATGGATGAGTGGATGACCAAATGTTTTGATGGAATGAGTGGACCAAAGAGATCTTATAGTGCTCATAAATCTTTTGAAACACTTTAAGTTTGCTTAAAGCGTATTTTGTCAAATTCTAAGGGACAGGTCTGCAGAGCAAAGAAAAGGGTTCTTGAGCAGTTTTCATGGTGAAACCAAGCAGTCCAAGTATGAGTTCAAAAGATCTACAGACTCCATCAGAAAAACTATGGACTCCATGAGATTTATGGACTGCATTTGAAGAGCTATGGACTCCATCATCAAAACTACAAACTCCATTAGAACTATGGACTCCATCAGTAGAGCTGCTTTACTTAAATTGCCTTATAAGTTGAAAACAGTGGAAAGTCCAAAGTAGGCAAGTGTGAAAAACTTGATGAAGCAAGAATAAACATTGCCTTATAATTCTTTCAGGACTCTCGGGACTCTCCTTTTCTTCACCAAGTGCTTTCTTTTGGAGTTTTTTTTGGGCTAAGGAAATAAATTTCTTCAGACATTTTATCTGAAAGCAAAGTTCCAAAGGACAAGTGTTTGTTCAAAACATCGGGAATTATTTCAGATATTTTGTTCGAGACAATTTTTCGAAGGGTACTTTTCATTTTTTTCCGAAGGAAATGGCCTAGTTTAAGTTTTTTCAAAGGGTATTTTCTTTTTGGGAGGGTCCATTTTAAAAAATCCGAATGGCAATTGAAAAGTTTTGAAGGGTACTAAGGAGTCTGAGGAGATATTGTCGCAAACAAAATCTCCGAAAGAAAGTGCCCAGGTTCAAAAGAAAGGGACCATTTTGATTTTTTTGAAGGTTATGTTCCTTTTAGAAAGTTCCATTGTCAAGACTTTGAAGGGTTCTTACCCTTAGATAAAGTGCCCCAACTAAAATCCCAAAAAAAATAGTTTGGGAAAGTGGCATGGCAAAAAAGGATTTATTCGGATAAAAATCCTTTAGAAGGATTTCCTTCGAGAGAAAAGTCTGAAAGAAAAGGATCTTCAAGAAAAGGCAAGCAATGAGAAGTCCTAAGTAGTAAGCAGTAAGGAAAATAACCAAGAAAGAGGTGATACTTGTCAGGATCATGCGGACATAGATCAATGGAGCAATATAAGTCAAATGGTTTGGGGTTTCTAGGATTTGACATGTGGCAAGAAAAGGAACATGCCATTTTTAATGCAAGGATCAACTCAGTCATACAAAGTGGAGACATCCAGCTACTCATAACATGGCTCCCTCAAAATCCATCCAAGGGTGACTTGAATGCAGGATGGGCTCGAAGAGATTGGTGATGACCTTGAACGACTCACTCTATGCTTAAAAGACAATGGTGGTGGTTGTAGGAATTTATGGCTCCCCTCTTTCCATTTTTTCACGCAGTATCTCATTTCTTTTGTTCCTTCTATATATACAAGCTTGCAAGCCATTGTAATGGTTCCTAGTTCTTAGACTTTTTCATCTTTTTGGGAGATGAGACATTCTTTGAGATATTGTAAAATATACTCATCTTGATTAGGCTCGAGCCTATCAAGCACTTGTAAGAACTACCTCTTGATGCAATAAAAGGACTTTCTTTGCCTATCTCTTGCCTTGGATTCGTGTCTGTTGAGTTGTGCACTATGGTAATGTGTGAAGGAGAATCTTCCTCGTCCATGGTCATTTTTTTTGGCTTTGTTTAGGGTGTTTTCAAGATTATTCGAAAGTCAGGTTTAGTGTTCTTTCTATCATTGATGTGAGCTTTTAGTGAGTTGTAAATTCCTCTCTATTTGCATTCATTGCTTCCCAAACCTTCTCCATGAAATACTAGTGTAACCAGCTTGATCTTGAGATTGTGCAAGTCAGTATTGTCCTCTATAGAATTAGTGTGGGTTCAATTTGGTGAGATTTTGCTATTTAGCTTTGGTGCATCCTCTAGTTAGCTTTCTTAGGAGCCCTTTTCCCCTTTCTAACCCTTTTCCCTATGAAGCATTAATTTATTTTTTAGTTTACGTGAGCATCAAAGAAGAACTAGCCTACTCCGGAGGTTCAACCTCTCTACAGGATACCTATAGCCTGAGGTTGTTCTCATGCTTGTAGTTAGAAGTGAGAGAGCTTTAAAAGCTCTCCCACAAGGGTGAAATTCTACACCACAATAGTTTTTGGCATGTTTGGTGGGACCAATGTCCAAATCAGTAGAAGGATTTTTGGTATTCTTTTGCATATCATCCTTTGGAGGCATTCAACAAACATCAATAGCAACTCTGAGCAATCATTAGTTGGTTTAAAGCAGCCCAAGCACCTAATCGTCATTATGTGAAGAGGAAGATCTTGGTGTCTTTACTCTGATCAGCTTATGGAAGCAATCAGTTAGCACCAATGGCAACTCGAAAGCAAAGCTTTTGGTTATGAGCAGACTAGGTATGTCTCATTGTAGATTTTTAAATAGATCTTGTACCTCATTCAATATATGAGGCCAATATGAATAGCTATGGTAGATATCTTTATTATCCATCTCTTTATTAGAGACCTTGATAAGTTCTTCATAATCCATATGAGCATCATCCACCCTATCAAGAACCCTACCAAAGCTATGAGGAACCTTGGCATGTTCCTCATGATCCATTTATATAAGAATATTGCCTTGGTCCTTCCTATGGACATCAAGCCTATCATAACGCTGCCCCTCATCTGCACTATCATGAGCCATCCATCATAGTATTGAAGCAAACTTTAATAAGCCTTAACAAAAGCATATTCTAGAAGTGTGCTCACAGAAATGTTATGATCAAGATGTCGCTACTCAGCAGATTCATTATGTGGGGGACTCATTGCAACAAATAAAATTAGAATGGGCCTCTGTTGAGAGAGCAAATTGGAACAAACTCACAGGTGACATGATGAATATAGGCAGTTACATCTAGAGCATTGAGGACAAGTTGAAAGGACTTAAGGAACAACAGGGGTAACCTCGCCAACCTTTTGTGTCTACATATACACCACCTCAACCTTCTTATGTGTCATCCTTTCCTCCTCAAGAGACCATTTCAAGTGATCCTTTGAAGCTTTCAAGTTCTTCATATGTTTCTCATACCTTTCCTTCTTGGAAATCCATCCAAGGGAGTTGTCAAAAAAATGAAGAGCTTGTTGTGGAACAGCCTGCAACTGAAATCCAAGACTCCATCCTTCCTCGAGAACTCCTTATGAAGTCCTTCCAGGGTCCAAGCTAGAATCAATTGGTAATGTTATGGGGTGGGCAAGAGAAGGTAGATTTGGAATTGAGAGTCCAAGTTAAAGAAGAATTTGAACCTCTACAAAAATCCCTCATCCCTCTTCAAGAGCCCTCTTGTGTTCTTGACCACTTTAAAGAGGAGCTATTTCAAGAGAATATAGTGAATCAAATCAAAGAGATAGAGCTGAGGATAAAGAATCAGGAAGAGAAGCAGAAGCAAAAGATCAAAGGAGAACTTTTAGCTTTCTGATATTGGAACTAAGTCATGTAGTGAAGTGGACCTAAAGCTACTCAGTCCCCATCCCTCCCTCCTTAAGACCCTGGGTCATTTCCATCTTATAAATCCATCCAAAGCAGTGGGCAGAAGGAGGTGGTGATTTTTGAACTCAGACAAGAGACCTTGCAGCGTCCACTCCTTTTCCCTCAAAATCCCAGAGCCTTTCCTTCATGGAGATCCATTCAAGAGGCAAAGAATTAGGAAGAGGAGGTGAAGGTGATCCAAGAAGAGCAACTTCAGGTTCAAAATTAGGTACCTATGGTAGCTTATTTGGACCTTTCTCACCTTGTTGAGTATTTTCAAGGATCTGCTATGCTACTCTTTGAAAAAGAGTCTTTTTGGGAGGCAAATTAAGAATATGCAATGAAAGAAATAGGAAATGAAGGTGATTTGAGTCACCAGGAAGAAGAAATCATGATTGAGACACCTCTTGGCAAGGACAAATATGCTTCGATTTTCCATGATGATGTAGAGATGGAACAAGTGCAAGAGAAAGTTGAGGTAGAGGATGAATTATAAGTACATGAGGAAGAGGTTACTAATGTGCCAGAGAACATGTCCCAGTTGGACAAGTTAATGATGATCTCCATGAGCTCCTTGATAACACAAAAATTGGCATGTATCATGAAGGACAAAAGCTTGCAAGAGAAGAACAAGCTGGAATAGAGAGCATGCTCAATCATTAGCGTGATATTGAAAATGAAGCAGTGTTGATTGACCAATTTGAGATGTCAAAAGAAGGCTCACAACCTCATGTTGTTGGTCAAGAAGCTGAAGTTGACAACATGGAATTGTTATTGATGTCCAAGGTTAATGTCCTTGATGTCATTGAGATTGAAACCGATCATGCATTAATGCCTAAGGTTGAGTTGAGCAGAACTGTGGAGTAAATCATATTTGTGAAATGCCTTTACTCAGAAAAGGCAGTCAGGGTAAGTCAAGAAGACCTGAGTTAAACATATTTGATTAAGGGAATTTTTTCAAAAATATTGGTAAAGACCTTTTTCTCAGACAAACTGCCGGCAGTTAATAAGGGATTCTTTCAGAAAATTGACTAAGTTATTGTCAGACAAATTATCTGCAACAAAGTTTTCGAAGGAAATGAGTGCCACATGGGATTTTTTTAGAGAAAATGTCTTGGAGAATTCGTTCAGATAAATTGTTCACCACAAAGTTTCCAAACGAAATGAGCGCCACTTGGAATTCTTTCAGAGAAAGTGTCTCAGAGAATTCATTCAGAGAAATTATCCCAAACAAAAGTTTTCAAGGGATCTTTTTTCAGAAAGTTCGAAGGGTGTGAGGACCATTGTAAAAGTTCCGAAGGGATCTTTTTTTAGAAAGTTCGAACGGTATGAGGATCATTGCAAACATTCTGAAGGATAAGTGGACCGTTCAAAGCTTCCAAAGGGATATTGTCAAAAATGTTGAAGGGTATGTGGACTGTTGCAAAAGTTGCAATGGATAAGTCGATCGTTCAAAACTTCCAAAGGGATCTTTTCAAAAATGTCGAAGAGTAAGTGGACCGTTCAAAGCTTCCAAAGGGATCTTTTAAAAAATATCGAAGGGTATGTGGACCATTGAAAAAGTTCTGAAGGATAAGTGGACCTTTTCAAAAAGTCCAAAGGGCAAATAGACCATTGCAAAAAGTTTCAAGGGTATCTTTTGAACGTTGCAAAGGATATGTGGACACTTGCAGAAAATCCAAAGGGTAGATTGCAAAGAGTTCAAAGGATATCTTTTGAATGTTGCAAAGAGCATGTGGACACTTATAGAAAAGTCAAAGGGAAGCTTGCAGACAAAAAGTCTGAAGAAATGCTTGCAGACAAAAACCCTGAAGAGAAGTCTTGCCGATAAAAACTCTGAAGAAATGACGCGGACAAAAAGTCTAAAGAAATGCCTTGCGAACAAAAAGTTTGAACAAATACCTCTTGGAAAAAAATTCCACAAAAATTGTCTCGAAAGGCCCTTGACAAAAAGCCCATAACAAATTATCCAAAGAGAGGTCACTTGAAACTTTGCCGAAGATAAAGTGTGGAAGTCTTATAGGGCATTCTCAAAGGGACAAGGCATGTTAAAGATCAAGCAAGTCTACAAGAATCAATGGTGCAAAAGCATTACAATAATGCCAAAGAAAATGAGATCACGTTAACATGCCAAAGTTTAACTCTAAAAACAAAGGATAAAGATTGAGTATATCGAGGATAATCTAAAGGAGTGCCAGCGAACCCATGATATAGAAAGTAGCAAGATGTAAAAAGGGAAGAAAAGGAGCTCAATGTTTAATGGCATAGTAAACTCAGATGATCCTCCAAGAGCACGTGCATTTGATAGGTGTCAAAAGGTCATAAGAAAAGATCCGATAAGGAAAAGAATGTGAACTTGGTGCGACAAAGGAATTTGAAAAAGCCTGCAATCAATGTCTTCCAGCTATTTGTATAGGAACAACTAGAACTAGTGTTGAACTCGATATATCTTCATGGATCTCGAGATATTTCAATCGAGGTGATCGGGGAAGCGGTACAGATGCCTATGATAGTAAAGGCATTTGAATGTTTCCATTTGAAGCATGAATCGAGACATGAAGTTAGAGTCACATTAAATGTAGACCAGAAGTGATCGAGGAAGCGACACAGTTAAGAAGTGCATATGCCTACAATAGTAAAGGCATTTGAACGTTGCCATTTGAAGCATGAATCGAGAGAAAAAGTCAAAGTCACATTGAATACAGATCAAAAGCTTGAACTGGTTAAGTTGAAGTGGGAACACTTAATAGAGAGACAACCCTAAGATGCATTTATCTATATATGCTACGAACAAATCATTTTAACGGTGTTGTCTTTTTATTGCTACTGCAAAAATAATTTGAGTGTTAACTCAAAATTGTCAAGAAAGGGCATATGTAGACAGCATGAAAGGGGCAAAGAAAATAAGGTGTGTCAAAGTAGAAGATATCCAAAAAAAAGAGATAAAGCTAGAGAAGCTGAGAAGACACAGTTAAGGTGCAGTTACAGACTAGACTTGTAACAGAAAAGTGTACAAGATTCATTCTGAATTTCTTCTATATTTTTGAAGTTGCAACTTCATTTCTCTGATAGGGTGATGCCATCAAAAAAATTGAGTTGGTGCTCAGCGATGAAGTTGACGCTTACTTAGAGTGGGTGCTCTTGAATATAACCAGTCGGGTTTGTCTATGAGACATTTATTTGTGAGGCTAGATTAGAACAGTAGCTTCTAGCAGCTTTTCTCATCGTGGTTTCTCTCTAAGTTTCCACTCTAAAATAAGGTGTTGAGCATTGTTGTGTGTGTGATCTCTGTTCTATTCTTTACTTTGCATATACTTTGAGTATTTTTTTTAAAAGTTTTAAGATTTAGGTTTTAGATAATTTACTGATTCACCCCCCTCTCAGTAGATTGTGTGTTCAACATAACCTGTGTCTTGTTTGGATTAATCAGTAGTTCATTCTTTTTTGAGACCAAGTAGGTCACTTCTTTTGATACATCATCTCCCTTAGCTTATATTTTCTTTTTAATCATCCTCCTTCACCTTTTCCTTAGTAGACAGTAGATTTTGGTGTGAGATTAAGATCTGAAGTGCACTTGAGGAACTAGCCTCATAAAAAATTCTAGACGTTCAACCTCACCATAGAATATCCACATCTTGAAGTTGTTCCCATGTTTATAGTTGGAAGTGAGGGATCTTGAAGAACTCTCTTACAATGGTGAAATTTCAAGTTATAACAGTTTTGACATGCTCGATGGGACAACTACCATTTCATTTTTATTTTCATGAAAGATTGGTCAAATTTGATGTTATTTTGATCATTTCCCAATAGTGGTAGCATTCATCTTTCAACATTGGCGATTCCAAAGAACACCCAGCTATCTAGTGGTAGAGCAATAGTTGTCTTTCATGTCAAATGTGACTACAAGATCAACTTTTGCAGGTATTCTTTTAAAGTTTGTTTAATTACCTTTAAACTCAGTAAAAAGGCTAAGGTTCACCCATATTCACCCTTACGTAAGAAGTTATCCTTCTAAACCAATCATAATGTATACCTACGTGAGAAGATCCTTGTCGACCCCTCTTGTTGCTATGATTCCTCAAAGAGCTTTTGTGGGCTTCAACAGCGAAAGCCCTTTGAACTTACCACAATATGATCTTATACAAGTAGCATCCCTCAAAAGTGTCTCTTATTACACATGAGACCAAGTTGTAACTCCTACTGAGCAAATAATGGACATAGCCAACTTCTGCAACATTCATAATATCATAGTGGAGAATGTGGATGTTAAGATATTGGTTGTATCTTTCAAAGGAAAGGCATTGGACTGGTATAGGGCCCTAGCTCCTAGTTTTATTAGTTCATGGGATGAGTTGGGATCAATGTTGTGTAAAAGGTTTACAGATAAGAGTGATCATCTGTCTCTTGCAGAGTAGCTGACCACAATCAAGAGAGCTTCTCATGAGGTCATGCAAGACTTCAATACAAAATTTCAGAAGGCATGGGATAGATTTTCAGCAACTGCTAGACAATCTTCGAACTTTGCTTTCTTGTATTACTTGAAGGATCTCAACAATGACATAGCTATGATGATTCAGTCTATGGGAGGAGACATACTACCAAATGCATACGAAGTGGCCATCAACGCAAAAAATTGCCTAGTGCAGGGTGGCAAGCTTACTCTCAGGCCTTCAATGCCTCTTTTTCCAAAAATCAGACCACCTCCTGCAATCATTTCCCCACTTGATTTTATACTTCCAATGCCAACAATTGTTTTTGTGCCTTCATCTAAGCAAGAGACTCTATTAGTGGATCCAACAACTCCCAAGAGTAGAAGAATTACTTATAATTAAAAAGTATACTCCAATCTTTGGGGAATTATGTGGTCAATGTCAAGAGGCAACAGGCTTATACCAAGCCTTATCAAGCTCCGTATCAACCTCAGCAGCAGCCTTACCAAGCTAATAGGCCACCCTACAAAGGAGGTTTCTAAGGACAGGGGCAGCCTAACTATGCTAGGAAGCGTAATTATAATCCGAACACTGCAGGCCTTTCTAACTCTTTGGTCCCAGTTCAAAATAATATGGCTCAAGAGGCTGAAGGCACAATGCCTTGAAATCATTCTTTGGGACAATCCATTATCCCAACTAATGGCTCCAGCCAAATGTTCAATGATCAATGGTAGCAGGCTATTACTTATGGATATAACCAAGCTCTTATGGCCCAAAGCACAGAGGTGCCCACATTGACAAAGCAGGAGCAACCTCCACAAGAACAAGGCTCAGATCAGGGATCAAACCATCCAGAAGCCTCAATGGTCATCAGTGAACAAGAGGAGTGCTATGCATCCAATCAGCAGGATACTCCCAGTTTGGCCCAAACACCAGTCTCAGTGAACACAAAGTTCAAGAGAAGGAATATAGGTGATAATCAGGTAGCTTTCAAAGAACCTTTTATAACCGCTCCTTCACTGACAAAGCTGGCAGCAATTACTCTCAAAACCCAAGTAAAGACTTGGGGTACGCCAATCAACATTATGGAGCAAATAAAAAAATCTAGCGTGAGCATACCAATATGGGACATGTTTTCCATGCCCGACCAAGTAGACATTCCTCAGGAAGGTTTGTCTAGGATGATTGTTTCTATCACTGTAAGTAAGCAACCAAGCAATGAAGTTGAAGTTTTAACCAATGCATCCAAGAGCCCTTTGGGAGAAAGGTCAAGTAGTGTGACCAAGCCCCCCCATTTGACATCTCATTAATCATTGATGACTCCTTGGTGCACAATTGCTTGGTGGATAGTGGGGCCAGCACCTCAGTCATGCCAAAGTCTATTGTTGACTAGTTGAACCTCAAGTGTGAACTGCATACCAAGGGAGTCCTGCAGCTTGATGGTTCTTCCACAAAACCATCAGTTATCATCAGAAATTTGAGCCTAACCTTACATGCTTATCTTAGCATGTCTATGATGCAAGATGTGTTGATCCTAGATGCCACTCCTCACTTTGCATTGTGTCTTTCTAGAGAGTTCACAGCCAAGATTGAGGGTTACCTTGTAGTAGATTTGTCTTACATGGCATTCAGAACAAGGTATGGAACTAAGGTCTTGATCAAGGTTGAACCCATAGCACAATTCCACATTGAATCCCATCAACGAGATAACTTAAACCTCAATTGTACTATCTTTGATGAGGATGAGTTTATAATAGGCCATGTGCTGAACACTCATCTTAAAGAGGTTCCAGACTTGTTGGATGAGCTATGGGGAGATAACCAAGTTTTCAACCATGTGGAAGGTGTTGAGGAAAGAGACATGGGTGTCTATCTGCTACATGAAGAGAATCAACCATTGCCTTCCCTCATTGGACCTAAAGAAGAACCCAATGGTTTATGGAAGTTATTCTTTGATGGCTCAAAGAGAAAAAAATGGTGTAGGTGCTGGGGAAATATTGGTTTCCCCTTCAGGAAATAAGTTTTTCTCTTCCTACAGGTTCTATTTCAATTGCTCTTCAAATGCAGTAGAATATGAAGGCTTGATCTGTGGCCTTTAATGGGCCAATAAAAGAGGAATCAAACTGTTGTAAATTTATAGGGACAATGAATTCATAGTAAACCAAGTCAGAGGCCTGAATGTTATAAAGAATTCCTTGATGAGGTCCTATAAAAATTGAGTGTGGGACCTAATTAAAGATTTTGAGGCCTTTGACATTCAAGCTGTCCTAGGAGATCAGATTCAACATGCTAATAGGCTAGCAGCTATGGGAGCTTAGTTTGACATTGCAAATGAGCTAAAAGAAGCTAAGGTTCAGCTATAGGCCAAGGTGGTGGTGAGGCCATCAGTGTTGGATAATAAAACCCACTAGCAGGTTTTTGAGAGTGTCAATCAAATTACTTATTTTTTATAGCAAGAAGCTGAGTTCTCCCGCAAACAAGCTAAATTGTAGCATCAGTATGAGGATCAGATTGTTCAGCTGAAGTCAAATAAACTTTCTAAGGGGTTGGCTACATTTGAGGGCCTTTTTCATAGAGACCATATGAGAAAAGACAAGGCAGTAATATCAACTGATGAAGAAAACAATGAGAGAGTCCTCATCTTCAAGGACAAGCTTTTCAAGCTTGGAAAAGTAAGCAACAAGGCTGAGAGCCATGCTTTCATTACACTTTGCCAAGAGTATGCAGACATTTTTTCTTGGTAGTACAATGACTTAAAGGGTTTTGATCCTGAGTTAGCTCAGCATACCATTGAGTTGGAGGCCAATGCCAAACATGTGAGGGAAAAACAAAGGTCCATTAACCCCAAAGATTAAAGAGTTGATGAGGAAGGAGCTAACCAAGTTGATCGAGTCCAGGATCATCTTTCCTATCAAGCATTAATCATGAGTAACCAACTTGGTGCCTGTAAGAAAAAAAGAGTGGGGAGATTAGGCTTTGTGTAGACTTCAGAGATTTGAATAAAGTCTCTTTGAAGGATCACTACTGCTTGCCATCCATGGAGCAACTTCTCCAAGTAGTTGTAGGATCAGAACGTTTGTCCCTATTGGATGGGTTTTCTGGCTTCAACCAAGTTTGGGTGAAAGATGAAGATCGGTACAAGACTACCTTCACCACCAAATGGGGCATGTATGCATACCAAAAAATGTCCTTTGGTCTATCAAATACTGGTGCAACTTTACAAAGAGCCACGAACATGGCTTTCCAGGGGCTCAGACCAAATGGTGCTAGTTTACTTTGATGACATCACAGTTTTCTCCAAGAATGCCAGCAAACATATGAACCACCCGAGGCTAATTTTTCAAAGGTGAAGAGAGTATGGGATTTATTTGAATCCTAAGAAGTGCGTGTTTGTCATGCATGAAGGCAAGCTACTAAGCGACATCATCTCAAATGAGGGGTTATCTATTGATCTTGAAAGAATAAGTGTTATTTTGGCTTTATCCTTGTGCAAGCATAAGAAGGGGCTCCAAAGTTTCCTTGGAAACATAAACTTCGTGAGAAGATTTATCCCCCATTTTGCAAATTTGGTCAAGCTCATCACAACTATGCTAAAGAAGAACCAAGTGTTCACTTGGTCAAATGAAAGTAAGTCAGCGTTTGAGGCTATCAAGCATGCCATTGCTCAAGCACCCACACTTATGAATCCTAATTTCTCAAGGGATTTCATATTGTATCTTTGTGCCAACATTGATAATATATCAGCTATGTTGATGCAAAGAAATGGGGAAGGACTTGAGCATCCATTAGCATTTTTTAATTAGGGGCTTGAAGAGTATGAGGTGAGGTACACCTTTGTAGAAAATCAAGTCCTTGCTGCAGTAAAGAGCTTCAAAAAGTTTAGGCCAAAGCTATCCAACAGTAAAATCCACTTTATGGTGTCTCATCCTGGGGTAAGAGACTTACTTCTTAACAAGGATTTGAACGAAAAAAGAGCTGGGTGGATTACTAAAGTCATGGAGTATGACGTGGAGATCAAGGTCACTAAGCTAATAAGATGTAAAGGCTTATGTGAGCATATGGTTGATAACTTTCATGAAGACAAAGAGGTCATCCTGATAACACAAGATAACCTACAAGCAGACGCACCTCCACCTCACACTAGTTGGCTCCCTGATAGGATGCACTTTCTGCTAACAGGTGAGTGCCCTCAACATATGGACAAAGCTAAAAGAAGGTATTTCAGACTTCAGTCCATACCTTACGTTGTTGTTGATAGGGTTTTGTTCAGAAAAGACCTCAATGGAGTGTTCCTAAGGTGCGTATATGATGATGAAATAGCCAAGCTTTTGGGGCATTTCCATGATGGGCCTGTAGGAGGTCATTTTGCTCCAAGGACTATTGCAACAAAGATTATGAGGGCTGGTTACTATTGGCCCAATCTCTTCAAGGACGCTTATGCATAGGTGACAAGATGTTAGAAATGTGCTCTTTTCGTAGGTTAGCAAAGGTTAGTAGCGTTCCCTCTCAACTCAATTCAAGTGGAGTAACCATTCATGTGGTGGGGTTTGGATTTCTTTGGTATGACCAACCCCTTGTCAAGTGCAAGGCATAAGTGGGTGCTTACTGCAACTGATTACTTCACCAGGTGGGTGGAAGCCATTGCATTGAAGGAAGCTAATGAAAGTGTAGTCTTATATTTCTATGACAATATTGTGACTAGGTTTGGTATTCCGTCCACTATCATATTTGATAATGCATTGGCTTTCCTTGGTTTGAAAATAAGTGAAGGGAATCTCAAAATGGGACTCTACCTCAACACTTCCTCAAATTATTATCCTCAAGGAAACAGACTGGTTGAGTCCACAAATAAAAATTTGTTGAGGATTATCAAGAGGACTATGAAGGAGAATAAGAGGACGTGGCACACCAAGTTGAAGACAACCTTGTGCACTGATCGGGTAACTCCTAAAGTTGGCAATTCTCTATATGTTTTAGTAAATGGAAGGGAGGCTAAGTTACCCATTTCCTTTGAGTTGTCTGCATTAGAGCTATCCCATCAGTTGGAGCTTCTAGAAGATGAATCCATGAATGTGAGATTGGCAGAACTCATAGAACTTGAGGAAACAAGAGACCTTGCAATGAAAGTGCTGGAGGCGCATCAAGATTAGGTCAAAAAGCCTTGTGACAAGAGAGTTACAACAATGACTTTTCAAGAAGGAGACCTGGTTCTTAAATGAGACTCAAAAAAGACCAAACCAGGCAACCATACCAAGTTTGATAGCTTGTGGAGTGGCCCTTATTTGATCCACAGATATAAACAACATAATGCTTTGCAGCTCACCTAACTAGATGGGGAGATATTACCCATCATAGTCAATGGGATACATCTAAAGCCATGTTATTAGAAGAGTTTGCAGCCATTATATGTTGTATATTTTGTATAGCTTTTCATGTTTTCCTCCAAGTGCTTTGTGCACATCTATTTCAATTGTGTTTTCCCTTCCCTAAGTGCCATGGGCATAGTTGGTTTCATTTTGGTTGTCCTTGTTGCTTCAAGGGAGATTTTTAGAAAGAGCTAACTTCGTGCAAAAGCAATGATTCCACACGCAGTAGATCAAACAAAGCAAATGAGTTGGGTTCTTAAGCATAACATTTTTTGGCCCACCTATCAAAGTTTACCTAAGTATGAAAAAGGGAGCTTTCAGGGAAGAAAATGGTAAGTTATTAGGACTTCAGGTTTTCCAGTACTGACAACTTCAGGTGTTTTGAAGGCCCAGTGAAAATCGGGCTTCCAGCAGTGCTTAGCTTCTAAATGTTTTATAAGTAGGAGTAATTCGGGTTTACAAACCCAAATTACTCATAGACAGTGTATTTTAGGTTCACTAAGGGGCACTACTTGATACTCCATAAGTTGTGAGCAGTCAAAAGCCCAAAATAAGTAAATGGGCTTGACAAACCTAATTTGGTTTTCAACAATGGTGCTTCTCGGGTTCTTCCAGGGATGAGTCTTTTTCAAAAAATTCGAAGGGGCTTTTTAGGGCAAGAGGGACCAGTCAATTTTTTCGAAGGTACACTTCAATTTTTTTGAAGTGGTTTTTTTCTCCATGTGGACAGTTACAAATTTTCTTGAAGGGTATGTTACCCTTCGGAGGGACCATTTCAAAATTCTTGAAGGGTATCTTTCCCTTTGGGTGGATCATTCATAAGAGTCCGAAGGGACACATAAAAAACCCAAAAGATCTTTTACCCTTCAGAAAAGTCCATTGTGAAAAGCCCGAAGGGTAGTTTTGAAGACAAATGCAGACAAAAAGTCCGATAGAATTCGTTCGAACAAATTCTTCGAAGAAATTTCTTCAAGAGATTTTCTCGAAAGAAATAAGTCGAAAAAGAAAACTGAGACCAAGTGTCCAAAGGAAATGACGGGCCAATGGACGTCAAAATCAAGATAAGCAACTAACTATTAGAAGTAATCAGGTTTGAAAAGCCCGAAGTCTTAAGGCTTGGAAAACAACAAAGTGAGAAGACTTCAAGATGGACAAGCCCGAAATAAGTAGACTTGAAGAACCCGAATTACTTTGCATAGAGTAAATTGGGTTTCTCTAAGTTCTCTATCTAAAAGGCTTTATAAGTGAAGGATCTAGGAAAGTTTGAAGTTGGGGAGTTCAAAGACCCCGAATTACTTTACATAGAGTAAATCAGGATTCTCCAAGGGCTCGACTTAAGCTTGGTCTAGCAATGCAAGAATCATGATGCAATGAATGGAAGGCTACCACGTGGCGTAACTAGAGCAAAAAAGGCCAATCAAGAAAGGACAAGTGGCACAAAGATGTTCAATAAACATGGGAGAGTCTGAGTGGCTGGTAGCTTGAAGTTATGAAGGCTCTCATCCACCATGGTTCATTGCCCACAATCGTCGTTCGATGCTTAAATACATCACGCCAAGAGGAAACATTTTAGCTGCTCATAGCATGACTTTTTAGACGTGCTAAGGAAAGTCTTAAAGATGAGAGGGACTTGAGAGTATTTCTTGGTGATCCTGAGCAACACATTAAGGGGCAACAAGAAAGTGCAACATCAAATTTTCTACCATTAGTGACTTCTTTTTTCATCACCTTCTCTATTTCCCCTTTTCTATATAAATAGAGGCTTTCGTGCCAAGTAAATTATCCTTGGATTGGCAATACAATCACTCTGCCAGAAATCGCTTTGTAAAAGACTCTTTTGAAGCAATATAAGACTTTTCTATTTTTGATTAAAACAAGTGTGCATATTTCATTTTGCAGAACGTATGATTGTTATTCATAACATACTATTTCTTCCAGTACCTTGCTTTTAGTCCTTTTGGTTTTGTGCAAGATTGCATGAAGTCTCTATGTGTCGAGCTCCTTTGAGGTGTTACCAGTTCATAGTGTCTCCATTAGACGTATTTTGTTATCCTTCAAAGTGTAAGGCTTCTCTCCAACCTCTATGCAAAAGATCCATGCCTTTGGCCTTGAGACAGAACCAGGATAACCTATGTCTTGTTTGGATTCATCAGTAGCTGGCTCTTTTCCTAGACTAAGTGGATCACTTATTTTAATGCATCACCTCCCTTAGCTTATATTTTCTTTTCAGTGATCTTCCTTCCCCTTTTTCTTAGCAGACAGTAGATTTTGGTGTGAGATCAAGAGCTGAAGTGAAGCACCTGAGGAACTAGCCTTGTAAAAAAGTCTAGAGGTTCAACCTCACCATAGGATACCCACATCTTGAGGTTGTTCCCATGTTTGTAGTTGGAAGTGAGGGATCCTGAAGATCTCTCTCATAAGGGTGTAATTCCAAGCTATAACAGTGCTTCAGAGGAAGTTCCAGAAAGGG
This sequence comes from Torreya grandis, assembly GCA_037957365.1. Taxonomy (NCBI): domain Eukaryota; kingdom Viridiplantae; phylum Streptophyta; class Pinopsida; order Cupressales; family Taxaceae; genus Torreya; species Torreya grandis. The sequence continues at coordinate 3,754,204 of JARHVA010000208.1, forward strand.
TCAGTCTTGTATCTAGTTTCAGACCATCTCAATTGTAGAGGCTAATGACTTCATGCCCAATGGACTAGACAAGGCAAGTGGTCTAGATTCTCAAGCATAGCAGGTATGCTTTCCTATGAGTCGCCAGAAATATTGGTCAAATTTGGCTCACATACCAAGTTGTGCCTAGATGGATCAAATTGCTAATAGATGAGGGGATGAACAAATGTTTTGGATGGAATGAGTGGACTAGAGAGATTTTATAGTGTTCATAAAGCTTTTGAAACACTATAAGTTTGTTTAATGCGTATTTTGTCAAATTCTAAGGGGATATGTTTGCAGAGAAAAGGAAAGGGTTCTTGAGTAGTTTTTATGGTGAAACCAAGTAGTTGAAGCACTTCAAGCATGAATTCAGAAGATCTACGGACTCCATCAGAAGAACTACGGACTCCATCATATCTACAGACTCCATTTGAAGAGCTATAGACTCTGTCTTCAAAACTACATATTACATCAAAACTATGGACTCCATCAATAGAGATGCTTTACTTAAATTGCCTTATAAGTTGAAAGCAGTGGAAAGTCCAAAGTAGGCAAGTGTGAAAAACCCAATGAATCAAGAAGAAACATTGCCTTATAATTCTTTTGAGACTCTTAGGACTCTTCTATTCTTCACCAAGTGCTTTCTTTTGGAGTTTTTGTTCGGGCTAATGAAAGGAATTTCTTTGGACATTTTGTTCGAAAGCAAAGATTTGAAGAATAATTGTTTGTCAAAATGTCGAGAATTGTTTCAAACATTTTATCCGAAACAATTTTTCGAAGGGTACTTTTCATTTTTTCTCGAAGGAAATGGCCTAGTTTCAATTTTTCCAAAGGGTATGTTTCTTTTGGGAGGGTTCATTTTAAAAAATCTAAAGGCCACTTGCAAAGTTCTGAAGGGCACCTAAATAATTCTTAAGGGCACTCGGAAGGAGTCCAAGGAGATATTGCTGCAGACAAATTCTTCGAAGGAAAGTGCCTAGGTTCAAAAGAAAAGGACCTTTTTGATTTTTTTGAAGGGTATATTCCTTTCAAAAAGGTCCATTATCAAGAAGTCGAAGGGTACTTACCCTTCGAAAAAGTACCCCAACTAAAATCCTGAGGGAAATAGTTCGAGAAAGTGGCATGGTAAAAAAAAATTAGTTCAGAGAAAAGTCCGAAGTAATTTCTTTGGAAGGATTTATTTTGGGAGAAAAGTTCGAAAGAAAAAGATCTTCAAGAAAATATGAGCAATGAGAAGTCTGAAGTAGTAAGTGGTAAGGAGAACAACCAAGAAAGAGGTGACACTTGTCAAGATCATGCGGACCCAGGTCGACGGAGCAAAATAAGTCAAATGGTCATGGGTTTCCAAGATTTGACATGTGGTAAGAAAAGGAACATGCCATTTTTAATGCAGGGATCAACTAAGTCATGCTAAATTGAGACATCCAACTACTTGCGACATGGCTCCCTTAAAATACATCTAAGGGTGACTTGAATGCAGGATGGGCTCAAAAAGATTGGCGATGGCCTTGAATGACTCACTCCATGGTCAAAGAAGGACAACGATGGTGGTTACAAGAATTTATGTCTCCCCTCTTTCCATTTTCTCACATAGTCCCTCTTCTCTTTTGTCCTTTCTTGTATATATATGGGCTTTCAAGCCATTTTAATGGTTCCCAATTCTTAGACTTTTTCATCTTTTTGGGAGATAGGACATTCTTTGAGATGTTGTAAAATATGCTTGGCTTGATTAAGCTCGACCTTGTCAAGCACTTGTAAGAACTACCTCTTGATGCAATAAAAAGACTTTCTTTGCCTATCTCTTGCCTTGGATTCGTGTCTGTTGAGTTGTGCACTATGGTAATGTGTGAAGGAGAATCTTTCTCATCCATGGTCCTCCTTTTTGGCCTTGTTAAGGTGTTTTCAAGGTTGTTCGCAGGTCTAGCTTAGTGTTCTTTTTTCCATTGATGTGAGCTTTCAGTGAGTTGTAAAACTCCTCTCTGTTTGCATTCATTGCTTTCGGAACCTTCTCCATGAAAAACTAATTCAACCAACTCGATCTTGAGATTGTGCAAGTTGGTATTCTCCTCTGTACAATCAGTGTGGGTTCATGCTGTTGAGATTTTCCCATTTAGCTTTGGTACATTGCCTAGTTAGCTTTCTTAGGAGCCCTTATCCCCTTTCTAACCCTTTTCTCTGTGAATCATTAATTTAGCATTTAGTTTAGGTGAGCATCAAAGAAGAACTGGCCTACTCCAGAGGTTCAACTTTGCTCAGGATACCCTCAGTCTAAGGTTGTTCCCATACTTGTAGTTGGGAGTGAGAGATTCTGAAAAACTCTCCCACAAGGGTGCAATTTTAAGCTACAATAGGTAGATCATGAGAGGTTAATGAGTAAGCTTGATGGCTTTGATTTGCACCCTAGTTTGTTTGGTTTGGATGTTTTGAAAAAAAAATTGAGGCCCAATCTTGGATTTTGAGCGAATGAAGACAAGCTAGGGTTTTAACCCCTTTGATCACATGATTGTTTACTGGTTTAATCTTGTGTTTGAGAGACGCTTTCATGGATTGAAACTATAGATCAATAGGACTATTCGAGAAGTTAAAATATGTTTTGGTATTCTTTGAGCACAAAAACATCGCCCCATTTTTGAACTCGTGCAATTTGTTTTCCATAGTGGTAGAGGAAGGTGGTGGTGTAAGTGATCGCCTTATTCCACCACTTGATCTATTTGATAGCATAAGGTGGACATGGTGTAAGGTTCTAAAATATGGCGATGAGATAGATGGCCCCCTTATGGCAAAGGAGTGATGTGTTCAACTAAGAAGCTCTTGGAGGAGAACTTGAAAAAAACATACTCTACTAGGATTTCATGTATGTCTTGTCTTGCCTTGTTTCCCTACTTTCCATTGTTACCACACTCCTTCTCCAGGACTTTCTAGGATAAGTGTGATTTTATGTCTACCATTTGTGTAGATAGTGTGGTTTTAATTGGTCCTCCCATTTTATCACAACTATTGTTGCTAACAGTGGAAAAGATGGCATCGAAGTGATCCAGAAAGTTCATCTTGAAGGTGTATGATGTGGTATAGCTCATGAAAACCTCCCTTAGCCTGATGTTTGTTTGAAAAGTGATGTTATTTATAATGTTTGCAAATGGTACGAAAATATATTTTTTAATAGCTTATTATGTCAGTTGTATGCCCTTGGAGGAATCTCTTAATCCCTGAATTTTTTAAACTGCAAACCCTTGAGTTTCTAAGTTACTATTGTTTGGAATCCCATCAAGGGTTTCTTTCTTTTTTCATTCAAATATCCCTCCCAAGTCCAAGCCCTTATGTCCTCATTTCTTTTAGGTTTTGTTGGTTTTTTAGGAATATTTTCAGGATTATCTCTCCTTGGACCCATACTTATAAACTCTCATACTAGACATCCCTTAGGGTCCTTGTTTGTATTGAACTCCCTGGCCTACCATTTCCTCTATGGGCTTTTGTTGAGGAGATTTTCAAATCCATAGGGCAAGTGTTATGTCACGAGCCAAGCCAAGTTTTACCCTACATGCCTTGATAAGCAAGTTTATGTTGAGGTCAATTCAAATTTGAAAGAGTTCATTGACATTCATGTAGGGACGAAGCACTGGGTGCAAAAAGTCACCTATCATAATCTCTTGGACATTTGCTTTCATTTTCAATTGCCCAACCACAGGGTTCATGACTATCTTCTTATGGGTTAGTGAAAGCCCTTTACTGAATACGGGCCATTTTAAAAGCAAAAGGTGGTGGAGAATAATGATGATTGGACAATAGTGGATAACAAAAAATGTCAATAGGAACACTGGTCCCAAGCCAACCAACGTTACTCATGCTATAAAGCCCTCTTCTAAGAAGTGAAAGGATCTCGTTGCCCCTGTGTTAATCCTTCCTAAACCTATCTTTCTTCATTGGCCTCTCATAGCCGAGTTTCTCAAGTTATTTAGCATCAAGTAAGGTCTTCCCATGGTAGAATACCCTTTTCAAGCAGTCCTACCCCTAGGTGGTCACATGGTCCACCTTGTGGTGGTGTTAATTCTCCTCAAAAGGATAGTGGGGCTAAACATCACTCCATTTCGCTTGAGGATTTTATACCAAACTAGTTATTTATGTTGGGGAACCAATATGTGGCACTAGTTATTTAATTTTATGGAATGCTCAAGGTGTCACAGAGTTTGTTTGTATATTTGGTGTGTGTTGTTTGTCAAGAATTAGGAGTTTTTTATTTCATGGCCGTGCATGAAGTTAAGATTTCAAGGTTTCTTCTATAGATTACTCTGAAATGTATTTCTTCTAATACATCGAACTTTTTCACTTCGCATAACGATAAATATGACGGCACCAGTATTTTGATTTCCAACAAAATTTCTGCCTTAATTTTTACCATAGATGAAGATTTGTCACATCATGTTATTTGGATTTTCCTTGACATCAATAATCATTCTTTGAGAATTCTCAACATTTATACCTCAAATAATTACTTTGACTAAATGGCATTATGACGATGACTCACTAATAATCTGTGTTTTTTTACTAACTGATTTGTGACAATTTTAATATGGTTGAGAACCTCGTTAATAAGGTTAATATGTTTCCGATGCAATAGTTTGTAGGAAAATGTGAAGCATAGTTTTATTTTAAAAACTGCTAAGCCTTGTTGGACCCACTTCTTGGGCGACACATATTTAATAAGTGATCTTGGTTTCTTTGGTCTTTTGCCTTTTCCGATGGGCAATCTGTCACTGTTTGATTTCATAACCAAGGAGTCCTTCAAAGAGGGAATCCGAGAGGGTGACACGTCACGTTTTCTCTTCGTGGAGCATCTTGCAAAACCAAAACCAAAATTTCAACGAGAACAACCTAGGTTAAAGGAAACACAAAGAACCAAAAGGTGAAGCAAAGCCCCAGAAACTTATTGACATACTGACAGTTGTGATCTCGCATCACCGGGCATGGCCAATTCTCAAGACTCTCAGAAGGCAGGAAAGAAACACCGATCCATGGGAGGGCAACACGTGACAACCCCTTGTTACACAGAGTTAGATGCAAAATGCAGAGATCAGCCTATTTAGAGATCTCACAAGGTTGCACAGAAATTTGAGACGCCAAGAAAAAATACAGAGCCCATGTCCAACGCAGAGGTCTACCTTATTGTGATGCTGGGCCATAAGTATTTACCACCAATTTTAAGCTTCTCTTGTTTTGAATTTCGTCAAAGGCTGATTTCTTTCCAAGTCATGCATCCCTCTACGTTTTAAAAAAAAAGAGAGCGCGACATAGAGTTTGGATTCCAAGAAATTTCTGAAACACTTCACGTCCATTGGATCCCATGTATATTTACCCCCTTTCTTGTTTGCCGCTCTTGCTCCTTCAAGCATACTCATCTGAAATAATAATCAATTTGCAGATCTCTAAGAGTTGGTATGGCTTAGGGGTCAAACTCTAATTAGAGTTTATTAGCTGGTTTCATTTAATCTTGGAGGATTTTATCAGAGGATGATGGGTTAGAGTATATACGAACACCTAATTGTGACGAGAGTTGGGTAGAATGAAATATAAAGATGGTTAATTAAATATTGGAATAGAATTTTAGATTTGAATGAAAATAATGGAAATAATAAAATATTATCACTGATTTTTATTGTAATAATAATAAAAATAAATAAAAATATTTAATTTTTATTATTTGAAAAATTAAAATAATTCTTCTAATCCTAATAATTTAATGAGTAGTTTTAATAATCAGAATAATAATATTACATAAAGAAAGAGAAAATAATATTAAATATATTTAAATATTATTTTTTCCAATATTTTTATTCAAGTTACAAGTTTGAAATTAAAAAACATGTTTTCAATTTTTTTTATAATTAACTAATTCATAAAAAAATATTAAAAAATTTATGAAAAAATAATCTTACACTGATTTATTTTTTATAAACATTTTTATGACCTCAATTTATTTCATCTGTTCTTTTTTTTCAAACTAAATACCCATCCCGAAAAAATGTGCCGTTTTAACTCCTAAGATTAATTAGCCCCTTAACAAATTTCTAGAAAAGTTCCAAGAATTGGCAGCCTTTGAAAGAGTTATTTTTTACCTAATTTTGTTTCTTATATGGTGTTATCCATAATCTGTTTCACCTCCTTTTTTAATTCAAAATTTCAAACTAGAAAACCCAAGCAGAAAAGTGCGACATTAGAGGGCGTCTCCAACTGGCTAGTCCATCAAAATGCCAAAAAAGAACGTGACAAAAGACAACTGCACATTGAATTTTTTATTCAATTTTATTTCAAATATAATATTAGTCTGAGACCGTTTCCCCTCCTCTTCCTTATCTGCAGTAAGAAATCTAGGCATGGCTTGAGGTCGTCTCTTGTAGCTAACTGATTTAAAAAAACGGTAACCTTTATACGAGTTAGTTTTACTCTAACTTTGATTCTTTGTAATATTTATTATCAGCCTATTTAATTTATCTCTTCCACCTGTTTCATTAAATTATGCGGTGTGCAAGAAGAGATCATAATTATATCCAATTTATTTTAAACATATATAATAGATAATTTAAAATAGTTGTTCTATTATAAAAAGTTGACATTTTATAAATATTTTATAATAGAAAGAACTAGTAAAACAATAGTTTTCCAACCCAAAAGCAAAGGCACATAGTATTCTACTATATCACTACTTTGCATAGGTGAGGTCTACTAAGATGGATGAATAGAAATAGGGGAGGGGGGCGAGAAGGGGATAGGAAGGTGGAGGGGGAGAAGTGGTTGCAAGAGTAGTTATGTCTATGTATGGGCATCACTATAGGGGTGATGTGCAATGGTTGGAGGAAATAAGTTGGTTCATGGTACAAGAAGTGCTCCCCTAATGGTTGAGCATCTCTTGGAGATGTTAGAATTCTAATGCCACTTTCTCTACCTAACCATGAATTTGCTCAAATATCGAAGAGATTGGAAAAAATCTAACAACAAAATGAAAAGAAAGTTCTTCATTATGGAAAATAACTGAATTTCTAGACTTCCATAATCAATTTTTTAAAATAAATATCTAAAAAAATTACATAGAAAACTAAGAAAAGCAATGTAAGTTGGCCATTGAGAATAATCCGTAGAGAAATCTATTTTTCAATTGATAAGCATTGGGTGGTAAGACTGAGATAAACTGTGAATCCATTGCCAAGCATTTTGAGCTCCCACGAAAGTCCAAAATAGGTGTCAAAAAGACTCAAGTCTAGAACAAGAAGGGAATTTAGATCTAAGAATCCCAATGTGCTTGATGCGTCAGACAAGCAGTAGGCCCAAGTGGACCCAAAACCAGAGAAAGTGGGCAAGTTTGGGCTATGGATGGGCATTCTATACCTTGTCAAGTCTTGTAAACTATTTATGGATGAGGAGCTCAAACTCCATCACTTTTAAAGCTTTCCTAGAGCTAAGGAAAATGTACTCATAGTCTGATAGAGGAGACCATGTGAATAGTTTTTGAAGGCGATATCAAATTCCATAACAAATCTTTCTATTGGGAAATAGGAGGTTGCAAACCCATATTATGGTATGTGACATCTGTCATCAACTATTCAATACACATGATATAAGGTATCTCTAAACTCATAATATTGAACTTCATTTGGAAAGTGGGCCATAAAATCTAATCTATGGATGAAACAAGATGTCTAATAATGGAAATACATTTTCTGAAAAGTTGAAGGGCCTTTCTGCTAGTATTTTTGTAAGAGGAAGATTGTTGATTATCATAATATGGGCCATCAAAGATTGGGACCACCAAAATAAATATCAACTTTGAACCTATTGCCAACCCACTTGAGATGAGGTTTAATAATTTTGAAGTTTTTCCAAATTCTCTTAACAACAAAGGACCATTAAATTTTGACAAGGACAACTATAATCAAAAGAGTGTGGAAACTTATGTTTTTATAACAATTATTGCCATAAGGATAACATGTTCAATGCACTAACTTAGAAGGTTTTTCAAAGCCTTGTTCCCCTTGATAGCCCTCATAATCCATTTATCATAATAAGCAGTAATTTGTCTATTGATATCAATAATGTCCATGTCTGCTTTACCATGACGGAAAGCAACAAATATCCTAATTCACTTTGAAAATTCCTTTACTTTGCTTAGCATTGACATAGAGGGAATCTCTTAAGAAATTTTGATAATTCGTCATATGATTCATTAGAGGGAGACCAACAAGAAGAGTAGCAAACATGAGTTGCTGCAAGTATTTTAGTACAAACCTGGAATTGCCCTGTAAGAGAAAGAGACTTGGTAATCCAATATAAAATTGTTTTCTATACTCTACCAGACACATGCTACTATAAATTGATAACAGAGATGTCAAAGGCAAAGGAAACGCCAAGGATAAGAGCAATATCTAATAGCCTTGGAAAAAATGTTAAAGCAATGCAATGCCTATTTAAAAGAAGCCTTCTAATTTACAAACATGAGGAATGAATTGTTTACACAATTCCCATTAATTAATAGAGTGGTGTGATTGGGAAAGAAAATTCTTTTGATTAGCCCATAATTTATATTGTGCACAAGAAAAAATCCAAATGTGTTGGCTATGAGAATTCACAAAAGAGGGACGAGAGGGTAACCTTTTCTAATAAAGAGGTAAAATCCAAATATATTAAATTTATAGACATTGATGTTAGGAAAAGCTAAGACCTTGTGGAATATAATATAAACAAATTATAAAAAAAATTCACAAATCCCCAAGCTTTAAGGATGACCAAATTGAAAGGCTAGCCAATACAATCATAGGCTTTTTCAAAGTCAAGTTTGAGGAAGATTGTTCTTTGCCAAGAGACGTGGGCCTGTTCTATTCCCTCCTAAATAACAATGATATTGTCTAAAATATAGTGACTTTTAATAAAACTAATTTGCTCTGTTCTAATAATTGTAAGAAGGATATCTCAAAAGTAGAGAGTTAAAACTTTTTGAAATAATTTTATAAAATACATTGAGAAGGGTATCTGACCTATAATTAGTAATGAGTTTTGGATCTATACTTTAAAAATTATATTAATATTTACCTTTATTAACAATGGCTCCTAAAGATTTGATGTGCAAGACTTTGCATTCTATGTTATAATAATGGCCCCTAAAGCACCCCATTGCCAGCCATTATGAGAAGGATAGATTTAGAGAAATATGTGGAAAGCATCCCACACAAGGATGGTCTCCCTGTCCTTGGGGAAGTGTGATTTCGACAAGGTACTGATTTTACTAATGGATCTAGTCGGTCCAATTCCTATGTTGGCTATCCTGTCAGCAACTTTATTACCTTCTTAATTAACATGCTGAAACTTGATGTTGTTAAACTTCAATCACATCCAAGCTATTTTGTCCATTATAGTATTGACCAATAGCCACGTTGAAGATCATTAATAGATCCTTCTCAACTATGAAGGTCTTTCAATATTTCAAAAGTGCAATTTGAATACTTTTAAAGAAGGATTTGGTTTCACCAAAATTATTTGTATCCAAAAATTAAGAAAGGTTGTTTTTCATGATTTCAAAAAATACTACCAGTATCAGTCAGATGTAAACAACTTTTAAAAGTGTCATTAAATTTATTTTGATCCATTTTAATATAAGTAGACTTTAGAAAACGTGAGCTTACAAAGATGTTTTAAATTTTATTAAGGAAAAAAGTTAAAATATATTATTTAATATTTTTTTTGTGTTTTAATTTTACAAATAATTTTTCATTTAAAAATATTTATTTATTAGTTATTTCCAATTATCAAATAATAATTTATGTATTTAAATGTAGAGATTCTAATATCAATATCTATATAATTGAAAGGGCATAAAATAATAATTTATTTTTAGATGAATTAATTTAAGGTATTATTGTATTTATTTGGTTCAAGAGATCTAATTGCATTTTATATAGTAATGTATATTTTTTTTCCATAAATTTTAATGTATTGAAATTATTAAATAATTATGTCACTTGATAAGGAGCTTGGCCTTGTGTCAATTTGTCTTTCTAAATTCTCTAGTTTTTGAAATTTGCTTATATTACGTTATATTAAATTAAATTTTAATAGTTCCTCTAAATATAATATGAGTTTGGATAATAATAATGATAATATTTTTTGAAATCATGAGAGAGAACATCTTCCAATTTTTTTTAGATATAAAATTAGATATCAATAATATTTTTTAAACTAAAAACATTTTATAAAAAATTTAAATTATAATTTTGAAACATTGAAAAACTGTCATGATTAAAGAGAATTGGTAACTAATCATTAATACAGCTATTGAGGATAATGATAAAGTATGGAAAATCAAATTCTTCAAAATCGAGTTTCGACATATTAAGAGAGAAGATAATCAAAATGCTAACTAGAAGATAATCAAAATGCTGACTAGTTTAATAATAGAAAAATTAAATTAAATTAAATTTGATAAATTACTTTAGAATTTTTTTCATTTAAATTCGTGTATTGAAAACAAATAGAGATTTACATAAAGATTAATGATATCCCATATTTCTGTGTTTGTGAAGTATGGAAAAAACGTTGGAAAAGTACCAGAAGTGTTCACCAAAGATCAACACAAGTAACACCGCAGAACAGGATTCTCAGGTATTTTTTATTTTTTTAATTATTATTAAATATATTTGTATTTTTTAAATTTGTTCAATTATACTTTATACATTAAAATAGATATTATTAAAAATTTATTTTCTTTTTTAGTATTTTAATTTTTTTATATTAATTGTTTTGATTCTTTTTATGATTTTTATTTAAAATAGATTAATGACTAAATTAAATTAATATAAAATTTTATATTTCAAAAATTATTAATATTTGAAAAGGTTAAATAATAATAAAAAATTATTAAATATTAATGTTGTTCAAGATAATTTTTTATTATATTTTTAATGTAATATTATAATTTGGATAATTTAATAATGTAGTTTGTAAATATTATATAAATAATTGTGAAGTTTTCTTAAAATTTTGAAACTGTACAAGAATAAATAAATAAAAATTGTGATTATAAGACTCTTAATTAAATATAATAATAAATTAATAAGTATTTAAATTGATGAGGATGATGATTGCTTATATTATCTATAAAGTATAAATATTTTTAAATATTTGATATATAAAATAAAGTAGTTAAGGTCAAGATCATATCTTAATAATTTTAAGAGTGTGGATACTCCTTATTCATAATTATATTTCATTTAATATTTTCAAATATATAATCAAAAAATCTAATAATAAAATAATAAATATATACAATTTCAAACCATTGATAAGTATAACTACTTTCTCATAATCCATTTTTTTAAGGGAGTGACGAGATTCTTAAAATCCAAACTTATAACCCAAAAAACGAAAACATAATTATTCTAAAAATATTGTGATTCATTTGTATACGCTCTAAAACATTAAATGTTTAATTCTATTTCTTTATTTGTCGTGTGGGGTGCGCTCTCCATTATTATTATTTTTTCAAATTTTTGCGGACTTTTTTAAGGAGTGGATGAGCATTGGAATGTTAATTCCATGGGTGTATTAAATCGTTTTTAAGGAATTGTGCGATTGAGCGCATCAGAGGATTATAGGCACCTGTGTGCGTCCAAGGAAAGGCGTCCGGGCATAAAAATGAAGTTCAAAAGAAATGAATTTGTACAAGCATTCAAAGCACAAGTGTCTATTGAAGAGGGGCGTTGAAAAACGAGCAATAAGAGAAGAAAGGTGCTTCATTTAATGAAGGTGAAGCAGGTATTTTGGGAGACGCGAAGGGCGGTTGGAGGGATGATGCAACAGTCAAACATAGCGCTCATGAATGAAAGAACGTCCAGCTTCAAAGAACACCCTACAATGACATCTTACAATGCCTCCCATGTAGCAGAAATACAGAGCCAGGTTTTATGATATAATTTTTTTTTTGGTTTTAAAAATTTAGGGTTACGAGTTTTTCAACATTTTGCAGGATAAAGTTTTTTATATTTATAAATTTTTAACACTTCATAATATTATTTAAATATTTCGCTATCTTATGTTCTACTTGGATTTATTTTTGATAAATGTTGGGGAGCATGAGTAGAATGCCATTGTAAAGCATCCGGATTTTACTTCAGCTCTTATGTTTTAATATGTTCAAGTTTTTCCCCTTAAGATTGTATATGTAATGATTTATTTATAAAAATGTAAGAATTCCCCTCAAAATAAATAAATTCAAAACTTTTTATAGTTTAAAATCATGGTTACTTAGTGCTGCAAATATTGTGTTTTCAAATTCCGAACTCTTGAAATGGAGTAACTATTTATCTGGGAAGACCAAAGTAAAATATAGAAAAATGTTGATGACACCATCAATTGACACATAACTAATATTGATCAATATAATTAATATTGATTAATAATGGAAGTTTGACAAAGTTAATTAGAAACTTAACTTGATTATCATGCTTGGGTTTAACTATGTCTTTGAGGTTCTATATAAGTGCCAAGATTATATGATATAATTTGAAAACCATGTATAAGGTAAACAATCAAAACAAAGTTGACACGTAAAAAGTTAGTTATATTGTTTGAAAACGAAAAGTAGTGAAAACAATGAATCCTTCTAAAAACAATTTGCTGAGTTGTAAGCCTTTTTAAAAGAATTTAGAGAAATAGTGACAAATGCTTTATGTTGCACTAAATATTTTGAAAATGCATATACATATTTTGTGACATCCTTGAATGCCTCAAATCATAAAATCACATTTGAGCAACTTTTGAAAATACTTAAATAAGAAGAGTCAATTAAAAAAGAGAAACATATGGAAGATAATGCCTTGGTTACATATCAGAAAGGTAAGAAGCTGAAGGGGCATGGAAATAGACACCTGAGTAATAGCAAAATTGAAGGATCAAATTTTGTGCTCAAAAGAAATGCTTAATTTGTGAGAAGAATGGGAGAAAACTAAAGGTTTTTGTACAACACATTCATGAATGAGCCATCAATTAATAAGAAGTTGGGAACAACATTAAAAGTTTTAAGGAAAAAAATATTATAATGGAAGAAGAAGCATACCACAGAACATCAACATGAAAATAATGTTGAAACCAACTGCTAGGACCAAGAGTACATTAGGATGAGATCCCACATCTAGTTTGAATATAGTACATTAGATTATGTGTAATAAGGCACATGCCAAAATGAAAGGATTGGTTTGTCACTTTGAACCATACATCTTAATGTGGCCAAGTCAATATTGGGGATGATATCATCTATAACATTCTAATTTAAGGTGTTAAATATTTACAAATTAATATGCATTCTTGTAAGCTCACAAAAGTTCTTTAATTTTTAGGCCTCACAAATAAATTATTATTTGTTAGTCAAGTGGTAGATCAAAACCTAAAGGTTGAATTTGATAGTAAAGGTGGTGAAAATTGTCTCTTTCGATAAAAATCTAGGAGTTCAAGGATTATTGTGCATTCTTTTAGAATTAACATGATGTTTTACTTAATGTTGTCAACCATGACAATCAAACCTCGGAAGTCAAGGTTGATGATTATACCATGTGTTCTTTTAAAATCAACACGATGTTTTACTTAATTTTGTCAACCATGACAATCAAGCCTTGGAGGTCAAGGTTGATGATTAGACCACGCTATGGAATTAGAGATAAAATCATCAAAGCATTGGATATTTTATTGCAATCATCATGAGTGACATGGTGAGAGGCCTTCCTCCACTCAATAAGGTTGATAATAACATTGAGCTCCCTTTGATGCTAGTACTCATCATATGGATGGTACATTAGATGTAGTGAACATTGATTTGTGCAGAAACATGACCCCTAACATTAAAAGGTTAAAATAATTTCAACTCTTTTTTGGTGATCACAAAAAATAAAATTTGAGTGTATTGCTTGAAGATTAATGATCACACCTTTGACATGTTCAAATGAATTTCTCCAAGAACCTTACTTGGTTGATTATTAAGGTCCTTAACGATCATTAACTTTGTCATAGATTTTATTCAAAATTCTAATTTCATAATAAATGACTCACTACAAATGTCTAACTTTGAATTGTTATCAACCAAAACTCATTTGATCCCTAGGTTATTGATTATGACTTGAATTTGCAATGTTGAATGTTGATCTGAAGTATATTTTATAGGTAGTTCGTCATTATCAAGAGTAATAAGGTTCTCGCTATCTGTCAAATATCTAATAATTGAAGAAAAGTGATAAATTTGAGTATCATTGGAAAAAGTAATGTCTTCTAAACCGTTATAAATTATATCTTTGTATCTTGTGAACCTTGTTAATAATTCTAAAATTGATACATTTATCTTTTTGAGCTGATATAAAATAACACAATTGTTGGTAGCTTTCATTCTAAACCTTGGATCTTGAAAAAGGTTAAGAGGAATAATTTGGTTAATTCAACCTTGAGAAGTGATGGGAGGGACTATTACATTCCGTTCTCTAGTTCTCATGATCATAACATTATCTACTTTATAATAAATTATCATATAATGGTAAATTTTTAAATTCATACAAGATACGTCTATAGAAGACATTTAGGAAAGTCTTTTATTAGTAAAGATAAACATATAATACATTACTATCCCACACAATCCTACAATATTTCAAACCATATATTAGTATTGTATGATATATTATTGATTTTTTTTTTTGAACATTGATAAACATTTATATACTAAAAACATCGTAATACATAATAATATATACAAAATAATATTTCACCATAAAAATAATAATATTAAAAAATATGTAATGAATAAATCAAACTTAAGAAAAACTTATTGACATTAAATTAATCAAACTATAAATATTAAAATGTTGATCTATAAAATAATATTTTTTATATATAATATATTAAAATACATATTACATTAAATGAATATTTTTTAATATATAAATATATATATTTTTTAATAATTTATATTATTATAATTTTTTTAAAAAATATCTTACATTATTATGCTTTCACTTAGAAATATACCTTCCCAAAAGTCTCAAAGTATGCCAACTATCTTCACCACTACATACAAGTCTCTATGGAATCAAATATGGAGTTTACTATTTGCCCCCTTATACAAGAGAAAACCTTTCAGAAATAATAAAAATCACGTTACAACCCAAAAAAATTCCAAGAGGCAACCTCCATATAAGACACGATGCTAATCAACCAAAATATATATATATATATATATATATATATATATATATAAATAATACAAAAGGAAAGGGAAATGGTGTAGTCATCATAAACTTGACACAAAAATACTTTGCTCCCTTAAAATTTTGTACATGGTGTAGTCATCGTAAGCTTTACACAAATACTTTGCTCCCTTAAAATTTAGTACTACTTATGGTTTGCTTAATATTATGCTAATAACTACGAAGAATCAAAAATTTTAAGCTCGAGCCATTGAATTTGTAGCATAATAACAATTACTTTAGATCTTGGTACAACAATACAAAGATGTCTTTAAAGAGATCAGAGGCATCACAACATATTGGATGAGCTTTAAATCATCAAATTGATCATCCTGGTAAACATATTTTGAAGATATTTTATTTATCATAGTTCATTTTGGGTGAATGATGAAGTTCATAATAAATTATACGAGCCCATTTATTTAGGGAAGATTCACACAAGTTCTTTGCTTTGTGATATTCTTTTAATTGGTGTACTATTTAATAAAAATATTTTATGGTGTTTATGTATTGATTAACAAATCTTAAATAAAATTATTGTGAAAAAAAAATATTTTATATCTGTTACTTATGTTTTTATGAATAATATTTTGTTAAGAAACTATACATTTTATATTAACAGAAAAATAACATAATGCAATAATAAAGATGATCAAATAAATAAAATATTCGATATGAACAAGACAAAACACAAGATGAACAAATTACATGTAAACTCATTGTTTAGATTGCATGCAAACTCGATAAAAATAAATATGTATAATTGGTAAAACACCGTTACAATTCATCCTAAAAATAGAATAGAAAAATGATTCTTCCTATAAATAAGAGTTTGACTCTTTGAATTTTTACTTCAAGAGCGTTTCCACCCACCCCCTTGTTGAAAAGTGGGTTATAAACTGTACCACAAATAGATTCATAATTTGATTTTATTATCACATATTTAACATATTTGAGATATAAAATATTTTATCAACATCTATTTCAACTTTATTTTCACAAAGTTCTATTTAACAAAGACGCATGCTCTGGTACTTTCATTCTTTATTAAAAAATACATCAATCTTATTTTTTTGGGTTGCTTTCTACTCATTTAATGTAACTATTTATTCCTCAAAGTAATATAAACCATATCTTTAAAAAAAAAAAAAAAAAAATCAATTTAAACCAAAAAAGTATTTAGAAGACTTCTTTGAGAAAAAAAGGCGGCTTATAAATGTAGAGTAGTTAGGAATGCATTTTTGTCCTATCAACATACCGAAAACCTTCATATAGCCCACGTATGATATCATACTTATTTTCAAAAAAACACACTTTCATCATTGTAAATTTTATATAACATTCTAATTTACATCCACACTTGGGAAGAGCACATTCCATGTGTTTAGAAGGTTTTTAGACACTTTGTACTCACAAGCTAGAAGCCATCAACGACCGTGGAGAAATACATGTGGATTTATTTAGAATACAGGTCATTAAATTTAGCAAGTTTCTCCCAGCCTTATAGAACTGGGAAGTGTTTTTAAAAGAGTCTTAGAAAGTTTATTTTGCTGATTTGTATTGGAGTTGTCTTTCTTTTGATGAATAAAATTGTGTGCGCTAAGCTATAATTTTAATGGACACCTTATCAACGCCAAAGAATTTTAGTCTACATCTTTGATTTTAGTTTTTACAGTTATTGTAGCGATCACTTAGTATGGACACCTTGGTGCATGCCATCCCTAACAATTTGAGAAGGTAATCAGTTATTTTACTAATCACTTAGTATGATGAAGAATTCAAAGCAATTGTTTAAGCGAAGTAATTAAGCTTACACTATCTTCTACTTAAGGAGACAATCATTTACTTCGATAAAAACTCTCTTTAGTTTCTAGAATCATATGGAATAGGTGACATATTTGTGGCAGTTACATCTAATGATCAAGCACAAGAAGGGAAATATATAAAAACAACAAAATTTCATATTTTACATCTTGTCCCTTCAATGTTGACAGCTGTCTATACTGGAGGTCATAACATGTATGACAAGATTTCCTACAAGTTTGATTAAATCTGTGTTTCCTTTGGCACATTTCACACTAGACTCATGACCACCTCCTTTCAATCTATACATCTTGACCAGTTGTACTGCTCTCCTTTCAATCAAAACATCTTGATCAGTTGTACTCTTTCTAACTATGGAAGAACAACATAATCTATTATTAATCTGTACAAACAACCATTTTATAACATTGGTTTGCAGGGATGATTATAATCATTTTTTAGCTTGTGACAATGTAAAACACAAGCGCAGACACTCATAACCTTCCTATCAGCTTTATTATTGGTGCCATGAACAGACATGACTTGAATTGGGAGAATTCGCATTCCTTTCAAGTTTCTCAATAAGATCACTATCAAGAACAAGATTAAGGAGGCATTCCTTTCAAGATTCTCAATAAGATCACCATCAAGAACAAGAATAAGGAGACATGCAAGATTAATTGTAACATTGAAAATACTTCCCATGTTAGATTTAAGTCAAGATAACATCAGATATGGATAAAGAAAAGAGACATTTAAATTGATACAGATAAAGAAAAGAGAGATTTAAATTCATTAATTATTTTAAATAAATTTTATTTATCTCATATATATGTACACTATAAAAGCATTGAAACATAAATGTCATTTAGCCATCTAATACTATTCATATTAACTTTGATTATGGCATTTGCAGGGCATTTGCTTTTTTATGTGTAACCATTGATGTGATGAAACTTGTCTTTAATAAAATAATAAAGTTATTACCTGAAATTTGTAGTTGGCTATTATATGATGTACATTGACATCTTGTATCTTCATTTTATTAGATTGTACTGGTTATGTTTCTTTATACAGCATTTGAAACTAGAAATTGAAGACCTGAGACGAAAGATAGAGATTCTTGAATCAAAAAAAAGGTGACGCATCTTTGTGCCTTGCTTATTTATTAAAGTTGAACATTATATCTAATTATGTATTTGACACAAAACATTTTGCATGTTTTCTTCCAATTTTCCGTAGAAATATGTTGGGGGAAGATTTGGCATCACATTCAACAGAAGATTTAAACAATTTGGAGATCGAAATAGAACGAGGTCTGACCCGTGTACGAGCACAAAAGGTAATAAATATATTCCAATGATACCTTCAGCGTAACAAATTGTTTTGATGTAAAAATAAGTTATAATTTTTATTTTTTGCATGGAATATCAGGACATATGTATCATGGAAACAATTAAACAATGTGAAAGAAAGGTGCACTTCACTATTCATCTCTTATAGGAGGACATTGAAGTTGTGATAACCAAAAAAAATGACTTGTTTTCGTAGTAGCAATTATCTATTTGTTAATTATGATTGTAGTATCGTGTGCTTCATTATGTTGACGGATGTTTATTCGTCACCTCTGCTTACAACCTTATAATAATTGTATACTTTATTCGTGCAAATATAAAAGAATGTTATAATTACTTTACCATATTTGTTGAAGTAGTTAAGAATTTTTTTTTCAATGAAATAGAGTTATATATTAGTAAAATATATTATTTTTTTATAAAATAAGGTTGGTGGTATGAAAGTAGACAATACCATAATCACACTATGTTACAAAGGATTTTAGAAAACTACATACAAAAGCAGTTTAAAAAGACACTGAAAACATAATAAATAAATTTATAACTATAGCAAAGAAACTAGTGGTAAGTGGATCCTTGTCACCCACATTGCTCCAACCAACATCTGGCAGGTCTTTTACCTTTTGTATAGGGTCCCAGCCAATGATAGTATTTTCAGTACCTTTGCAACTACATTGGTGCCCACTTGGATGCCTTATAGATCTGATCTAGTTGACCAATTCACTAATGTTAGATGTGGAAACTTGTATGGCTGAGGTAGAGGTTCCTAGTCATCATGGTGTGCAAAAGGAGAATCCCAATTACCGTGCTATACAAGCAGAGGCAAGCATTTAATAGAAGAGAACACCTTGCTTGGATATGATTGTGTTGAGGATAACGACTCCGTAAGTGACCTCCCCTCCGGGTTACCTCTATTGAGGGTGACGAGGGAAATACACAAGCGATAGTGTACGACACATGACCCCAATGATTCAAAATGGTCTACATATTGGTGACCGTATTGGATTTCTCTTGAATTTACATAAACACTTTGGAAGTAACCATGATTTTGTTATAAGTAGATAACCGAGCATTAGTAATATAGTTGAAAATAACGCTGCATTTCTTTTTTTCTAGGTAAAGAAAATAATTTTTACTTTAAAAGTATGCCAAATCTAAGAGTATTTTTTAAGAAACATGGGCCAATCCTTGAGGAGAACATTCTTTCAGATGAAGGGCTCCGAAAAAAGGGATTGTATAAGTCATAGATGCACGTCCAAGCTATAAGTGCCTTTTTTCAATACCAAAACAAGTGCACAAGAGTCTCATAGCACCCAAATATGGACACTTAGGTTGAGTAACCCCTAAATGAACAAGGTGACAACCAAGGGGAATCCCTCGATAAAGTAAGCACCATGCAAATTTTGTGAGCTTAGGCTCAACAACAGTACTTCAAATTATTGGCAAACATTTGCTCCAAGTGTGGGCAGTAGATTGTAGTGACAAAGGAGTGCTAAGTTTGTCAACCCTAGGAGATCACAGTGATAACAATTTATATCCCATATTTGGAGTATAGTGTTGAAAGGAAGTTTTGACATACCACTTCTAATCTTTCCACCATGGTCTATTAGAATTAATTGAAATTTTATGAAGCATCTATGCAAGGACAACCTCAATAATATCCACATATGACTCTTTATTGTTACTATTTAAGCTAAACTTGGCTTAAACTTCTATTGAAGAAAGATAATTTCTAGTTAGTTTATATGAAATGTCTCGCATTGTGTGCATTCCTCATTTGAAGAGTTTTAGTGCATGCACCCATGAAGCTTCTACAAGAGGAACATCATAAAAATTAATGATACATAGGAACCATAACTAATTTGGATTAATGGCCAACCCATCTCCGTTCTAGAAAAGCTAAGGTTTTATTTTTTCTTGTGCTTTCAAGATGCTTTTAAAAATAAAGGACACGTCTAGTTTGACGATATACCAAAGGATAATAAGGTTCTAAAATACTAAACCCTTGTAAGGCACTTGTCCATAAGGAGATCATTCAGTAATATAATATCCCAAATAATTCGCTTGGTGCGTAGAGTAATACTTAACAAATGATATCTAACAGACCATCCAACTAACTTCCTTATGAATATAACCAAACTCCCAAGTTACCCAATGTAAACTCTTTACATGTTCAAATCATGCCCAAAATAAATCTTTAAGCAAATTCTCTAATTTCTTGTATGAGGCTTTAGAAGGGACCCATGAAGTGGAATAATAAAAAGGTGAGTGCAATAAGTTGAATGGACAAAAAGTGAAAACACCTATAAAATGCTTTTTGATGAATGCATAAAAACTTAATGATTAATTAGTTCAATTATGAATCAATTGGGACAGATTGAGCCCTAAAAAACATTATATGGTCATAATCAGGTCCATAGGGCTTGATTGTACCAAATTTCATCCCTCATACAACAAAATGAGTAATTAGTTCAATTAGGAACTCGCTTAATTGGCCAAATTTGCATCCTTCATTAAACTAATTAAGTAATTTTTTAAATTGGGAACTCAATTTGAAAAAAATTGAGCCCAAATCACATTATGTGGTCATAACTAGGTTCACAGGGCTTGATTAGCTCAAATTGCGTCCATCATTGGACCCATTGAATAATTAGTTAATTAAAAACTCAATTGGAAAACATTGAACCACAAATCATATTATGTGGTTTTAATCAGGTTCACGGGGATTGAACCAACCGAGTAATTTATTTAATATGGGATTCAATTTGGGCTAATTGAGCCCAAACTTATATTATGTGGTTGAAATTAGGTTTATGGGGCTCAATTGCCCTAAATTATGTCTTTCATTGAGCCAATTGAATAATTGGTTAAATCAAGTACTTAATTATGGAAAATTGAGCCCCAACTCATATTATGTGGTTGTAATTAGGTTTATGGTAATCAATTTCCCAAAAATACACACCTTGTCGAACCATATGAGTAATTGGTTCAATCATGGACTCACTTGGGGATATTTAAGCCTCAAGTAACTTCACATGGACACAATTAGCTTCATGGGGCTTGATTTCCCCAAATTGTATCGCTCTTTAAACCCAATGACTAATTAATCTAATTAGTGACTCAATTGGGAAAAATTGATCTCCAATCACATTATTTGGTCATAATTAGCCGAGCACCTTACTTGACTGGCCAAAATTATATCCCTTGTTGCATCAATAAATTAATTTGTTTAATCAAGGAATTGGGGGAGAAATGAGCCCCAAATCACATTATTTGAGAGCAATTATCTTATGTGACTTGATAGGCCCAAAATACATCCCTCATTGAACCAATTGAGTAAATGTTTAAATTAGGGACTCAATTAGAGGAAATTAACCCCCAAATAAAATTATGTGGTCATAATTTGGTTCATTGGGTTTTATTGGACCAAATTACATCCTTTATTAAATAAATCAATTAACTAATTCATTCAAGAACTCAATTAGCTTTATTTAAGCCACAAATCGCATTATGTGTATCAAAATAGAACCACGGGAATTGATTCCCCCAATTTTGGTCCCTCATTAAACTAAATGAATAATTTATTTTTGAATTGGGGTTTTAGTTGGGAAAATAGAGCCAAAAATATCATTATATAGACATAATTAGGATCACAAGGCTCGATTGACTAAAATCGTATTTGTCATTGAAATTAATGAACAATTGGTTCAATTTGGCACTCAAATAGGAAATAGAGCCCCAAATCATATTATGTGGCTGAATTTAATTTCATGGGGCTCAATTACTTCAAATTACATCCCTCATTAAACAAAATGAGTATTTGGTTTAATCTGGGACACAATTGGGGAAAGGGGAAAATTAAACCCAATTGACATTTTATGGTTGCAAATAGTTCAAAGGGTTCAATTATCCCAAATTACATCCCTAAATGAACTAATTGGGTAAAATTGAGCCCCAAATCACATTATTTGGTCACAATTAGGTTTTCAGGGCTTGATTGACAAAAAATGGATTCCTTTTTTAACCAAGTAATTGAATCAAGGACTCAATTAGGGGATATGGAGACCTTATTGAATTTTTTTAGTTACAATTCCGTTCACGAGGCATAATTTCTCAAA
Source organism: Torreya grandis (assembly GCA_037957365.1). Classification (NCBI taxonomy): domain Eukaryota; kingdom Viridiplantae; phylum Streptophyta; class Pinopsida; order Cupressales; family Taxaceae; genus Torreya; species Torreya grandis. The sequence continues at coordinate 3,776,761 of JARHVA010000208.1, forward strand.
ATTGTATCCTTCATGGAACCAAATGAGTAATTGGTTCAATCAAGTAGTTAATTCAGAAAAATAGAGAACAAATAACATTATGATTTAGTCACAGGATTAGGGTTACCAAATATGTAAAGTCCTCAAATATAACAGCTTAATAATCTCACATACATACATATCTAAAAACACAAAGGTTTTGATCATATATTAATTCAAAAAATGGGTTACATGTTCTTATTCCAATGCATTACCTACAGGGTATGGTTGGATTTTGAGTTGCAAATACAAGTTTCTCCCTATAAAATGGAGTCTCTCAAATTTACATTCACAGTCTACTTGACTATATTGGCCACTTCTTATGAGTTCTTTATCTTTCAAAGCCAAGATCTTCTCTCTTATCAAACTTATTAATGCCTTTCCTATCATGTATTTATATAGGCCCTTCTAAGTACAATGTATCAAAAATGATCCATGCATGCCCTTACAATCTACCATGTGTCCCCAAGGTTTGTTTGTTACCTAATCAAGTCTAGATGATGAACATGTGTCCCAATCTACCATGTGCCCCAAGGGTTTTTATATTACCTAATCAAGTCTAGATGATGAACATGTGTCCTTGAATCCATATCTAATAATATTAGAGTCAAAGATTTGTTCTAGGAATTATGGAGTTTACTTGTTTGGAGTTGTACCAATTTTTACTTGTGTATTATGTTTCCTCAGCATAATCCTTTTTTTAAATTCTTCTATGTGACATTACCTATGTGTAAAATCTTCCAACCCTTTATACATATTTGATATCTATGTTTATTGTGATGGAAGGTGCTTTTGTGCCTTGTTTCATTTGTGCCAAGTGATTGACATAGTTTGCATTGCACTATATGGATTTTGCACTCACTAAGGTTTACGTGGTTGCATGCCATATGTTTTACTATGTGGCTCTATGCAAATCAATGGTATCCTATGTGATGGGTCCAATTAAAACTTCAAAAAAACCTACCACAACAAAACTCCATCTAACTTCTACCAACTATTCTCTATCCACTCATCATGTATGATTTATATACCTTTCAGCTTATGCTCCCACCAGTAACCAAAGAATTATGTGCCTGCATGCCATATATCCATATTGGAACTTATTCACAAAATTAAACTTAGGGGTGATGCAATATTTATTTACACAAGGAATGCCCTTACATTAGACACCTTGAGTATTTAGTCATGTGAAACCTTGCTCTTAGGTTAAAGTTTTTGAGAGTATGGAAATAATGACCAATCTTTGAGAGATCCAACCATGTCAAGTCCTCTATTGCATAATTATTCAACTTTAACAAATAGTTTTCATATCATTTTCCATGCCCTCTTGATTATCTTAGAGTCTAAATGGCCTTTATTTCATCATCTTTCGGTGGTACTTGCATTCTCAAATCAAGTACTTATGATATTGATTCTTTTTTTCATCATTGGTTTTCCTTTTATGCCAATCATATAGATCTATCACATTAAATACGAGCAATATGTCCATGCTTTTAGGGATCTCTATCTCATAAGTGTGCTACAATACCTTAGATGTCTCTATCTTCTTCCACTTTAGTTTGTTTTATGTTTCAATGCTCCAGTACCAAATCTCTACTTCAAATTATTTAATTTTGCTCATCATGTTTTTGTGTTTATATTTTAGAGTACTTTTTTCAAACTTCTATAATATCTTTTCACATACCTTGTGTGTATGCTCTGCGTAGTCTTTTTCTTCTACACTTTTTCTTTTTACCACATTATGTTCTCTTAACTTTACAACTGCTTTAGGGCTGTGCCCAATTATTCTCTTTACTAATTTTTTTTACATAATTCTAATTACATCAACAAATTACATTAATGCTTAGGTTTGTCTCCTACCAAACATCTCAAAGACTTTCCAAGGATTTAGTTTATGAACTTGGTTTATCCATTTGTCTACAGATGGTTTGCTGAACCAAAATTCAACTTCTTTTCTAAATTCTTCCATAAGGTTTTCCAAAATTGGCCTACAAAAATGGTATCCATGTTTCATATTATGTTTCATGGCAATACATGTACCCTCTACAATTATTTTAAAAATAAACTTGAAATGTTTATTACGTTACTTATTTTTTTGAATGCAATGAAATGTGTGATATTAATAAAATTATCCTCCACTACAACTATGGAATCACTCCCCCTCTATGTCTATGGAAATCCTAGCATAAAATCCATGCTAATGGTTATAATTGATACAACCCAATGTTTTAACTCTTCCCCTTTGCCATTTGGCAAACTATACACTCCTACACATATTTACACACAGCTACGCCCATACTTGGCCAAAATTAACCTTATTCCATCTGTGCCAAAATCTTGTCATTACAAAAATGACATACTAATCCTCTAATATGCATCTCATTTATTAGGTTATCATGAATCAACTCTCTTGTTATGCATGATTATGCTCCTTTGGGAAACATCCTTACAAAAAGTAATCCAGCCACAATGTTCTATCCACAATTTTTTTTCTTTGCACATGCTTTCCAATAATTCTAAAAATATTCATTTTTTCTGTATAATCCATTCACAAAGTCAAATCTTTCAACCTCCACTCACATATCATTAAATAAGAGAATTCTCCTACTTAGTGCATTTACAACCTTATTCAAATTTCCACATCTATGCTTCAAGACAAGTTAGTAACTTTAGAGAAATTTGACCTGCTTCATGTCTCACTACTTTAATTTCACTTGACTATTGATAAATTATAGTGATTTATGGTATATGTGCAACACAAAATCTTTTGGCAATAAATAATGCCTACATTTTTTGAGTGCTTGCATTGTGGTGTAAAAATTGTAGTCATAAAAATAATATTTTCTCTTTGCATCGTTCAACTTATCACTAAAGTAAGCTACTCAACTACCTTCTTGGCTCAATGTGCTACTCCAATCACTGAAAAATCAACATCAGAATACACTAAGTACTTTTTTAAGTTCTTGAAGAGCCAAGACTAGATACTTAATTACCTTCTTATTAAATTGTTGGATACCATGCTCTGCTTCTATTGTCTAGAATTTTTCTTTACAATTTCCTCATCAACTTTGTGATTGGTGTGCACATCCCATTAAACTTCCTATAAAATCTCACTAAGCCATGAAAGCTTCGTGCTAAAAATGTGCTTATTGGTGATAACCAATTTATGATAGTGCACTCCTCAAGATCCATCGTAGAACTTTTTTATAATATCACAAAACCAACAGACACGAGCTTCTTATTTATGAATCTAAACTTCTTCACATTTATCAACAACTTTTCTTCTCACAATCGATGCAACACTTTTCTCAACTGTACTAGGTGTTTCTCCATCTTGTTGAATATCAAAATGTCATCAAGGTATACAATGAAAAATTTACTTAGGAATGGGTTCCACACTTTATTAATGAGTCTAATGAAATTTTTGCATTCGTCAACCCAAATGGCATGACCATATACTTATATAATCTTTCCTTCATCGTAAATGCATTTTTTCATTCATAACTTTTCTAATTTTGATTTAGTGGTATCCATTCTTTAATTTTATCACTCTGAAGTACTGCACTCCACATAATCAATCCATCAATTTACCCATACGTGGAAATGGAAACCTATACTTGATCATTAACTTTCTAATGGCTTTAGAATCTATGCAGATGCACCATTATCATTTATTTAGTGCTAATACTGCAAGCAATACACACAAGCTTAGTATTTTTTTATCACTCCCTTATCCATTAACTCTTACATTTGCCTATGTGTCTCTTAATCTTATTTTTGTGCCAATATTTATGTTGGCTTATTTGTAAAATTAAATCCAAGAATCATATCCATGTGATGATTGATATTTGCATTGATGGTAGCCCATCTAGTAGATCACTTAAAACATTTTTTTAAAACTCACTTAGTAATTCCCTCACTATTCACGGAAGTTTTTTATCCTCTTCAACACTATGTGTTTGTCTTTCATCAAATTGGCATGGTTGAAAACATTCCTCCTCCTTTTCCACGTTCTTTATGAATCCCTTCCATGACATAATCAATAGAATCCCATAAATGCTTTTGTTCCCCTCTTCTTCCTTGTCCTTTAATGGAATCAAAGTAAAACTTACTCCATCCTTCTCCAAAAAATATGTATTTTTCTGTCCATCATGTATAGCTCTCTAGTTAATCTACCATGGTCTTTGTAAAAGTGCTATGTACCTAGGAATATGATATATTGATGTATATGGGTTGATGGAGATGCTGACATGTGGCACACATCCCCTGAGTTAGCTATATGGGTATAATATATTAGGATAATAGAGTAACTTGTGGAAGTAGTACATTGGGTAATGGTCGGCCTACATTGGGATTATGAGGTTATCCATCCATGGGTTAGATAGATGTATATATATAGGAGATGATTATTATGGAAAAGATATCAATTAAGCATTGAGTCTTCTATTGTAAGAGGATATTGGAGGTTGTCCCCTCGAAGAGACATTCGGAAGTTATTCCTTCCTAGAAGAGTATTATATGGTGTTTCCCTACTTTAAGGGTATTTCTGCATATATTGAATATCAAGATCATATCAAGTGGTATGCTATGTACCTAGGGATATGATATATTGATGTATATGGGTTGATGAAGATGCCGACATGTGGCACACATTCCCTTAGTTAGTTATATGGGTACAATATATTAGGATAATAGAGTAACTTGTGGAAGTAGTACATTGGGTAATGGTCAGCCTACATTGGGATTATGAGGTTATCCATCCATGGGTTAGATAGATGTATATATATAGGAGATGATTATAATGGTAAAGATAGGAAGTAAGCATTGAGTCTTCTATTGTAAGAGGATATTGGAGCTTGTCCCCTTGAAGAGACATTGTGGAGTTAGTCCTTCCTAAAGGAGTATTATATGGTGTTTCCCTACCTTAAGGGTATTTCTGCATATATTTAATATCAAGATCTTATCAAAAAGTACATGGCACACATCCATTAGCATCACATCAAACACAAATTCATCTTTATATGTGATTATCTCAAACTTCACTAGACATTTGTTGTTCACTAAAATTTAACACTTTGTAAGGATTTAGATGAACCACCTTATTGAATATAATTTTTTTGCTCTTGCATGAGATTAAATTATCCATGCTTTCACTGTCCACAATCGTCTTGCAACACTTGACTCTAGATTTGAAAAGTATTTAAAAGAGGTTATTCCTCTATGCCGGTTCATTATTCTCCTTTGTTGGCTTCAATAACTCCTTTTCATCATGAAGTTTCTCCATTATCTAGATCTTTAGAATGCTTTGAGTTTCTAAGTCACTGCTCATATTTTTGCATGGCATGCACATTAGCTTCTAATATTCTACTTCTTTCATTTTACACTTGAGCACATTTGTTTGTTCTACCTCCAAGTTGTCCAATATTGAAACATGTTCATGGGAATCCACTTCCCCTTCATTTTCCAAACCTTATGATCCCTTTAGATATATAAGATTCACCTCCTCATGTGTAACCTTATCATTCTTCATGCATGCCACCTTGTGCACATCTGTGTGGTGGCACATACTATTGTTATCTCCATGAATCTACTTGTTTATTCTAGTAGAACCTAATCCTACTCCACATGAAAACCTTCCCATTTCTCGTGCTTTATTTTTTTACATGCACAAACACTTATCCTTAGCCTTCAACGTAAATTGAAAAGCTTCTTACACTATCTGGATTCGATCCATGATTAACTCTTCTTGGATGCCAAATATCAATATGTTCATATATTTTTATACATTCTGTTGGTTTACTTCACTATGACCAGATGTGATAGTAATCTTGTAAAACTCCTTCCTATACTCTTTGACACTTGTCTCCTTTTACCTTAGACTTTGTAAATTTTTAAGCAAATACATCTAGTATTTACCTTAAGTTATTTTTTTTTTTGACCAAATCCATTTGGTAATCAGTAGGGAGGAATTTACCCCTCATCTTTGCAACCATTATATCACATTTGATTATATCCTCTTTTCCACTTCTCATTTCATTCTAAACCTCCTTCCACCAAAACACTGTATGACCATTTAGTTTTCCTCTATGATCTTCACTTTTTACAGATTGCTTATATCATCAAATTCAAAGTTCTCTTTTGTATCTTGAGCCAATCAATGAGCTTTCAAAATTTAAAGTTCTTGAAAAACATGGCATGGCCACCTTGGTGCATTTTTGGATTTGTGAGATAGGTCTCATGAATCTACTTTTGTCCACATCCATGTGTTTTTCCTCGTCTTGATCATATCCTTCACCTTCTATATGATGTTTCTCTTCCTTAGCATTGGTTGGATTATCACTTGTGGAAAAAACCCTTCTTTTACCCTTATAGCATCCAATCATGTTTTCACAACTTGATTAAAATCTAAGAATTCATCAAATCTCCTATCCAAATTGGCTGCTACTATACCTCATATGCGAGATATTCGTTTGATCAACATTTCGATCTCTTAGTCACGATTCTTATTGTTACAATATCTCATCTTGTAATCATATGTAGGTGGCCTCCATCTACACACCATAAGGTTCAAGAGCTTGCTTTGATATTAATTGATGCAGCCATAGAGATGAGGTTACCAATGAAAAAAACCCTAACCCAATAGCTAAATAAACTGTCCCACACACACATCTTAAAAAAATGAATATTTTAATGAAAATAATAGGCTACATGGTCTCATTATAATTAATTAGCTACAATGCTTGTATATTGAGGTACAAATGCAAGAATCTCCCTCTACACTGATGGAGCCTCTCAAAATTTGATTCACACTCGACCTAATTATAATGGTTGTTTCCTATGAACTCTTTATCTTCTCAAGCTAAGATCTTATCTCTTATCAAACTGCATAATGCCTTACCTAACGCGTATTTATTTAGGGTCTCCCAAGTTCAACATGTCAAGAATGATTCACGCACACTCTCGAAAGCTACCACATGTCCCCAAGGTTTTATAACTACCTACTTGAGTCTAAATGAGTAATACGTGTCATGGGATCAATTTCCAAGAACTTCAGAGTCAACCTATTTGGAATTGCACCAATTTTTCTCTATGCATCAAATTTTGTTAGCATAATATTTTTACTTATGCTCTTTGTGACAGTGTTCGCATATGTAATTCTCCAAGTCTTTTTGTGATTTTTATCTCTATGTTTTCTCTAATGAAAGGTGCTTCTTAACCTCGATACACTTGTGCCAAGTGATTGCCTCCATTATTTCTATGCCATATGGCTTTTGTGCTCAATAAGACTCATGTTTCTATATACCATGGGTTTTCATGCCTGGATCCACATAAACCAATGCTCTCATGTGTGATGTTACCCATCAAAACTTTGACAAAATCTTGCTGCAACCAAACATCGTCAAACTTTTGCATAATTTTTTTGTCCTTTTATACACGTGTGTTTATGCATCTTTTAGTTTATGTTCCCACTAATAACCCAACAATTGTGTGCTTATTCATAATGCACCTTTATTGGAACTTATTCATAAAACTAGACTTAGTTATTTTTTAGTGATGTAAGATTTCAGTTAGGCTCATGGGGCTCGATTTCCATAAATTGCATTCCTCATTGAACCAAATAAGCAAATTGCTTCAATCAAGGACTCAATTAGGGAAATTTGAGCACCAAATCACATTATATGAACATGAGTAGATTCATTTGGCTTGATTTCCCCAATTTATATCCCTTAGTGAACCAAATATGCAATTGGTTCAATCAATGACTCACTTGGTTAAAATTGAGCTCCAAATTATATTATATGGTTGCAATTAAGTTCATGGAGCTCAATTAGGCAAAATTTCATCCTTCAATTATCCAATCAATTAAAGGGTTGAATCTGGGACTCAATTGAGGAAGTTGAGCCCCAAGTCATTTTATTTGGTTGTAATTAGGTGCACAGGACTTGATTTCGCCAAATTCAATCCCTTGTTGAATCAAATGAGTAATGAATTCAATCAAGGTCTCAATTGGGGAAGATACATCCTAAAATCATATTACATAGTCACAATTAGGTGGATACGTGGCTTGATTTCCCTAAATTCCATTCCTCATTGAACCAAAAGAGTAATTTATTCAATCAAGGACTTAATAAGGGAAAAGTGAGCCCCAAGTAAGATTATGTGGCTGCAAATTAAGGCCCAAATCACTAAATTCTTTTTAAGGACAATCATAGAGTCACATTTTATGACTCACCAATGTCATAGCTTAGTGATGACAAAAGTTACATAGTCTAGATTAAGTGCGATTAGATAGATGTAGGTAGATTAAGGGGAAATTGGACATAAATGAGCATCATTTATTGTTATATCATGATCTAACTTCTTATTTGAGATAAATTAATTGAGTTATGTCCTGATTAAGGGCTTTTAATTACATCAAGGTAGATTTGGGTAAAATCAGGAATGCTTGAGCATCATTTAATTTTATAAGCTGCTCAAATTTAAGTATTTGAGAAAATTTTAATGGATTAGGCTTTGATTAAGTACAAATGTTTATTCAATTTCACCTTTACAATTTCACTTAATAAAGGCTTAATTCAGTTAAAATTTCTCAAATAATAAGATTTAAAGAAGATAAAATGACAAACTGTGCTCTTTGGTACTAAATTGGGGATAATCAAGTCATGTTAACAATATTATACTCAACATGCATTTAATTAGTGTGTAGGTGAATTCTTGTGTCAATATTATCTCAATTCTCATTCTTTCTCAGATATGTGAAGTTTATAAAATTTAATTTTAGCACATCTAGAACTCCTACAAATGTTAGCAATCAATTTTACAAGCCTAAAAACTTATAGAATGACCATTGATTTACCCAAATCAAACACCAAATAGAAAATTTACAGCATAAAACCTTATTTTCTATACCCAAACATTGAAAATGATTACATATTAGCTAAATTAGATTTTTAAAAACTTTCCAAACAATTATTTTATAACCTTAAAATCAATTTCAAAAAAAATATAAAATAACCCAATTTATTAAATTAAATTTAAAATATAATTTTATTTTAAAAAAGGCATACTTCCAAAAATGAAAATGTACTCCAAACAAATATTGGCTCAAAATGGATAATTCTTACCCTTTTGAATTTTTTTCCTCCACTTTTCCTTCTGATTTTACCTTACTTGAGCCTAAATATTTTTGTGCACCCATGGAAAACATGCAAATTCATGGACTCCCTCTCTCTTCACCTGGATTTTTGATTTAGTTATTTACATCTGCATTAAAAATTCCAATTCGGTTTGTGTCCTGCAGATTGTGTAGTTTTATATCATTAAAAAAAACGATTTATTAATTAATATTGTTTTTTTTAAATTAGGTCCTAATGTTAATAGATGTCCACATTGAAAAATGTTAATATTTTTTGTTTTGTTATATATTTATGAAAATTAAAAAAAAATTGAATCATCTTATATTTTGCTTGTTATAATTTAAAAAAATAAAATATTTTTTGGTTCATGTTAGTTTTGACAAATAAATAATTTTTTTTAGTAAGTGCTCAATTAAATAGTTAAATAAAATATTATTTATTTAAAAATATGTAAACATTTATTATAATGTTCTCCACATATTCACAAAAAATAAAAAATTGAATCGTTTCTTTCCAATAATCCTCAACAGATATGTGTTTTTAAAAAAAAAAAAAAATTATTAAACAATAAAAGTATACAGAGTGATACACTAAAATTAACATTATTCATCAATATTTTGTATTTAATTGAAAGATAAATTTTAGAATCATAAGGTACATTCAAAATGTTACTTCTTCCTTTTTTTTAAGTGTTTCAATTTTATGGAAGACCTTCAAATTGTAAATGGAATTTGAGGTATGTTTATTTTTTTCAGAAAAATTATTGTCATTGAGAACTTTTTTGGCCCTTCATTACCTTGCGCTCACCCAAATATGACTTGTAGTGATCACTTTAGAATATATTTGAAACTTCCCTGCCAAGAAGATAGTTTTAGTGATCTAGTAAGAGAGTTTTTCACTCGTTCAGTAACATACTACCAGATATGGGAGGGGTAGTTTGGAATGCAAAGAGCATGCCCAAAAAATGAAATATTTTACGTGTTGAATCCATTTCCGTTCATACAAGAGGCGAGGACAAGAAGCATTATCTGTAGCGTTGAGTCTATTTCATTGAATATTTGAGCCTAAAGTAAAGAAAAAAGTATTAAGACATTGTATAAGACTCTTAATAATATCCTCGTTCTCAAACAAGAGTGAGAAATGAACCATTGTCGAAATTCCCATTAACTAAGTGAGATCATTAGAGGGCAGGAAAATAGCTTTAACCAAACATCACAATTTATCATTAGTCAAACGATAGCCAATGCCTTCCAAAATGAGCATAGACATTGCTAAACTAATGGGAATCCTTGTATAATTGAATGAAATAACTCAAAAAGCTCCGAGCTGACACCATTGACTAAGAGATAAAATGAAGCGTCTGCAAAGAACATTTGAACTAATTGTAAGAAATAATAGAAAATGAAATATCTGTAAAGAAAATCTAAATTAATGAAGCATTTACTTCTGAAAACCAAAGGGGTTTTCCAAAAACCAAAATGAAAGGCCACATAATATGGTCATAGGATTTTATCCCCTGTTGATTAGATCCATGCGTTGAGTCCATGCCTTTCCAAACCATAACGATGTTTTCAAGAATATATATATTTTTAATGAATGTAGTTTGTTTAAGGACTAATAAATAAAAGTAAGATATGACTAATGCATGGTGCAACGACTTTAGGTATAATTTTTTACGATACATTGAGTAGGATGATTAATCTCTAGTTACAAATGAAATCTAGATCTCCTATATTAAGTATGAATTTGATAATCCTTCTAGTAATAAATTGGCCAATAAATTTAGAATTGAAAGATATTGTCTAATAATATCTGACAATACTTAATAAATTTCACATAGAAGACTCTACCAACCAGGTGTTTTATCATTAACCATTTATAAAATAGCTTCATACAAGTCTTTAATGGGAAGCCTATAATAAGAAACTTGTTGGTAATATAAAAACCTGCAAGGGACCACTAGAATAAACTATTGGAATGCTTTTATTTCCCTCATGAGGACGACCCTGAGCGTTTAAAACCCGCTAGTGACACCTCAGTTTGCAGTTGGTCAACATCTAAAATGGCTTTGATTTACTCGGAAAAATGTTATACCTTAAGCATTTAAAATAATTCTCTGGAAACTTTTTCTCCTGCCTTAAGCCAATGCATTTTGGTTTTGGTTTTCACACTACGCGCATTTTAGGCATCTGTAAATTGAAGGTACGCGCATTTTAGGCATCTGTAAATGGAAGGTATTATCGTAACACTGCTACATGTAGTTGAAGAGGCTTATGAAAGGATGCTTGCTCTAAGGAAATCATCGCGTGACTCGGCTCCAAAGTGGTGTTGGAATAAGTTTAACAGTAGATGTGCATTAATTGATGGACATAGATCCGAATGAATTACGTTGTGCGCGTGATGGCATCCAACGACTAACCAATCCCATGGAAATTTTCTCGACTGTGGAATGAGTTATATAAGTAAAGTGGGTCCATGATATAACAGGGAACTATCACGAAAAGTTACTTTTTTTTTGAATTTTGTGACAATTAAAATGTTAATTAATATAAAACTGTATTGGAGGTGGTTGGTAAGGATAATATATGGCAATGTCTATTATCAAAGAAAATTAGTTGTTGGTGGAGAAGTAAAATTGTGTAGAGATCATGGTTTTATTAAGTTGTTTTAAGATTTTTTTAGATTTATATCATAAATTAATTTTGTATTAAACAATATATATAGAATGACGTGAATAATTGGATTCATAGAATTTAAATTGATTATGTGTATATAATTACATTTTTTATTCATAGTAAAAGGAGGTGACAAAGTTTTTAAGTTGACAAGTTGACCATATTAAAGTAACCACACTTTACCTTTTACATATTTTAAAATTTTGTCAACAATCCAAACCTAAACAGGAACCCTTCCAATAGTGTCATTAGATGCATACTCAGTGACTATACTAAATGAATGGTTTTTAATATGTAATAACACTCAAATTAGACAGTTCGATGGGTCACACCTATAATGCATATAAAAAGGCCGTCATTTTGGAGAAATAAAAGTCTTAATCCCTCCACATCTTGGATGATGATTAATATTTAGTGGTAAACTATCTGCCAAAATCATTTTAATGTCATTTGTGAGCAGAAATCCCACTACATTATTTTTTTGCATGAAAAAAGATCCATTTCTTAAAATATCAAATACCCATTTCTTGAAATTTCTGCTAAAAAAACACACTATATAATTATGAGAAGGTTCTATGAAACCCTCCACATTCCATGAGAAACAATTCATGGATTCTGAGAGTCTAGGACCATATATTCTGAACCTAAACCATAAAAGGCTTCGAACATATTCTACAAAAATTGATTAGGGTTTGTTTGTAGAAAAGTATTAAGTTGAAATAGGCGCAGTGTCTTTATAACATATTCACCTTCCTTTAATTGGCAAGGTGGAGTACAAAAGTTTTAGCGTTATGCCTAGCATGGAGAAAATATCAAAGGCTTGATTTCAAATTTGAAAAATCTCTTGAGAAGTAATTTGGGAAACTGAGTGTGTATTTGCAGCCATGGGTGTACTATAAAATTTAGATTTAGTTGAATCCTTAGATGTTTCAGCTTGATTTTGAAAGTGTTCCTTAGAGGGTTAAGAAATCATAATTCTCATTTTGTACACATCCTACCAATAAAGACCTAAACTATGGTTCGATTTCATGATTTTGGTATTGAACACCCTAACAATGAGGTTTATTTCCACTCTCTTGTTACGAATTTTTTTGTGTCCACCAATGGTGGTCCAAGGGTTCCATTAGAGTAAAGAGTTTCAGTAGATGAATTTTATGTGGCTGTATTTTGAAAAGCAAATAAAGGACAATATTTTCTGGTTCAGAATATTAGGAAAAAAAACATGCATAGGGAAAAGTAATATATGTAATTTTTTACATATTAAATGTCAGCAGACACTTTAAGGTCTATGGAAAATCAACTTCAACAAAAACCCATTTCTAGGGCCAGTTCCATCATATGACATGGCTTAAAATAGCTGTTATTTTATTAATAAAGTGCCAACACAGTAATGGATATCCTCGGACTTCCACCTAAACTGGAATTTTAAAGGTTATTTTTCTCTGAAATGATAGCCATGCATCCAAGGTTACATAACAATATGGTAACTACGAAAATACCAAGTGAAGGACTTAAGAATAATAAGAGATTAATCTTGTGGGTTGGTAAAATGAAACCAAAGGCTTTGCCTTTGGTCATATTTTAGACAATATCCAATCTAATATCATGTTGTGATCATGCAAATCAGACTTAAATTTTTTTAGCATTCTTTTAAAGTGAATATTCCAACAAAATATTTTATTAAAGAAAATTGTTTAATCTATTTTTATGTTGAATAAAATTTAGGAATGGGTAAAATAATAGCAGGCAGAGAGTCATTAACTCTTGGAATATATTTAGGATTGGTTGGGGGCACCATTTGCACCACGGTCACAATTTATAGTTACAGTTTCAACATTTAGATTATTGTTGTGAGATGCCATTATATAGGTAGAGGCCACTTAAATGCAAGATTACCTAAGAGAAGATAATAAATACAACTGAAAAATGATAAATCTTTAAGCTTTCAATAAAAATGCGATAAAAATATATGGATAAATACCAAAAATCAATGACAATAGGCATTAAACCCCAACTTAAGAGTTTTTAAACCCTAATTTAATGAACCTTAAAATAAATTAATATAATTATATTTACATAAGTAACAAAATAATAAATATACCTTATGATCAAATTTCTTAGTTATTATTTTATCTCTCTCACACATACATATTGGTGGGGCAGGGAGGAAGAGAGGTAAGGTTGAGGGGTGAAGGTTTCCCCCTTTTTAGTTATTCTTTCTCGAGAAAGTTAAAAATTAAAGATAACCCTTAAAATATTTAGAGATTTTTTTTTGAGAACTAGTATATAGGTCAATAAAAGATTGATTTTAAATTACGTATCTGAATTTTAAAAAATGATATCATATAATTTATCGCCCTTTGGAAACATAATTTGTATAAATTAAAAGGATTTAAGGAGCTTTAGAATAAATAGTTTATAAGGCACAATAATTGTTGAAAATTTTAAAAATGGGGTAGCAATCTAAATGGCCTTGATTAGGAGAGACAGTCCATAGTTAAATACAGTTGAGATGAAATAGAATTGGGATGGGTAACCTCTTGGGAAGTCCTTCACAGCTAAAACTCAAATCATATAATTGATACATTGCTGAAACACTTGTATAAATTGGAAGTGTTGGGAATCTCTTAAATTCATGGGTCATAAGGTAAAACACTTGTTGAAGATTTTACAAATGGAGAGGCAATTTAAATATGATTTATTATGGGAGAAAATACATGAGTAAGCATGCTTGAGCTAGATTAGTACTGGGATACATGACTTCATGAGGAAATCCTAGTGCTTCACCCCTATCATGAACATCAACTAGTTGAAATTAGTGTGAGCATTAACTAGATGAAATAACTTCCAAGTAGGCCATTCTTTGTCATGCTAGATGGTTTCTTATGAACTACTAGTGAAATATGGTTAGCGTAGATTGACTCAAAACTATGTAGCTGAATCCTGAACCCTGTCACATAATTTGATGCATCATAAAATCATCACTTATATAAACTAAAAGATTTATGGAGATCCATTATGAATGGTTCATAAGGCACAACACTTGCTTAAGATTTTGTAAATGAGACAGCAAGCTAAGTGTCCTTGGTTATGGGGAAAATCCATAATTAAGTGTGCATAATCTATAGTAGTTGGGTTGGGTAATTTTACGAGAAGGTCTGGTGTTTCACCCTTGTGAAGATCACCTACATGTAATGAGCGTTAACTAGACCATTTACTCTCATGATATATTGCGTCTTGTGAACCACTAATTCTGAAACTATAGGTTGAAATGTAGCAAATATACCATTAAATAAATTATTAGTTTTAAAATTAGGTTTTAAAAAATAAATTTGTTATTATTTGTAATCAAGTAATAGAATTGGCATTAAACTTCTATCAAAATAGCTCAACCTCCTATAGTTGAAAACTTAGATAGGGGTCTCCTAGGGTCAATATGTATTCCATGGTCCTAGATAAGGGTCTTATAATGTGTTTCTCACCTTGGTCATAGTCATTCTTATTCCTTAGGTGGTTACATGTCATATAAGGTCATATTTGGACCATTTAATGAATTGTATAGGTTTCCCATGAAATTCAAAGGTGTCCAAGTGTATTTCAATGTGTATGATGTTAGAGTATGTCAGTTGTCAGTTCTGTAACTAAAAATGTGTAGGTTTCTACGTCAAAATTAAAAAAAAGTTGAAAAAAGAGGAAGTTTGTGCAGTTGTATGGTTTATGTAGGCGTGTGGCAGGATTCTAAAGTGTCTCTTCAATTTCTCTAAACTCAATTCCATGATTTATTAGCTTCGAAACACCTAAAAATGTCATAAAACCATTCTATTCTTCCATCGCTCTCCTAGGCAAGAAGAGATAATCAGTCCATTTTATGATAGTACGTCCAGGTGGAGTTGAATCAGGGTGAATACTTTTGATGGATGTTAGTAATCTTGGTCAAATTCTATTTCATGGTGAGATTCAAAGTATTGGTTACTTCTGCTTTATGAACCAATGCTAAGAAGTCTACTGTTATTTTTTGGATACTCATCCCCATCACCTTTAGGGTTCCTCTCTATTTGCATAGTTCCATAGAAACCATGTATTGCACGTGATTCTTAGAATCATGAACATTTTTCTCACATGACTCTCAACTTATTTTGCATGCATGGAAGCTAAAATATAAGCATAAACCATCTCAATTTACTAGGAGGACACCATTGTAGTTTGCAAACCAATTTCCATCTGTTGCAGAGTTATTCTTCCCGTAGTGTCTTCAGGATAGAAGTGAAATGTGTTTCCACTCTCATATTTCATGGTGGTTAACTATCCTTTGAATTTTTTAGGTCTCAAATTTGTTCTATGTGGAATGAAGAAACTAATACATCCACATACAGTCTGCTCTCCTGCAATATTCACCTACAGGGGGTCCCAATAGAGGCGTGAACAGTTGAATGTAGGTGTTTTAAACTAGTTTGAAACCTATTTAAGGCATAAGAACAATAAGGATGTCATAAAAATAATGGTGGAGTCCTAAGGTGGTAGGCAGACTTGAATCCATGCTCATAATCCAAGAAAGTTGCATATAGCGATATGTTACCTTAACATCTTTGAAATAGGGATTCTACCCTACTTTTGATCGTTCCACATTAGGGTGCCTTGAGGTTTATACAAGTCTGAATGCTTCCATCATGTATCCCATACACATGATAATGCATTGATAAGAGAACTTGTTTTTTGGGTCATGTAAGTAGAGTGCAAGTATATTTTCCCTCTCAAGCATTCTCCCACTGTAGAATGACAATGTACTCTATAGTGTTTGGAGTTCAAATGACTATACAACACTATGAGACCTAATGGAGGTATAACCTACAAGCAACTCTATTGGAATGGAAATGAAACTATGATCTCAAATAGCAGTCAAGGGAGTTGGGGTACAAGTTTTGACTCATATTACATCCTACAGGGGTCTCCTTTATTCTCAAGAGTCCACCTATAGGTTGACTAAAGATTGGTAACATATTAGAGCATGATAAGTTTGGGTGTTAGCTTGAAGCCTAGGCATGTTATGGATATGTTTGACTATGAAGGTAAGTTCAAAAATTCCAAGAAGGACCTAAGGTATGAGAATCCATGTTCCAACATAAAAAACCACCCTTTTATTCTCAAAATAGCCACCTATAGTTTGACTGTAGTATGACAATGTATTGGGAGCATGATAGTCTAAATATTGGAAAGTCCTAATACATGGTATGAATGAACTCAAGCAGATATGAAATGAGTTCAAAGACTTCAAGGAGATCTTGGAGCATGAGATACAAGGGTTTAACATTGATGGATACCTACAAGGATCTCATTTACTTGAGATAAACACACAGTCACATAGTTTTCCAACTATGACTAGGTAGTGGAGAGAGGTGAGTTGATGAAGATTGGATAAGCACAAAAGAACTGACCATTTTTAAAACACTCACACAGTGGTAGAGTCAAGGTCATGTGTTCCTTAGAGGAAATAAGGTAGAGGCATGGACTTGCAACTATAGTGTTACAAATTTCTCAATACCCTGCATAGTCTTGTCATATAACTTTGTTTTGAAGATTGTGGAGTTTGAAGGCCCTAGAAAGGTGATACAATTTTGAAACTCTTTATAGAATACCTTCATAACCTACTTGAGCCTCTCACAGCTTCATTTTTCCTAGGCAAGCAAGGGAGATGCCCTCTGTTTTGTCTCAGACAGAGGGCACTCCCAGAGATGCAAAACTGTAGGCAGGGGTAAGTGATAAGGGGATGTGTTGAGAAGTTTTGGAACAATGAAAAAGGGTGTGAGAGTTGTTTTTAACATAAAAAAACATGAATGAGGCCTCACATTTTTGAGAAATCAAACATAGTGATCATGAACCTTGATACGCAGTCAGGCCTACTAGGCCTAGTGCTAGACATAGGCCATACAAATGTGTAGTCATCACTTCCAAGACTATATGAATATTATAATGCATTCGAGGACATTTATAGGATAAGGTATGGTGAGTTACACCTTTTAGTTTGTAGATAAATTACTCAAGTTGGTCATTCTTGGCTCAAACCTATCATAGGGTACACAGAATGCAAAGAAGAGCTCGATAGGCTAACTTTGGAAGTTCATATCTGTATGAACAAAGTGCATGGCAATCTAAGAAGCTAGGAATAGTTTAAGGGGATCCTATATCCCTACTTTGTGGATTTTTTTCATATTTTGGATGTCAAAGTTTTATGAATCATTATTAAGAGTCCAAACCATCTAAAACCCTCCCAAACCCTTGGTTTTTACATGATGGGGAAAACATGCAAAGAAATGCTCTTCCAAAATTATTAATTTGGCATGTTAAATTTTTACATCCTACTCAAGACTATCTCAAGCTCCTCACTCACCAATTAGTCCATACAAACATTGTATGAAATAGTACAAAACAAGGCCTTTTTACAGTTTTTATGTATTTTGAGGTATAGAGAAACATGAAAAGGTGTGAGTCATTTGGGGAGGTAAAGTGGGACTTGTACTAACCCCATATATCCACTTCTTGCTTCAGACAAGCACACAAACACCTTTGTTTAGTCATTCACTTTAGGTAATCTATGATAGATAATGGAAATGGAGAGTGACTGCTAAGTGAGAAAGTGATAAGTCCAATTGACGAACCTTTTAAGGTCTGATTCATGGATTGTATGGCAAGGGGACTCTTGACCTAGTATAAAGAAGCCCTGTTGGTTTGATTTTGTACTTTACATTTAAATAATACATGAAATTTGGTTTTGAGTTCATGAACTATTTTGTTAAAGTGTGTGAAGAGATGTATAGTGAATAGTCAAGTGACTGATATCCATCCTTGCTTTATCTCAATCCTTCGATGTTTGATGCAAGTTGTTCCACTATAGGTCACATAAAGTATTGTCAAGTGTATGGGTCTATTTTTAAGTGTACAAGTAGCCTTAGTGTCTGTAATTGATCTCTGGTTCACTTACCTTGAGTTACAGAGGATTTATACCTATTGAGTTCCTTTTTTTCTTTCCATTTTGAATTTGATAAAAATTTCCTTAAGAGTTCTAAAAGCTCCCTATATCTGGACATAACATCTCCTTATAACAGTTGATTACCTTGGTGCTTCCATTCTAGATCCCGATGGATATCTAACATTTTAATTAAAAATTGTACAATGTGTGTGTGCCAGAGTTGTACCAAATCTTGCAGGCCTATTTACGATACTTAGCCCCCATGAAGATTTGATCTGCTAAATCTCAACTTCCTATCATAATAGGCCTATTAGAATTTGATTCGCCAACTATTAAAATAGGTCTTAGAGTCTATGATAGCTAGTTATAAGCTTACTTGTATTTGTAGTAGATGTTCATCATGATTGGATATTACCTTATTCATACTTCACTAAACTCTTTCACACTTGATTTCTCTTCACCATCCTCTCATTCATGTGCCTAAAGATTCTTTGACAACATAACCCTATGATACTACCTCATGTGTATTCCTATCACACTTCTATGCTCATGTCTAGTGCTCATTTTTGTTCTGCTCCATTTATGGCTTTGTACATAATTGTCCTGTGCATCTACACACCATTCGAACCCTTGCAGAACTATTCAAAATTTATGCAATTGAAAGTACAAATATGCAACTAAGCTTTTACTTTACTTCTACACATTGATTCTTATACGCAAATGATTTTGTGCTCTTGCGTATTACATTTACAAGTTGAAATTCACATGACTTAGGGAAAGTGGACTTAGTTATCCTTAATGATGAAAGATTACTTTTATCTTGGTATGATCTTGCATTAGATATCTTGGGTAACTAAAAAATTTGTGAGATCCTGCTTACAAGGTGAAATATTCAAAAATGTTACCATAGTGACCAATATCTTTGAGATCCAACCATGTCAACTCCTCAACTGCTCGATTCTTCCACTTAGCCAAATATTGCTTGTACTCAATTTGTGTGTCCTCTTGACCACTCTGTAGTCTAGTATGACCTCTATCTCCTCATTTCCTTTTCTAGTAACTTCACTTTCGACTCAAATATTTACACTTTTGTTTCCTCTTCTTCTTCTTCCTTCTATTACCCTAATGGTATGCATACAAGTTTGCCACATTGAGTATGGTCGATATGTCCATTCTTTCTAATAATGTGATCTCATATGCATTATCTAAAATTTTTTACTTCCCTTGCATTGTCCCATCTTATTCATCTCCAGGTTGTTTATTCCCTTCAAAAATCTTTCTTTGCACAAATATGCCAACACTAGATCTCATACCTCACACTTATTATTTTGCTACCTCTCATCTATGTGCTCTTTGTATTGTAAACTGCTCTGATCCAATATTATTCACACCTCTAGGTGTAACTCACATATATACTCCTCATAGTAATCAAATTTTGTGATCCTTCCATGTGCTTTATTGAGGTGTTTCAACTCTACAACTTCTCTTGGATTCATTCCACTCACATTTGGAATTATGTTTTTCTAGTGCTCCTATACATTGAAATATTTTATGCAAACTATGTTTGTGGTAACATAATGTCACACTAATTGGGCTTATCTTCAATAAAGCATCTGAGTGAATTTTTAAGGTTCTTATTCACCACCTCAATTTGTCCATTTGTTTACGGATGGCATGTCGAACTGAAATTCAACATCATTCCCAAATTTTTCCACAATGTATATTCCATAAACGTCCTACAAACTTTATATCTTTGTTATATGCTATGTTGTCCATCAAACCATGCAACTTGACCACCTTGTTGAAGAAAATGTTGGTTATGTTTGTTGCATCACTCATCTTTTTACATGTGATAAAATTCACCATTTTTGAGAATTTTTCCTCCGTAACAAATATGGAATCATTCCATCTTTGCATTCTTAACAATCATAGCATAAAATCCATGCTAATTTCATCCTATGGCTTCTATGGAATAGGCAATGGTTGATACAACCTTGCATTTTGATTCTTATCTTCTTCCAACTAGAAAAATTTACACCTTTGAACATATTCCTACACATCTACGTTAACCCTTGGCTAGTAGTATCCTTCTGTCAATTGTCCAAATGTCTTGTCACAAGTGAAATTTGTTAGGTCTCTATTGTGCTTCTCCTTGATTAGGTTATCTCGCATTGATCCTATAGGAATGAAAAAATTTACTCCTCTAAACAAAATTCTCTCATGTATGTGGTAATCCAACCGTTGTGTCCTATCCACAATTGCAGGCTCTAGGCATACTCTCCATACATTGCAAAAATGTTCATATTCTATGTATAGTTCTTTCATGGTGTTTAAACCCATGACTTTGACTCACATACCATTTAATATGAGCACTCTCTTGCTTAGTGCATCAACAACCTCATTCAGCTTATTGTTTATGTGCTTTAACATAAACATTTAGCTTTGTAAGAACTCAACACACTTCTTGTGTTTTTGATTCATATTCCCTTGGCTATTAATAAACTATAACACCTAATAAGTTGTGTACAATATAGAGTCCTTTGGTAAAATAGTGCCTCCACTTCTTGAATGTTTGCACAATAACATAAAAAAAATTGTTGTAGATCGAGTATATCTTCTTTACATCATTCAACTTCTCATTGAATTATTTTATGGGTCTTCTTCCTAATCCAATCATTGTGCCACTCACATTGTAGTCCATCTAGAACACCTTGTTGAAATCATGTTGTTTGAGCATTGGATGCTCAATCACCTTCTTCTTTAGCTCCTGAAAAGCATGCTCAACATATTGAGTTGATGCATATACCTTACGATTTCCTCTCAACACCTCTATGATTGATGCATAATTCTTGCTAAAGTTCCTAATGAACTTCCTATAAAATATCATGAGACCATGAAATCTTCATGCCTCGAATGTGCTCCTTGGTGATGGTCACTCCTCTATCACACAATTTCTTTGGGTCCACCTTCAAACCTTCTTGGGATACCAAAAAACCCAAGTACACAAGCTCTACCTTCATGAAGCTGCATTCATTCACATCTATCAATAACTTCTATTGGCTACATCTGCAATGCATTCCAAAAATGCTCTATGTGCTCCTTTTTCATCTTGTTGAACACTATAATATCATCTAGATATACGATGACATACTTTCCCATGGTTTTAACACTTCATTCATTAATCCCGTGAACATGCTTGGTTTATTTATCGACACAAATTACATCACTAACCATTCATATAATATTTCCTTTGTCTTGAAGTATGTTTTCCACTCATCTCCTTGTTCTTGATCTGATGATATCTACTTTTTAGATCGATGTTGGATAAATACTTCATACCACTCAGGGAATCAATCAAGTCTTCTATGTGTGGTAGTGAAAATTTGTACTTGATCATTATCTTATTGATATCCCTCTATTATGTGCACATGTCATTATTCTCCCTTCTTTGCTTCCAATATTTTAGGTACTAAGCATAGGGTTAGGCTCTCTCTGATCAGCTCCTTGTCTAGTAACTTACACACTTGCCTATGTACTTCACTCACATAAGGTGTTATCTAATATATGGCCTTGTTTGTAATTACTTGCTCCAGTCATCAAATCGATATGATGAGTAATGCCTCTCATCAGTGATAATCCCTTTAAGAGGTTGCTAGAAACAAAGTCGATGAACTCATTTGATAATTCCACTTTTCACAGAAGATATTCTTTTTCTTTATTGACACATGTGTGCTCTTCTTGAATCATCTTTGTTTTATTTTTATAAAAAATACCTTGTCATTTTCCACCTTACAGGAACTCCTTCCCTGACACGTTTAATATTAGTATACAAACATTGTTGTGCTCTCCCTCTTCTTTGTCCTTCAATGTACTCAAAGTGAACTTCTTCCCATCTTTCTCCAAGTGATAAATGTTCACTCTTCCATCATGCACAAAATTTATGTCATACTAGAAAGGCCTTCCCAAAAATATATCACATGTATCCATGGGCATCATGTCGCACCATACCTCATCTTGTTATGTGCATATCCATAATTTCACTAGGGATTGCTCATTTATCAAATATTTATGGTCCTTCTACACCCATTATACCCTTTATGGATTTGGATGTGCCATCTTATTTAAACCCAATTCCTCCACCATTTTGCATAAGACCAGATTGTCTATCTTATTCTTATGCATAATCACCTTATAATACTTGCCTTCTGAATTACACATTGTTCGTAATATGCTCTTCCTATATGATGACTCATCATCCTTATTTGGCAACTTCAACAATACACTCTTTATCATCAGGGTTTCTTCACACTCAACACCTCCAAAGTGATCAACAGTTCCAATAAAATCTGTGTACCCATACATAACGTGCACATAAACTTCAGACCTTTTACTACTTTCCCTTTGCGCCTAGGGACAATCATAATCCCTATTTTTGGGTTGTCCACATTTGATGCATGTTCCTTGGAATCCTCTTCTCCTTCCTTTACCAAATCTTTCTTACCCTCTAGATGGTTAAGATGTTTTTGTTTGCATGTATCCTAGTTCCTTGCATGTTTCTCTTTGTTACTATGCATGCGCATTGTTGTATGCAGTGGTTTTCTCTCCTTGCCTTGGGTGGCTTCTTCTAACACTGCCTCCTCTTGCACACGAACTTTATTTTACCTCATGCATTCTTTTTTGTCTACATGACAAATTATTTTTAGAGTTTAGTGTGAATTGATAGGTTACTTCCACTATCTGGATATAAACTATGCTTAACTCATTTTGGGTGATAAACCTCAACACATTTACGTATTGTGAAACCTTCTCTCGATTGAATTCACTATGACCCATTTTGATGGTGATCTTGTACAACTTGTTAGTGTACTCTTTGACACTTAATTCCTTCTATCTAAAATTTTGTAGTCTATTGAACAACACCATCTGGTAGTCATCAAAAAAGAACATACCCTTCATTTTTTCAACCAACCAACCAATCCCATCAAGTTATCTTCTCCTTTCCTCCTCTTCTTTCGTTCTGAACTTCTTTCCACCATAGCATTGGGTGACCCTTGAACTTGGTTCATGCAACCTTCATGCACTACGGGTCACTAATGTCATCTAACTAAAAGTACTCTTTTCATCAAACTAAAAGTACTCTTATGTATCCATGAGCCAATCAATGAGCTCTTTCAAGTTCAAACTTCTTGGGAAACATGGCACGCCCACCTTAGTGCATCATTCAATTTGCAATATAGATCTGAAGATTCTACCGTCACTTGCATCCATTTATGTTTC
Organism: Torreya grandis; assembly: GCA_037957365.1. NCBI lineage: Eukaryota > Viridiplantae > Streptophyta > Pinopsida > Cupressales > Taxaceae > Torreya > Torreya grandis. The sequence continues at coordinate 3,800,832 of JARHVA010000208.1, forward strand.
ATCATCTTCATCCCCTTTGTCACCCTCTGTGCACTATTCTTTCTCTTCAACATCACTTTGGTCATCCCTTGGTATAAAACCATGTTGTTAGTCCTCTTCAATGGCATCTAAGGATGTTTGCACAACACAAAAAATGCCCAACACTTTGTTGAGTCTTCCATCCACGTTGGCTGCCACAATGGCTCTCCCAGCAACTCTTTTGGGCAGAATATTTGTTCTCTCTAAGCATGTATCTTATCGATGCAAGTCCGCTACTCTCAATCCTACATAAACAACCTCTCTTCACACTCACCAAGGTTCAAAATTGGTCTTTGATACCAATTGATATAGTCGAAGTTAGAGGTCCCATTAAAAAGATACACCACACAACCAAGTGAATCACACACCCCTCACACATAATCTAAAAACCAATATATATCTTGATTCTCAATGTTTAAACAAAAGGCTAAAATATTTATCCCAAAAGCATAAACGAAACAAATTCTGAAATAAAAATCAGATAACTTACATAAATCTTATGTTACACACCAGAAGTGATGTATAGGAAATGCTACCCTTAGGCAATGATTATGCTTTATCTCTCCATTGTGCGTATGCTTTCCTTGGGAATGTTAGATTGATGATGTGTGAATATTTAATAGATTCTTATGTCATAAATTATAATATTTATCGTAGTTTTTTTTTTTTAAAATTATTATTATTATTATTATTATTATTAAATTGATATTGTATGAATGTTTAATGATTTTTTATGTTAAATAAATTATAATGTTTATGTATTTATAAATATTTAAATTTAAATTTGAAAACTTTTAAATGTATAAACTTATACAGAATGATCATAATTAAAAAAAAGTGGGATAAAAGAGATAAATACACTTAATTTAAAGGAGACCTCTCAAAAAAAGAACTAAGAGCACCAATATTTTTGACAGATGTTAAGAGTAAGAGCTTAGCGTTTTTAGTATATAAGAATGAAAAACATGATCAAAGAGTGAAAAGAAAAGGGAAAATACCTTTAAAAAAACTTACAAATAAAACCTAATAAAAACTAATATAAAAGAGACAAATAATTTGTATTAACATTTAATAAATAAATTAAAGTTTTTATTTTTTTTAATTTTTCTACACTAACAATTTAATAATCACTAAATAACCATTGTCACCACTTTAACATTGTGAAAAAACTACATAAAAAAAACATAATTTGTAACTATCAATATATTAACATAACCCATTTATAATATTAACATATAAATTATATATTTCAATAATTAATATATGAATTTATTTTTGAATGATAGAGTTTAAATTACAATTTTTAAAATAATAGTATTTACTTTATAAATTACAAAATATAAAGTATTAATTTAATTTATATTTTATAATTATATTTATAGAATAAATATTAAAATTATATTCAAATTTACAAATAAATAATTTTTTTTTTCAAAATAATATATCAATTATTTTTAGTGATAATTTTCTTAAAATTTTAATGTTATAATTTAAATTTATTTATTTATAATTTTTATCAAATTATTATTTTAAAATTTAAATTATCTTAAATTGTTTATATTAAATTCTATTTATTTTCATATGTATTTTAATTTGATCGTAGAAAGCTGAACTGTCATTCAATTGTTAAAGATTATATTATGTTAAATTGTTTCATTTTCTATCAAAATAGAAATTATTAAAAAATATTAAATATTTTTTTATAATTAAAACTAAAGATTGATGTATCATATTGTTTATGATAATTAAATGTATAAATTGATATATCAAAATTGTTTATCATCTTTTATGGGAACATTTTAATTTAAATTTTTATCCTTTTTTAATTTAAAAATTATTTATTTTTTAAAATATATTGAACATAGAAAAAATATTTTATTACAACAAATATGGAATTTAAATATTATTTCTATTTCAAATTAATAACTTATATTTTTGGGTTAAAATTGTAGGAACAAATTCTGACTGAGGAGAATACAATGCTTCGACAAAAGGTAACAATAACCTTATATTTTAATTATTATTGTTAATATTTCTGTTTATAATTATTTTTTACAATTACTAATTTTTATTTTATATTTAAAATAAATTAGTTCTTATATAAAAATGATGAATAGTTTTTGTATTATGTACAAAGGTTTAGGATCAAAGTCTTAAGGCTGTTCAAAAAAGGTGTGAAGACTATTGAAGATATTTTCTATAAAGTTAATCGATCTTGAATTTCTTAGCAAAAGTTTAAAATAAATTTAAATTAAATACTGTAGGTGTGGAGTTTATTGTAGAGATTCAAGGCTCCATACTTAACGAGTATCTTTATAAGATTAGAGTGAATTCCCTTACCTTTTGGTGGAAGGATTAGCATTGGGCCTACAACCACTCTTTTTACTTGTTATTCCCCTCACTCGAGGTATAGTCTTTTAACCCCTGACATATTCAAGATAACACTTTCAATCACCGATGGAATCTTCAGTCCAACCATGCGGTTTGGACGAGAAGGTTTAACATTGTGTGGGCTGCTCCCTCGAGCCTAAAAAGACTCATTTTCTTTGGTGTATTCTTTATCAAGGTTTGTCAATAGTTGACCAGCGTAAGTACATGAGGGTTTCAAATCTCATTTGCCCAACATATCATCAACCTGGATAATTAAACATCATTTTTTTGTTATGCTCTCACACTCACTCTTCATGGTAATGGAATCATACTCTCTTTCAACTGTTTAGCCCTGAGTTTTCTACATAAAAGATGGCTCTCTTGTGGGTCACTGCCCTTCTTCCTGCAAGTTACAATAATTTTTGGTAGATTTTTCATGTTAATATTATTTTTTAAATCTGGAAAGTTAGAAATTATTCTTCGTTAAAAAATTATATCCATCCTCTTCTCACCTACCTTTACTCAACTCTAGAGTCACTCAGCAGTTGCAGCTACCAAACAAAATTAATTACGGTTGTTTGAAATTTGAATTCAACCAGTTGTTGGAGTTGAGCAGGACGTAGGAGACAAGAAAGAAAAAAAAAGAGTAAAGAGACAAATAGAATGTAAGACGGAATTTTAGACACAGTAGCAGTTAGAAAAAACCTTGGAGAGAATATGCAGAGAGAAACAAAACAATAGACAGAGAATAAAAGATAGAGACAACGGCTTTGAAAGGGCATGAGCATGTCAGAATAGAAGGTCGGTAAATAGCAATTTGATCGGCTTCAGAAAAAAAGTCAAACAAAGTGTATACAGCCGGCATGCTATAAGGAAAAACAAAGTTTTTAGAGCAACCAATAGCAAGTAAGGAAGAAGAGAAAAATAGAAAGTTTTCTATAGAAGTTTTATGAATAGCTATAGCTGTAAGTTTTTTCAGTTTATGTAATCAGTTTATAGAAACATTTTAATATATGCAAAAGTCTCTGTTTTCAGCTTAAAATCAAACTCCCCTATTTCACCTTTTTAACATACTAGTTTTTGGTGCATTTCCAGCACCTGTCCTAGAGCTTTGAACTATCCCTATAGTTTTTTCCTAAAACTGTATATCTTCTCCCTTTCCCTTTATTTTCTAACATGCTTGTTTTAATCATGAATAAATACAACGTAGTTTTTTTTTTATTAGTAAAATTACTATCATTTTCAATGTTACTTTACAAATTTAAAATCAATCTGACAAAGTTTGTTTGGATCTTAACCACTTTCAACATTTGCTTGACCATTAGGGAAATGTCTTGTGTGTGGTTAGCAAAGAGCCTCCATAACTTCCACGTGTATAGTTGCCCCTTCGTGGGTGAGGGTGCGGTATATATCGACAACGCTTTAGGAGTAGGGTCAAGAACCCCTTTTCACATCGGTCACCTCCTCGCTAATCGTCTAAGTGGTGTGATTGGCCTCGTGGTTCCACCAAAGATGGAGGTGACATAAGAGACTGGGCCCCTCCTCCATAAGACAAATATATGCAGTTGGCTCTTGTTATTTCTCTTGATAGAAATAATGAAGACAATAATAATCTTTAGCAGAATGATGGTTGGGATCCCTTACCTATGAATGAAGGCCCTCTACTCAAGGGGATGAGGTGATACGTTATAGGAACCACTGCCTCCTCCAACTCACATGTTCATGTTAAAGTATAATTATTCTCTTTACTTATGTCGTTATGTGCATTTGCTTAGTTGTTATACACCTTTGATAGATTGATGCGATGTTTATTTATTACATGTTCATTTTCTTTGACTCTCTATTGGACTTGATCTCTCCCAAGAGTTTCCAACCTCAATTTTGATATATTTTTCAAGTGTAATTTTTTTCCACCCATTTTTTTTTATGACAAATATTATACTATTACTTATTTTTTATGAATATAAATACGCTATTCAATTAAAAGAAAAATTGTCACTTGAAATCGTTACTCAACTACAACCCTCCTCCTTCCCTAATTTGTATATGTCAACTTAAAATCTAATATATATTAATTGATAACGTTGACTTAAATACTTTAATTCATTGATAAACATATGTTCACATTATTATTATTTTTTAAAGTAACAGAGGACTATTTTATCTTAAGAAGGACAGAAGCAGCGTGAAAATATGCAATAAAATTTAACGAAAAAACATCCCCATTTTGTGATACTTTATATTCAAAACATCAAACTTTTTAATTTGTTTTAATTATATGTGGTGGAAGACTAAAATATTTTATTATTAACAATTATATTTTAGCTAAAAATAAAACCAAAACGTACATCTGATCGTAAAAATAAATGTTGTTGGAGTAAAGAACTAACATGGAGTAGAAATATGAGGGTTGTGCAACTACTGCGCGATGACAGCATTTCCTCCCGCGATTTCCAGCGCTGGCTCTCCAATGATTAGTCGTTCGGGCAAGCAGGCTGATCCATGCTGGAAGCTCGATCAGCTACTCACTGGCCCTTCGGGGCTCGAAGGAACATTTAGGTTCTGGCTTGAGGAAGGTGAAGTAGGCGACTGTCCTAATTCCGAAGGGCTAGCAAGTGAGTTGAAATTTTCTGCGAAGCTTAGTAATTCCGATTTGTTAAGTGGCGATGCAAATCCTTCTTCCGCTCCTATTAGGTCAAACTCATATTTTAATGCTTCAACCATAGGCAAATCTTTTGCAAATCTGGTTTCGGAGGGTGAGAAAATAGTCTAGTGGGAGCTGCTAAGACATCCTATCTGTATCTTTTATTGTTGAGGCTCTCGAGGTGTTGCAAAGTGAGGAGTGGTATTCAGAATGAGGTCTAGTTTGTAGATTCGATAGATTTTGGTCATGCTTTTTCACTTTCCATTAATGGATTTCTAATTCATGGCAACTTTTAATGGAAAATAGCATGAAAATTTATCCTTGTGTTAGAGGGTATTTAATTGTGGTTTTTTATAGTCTTTCAGAGCATAATAAGATTATTCAGGGCAATTCTTGGAGTTGGGATCATCATCTCTTACGTATGAAACCCTGGTTTCCTTCCTTTAATCCTCTTGTTAATAACCTCATTGTCAAGCCCATTTGCACGAGATTATCGTATCTAATCCTTCAGTTTTACGCACATTCTTGCTTGTCGGCCTTTGCTAGAACCTTGGGAGATTTGCTAGAAATCAATGCTTCTACATCTAATTTTTCACGAACTAGCTTTGCCATAATTCTTGTTTGTTTGGATATTTCTAATAATCTCTCAGAAGCCAATACGTTAAAGGTCAATAGACGTTGGACTCAAACCCTTGATTATGAAAGGTTGCCTTTTAGATGCCAAAAATGTTTCAAAATAGGTCATTTGGTTGCTTCCTACCCTAGCTCTAAGCGTAAAGTGGATTCTTCATGATGGAAGGATGCTAAGTAGGATCATCTCTCAGTTCATCCTTTTTCTGCTTCTTTTATTGTTAGCAAAGTCTCAAGGAATACACAAGGGATGGATGTTAATTTGAGTGTGTCTCTTATTGCAAATCTGTCATTGGTTCCAAAGATTACTAGTTCCGTTGAAAAGCATTTTGTTAACACTAAAAGTAAAAAGAAGACTTGTAAAGGCTCACTGGTAGATACGTGTATTTTCGTAAATATAGATTCAAGTAATTTGAGTAATCAAAAAGACTAGATAGTTGTAAGAAGTAAGAAAAAAAGGTTGTCTCATCTCTAGTTCACCTTTTAGGACACTTCGCTCTCATAGTAAAGTGAAAAAGGGTGAGACTTAGTATTAATTTTTATAAAAATACTTTTCTAGGAGTTTGGTTGTTTGGAGTTGGTTGGTTACATGCCTTGATGATGTTTATTTTCAAGCCAGTCAGGCCTTTTCAATTCTTGGGATTATTTTTTATATGTACAGGGGAACTGTTAAACCCAAGTAATGATAAAAAAAAATAGAGTATAAATATAATAGAAAAGCACTTAAGATTTGAAATACATCAGCATTCATTTTTTAGTTCAAAAATTTTCTCCTTGAAATTAAGAATAATAGTGTGGATAAAGGGTATTAACTTTTTTCTTCATTAATTTTTTCTTAATTATATTGATAAGATAATATGATATAAAAATTATTTATACACAAAAGTGAGTAGAATAAGTTGTACTCCTAGAGTTAAATCGGTCAAGGTCAAGAAATTAAATTGTCATCTTAATAAAATTCGAAATACTTTTCAACCAAAAAAAAGTTAAATAACAAAGAACCAACATTATGAAAAAACTATTTAATACAAAACACACCAAGTAGTAGGAGAAACAATGAAGGATGAAGGAGGAGGAGATAGATGATCATCGAGCTTATCGGCCTAGCCTCTCTAACCACCACATCTGGAGGGTATATAGTATCAGATACATGTTACCAAATGCTCATTTCTTTTTCTTTATCTTTATATTGAGAATTATTTGCACTGGTAGGAAAAATAGCAAGAGCCAAATTAGGGAAATTTTATTGCTATGGTGTGGACCACCTAAAAATACCATTACCAACACCTTCACCATCTCAACTAGTGCCACCACTTCTTTCATCTTGAGCACTACCACCAACACCTCCATGGCCATGAATTTTAGGTCCTCAATATGGAGATGGAAAGCTCCCTAGGGAGAATCATTGTGACATCTATTGCATGACCAAGTCCTCCCTCATGGCTCATGCCTAAGATCCCATAGGGGTGACCGATGATGAAGAGAGTATAGAGGGACTCTATTAACTACATAGAGATCATTACCCAAATGATCAAATAGGGTTTGAAGGTGGGTAAGCTCCAAACAAGTTTTCTCAACTTGAACTTAAATTTGAAAGATAATATTAAATAATACATTTAACCTATTAATTTTGTAAAAAAATCATCCAAAATAACTTGGGTAAAAGTGGTATCATATTTGTTCTTCCATAATTGAAAGAAAATAACAACACAAAATATATATCCCAAATCTATGATTTTTGAGCAATAGTCATGGTTGAATCTCCTAAAATGACCATCCTCTTAGTAAACATATGTATATAGAAGGGTTGGAAGACGGTGTGAATCCACTACCAAGGATACTGGGCGAGCTTGAAAAAATAGAAAATATATTTTAAAGATTTAAGTTGGTAACACATACAACAAACACGTTGAGCCATGACAAGGTGCACCAAGCATGTACTACTTAGGAGACCTTGGTAAATAATACACCATAGAAAGTGTGTGTGTGTGTGTGTTTTTTTTGGCTCAATGATAGCTGCCTAAACACAATCAAACCTTCTTCGCCAAACATTTTCTATAGAATTAATAGCATTCGAAAAAATAATAATCCAAAATAACTTGGGAAAAGTAACATTATTTGTATTTTTTAATAATTAAAAGAGAACATCAAGACAAAATATATGCAAGGTTTATGCAATTTTTATAGTAATCATGGTCGAATCCCCTAAAATTAGTAGTAGTCTAAAGTAAGCTATCAAGAAATGGGTTGGTTATAATTTTCCCAAGTGGAGTATATATGCCATTAATGCACACATCTCCTAAAATTTGGATGGATTTTTGTTCTTGGATTGTCAATTATTAAATTAAATCATGCATATGTTTATGCCACTCCATCAAATAAATTATTTTGTTAGTTATATAAGTATGAGCTAGAGCAATGTCTCGAAGCTGAAATAAATTGAGATGTTGACACAACTTTTTCCTTACTGCCTTGTTGATAGAATGTAGTTTGTCATCTAAGATCTTCACAAACTCATAAAAGTTTTCCACATTGCTCCACTGTGGTTATGATTCTACCCTTGACTATCAAATAGAGCATACTATGTTATAAAGGGTTTTGGTTGAATTGTGCATATTATCCACTATATCTTTTATTGGTTCTATTTTGCCTTGAGCCTCCAATATTTTGTTAGTTTGTTGCCCCCCAAAAAACATCTTATTTAAGACTCTTCCAATGGCATCCACCATATAAATATTGTCTTTGTTGATCTCATCCTCTTCCATAGGTCTAGTTTTCCTTTTCTTTGTCAATGAGAAGAGTTTTTCTTCTCTTACGAATTTAGTAGGCTTCCCTCTAATTATGATTATTATTCACTTCACCTTTTAAGTTTATTTGAAGTCTAATTTGGGCTCCTCATTGATCAAAAAATATTGTCTAGCTAACTGCTCTGCTTACATTTGTTGTATATATGTGGGACTCACTATCAAGCCTTGAGGAAAGGTCTAAGAGGTAAGGGGTGAAATGCTTTGTGGTGGAGGCACAAGGATGAAAGGATATGGAGGACTCTGTGTATGATGCATGAGAATGAAAGGAGATGGAGAAGTGGAATGACGAATGTGAATAGTGAAGCAAAAGGTTGTATAAGCAACCTCTCTTTGGAAATTTTAGTCTGGGGAGGGATCTTGAGAACATACTTGGAGAGGTTAGGAAATTCTTGGGCCAAGATAATTATTAAATTTGATGGGAGATGATGTGTAATAGAAACACTTAATTGGATAAAGATATGGGCATGTAGGTGATGTGTGGCAAAAATTTCTTGCGATATTAGATCCTCAAAATGTGGGCTAGTGATCGTAGTGTCTAAGTGAAGCATGGAAATAATTTGATGTGTAAAGGTAGCATGGGTTTGATTTTAATAAAATTGATCAGTTGATGTATATACAATAGTTATGGAGTTAGTGGTAGGAATAATATTGGTAAATAATCCAAAGTTATAGTATTTACCATACTAGTTGAATCTAATGAAGCTGTAGAAATTCAAAGGATTATTGTTGGTCTTGGTATAATAGTTGAGATAGGGGAAATGGTGACCTATGCCAAGCCCTATGGAGAAGCCATTGAAATGACCATTGATAAGATCTTGATATTCAATATATGTAGAAATACCTTTAAGGTAGGGAAACACCATATAATACTCCTTTAGGAAGGAATAACTCCACAATGTCTCTTTGAGGGGGCAACCTCCAATATCCTTTTACAATAGAAGACTCAATGCTTACTTGATATCTTTACCTTGATAATCATCTTCTATATATATATATAACCCATGGATGGGTAGCCTCCTAATCCCAATGTAGGCCGACCATTACCCAATGTACTACTTCCATAAGTTACTCTATTATTCTAATATATTGTACCCATATAGCTAACTAAGGGGATGTGTGCCACATGTCGGCATCTCCATCAACCCATATACAATAATATATCATATCTCTAAGTACATAGCATTACTTCCCTCTTTGACATGTTTCATCCCCGAAACATAAGAAGAAATCAAATAATGAGTGTGCTTCAAATCATGCACACTTGTCTCCAATCTCGATCATCTAACCATCCATATGTGATCTTGGCAGGTGATATCTCTCTAAGCTTGTGTCCAAAATCCATTGTGCTCCTCTAATTTATTTCATGATCATAATTAGATTGCTTTGGTGTCCAAGCATAATTATTCCTCTTTTTATTCCATGTACCATATTCTGCTGCTTTACTCTGATTCCAACCATGACCATAGTAGGTATTCTTCCATGCATAGTCATAGTGATTTCCCCATTCATTCCATGTGCCATAGTATTTTTTCTTTGGATTCCATGCATATCCATAATAATTGGAATTTTTATTTCCTGTATAGACAAAATGATTGTTGCTATGATACTTCCTCACCTGGTTCCATGATTGTTTCCTTTCATGATGATGTGGGTGTTTATATACCTCAACCTTTTCCAAAACCTTGACCTTATCCACCTTTGCTTCTACCTCTTCCACCTTTTCCTTCTTTGTCTCTTGAGTAGATGAGTGTTCATTTGTAGTGTGTCTTTATCTATATTATTTGAATCTTCATCATGATCTTCGTCACCTATTTCAATCTCATCTTCATGATCTATCTGGATTATTGGTGCCTTTTTCACTATGATATCTTGTAAAGTGATATTCTTTTTCCTATACCAAAACTTCATGAACTTTTTCTGAACATTAATAATTCCCAAAGTCTCTAACCATGGATATCCAAGAACTATATCCACATCATCTATATCCAAAGCATAAAAATTTGAATGCAAAACATATTTTTTCATAATGAGCTTTAGATCTTCAAACATTGAAATATTCTTACCATCTACTTGAACCTTTTTGATATTCTTTGCTTGAACATGTAGATGCTTGGACACATTCATGTTGATGAAATTATATGTACTAGTAGGGTTTATGGATACAACAACCCTTTTCTTTTGAATGCATCTATGAAATTGAAAAATTGACTCAGATTTCTTTGGAGCTAAATTTTTTGAACCCTTATCATCCAATTCTTCTTCTTTTTTTTCTGTTGATTTTTCTATTTTTTTCTTTTTTTTTGCTTCTTGTTTTATAGTCCAATGATCTAAAAAGATCTGTTCCATTTCTTTCCATGAAGAAAACCTTTCTGTACAACTCAACTGGTCAAACCAATGTAGTGCAGGCCTAGACAAAAAAAAAACTAATCGTCTTTGCCCAAAAGTTTTTTTAAAATGATTCTCCAAAAGGAGCCACCATTCTCTAGCATCAACATCATCTTCCCCTAAAAAATTTTGCAACTCCATGATCCACAAAAAAAATTAGGGTTCATGAAACTCTAAAATATCAATAACTCATACAAAATTAATCCAAAAAATTCCAAATTTTTACTATAGCTTCCTCTTATGATATTTGAACCTCAATCAAAATTTTGTGAAAAAATGTCACAAATTTTGATTTGTAGATTGAATATATGAAAAACCATAAAATCCCAACAATTCACTGAAAACAACTCAAAAAATTCTAAAATTTTGACTGTGCTTCTCTTATATCTTTGTATATCTCCAGTAAAAATTATGAATAAAAATTCTTTATTTCTAGGAAGATGTAGCGAAATTAGTATAAAATCTAAAATATCAATAACTCCCTCAAAAATAATAAAAAAATCTCAATTTTTTTACTGACTTATTTGAAATATTATCCATATCCAGTAAAAGAATTGTGGAAAAATTCACAACCAATAAAAATTTATTTTCGATTCAAAAAACTAGGGTTTCGCTCCACACAAATTGTCCAAATCGAAGCTCTGATACCACTTGATATGGTTCAAATATTCAATATATTTAAAAATACCCTTAAGGTAGGGAAACACCATATAATACTCCTTTAGGAAGGAATAACTCCAAAATGTCTCTTCGAGGGGACAACCTCCAATATCCTCTTATAATAGAATACTCAATGCTTACCTGATATCTTTACCATGATAATCATCTCCTATATATAGACATCTATCTAACCCATGGATGGGTAACCTCCTAATCCCTATGTAGGCTGACCATTACCCAATTTACTACTTCCACAAGTTACTCTATTATCCCAATATATTGTATCCATATAACTAACTAAAGGGGATGTGTGCCACATGTTCGCATCTCCATCAACCCATATACATTAATATATCATATCCCTAGGTACATAGCATTACTTCCCTCCTTGACATGTTTAATCCCTGAAACATAGGAAGAAACCAAATAATGAGTGTGCTTCAAATCATTGTACACTTGTCTCCAATCTCGATCATCTAGCCATCCATATGTGATTTTGGTAGGTGATAGCTCTTCAAGCTTGTTTCCAAATTCCATTGTGCTCCTCTAATTTTGTTTATGATCATAATAGGCCGACCATTACCCAATATACTAATTCCATAAGTTACTCCATTATCCTAATATATTGTACCCTTATAACTAAGGGAATGTGTGCCATATGTCGGCATCTCAATCAACCCATATACAATAATATATCATATCCCTAGGTACATAGCATTACTCATGTAACAAATCGCTACACCAAAACCTCAAGGCGTTAGTGAAGTCTGCCCACCATGGCCATAACATCCCACCACGCTTCTGAAGTCCAGACTCTGGGATGGATTTACGCTTGCACTACCAAGATTCTCTGTGTACGAGCCCTTGATGAACATTGTCATGTTGGTGTAGCCACCCGTTTTGTGACTTGAACTCAGGTGGAGGCTCTAGTACCACATGTAACGAACCACTACACCAAAATATTGAGGCGTTAGTGGAGTCTGCCCCCCAGGACCATAACATCCCACCATGCTTTTGAAGCCCAGACTCTGGGCTAGATTTGTGCTCATACCACTAGGATTCCCTACGTGTACGAGCCTCGAATGAACACTGCTATGTCGGCATAGCCATCCGATCTATGACTTAAACCCGAGTGGAGGCTCTGATACCACATGTAATGAACCGCTACACCAAAACCTCGAGGTGTTAGTGAAGTCTGCCCACCAGGACCATAACAACCATGGGTGGGACAAATGAAGTAGTTGATTTGATAGTCGTAGTGCTAATTTTCATGCTTGCATGGTTTGCCTTTTTGTCCATAGAAGGATCTTGGTCCTTTTTCTCAACTTTTTATTATCTTATACCCTGAGTGTGAGGTGGACTGGGACTTAGAGTATCAAAATTTCCTTGTAGAGGCACCTTCTAAAAAATATCCAATGCTACTGTTTCCTCTGGGCCCTCTTCATAACTTACGTCTAAATCCCATTCATCTATCGACTCATCAAAAGGTTCTTTTGTCTCCTCTTATTATGTGACAACAAGAGTTTGTAGGGAGGTAGGAGGAGAAATTTTTACATAGGTTAGTACAAAATGGTGGATGTCATATGTAATGAAAAAGGAGAAGGTCAATGACTTGCCATTGGACCCTGAGGTGGTGATATTATTGTAACAATCAGTTTGAATATAACTGTGATATTTAGTATTAGGGATTTACTTATGTCTAGATTCTATTGCTTTACCTCCTTTGGCTTTTAGATGTTTTGTAGAATCCTCACCCTCAATTGCTCGTTAGTTTCTTCTTCTACTTCTTCCTCTACTTGAGGCTACCTACCTTATCCAAAGTGACATTGATCAATCACATTGGATCATCTAAGTGACATTGATAGACATTTGAGCCTTTATCATCCTTACATAAACATTAGAATCATCCTCAAGACTGAGAAAAATAAAGTCATGCTCATGTTCTTGATGGCCATAATCTTGATTTAATTGCCTATGGAACCTGTCTATTTGTTGCTTTATCATCTTCATAGGATCCCAAAATACTTCTTCATTTAGCCCAAACTTGAATGAACCCATGTGTTTTGAAGTCTTAACCAATTGATCCTACTTTTGGAGTTGTCTCCTAATGATGAGGGGTGTCTTATAATACTTGGCTAATCTAGCCTTCCTTATTATCATCTAAACTATTGGATAGCTGATAGGCTATCTCCTACTCAATTAATTTATCTAGTTTAAGTAACAAAAAGGGAGCTACTAATATATGCTCAATTATGATCATAGTATGGTCTGGATAGAACTAATAGTCACCCACTGTATTGAGTGATATCTTTATCTAATCAGATAATCTAGGCATTAATTGCCCATTTATTGATCAATAGACCATTAGGAAGAAGGTGACTACTAGTTTTTGCATATAATCCCCATATTTGTGTATATGAAGGTGATCTAAATCATCGTAAATTCTTTTTTTCCTCTTTGGATCCAAAGGAAGAATGTTAGGTGGGGTGACATTCCCACATATAGAATCCACCAAATATGAAATCATATAAAATTTGCCTTCCACTTGGTCATGCATACGATCTCTTTAGGATTTTAAATTAAAGATTATGATTTCCCTTAATAGGTGAATGCCATTTCCTTATATAATTATGGACAACAATGGGACACAAACCTCATATACATGAGTGATTGATGAATGTTTGTTTAGTCCGTTTAATAGGGCCATAGAAATTCATACACCAAGTATGAATTTGGTAAAGGGGACCTTTTTATTTAGAATAAACTTGTTAGGATTATGAGCCCATCCTAATAGGGTACTTTTTATGTTATTATATTTGAACCAGTGATTAACTATTGTTTGATTTTAGGGGATGTTTATTTGTGGCAGTTGGTAGAATTTTTTGAATGACAGGCTAGCTACATATGCTATATGCTGGACGTTAAAATTTTTATGGAAGATGTCTCTTGTGCAAGTGCCACTTGAAAATAAATTGAACACTAGGTCAACACAAGTTAATACCTCTAATTTTGCCACCACTTTGAGAAGTCTGACTACTTTGATTGCTAGCAGGTCATATATGTAATCTATTTGATCCAAGGACAAGTTATCTTCATCCTTGTAGTAGTGAACAATGTCGAACTCTACATAGATTTCCAAATAATGTTTGAACATGTAAAACAATTGTATCAAATTTTATCTTTAAACTCTTTTTTGGTCCCAAAGCATACCATTGAAAGAGCAGATTCCTAGTTTTCTACCTCCATCATTGAATGATTTAAGCTCTATGTTAATTTTAAAATCTAGGGCTTTCAGTCGATAGGGAACTCTGATAGTAGTTTGTAGTTTGGAAAATTGACAAATGTAATTTGATTTGACATGGGAACATAGAATATAGCCCATTTGTTTATCTTGTGAATTCATTGCTTGAATCCTTAATGCATGAGAATTAATTATATGGTAATAGTCATTTTTAATGGACATCAACTTTCGCAAGTTTATGTGATGTTTCATCTCTATCTTTAAATGCTTAGTCATTTGGTTTAGCTTTTAACATGTTTTAACCTTTTATAGTTGTCATTATATGATCAATTTGTGGCCTTTTACTCTTACTAATCCAAGGTTGATTATATCACTGTAAGACACATGGCATGTTTTTTCTTAGTTACTTAGTTCTTCTTTATTTCCAAGTCTTTGGGTCATGTCAGTATATGGAGCAGTGAGGTGATAACATGTGGCATGGTACGTGGATGATGACTTTCAATTATAGAGATGTGAAACAATATTATTTTGACATGTCGTAGATGACTATATTAGAGGATGCCACATGATAATCTATCTTTGAATCACTTAACCTGTATCTTATCATTTTATCTATTGTCCCCTTCAATGTAGAATAATTTATTATAAACACATTAATGTCCTTTAATGTATTTGAGATCATAGTTGGAACACACCCCTTTTTTCTCGATTCTCTTTAATTTGTTTAGGAGTCAATCTAGTATGCTAAGGGAATAATTTTGTTGGAGTAATGCACTTTTTGATTGTAGTGAAATCCTTTTATTTGACCATATCTCTTTCCCTTTTCATGTGTTCAAATACCATGGAATTTAATATTGAACTTGGATTAAACATGAAAACATCCAGTCGGATGCTACCCTTCACCCCACCTAAGAATAGGTTGTTCATGTTATCTTTTGTGATGTTATCCATGCACAAAGACAAGTTATATAATTGTTGAATATAATCCTTGACAACTCTCAATTGTATTAATCTGGTTAACTAGCTAGGATAGTATTTTGTAACACTTTTATGGTAGTGCATCTATAACTCATTAGTAAAAATTAACTAGGTAATAGTGAGGCCATTTTTTCTTTTGAGCACATAACCATCTATACCAAATGAACTACTCTAATTCTCGATACAAAAATTCCATGAATATCTTTTGTGCACATGGGGTTTGATGTAGATAAAATAAATTTTCCATTTGATTGATCTAGGTGATCCTTACCATCAAACTTGTGCACTTTCATTTTTTGTAGCATGTTCCATGAATTAGCATTAGAATTTTGATTATTTTGGTTAGGAGAAACCCAATGACCCACTGGATAATTATTGGATGATAACTTTCCCAAAAATGAGTAGTGATGGTTGTCAATGTCCCACTCATGGTGATCAACTCTGCCTTCATTACATGTCCCCTACAACCACATCTAGGTCTCTAGTTTTTTCACTATGTTGTGTACATCTGTGTGGAGTTGGGTAACCAACCAAGAAAACCCCAATTCAGACGTTTTAAACTCCATGCCCTTCTTTCAAGGTGTTTATCTTGGAGTGACTTGCCCTTTTCCGTAAATTTGAGTATTTAGACTAACCTTGCATGAACTATATGGTTTAGGGTTTGGGAATTTGGGATGGAGGGTTTCAGGGCTGAAAATAGTGTATCAGAGGCTTTTACCATTACAATCTCATCGTAATGAATCCAATGATTGCTAATTTTCACAATGGTGTGAAAAAATTCCAAAGTTTTTAATTTTTTTAATACCTTAAGAAATATTGCATTGACAGAAAAAATAAACTCTTCTTGGATTGCTATTTATGTTTTTCCAATCCTTTAGGGTAAAACTGCTATAATTAAGAAGTAAAATTTACTATGTAGAACCTTGACTAAATCAAAGCTCTGATAGCACTTATAATGAAATTACTTAGATATATCAAGGCAATTCCCAATCTAGGAATGCAAGTTACATTTTTTCGATCCTTCAGGTCACAAATGCTACAACTAAGAAGCAAAAATTACTATGTAGAACCTTGACCAAATAAAAAATCTGATAGCACTTGTAATGAAATTACTTAGATATATCAAGATAATTCACAAAAAGTGTTAACATCATGAGGAAATTAACAATATATTACAAGAGTGAGACATAATGAGGAAATCCACAATAACAACCAATAATAGTGAGACACTTTGAGGTGGAATCTGCCATAACCATTTAATAGAAATAGAATTATGATGCTTAAGTACTAACCTCTACTTAATATATATACTTTACTTAGGCTATGGTTATTCCATAGGTTGACTATACTATCAATGTGAGAACATCAAAAAATGTGACAAGATAAGATAAAAGGTAATTTAGTCTATAGATTTACCATAATATCCATAGGCATGATATAGGTTAAGGGCATAAAAACCAAGAAGGTAATGGGGATAAGGTCTGTATGTAACTTTACATTTTTATCTACCGAGTGAAGGAGTTAGAAGCTAAATAAAACACTCCTAAACATTCGATAGCATTGGATATGGATTGGTCCTCTTCAACGAATGTAAGGAAGGAATCCCCAGCTAAGTGCCCATTAACCATTTGAGTTTGAGTTTGGAGAAGAGAGGTACTCTTGACTAGGCCTTTAGAGGAATGATTACCCAAGCTATTCATAGCCAACACAGAGGGACAATGCTAGAGAACATCCTTAATGGATATAACATAAGAGACCAAACTATTCACATTGAACTTCATTAATGGCAATGCAGGGTCTTGCATCCTAGAAAAGTATTTGAACCATACTAACAAACCTAGGGTCAAACCCTAAGGCTTGAATAATAGTTAAAATGAAAGGCCATTCAATTATGGACTAGGCTTTCTCGAAATCAAATGAGGAAAAAAAACCTTCTAGTAATACCATCAATCCCAGTGCATTCCTTTCAAAATGATAATAATGTTGTCAAAGATATATGTATTGTGAACAAACCTAGTATGCTTAAGGTGAATAATCATAGGAAGGATATATATAAGCATAATAACATGAGCTTTAGAAATAATCTTATAGGAGACATTAAAAATATTAATATGTTTCCAACTAGTTATAAGCTCCAAATCTTGAGGTTTCAAAATGAATTTGATATTACCTTGATTTATGACTTTGCCAAGGGAATAAGTTTGAACAACTTGAATATATAATTGGTGCATATTCGGACCCACTGTATCCCAAAGAGCCTAATAAAATTCATAGGGAAACCTATCAATACTTGGGGCCTTTTCAACAACCATTTGTATAACTGACTCATGAAGATCCTCAATAGAATGAATACAACCACATGCTACCCATGGTCTCTCTATCAACTTACATGGAACCACTTGGAGGCGTTTTTTGAGAGCAAGTTCTCATTTAGAAGTGGATGGATGAGAAACAAACACACCATGATAAGGAGCCATGAAGGCTTGTAGTATGTCAGGAAGTTGTGTAAGCCAAGAGCCAACATTTTTGGATAACTTTCACATGATTAGCCATTTTATTAGAATGGTGGGAATTTTTTTAATTCAAAGCTCTATCCATGATTTTTAACTAGTGCATGCAAGCATGGAACTGAGCTCCCTTATCTTGATAATGCACCTCTAATTCAAGTTTGTACTGCCATAAGGTTGGATGTTTATGTATATCTTCATTGAACGGTAGAATTTACATCTCCCATGAATCTTAGTTGAGTTCATAGTGTGAGGCCATATGTGCTTTATGCTAGAAAGCAACAACTTACTGACCATAGATACAAAGAAATGCCATCGTCTAATTGACGATATTTTCCCAACACTTAATTCAATAAGAGGCTTCAAAGGAGTAAAGAGCAAGATTTTAGGTTCTTATAACGAGCTTATGGGTCTAGGAGTGATGCAGGTGCATGGTATTGATATTGAACTAAGATTTTACATTCTTTATTTGAGGAATAGACCATTTAATTTTAGATATTATGAAAAGGTGGTCTAAAAGTAAGGCATCTGGAAAGACTACCATAAGGCAGTTAAAATTATTATTAAGAGAAATTTTTATCCTGAAATAAGAGCATGATCCAATCGTATCACCACTTTTCTAAAGCCTTGGTGTAAGTTGGACCATGTGTCCTAAGATGAAGTGATAGGGATATGATGACAGTGATTGGGATCAAATAAACCAAGTTTATTGTACATGTAAAAGCACGCCTCTCTTTTGTCAACACACCATCTTATGTGGAGTAAACCCTCCTTATATTTTGGGGATTCAGTCATGTTAAAGTTGCCACATAGGATCCAGTTGGCATTTGATAGTGAGCCAGCAAACCAAAGCCAAAAAATTACCCTTTCAACCACATCATTATAAGCATGTTTGTTAGAAATATAAAAGAGTGGCAATTAAATTCAAATAGGGTCCGTACAACCTAATGAGTGGCATTCAATCCCCAAGAGACGATATTGGATGAAAGGGATGGAAAAATTAATGTTACCACACCCCCACATCTATTCTCATGAGTAGACCTGTAACAAATAACTTTTGGTCAAACTGTTCTGGGGGCAGAGGAAAGAGAAAAGTTGAAAATCTCAACTTCTTCCATTCATATATTTTTCATGTTAATAGAAAAATGACACATTTCCCGTAGAATGTATTTTCAGGTCATGTAAGTCGTCACACAGTCCATGAGTACACTATAATTATCTAACCTCTATTTGCATAGTAGTTACTCGTCCACCTCTGTGAAAAGAAAAAAAATCAAATAGAATTGATGGTTACTTTTCATGAAAACAATCAAGTGAAAGGCCCACTACTTTTCTTACAAGTAATGGTCACCTTTGGTTGGTGGAGATGGACTACAATATGTGTGGTACACAGACTTGCAATCAAACACTATAAGCTCATCTACAACATCTAGTTGGTTCATTTCATGAGGGAGTTATGACAGAACTGATAAACTATTGATTGGCTTTGGGATAAAAAAAGGATACTGCCTATGGCATGTAGATAATAGGTGACACTACTAGCGATTTTGTGGTAGGGTATGGTTTCTTTGTAGACATTATAGAATCTTTTGTTGGTTTATAAGAAGTAGTTGGAGCCTTGTCGATTATGTGAGATTGCTCGTTACCCTTATGTGTAATAGTAGTCCAATTGTTTGAAGATGTTTATGTATTCTTATTCACCTCAAAAGAGGTTTTAGATGGTAGGGCTAGTTTGGAGTTGGCCATCAATGAGTACTCATGAATTTTGTAATCTATGGCCTAATAATGGTAACAAGTATTGGGTATGTTGATATAAATCACCCTTTGTGATAAATATTTATCACCAATTTAAGTGTCAATGGTTTCCTTGAGATCTTGTGATATATCCACTTCTACACAAACATATTTCTGAGGCCAAGCTACATAAATGCTTTCTTAATTGAACCTTATGAACCACCCTATGGGTTAATGAATCTGAAAACTATCAAGACAATCAAATTACTATAGGCCAAAATATTAAACAATAACCAATATTGATTCTTATTGTTGAATTGAATAATTAAAAAACCAAATCATGCTTAAATAAGCCTTAACTCAGAATTAGAGTTGAGATGCAAAAAAAAAAAACTAAAATTTAAAAAACTTTATTATTAATAGCTTTTATTTTTAGCAAGTTTCGCATGCAAGCACGTGTAGCTCTAAAAATATTTTGGAAAAGTCCAAACACTAAAATTAGCCTATGGGATGAATTTCAACTGAAGTTAACTTCCATTCCTAAAAATATATAATTTTTAAAAATACAAAAATCTTAAAAAAATAATTAAACTATTATTTTTGGACCCTTAGATGGTCACGTATAGCCTCCTAAAAATATCAAAAAATCCCTAAATAGATAGAACCATTTAAGACAATTAATTTTTTGAGACGGTCATTTTGACATGTAGAAGAGATCAAATGGAGCTACGGATCAAAAGTTATGGCCTCCAAAAGGTTGGCCTATTTTTTTGTATCATTCTCCTCTGGTTGAAAACAACTCAGCGCCTCTGAGTTGCCTTAATTGTACTGATGCCATTTTTTTTATCAATTTTTTTTAGCTCCCATTGTATAATCTAAGTGCTATCTTCTTGATGCAATCCTTCTCATTGTATCAAATCCTTGTTATAATTTATTTGCCTTGTATTTATTGTCTTCATATCCAAAACCTGCAATATCTTTTCCTTCTTTGAAACATGTTGCTGCCAATTTATTTCTTCACCTTCAATATCTTTTCCATGTAATTCATATATATATGAAACATTAAATACTGGAGAGATATCAAAATTATGTGGTAAACTCACCTTATAAGCATTGTCATTGATTTTTTTCACAATTTTATATGGTCCAATTTTTTTGTACTTCAACTTATTCTATCTACCTTTTGGAAATCTTTTTTTCCTCAAGTAAATCATTACCAACTCTCCTTCAAATACCTTGGATCTTCTTCTAACATCTCTGTCGATGTTTTATATTTATCATTACTTTCCTACAACTACCTGCTTACTCCTTGCAATTGCTTCATATGCTCTACAAACACTCTTGCATGATCACTAACTCGATTTTCAATTGATAATTATACCAAATCTAAAATAGCCATAAGATTCATGCCATAAACAATTCAAAATAGTGATTTTCTTGTTGATCTATTTACTAAACTTTTATATGCAAACTCAACTTGTGGTAAAGCCAAGTCCCATTGCTTGGGCTTCTTTCTTACTATGCATCTCAACAAAATTTCCAAGCTCCTATTTATAACTTCTGTCTATCCACTTATTTGTGGGTGATGCATTACTGAATTGTATTTTAGTACCCATCTTTTTCCACAAAGTCCTCCAAATATGACTTGGAAATTTTATATCCTTATTTGAAGTAATAGTTTTTGAAACACCATGCAATCTCACAATATCCTAAAAAAATAATTCTACAACTCTAGTGGCATCATTTGTTTTTTACATGCAATGAAATGAACCATTTTAAAAAAATTGTCTACAACAAAAATTGAATTGTTACCTCGTTGTGTATTTGGTAATCCCAACACAAAATCCATACTCAAATCTATCCATGGTGCTCTTAGAACAAGTAATGGAATGTATAATCTAGTATTTTGTGCATGTCCTTTAGCCACATGACATATTCTGCACCTTGAAACATACCTTGTCATATCTTTCTTCATCTTTGGTCAAAAATACTTTTCTTTCACCAAAGTTTTTTTTATCTTATCAAAATGTCCAACCAAACTGCCACTATGTAATTCTTTTATTATATTGACTCGTAGAAACCCAATTAGAATGCATAATTGTTTCTTTTTGAAGAGAAAACCTTCTTGTATAAGATACTCATCATGAATAGTATCAGTCCCACTTATTAATGAATTCATGCATTGGTTAAGAACCTTGTCAAAATATGGATTAGTATCATATAATTCTATGATAGATTCAAATCCAATTACTTCACTCACCATAGTAGTTAATAATGTTAATTTTCTACTCAATGCGACAGCTACCTAATTCTATTTTTTTAATTTATGTTTCAAAACAAAAGTATACCTTTGTAAAAAAATGCCCATTTTGCATGCCTACTATTCAACTTCTTTTGTGTATTCACATATTTCAAAGCCTCATGATCCGTAAATAGGATAAACTCCTTAAGCACCAGGGAATGCCTCCAATGTCTTAATGCTTATATTATTACATAAAGTTCAACATCATAGATAGAATATTTTATTTTTACCTCATTCAATTTCTCACTGAAATATGCTATTGGTTCTCCTTCTTGACTCAACACAACATCAATTCTCACAAATGAAGCATCACAATCAACCTCAAACACTTTGTTAAAATTTGGTAATGCTAAAATTGATTTTTCTGTAATATTCTTCTTTAAAATTTCAAAGCTTTTTGTGATTGCTCTAGTCCATGTAAATTATTTTCCTCTTGTGCAATCTGCTATTGGTGCCACAATACTATTAAATTTTTTAATAAATTTTTTGTAAAAAGTTGCTAAACCATGAAAACTCTTTAACTTTGTAATGCTTATTGGAATAGACCACTCAACAATTGTCTTTATTTTTTTTATCCATTGTCACACTATCCACTAAAACTACAAATCCCAAAAATACCAAATTGTTGTGCATAAACCTACACTTTTTCAAATTTGCATACTTCTCTTTTCTTAACAAATCTAATACCAGTCTCAAATGTTGTAAGTGTTCTTTAGTTTTATTGAATATCAAAATATTATCAAAATAAATAACCACAAACTTACTAATATATTCTCATAGCATTGTATTCATCACCATCATAAATGTGCTAGGTGCATTAGATAATCTGAATGACATCACCATTCATTCATATAAGTCATCTCTAGTTTTGAATGTAGTTTTCTACTCATCTTCTTCATGAATTTGAATATGATAATAACCACTTTTTAAATCAATTTTGGTAAAATATTTTGCTCTTGCAAGCAGATTCATCATATAATCTAAATGAGGTATAAAAACCTATACTTGATTATAATTTTATTAATTGCTCTATTATCCACACACATTCTTCATTCTACATTTTTTTTGGAGTTAGTAATGCTGGTGTTACACATGGATTCATACTCTCCCTTATCATCGTCTTTCTTAGCAATTCAGTAACTTGTTTATTTAATTTTTTATGTTCTATTGAATTCATCTTATAAACTACTTGATTGGGTAGAGTTGATCCTAGAATCAAATCAATATGATGTTAAGTATCTCTCTTCAGTGGTAAACCATCCAATAACTCATCAGGGATAACATTTGCATATTCTTTCAACACCCTTACTACTTTTATTGATATTTGCACCATTTTTGTGTCTTCATTATTTGCTACTCATACATAACAATAACCTGCCACCTTCATATCTTGGATAAATTCTTTAGTAGAGAGCATGTTTTTTGCCTTCTTTTTCTCTTGAAGAGGTAACAAAACTACTTTTGTACCACCTTTTCTAAAAGTATACATATTTTTTACTCCATGAATTACTTTCTTGTCAAATTGCTACAGCCTTCTCAATAACATATGGCATGCATCCATCGAAATAACATCACACCATATTTCATCATTATAATTTTTTCCTATAAATTTTTTGATTAAGCACCTTTTATCTACTGCAGCCTCATTCCCTTTCTTAAACCATGAAATCCAATAAGGATTAGGATGTTTTTCAAATTGTAAATTTAGTTTTTTTATCATTTTTTAGAAACTATATTTTCATAACTACCACCATCTATAATTACTTTACATACATTTCCATAAAAAGTACATCTTATTTTGAAAAATATTTGATCACAACCATGCATCACCACCTTTTTTATTTTTTAATTGTTCCTTCTTTGAAACGATCATTGTTCTTCTCATCATGAGATTCTCTCCAACATCTGTTGGTGCAATTTCGTTATTTTGTTCTTCTATTTCAGCCTCAACTAGATTTATTCTTAGGTGTTCTTCTTACCTCCTTTCTTGATCTTGATAGTGTGGACATTCAAATGCTTTGTGTCCTTTTCCACATTTATAAAAAATATAAGATATGCGTTGATGTAAAAACCATCCTCTAGCACCACCATAACCTTGTCCTCTCTGAAACCTTCTTCCTCTTTGTTGGTTTTAAAACCCTTGCCTATTGTCATCTTGTCTTTTTACACCACGTTATAATTCACCTTTATTAGTATTAAACTCACCTCTCACAGTATTAAACCCACTTTTGGTGGTGTTAAACGCACTTCATCCCCTTATTGGAGGGGATCCACCTCTTCTTGGACCAAGATAGGTTATTTTGAAATTTTGCCTATTTTGTTTTTCTTCTACTTTTAAAGCTAATTGATAAGCCTCATCCATACAAAGTATTATATGCATGCTTAATTTATCTTGAATAGTAAATTTCAAACCATTTATATAGCTTGCAGCCATTTTCTCTTCTGTTTCATCATGTTCCACTCGTATGGAAAGATTATAAAACTCATTTATATACTCTTGTATACTGTGATTTTTTTGCCTCAAATTTTGAAATCTTTTGTATAGATTTTGTGCATAATCCACAAGAAAAAATTTCTCCCTCAACTTCTCCATATTTTTCCACGTATTAATCTTCTCTTTACTTTTTCTTTGTCTCTCTTTCTATAGGTGATCGCACCAAATCATTATATGACCTTTCAATTTCGTGCATGCAAATTTTACCTTGTCTTTTCTCATAGTCTTCTATTCGAAAAACTTCTCCATGCTATTCATCCAATCTATCAACTTGTCTAGTTTTAAACTACCTCCATAATTGAGAACATCAACCTTGATTCTTTCATTTTTTCCTTCTAAAACTTGAATCATCCTCTGTTCCATCGATGGCCTCTGATCTTGTTATTTTTTTTGCTGAATTTTTTCATGATCTGCACCTTCCTCAGTTTCATCACCACTGTCTTCTTTTTTGATTGGTGATAATCTTAGTTAATTTTTTGACTTACCTCTACAAGTTTTGTATAATCTGGTTCATACACACCTCCTCGTCCTTTCACCATTCCTTACTCTTTCAAGATTCAAACTTGCTTTGATACCATATAATGAATCTAAAAACTATCAAGACAATAAAATTACTATAGGTCAATATCTGAAACAATAACTAATATTGATTGGTATTGAATGAATTGAATAATTATAAACCTAAACCATGCATAAATAAGCCTCAAATTGGAATTAGAATTGACATGCAAAAATTCAAAAAACACTAAAAGCTAAAAAAATGATATTTTTAGGCACTGTTATTTTTAGCAAGTTTTGCGTGTAGCTCTAAAAATATTCCAAAAAAGTCTAAACATTAAAATTACTCTGAGATGAATTTTAATTGAAGTTAACGTCTCATCCTAAAAATACAAAAAACCTAAAAAAATAATTAAACTGTAATTTTAGACCTTCAGATGGTCGTGTATGACCTCCAACAAATATCAAAAACACCCCTAAACAAATAAAACCATTTAAGACAACAACAAGTTTTTTGAGACGATTGTTTTGGCATGTGGAAGAGCTCAAATGGAGCTATAGGGAAAAAGTTATGGCCTCCGGAAGGTTAGCCTATTTTTTCTGCATCATGTGTTTAATCAAGAGGGGCAAAAAAATCCACAAGGTTAAAGGGAAGCCAATAAATTCTATCTAAACTAGAATTTTTATCTTAAAACATGATGTGACACAAAATCTCGAGTCTAATGAGTGAGCATGACTAACATGTTATAGATAAACTAGGGTCCATGGAAAATAATGGCTCGATATTATTCTAAATTATTAAACTTGAAAAAAAAAAAGTACGAAATCAAATTTTGAACACCCTCAAATTTAACACTATGAAAGACTGCCCTAAAGTTTTGAACCCAAACTTTCAATGTACTTTCAATAAGAACTAAACTAACAAAATAGAGAACAAGAGTAAACTATTTATAATAATTAAAAGGTTTATCGAATTATGGGCATTCTAAATAGCATTAGGGAGGCTTTCAAGAGTAAAAGCATTACCTTGTCGAAGACCCTAGAAACAATTTTTTGCAAAAGGTGCAATCCCATTGAAAATGGATAATCGTGCAGATCAACCTTTGGAACATGAAGATGAAGAAACGTTATAACTTACGGATTACCCAAATTGTGATGGAATATATAAATTTATAGAGTAATTAAAATATATTTTTTTGGACAATTATGGATGAGGCTATGTTATAATATACATGAGAAACTTAAAACGTAGCTGCAACAGAAAATGGGAATTGAATAGGGTTATATTAAAAAAAGTGTATGAGTATATATAAATTAAATTTAAAAAAAAAATATTATTATTAAAATCTGTAAAAGTCAATCAATAATTTAATTTAAATGGATCATAAATAATTAACTTATACTGATTATATGAATTATGAAAGATAATAATTAATATTATTTTGAATAACAAAATCAAATATTAATATATAGTAGAATAAATTAATTTTATATAATTAAATGACCTATTAGAAGATTAGTTAAAATATTTTAATTTCAATAATATTTCCATACATAATGTTCAGATAAAAGTTTGTTAGCTATTTCATATTTCAATTTAATTTAAATATTAAATATATTTAAGTACCAATCAAATAATAATATATTGAGAATAAATTGATTTTATAAAATGAAAGGACTTATCATAAAAGATTGGTTAAGATATTTTATTTTGTTAATAATATTTTCACGTCAATATCATAATGAAATATGATAGTGCTCAGATAAAAGTTTGTTAGTTATTTTATATTTTAATTTAAGTTAAATATTAAATATATTCAAGTACTAATCTGTGGAAAATAATAGTAATAATAATAAAATCAAACATATATGGTAGAATAATAGTGATTTATCATTGAAAGTTTGTTAAAATATTTTAATTTCAATAATATTTTCACAAATAATGTTTAGATAAAAGTTTGTTAGCTATTTTATATTTCAATTTAAATTCAACATTAAATGTATTCGAGTACCAATTAAATATTAATATATTGTAAAATAAATTGATTTAGTATGAGAAAATGACTTATCATTATCTTGAAGATTAGTTAAAGATATTTTATTTTTTTAATAATATTTTTATTATAGTAGCAATAATCGTTTGAGGAAAAAATTGGTTTTCAAAAATGTATGCATTTTTTTTAAAATTGTGATTAATCGGGAAAAAATCATCAGAAAACTTAAAACCATAAAAAAAATGCAGAAAAAAAGAAAAAAATATTTTTTAAAATTTAAATGCATTTCCATTGCATTGAGATACATAATAGGGATTTCAATTGCATAAAGAATAAATACATCATACAATTACATAATACAAGGTATATGAGGAAGATAAATGAGATTGTATGCCATCCATATCAGTCAACTGTTTTCTTTCATTACTTTTCTGAAATATTCAAATTTCATTACATTTGCATTTCAAAAAGCATACTATTGTGATAACGGAACAAAAAAAGGGGAGAGAGAAAATGGTAGCACGTAGGTTATGATTCAGCAGGGCGACACTCCACAACATATTTTCAGGGTTCTTGCCTTTCCTAATTTGAATCGCGATTACCATGAATTGCATAAAAATGGTTGTATGAACATATGTCATTTTTTCGCGATTTTAGTAACTATGATTTCCACAATCAATATGACAATGCTTTGATAAAAGTTTGTTAACTATTTTGTATTTCAATTTAAATTAAACATTAAATACATTCAAGTACCAATCTGTGAAAGCTCGTATACTCCATTAAAAAAAAATTGTACAAGTTCAAATTAAAAAATAAAAGCAGTGCAAAGACTAAAAATGTGTTACGTCTCACAAATTAACAAGAACACAAATAATCATGATCAAAACTCTGTTTCTTCAATATTGGAAGAAAAAAAATCCAGTGGGCTTTCTCAATCTGATAGTTGAATCTTACTCATTGTTGAACCGTGAAGAAACTAGACTTAAAGAAAAACCGTGAAGAAACTAGACTTAAAACAAAAATTTCTTTGTATTCCAAATATAATCACCATTTGATTCAATTCAGAGGATATGTTCCTGTTCTTTTTCACTTGTTCAGATTCACTTAACATCTTGCGGTGGTTAGAACTTAAAAGTTGCAATACTGGAACTCATCAAGTCTCTTATCACCGAAAACCCTCCTCTTCTTGAACTCTAAATGTTGGCAACGTAGAAATTAGCATTCATGTTTTTAATGAATACCATAAAACTGAATTATGTCTTACACACCATAGCTTCACTTCACTCAAGTGTATTGTCAAGGAAAACGATTAAACAAGATATTCATTACTAGACAATTTATTCAAACAAAACTGACTCAGATTTTGATTTTTTTTTTTTTTTTTTTCATTTAGATTCAATAATATATTTTTCTTGAGAGTCCCAACCGTTTTAATTTTGGTTCTTTTTTGTTTAGTTAAATAAGGTAAGGGACAAATTGAGGTAAATGGGTTTTTTATTAAATATACGTCTTAGTAAAGTTTTTTCTCATCATTCCAAAAACTGAATTTGACTACATAGCTTTGAATTATATAAAATATATATATTTATTTTCTTTTAAGATATTAAATGTTAGAATTTTATGTCCAGCCTTATTATTTTTATTTAAAATGTTTTATAACATTTAAATGTGATTTCTTATATAGTGGAGTGCCTCCCAAAACTTGGAAGCATCAACTTCTAATCAATCGGCAATTGAATTTAATGTCATCCCACATGGTGAAGTCGAAACTCAATTATTTATCAGTCCTCCATGTGCACAAGACTACTTGGGAATACATGTTTCTGATTAGAATTTCCCAGGTGAAGCAAATTTCATAGAATAAAAAAGTTACCTATTCTATATATTTTATGTGTTGTAAAATAGGACATTTGCTTATGTTCGTGCACATCTCTTTAGCATGCACATGAGCACCACAGTACCTTAATGTAAATATTACATTATTATTTAAGTTCATTGTGATGTAAATATTATATTTACTTCAAGTTCATGTAACTTTTTTGCATTCATCCAATATCATTTTGTTTGTTAAAGGAAGAAAGAATAATAATATTTATAAATAATTAAAGTAAATTGATGAAAGTGAAAAAATGATTAATAAAAATAGTTAAGAGGAAGAATAAGTCTTAAAAAAATAATAATTAAAAATTATCCCAAGTTATCATATTAATTTTTTATTATATCTGAGTCATCACCTTAAAAAAAAATATGAGCAATTGTGCAAAGAAAAACGATAATATAAGACGTTATTGATATTTTATATTTTTATTAGAATTATTTTTAAATGTATCAAGTTAAATGATATCTTCAAGACAGTTAAATAAATATTATTTTGAGAGACAAATTTAAGGGAGGCAATGATTCTATCCTAGAAGAATGATCATCATTACTCCAAGCATCAAAGTTGTTTAGCCATTCGTACATTCAATGAAGCATTTAAACGAGTTTGGTAAGAATACTTATTTCTTATGAGTTTAGAATGTGTTTACTTTATGTTTATAATTTTTCTTAGAAGAGCTGACCCTCGTACAATATCAGCGTCTATAACTCCCAACTGTCCTAGTATTTTTTCATCATTGGTATAAAAATTAATTCACCTCCTATTAAACTACTATTAGAAAAGGGATGGAAAAAGGAAGATATCGACCATTTGGACTTAGATCATTCTTGAAAAGTTCCTTGTCTAAGGGTGATCCTTTCTGTCGAAGGAAAGCCAAATATGTCTGGTCATAGTATTAATTAAATATGGATGTGTTACTTCAGGCATTTTTATAAAGTGAATAACACCTTTTCTTGTATGTCATAGTAGACAGGATATTAAAAACTGGAATGTTTTTCATTTTCAATCTTATGAAATGTATATAATTTGGAAATTTGATTTTCATAACGAATATGGTGGTCGGTTTCAATATGGAGTTGATGGAATCAAATATTTATTTAGTTTAAGAAATTCTCAAGACATGAGGTCAATGTTGTAAATATCTTACTAAAATTACCATCGTCAATAATTCTTAAAGAGATGTATAAAAAGATAACTTGGAACTAAGTAGTTAAAGAGAAGTCTACAAGACATGTATAAATTTTATGTAGATGCTATCTCAAAAACATAATTTTATTTTACTGTTTGTAAGAATTATTTAACTTAAAACATTTAAAAAGTATTGAATATGATTTAAGTAAATCTGAAAAAATTATAATAATGTAATAACCATTCGGTACGGACACCTATTCCTCTTCAATGCACATTGTGAAGGAGGTGAAGCAATCTCATTTGAAGAGTAAAGAGCCAAATAGTGATATTTTTCGTCTTGATACAAATTTTACCAACAAACCAAATCTTATCCAACTAAGAGGTAAACCTGAAAATAGACTATAGCCAAAGTGAATGAGCCTTGAACTCAACCCACAATAACATGTGGAAGTGTCTGTTTACACCGAATGGTTCATTAATGTACGAGCATTTGAATTCTTTTAATACATGCCAAATCAACATCGCCCAAATAAGGGCCCAAAACATCTGACCCATACAGAGTTGTAAGTTTCAGAAGCAAACTAAAATATTTCATTTTTAGAAATATGTGTTTAAAAAAAAAATTGAGAGCACTTCCATTTAAAAAAACCAATGAAGAGTACCCTTTACAAAGATGTTAATGAGAAAATTCAACACCCAAATATGTATAAAATGTCACAATATCAATAGCTTTGTCTCAAGCAGAAATGCCGGTGATTCATGGAATCTGTAGTAGTGCTAGAAACTATTACATTAATTATTACTCAAGTTAATCACACGTAGATGCAAATAACAAAAATAGGCCAAAGATTCCAATTGTTATTGGAGACCATTAGAAGAAGAGGTTAAGAGAATCACATCATGTGCAAAAAATAAGAAAACTATCAAACATACCGTATAGTATACACATCGTCAGTGTATGGTCTTATGAAAAATATTGTTCCATCTCATCAATATAAATACCAATGAAAGTTGGCGAGAGATGGCAGTCTTGTTTAACCCCATATGATACTTTAAATAACATTAAAAGAACTATTAGGTGTTCAAAATCTACCACCAAAGACTTATGGAACATTATCATGCAGTAATGAAGGATTGAAGTATGCCATCATTTTGGACCATATGAAAAAAGAGATGGCATAGAACTGAATTAAATAGCCTTTTAAAATTTAGAATATAACAATATATTTTTATAGTTTTTTTTTCGTTGTTTTCCTTTCTTCTTTGGCTTTTTTTTCTTATGGTAACTCTCAAGATAAAAATATGATCGATAGTTCGGTAGCATTCCATTAGATCTGGGCTTATTTGCTTCCAATAACAAGATAAAAACATATCAATTGCATTAAACTATGGGAAAAGAGTGAGACCAAGCATGATGGTACATGGTAATAGTTTAACTTTAAATGTCCTTATATTTTATGAGATTTGTGACTAAGATTAATGAGATTTGTATAAACCATTTTATTATAAAAATCAGTAATGGGACTTGCTACATTATCAATCCCATGTTTAATAAATTTATACACACAATCCTTTGTAATCGACTGATTTACTTGTACTTAACTTTTGAATGGCTTTCCTTAACAAGATTGTAATGAAAAATTGCCCAGTGTATGGAGGTGGCTTGCACTAAAAAATGGAAAGGCATGGGAAGCCCAACTTAGTGGATAAATCTCACAAATGGGATTTTTTTGGTTAAAAAATTTCTTCTCAATAATTAGGGAGAAGTGGAATGGAAATGGAAAAAAGAAGAAAAGAAAAGAAAAAGGAAGGAAAGGGAAGGGCTTTTAAACATTTTTGTCCTCTTATCTAAAAAATTGTATTTTTTGTATAATTTATTTTTATATTTTAAATATTTTTACGGTTACAATAATAATCAAATGAAGGTTCTCATTCATGAACTTGTACTTCATCACATCAATAATTCATGAAATATGAACATTGGCGGTGGCTACTTTTGAGGAATATATAGTATGGGATAGAAATCAAGTGCATTAATTTAAAGAGAATGAATGAAAAAGTCAAATTTATTCTTAATGTAAGGAAAAATTTATTATTGA
This sequence comes from Torreya grandis, assembly GCA_037957365.1. Lineage (NCBI taxonomy): Eukaryota > Viridiplantae > Streptophyta > Pinopsida > Cupressales > Taxaceae > Torreya > Torreya grandis. Next base: position 3,833,206 of record JARHVA010000208.1, read on the forward strand.
CACGTTTCAGTATTATTATTATTGATCAAATAATAATGAAGAATTTTGAATTGTATAGAAAAAATAATTACAATAAAATAAAAGGTAGATGTAATATTTTATATGTTGATAATATTTATAATATGTTATGATGACATTATAAACGAGAAGTTTTATTAATTATTTAAAGATTATATCTAAAATGTTATATTTTTGGGTTTGAAATTTATATAAAAAATCATAAAGGAAGTATTTTATAATGATGGTAGAAAAGTCTCACGACAAACATCAATAAAAATCATTTCAGTTTGGTAACATTCAATTTTCATTAAATATGAAAATTTGATATGAAATTGATGTATTCTATATGCTTTTTCCATTTAATTATAGTTAAATTATAAGTATTTTAATAAAAAGATCAAATATTATATTTAAAATTGATCCATTTATTATACAACTATTTTTAAAATATGATAGAATATTTATAAAGCTCAAAATCAATTGTAGAAGGAACAAGGAAATTTAGGTTCTTATTCCTTTTAAAACGTGAGAAAATATATAAAAGCTCTAGAATCTTGCCTATATAGGCAATGTAGGACATGTCTTTCACAACAAGGTCAACAAGGATGAATTCAAAACTACCATTGTAATATTTTTACAATTTTTCATCCATAAACTTCTTCGAATAATTTAAGAATAATTAATTTATCACTCCTTAATTTCATTGAAATAATTTTCTCTACTCATAAATTTAGAATTTTATCGAATTTATTTTACAATGATTAAATATTAAGTAAAAATTTATTTTAAGTCAAAATTTGGGTTTGAATTGTATGCTTCTTCCTATTCTAGATCACCTTCAAGAGGAAGTTTTAATTAGTAATATCAATATTATTCTTGTAATTTTCATTCAAAACTCAAATTGAGAAAGTTCAACATTCCAAAAAGATTAAACCCCCCAAAACCTCTTAAAATTGATAGAAAATTAAATAAATGTTAAACACAGTGAAAAAAAAAGTGAATTTTTTTAATAAATAAAATGTCATCTCCGTGAAATTTATTTATAAATAAAATGTCATCTCCCATTGCCTTGATAAAATCATTCTCACATGAAAGATTATATCAGATTTCCATCTTAACACTCTACTTAAACTCTTAACTAACCACCTTACACGACTTCGTTCCTCTCCTCTAAAGTGTTATGAGAGAGAAAAAAGATAATGTAGAGACAGTGGAGAGATGAGGAGTTTGGCATACTGAAAGATAAAAGACATTAAAAAATTAGCATTAGTACAAACAAAACCAATACATGGCCTTTCTCCACCCATCATGACAAGCAGTGTGATGAGTAACATCACAAGCACCAAGGCAGTCCCTAACAAAAATCTTAAAAACTTAAAATTATAAGTGAATCACTCCTGGAAGAAATGATTTCAAATCCATCCCCCAAAGCAAGATACCCTTCCAAAATTTAACCCTCGATGTTCTTGAAAACAACGTGCCATATATATATATATATATATATATATATATATATATATATATATATATATATATATATATAATAATTACAAATGTGGTTGATCAATACAAGGATTCAAAAAAGTAATTGTGGGTGGAGACTTTAATGCCATTTTTAATCTCATGGATAAAATGGGCGGAAATAGCAAAAAAAAAAAATTCAATCAAAGGAAAAAAAAAATCGGATTTTATATCTTGAAGTTTTTTTGATGGATCTTTTTTAAAAATCGAGAAAAAATACTTTGATGAATAAAAGGAAACGACTTAGTAATATTGTAGAGTGCCTAAATTGTTTATTGGTTTCACCGAGATGATTGTAATTGAATTGAATTACAGAATCAATAATCCTAAAGTTTAGATCACCGCTGTATATCTTTATCAAGTAGAACATATAATTTCTTAAAAAAATACTTTTCAAATTTGAATATATGTGGTTGGGACATCCAAAATTTGATTATCAAATGAAATGTTGGTATGATAGCTTTTGATCTAGGTCAAGGATATCTGACATTCAATTTCTTTTTTTTCTGAAACACGGACTATTTAAAGATTGTATTAAACAATGGAACAAGAGAGTTTTTTAAAATATTTTTGAAAAAAATGTTGTTTTGTAAAATGAAATTGAGCTATTAATTTACAACAATCATCCTTCTCTTATGACTATGGGTCATCTTCAGAAGAAGAGAAAGCTGTTGAGAATGATTCATGAAGTTTATTTGAGGGAGGTAATATTTTGAGAACTAAAATCTAAGGAATTGTGTATTGAGGAGGGGATAAGAATATTATCTTTTTCACCAATCAACTGTGTAAAGAAGGCACGTGAATATATTTTATAATTTAAAAAAAAATAAAAATTAGCTTTGGAAGTCTCTAAGGTATTAAAAATGAATTCATGGTTTAAAAAAGAAAAAAAAAAAAAAAAAAAATTGTTATCAAAAGGAAGGTCACAAAGATGAAATGGGAATGGAAAGAATCATATTAGTGATATCAAAATTAATTTTTTAAAGAGAAAATGTGGATTTAATGTATCCCTTTTCCAAAATAGTTAATGGATTAAGGTGGGTTTCTCAGTAAGAAATAACTTTTGGATGGGGTTATAATGGTTTATAAGAATTTACACATTTTTAAGTTTAAAAATAAATATGGGATGTTGGAGTTGATCATTGAAAATGTTTATAATGAAATGAAGTAAATTGAATTTTCTTAAAAAAATATTTTAAGTGCTTTTAAGTTTTCTGATAAATGAATTTTATGGTTTTGAATTGTGTGATGGAAGTATCAGTCTAGTATATTTTTTCCAAATTCAAGGAGAATTAAGAAAGGAGATCCCTTTTCCTCATACCTTTTTATGATTATAGATGAGTATTTGTGAAGATTATTAGGGAAGTGAAGGGTTTAAAAGCATTTGTGGTTAATAGTTTAAATATTCATTTATATTTTTTTTGGATGACACCTTTTTATTTGAGGTAGTAGAGATGAGTGAGAAATTATGTCTTTAAAATGTTTTAGGAGAATATGAAGTGGATAATGGATATAAAAATCAGTTTGGAAAAATTAAAAGAATTTTTATAAATGTTTTCATAGGAAGACATGTAAGGATCTCGAGGGCACTAGGCATCCCCTGAGTAAATTTGGGTCCTTTTACTTATAGGGATAACTATATCTAAATTGTGAGAATTTTTGATTGACAATAAGAAAGTAAGGTTGGGAAGGTGGAAACCTAAGTGGTTAAGCTTAGAGTGTGTAATTATGTTGATTGAATCAATGTTGGAGGCTATCTTGATTTATGAATTTTTAGTTTTGCAAGAACCTATTGCGGTAGTATAGAGAATAGATAAAATTATCAAGCATTTTTTTGTCAGATTAAGGAAGAGAAGAGAGAGATTCATCTTAATGTGAGAAAATGTTTTTAACCCCGACTTAATTGTAAGTACAAGTATTAAAACTATGTATTTTAATAATGTGGATATAAAGGCGAAACTGGTTTGGAGGTTATATAAAGAGGAATCCGCCCTAGATTAAAATGGCGAGGGGAAAATATTTAGATAATAATAGATCTGATAAAAAAATTAGAGCTAAAAATATCCCCTTAGTATCTCACATTTGGAAGTTTTTAGTTACTTCAAGGAGGATAGCTTGAGATAATTTGACTTGAGAAGTTGGGAACATGGAACTGGAGTTTGTTTAGTTAAAATATTAGTAGAAAGAATAGGTGCCACAAGAAAATAGGGATCTTGTGACTATCCAAAAAATTATAAAAATGAATTGGGTTGTTAAGTTTTGCAAGTATTCGGAGGATTCAAATCTGCATCTTTGGGACATTCATTAATCATAATGTTCAGAGAATGTTAATTGTCCAGTTGATAAAAAATGTTTTCTCATAGATTTTGAGGATGAATAATTCTTTTATAAGAACCAATGATGATATTTTCAGATGGATTCAAGATATATTCGAGAGATATAATGTTAAGGATGGGTTTAAGCATGTTGTCAGAGATGGGTTCACAAAATATTTTTGGCCAAGTAATTTGATTTGGAATGAAATAATCACTCCTAAGATCAACTATTTTTCTTGGTTGGCTTGTCTTGGAAGAATCCTCACTCAACAACTATAGAGGATGGGTTTTATCAGGGATTATGTTTGTACACTATGCACAGAGGAGGGTGAATATATGAAGCATCTCCTCTCTCCATTATAGATATGAAAAAAATGTGTGGTCCTATCTTATTTCAAGACTGAATTAATCGTGGGTTTGCCCAATTTATGTGAAGGATACCTTTTTTACTTACCTTATAGGATTGAAAATATTTTCTAGTCTTTTTCTTGTGTCCCTAAATAATATAATTTGAAGCATTTGGTTTGCATGGAATATATATATTTTAATGATATGACAGTGTGATGGGATAGATGTTTGGAAAAAATTAAGATTTATCTAATAATGTTTCTCTTTTCGAAAAAAATAACAAGAACTTGATAAATATAAGAGATAAAAGGTATTTTATAGAATTAGCGTAAGATTTTTTGTCCTTGTTTCAATAGTGAAATGATAAGATAAAGAAGAGAATGAATCCCAAGAGGAATCCACTCATATTTGGTTTTTAAAAAAAGAATTTTGATGGAGCTACATGAAGTAATCTAAATATAGCTAGAGCAGGTTGTTTAATCAATTTCCCTAAAGGAATATTTCTATGGGGATGCTCTATTTTTATCCAAAAGCTACTAACAACAATGCTTAGGCTATAGTAATATTGGAAGGAGCCAAGATATAAAAGGATAAATTATTTTAGGTGGTGATAGTAGAAGGGGATTCAATTCCTATCATTAATTCTATTATAAAATGAATGACTTCCAGTTGGAAATTGGAAAGATTCTTTTGGGAGCTAGGGAGCCAGTAAGAATTTAACCTTAAAATTAATAAGTGTGATATAATTAAATCTAAAGTATTGTAAACTTGAAATCTAATCTAAGAGAGATAAATAAAGAAACCTAATATAAAAATAGAGTGATATACAAAATTTATAGAAGTTGTATATTATTAAAAATAACAACTAGGATTAGGGTTAGAGAGATGTCCTTGGAATCCAATTTATTCTTTATATATTGTGATTTTTATAACTTTGACTGTATAAAATTAATTACATAGACCTACAAACATGGTGTTAATTTAAAACATTACTTCATTGTATTTTAGGACAAGTGCACAATAACCATACATGGTTGTAGTGCACCGTTGTCCTCTATTACAACTTTGTCTATGTTGATTGTGTGTTGAATCTAAAAGATAGAGACCATTCAACTATATCTATAGATCAATTGATTCTATGTGGGGTCTATTTGGATTCACGGATCACATGGAAAAATAAAATCCTATCCTACATAAGGAAACAAACAAGATCAAATGTAAACTGGAGAAAAGTGGGAAAGTGAGATATGATTGTGCTATCCTTAGAAAATTATTTGTTGACTAAGTGTTTTTTACATAGTCCGAATGAACCTCAAGCTGATGTAGTTTTCCTTATGGGTAAGATCATAGATGAATGAAACTACCTATTTATATTATAATTATTGAAAAAATATTATCTCAACCTGTAATAAAATAATGTTAACTTGTCCAATGAATGCATTACTATAGTATAATTATAGTAGGGCTATTTTTAGAATAGATAAGTTCTTTTTGAATTGTCTTTGTAAGAGAGTGTTAGCTAATGTAACCTTGAGGTTTAATTGATTCACTTAATGTGCTCTTATATGATAATATTTGATATGTTTTCAATAACCAACATGTTTCTACTTATGGGAAAACTATTAAGAAGTGTGTCATTTTGAAAATTTAGATATTAGAGCATTATAGACAAGTCTGCACTAGTGGATAGATGTGAAGTGTGCCCTTAAGGGTCTACCTAATACACACTCTTCCAAAATGGACAGAGGCTTATGAAACTAGAATGAAATCGATGTATATATTGATTATGGATGAATATGAATAAATTAGGAAAGTTTGGAACATGTTCTCAATAATTATAAGACTTTTAAGGCTTTTATATAGATAAATAGTTATCAGAATGATGAGTTGGGCAAACAAGGTCAAAATGTCAAGAATCATTATTATCAAGCTTTTATTGATTAAAATTTGAGTGTCTACATTTTCCCCCATTTATTCTAGTGATGCAAAAATTAATAAAGTAAAGGAGATGTGATACCTTAGTGTGTATATACACTTTGTATTTATCATGGAGATGTGCATTCTCTTTTATTGAGGCATGTGAAGAAGTGTTGAATTGAGAGTGATCAAGTCTTGATTTAAAAAATTAGTATAGATTATTGAGTTGGAATGATATGTGCTCCAACCCTTGTAGATTAATCTAAAAATATGCAAAGAGATGGAAACCAAAAAATTGGTTTGCTAAAGCACAACCAAAACACTAAGCTCTCATGCAGTCCACTTGTTAAATTGAAAGATAAGAGGTGGGAACTACTAGATGGCTTGCTAAATTAAAATCAAGAGGTGGAATGTCACTAAGCTCAAATGTGATCTAGTTTATAAATATGAATCACATTAATGTAGATAGATCTATGTTCAAATTGTAAATTTATAAAATTATCTGATAGTTGAAAAATGTACAACTAATTTTACAAAGTAGTATCTTGATCATGAATCCTTATCATGCCCCTATACTATATTGAGTGCTAAATGTGATTTTTTGAAAACTATTTGAAGCCTTGTATTGTATTCACACAAGTGTGTCTATGCTTGAGTAACTACATGTGTGGAGTTCATAAACAAGTTGAATGTCTCCATAATATGAAAATTCTGCTGTTTGTGTATATTATAAATTTACATTTATGAAAATGTATTTCTTGTAAAATCCCATTGTAATTTCCCCTTTTTAGATGAGGGAAATTACCTACAAATCACTTTTATCAAAATGAAAAGTAAGAGCATTTTATGAAAGATAGATAAGCATGTAATAACATTTGATATATTGAATTTGTATTAAAAATTTGTAGATGTGACATTGAAACATTTGAAAATTTTGTGTATTTGATTTACATAATTTAAGTGTGATCTAACATTGTAGTTGATGAATGAAGTATGTAAAATGTGTGATTATTACATGTGTATTGAGACATAATTTATTGAAAAGTTGAAGAATTTAATCACATAGATAGTATGTGCATGGTTAAGATTACCCTTTATTTTGGATAATATTTTTATTCTAAGTTTTAATTGTGTCGAGAATGTATTTCTTGTAAAAGTCAATTATGATGTCTCTTTTTGAGATGAGGAAAATTACTTGCAAATCACTTATCTCAAAATAAAAAGTGAGAGCATTTGTGAAAGATAGATAAGCATGTAATAACATTTGCATATATTGAATTTGTATTAAAAATTTGTAGATGTAACATTGAAGCATTTGAAAAAATTATGTATTTGCTTTACATAATGTAAGTGTGATCTAGCATTGTAGTAATGAATGAAGCATGTAAAATGTGTGAATATTTCCTGTGTATTGTAGACGTAATATATTGCAAAGTTGAAGCATTGAATCACATAGATATCATGTGCTAAAATCAAGCAAGTTTTAGTTTTATTGCAGACAAGAATGCTTAAATGCTTCCTATCACATAATATCAAGCAAGAATCACATAATAATATTTCATGTGTATTTTAGACATAATATATTTTTTCCCTTTAACCTTAGCAAAGTTGTAGGATTCTCCTAAGGAGCTTTTCCCACTTTCACCTATTTTTATAGGCATCTCCTCATCCAAGCAAGTTTTATTGGTTCTCATCTAGTTAAAATCTTTAAAACATTTATTTCAATCTCAAGCATATTAAATTCCTTTGAATTAATTATGGTTATGTAATTAGTTTTCTTTTTTGTTTTTCTCCTAGTTTACTTTATTGTTACACCCTTTGTATTCATCTTATTTTAAACCTTATTAATTTTATGTCTTCTTTTTCGTGTTCTACTCTTGGTAAAGCCTTTGCTATTGTCTTTGTGTTTATCTTAGTGTCTTATATGTTCCACACCATGCTTTTTCCATATTGCTCATAAGCGTGAGGTTCATTTCACACATTTATTATCTGATTTATTATTCTCTAAGCTCTTCTTTAGGTTGATGTTTTTCTTTCTTACATCATAGTGTTCACCAATCCATTGCCCTTTCCAATTTTCTTTTTAGTAAATTTTTTTTACTTAGGGTTGTGTTTTATTCTCCCTTGGTGTTGTCCCCTGTATATCACTATTTTTTAATCTTGCACCTATCTATTATGATTTATTTATTAATGTTTAAATTTTTTTGGGCTCTCCAACACTTTATTCTACTAGATATGTTACACTTATGCTCCTACATGTATGTTATCTAAGTGTTATTTTCTCTCTCTGGATGTGCACACTCATTTTTTAGAAGGCTTCATAACACTTCTTATTCAATCATTAAAAATTCAACAAACATTCTATGGTAATGTAGTGCTTGCTTGGTTATTTAATTCCATGCATTCAATTTTTTAATCACTAGTTCTGTTAAAATGTATTTATGTTTCAATGGCAATATCTTAACATATTCAATCTTTATCTTTTGTTTTTCTTGTGCCTTTGGAATGCCTTAATAAATGATATTAAAATTATATCTCTATTTTATTTTCACAACACATCTTTTTTCTAAACACTGGCATCCTTGTTTGTTTTCTATATATATCGAAAAAACTTGTTTTTTATTGGTTCTTTTACTCTTAAACACCTTTTTTTTTTTAGAGATATAAAGGTTATTAAACAATTAAATATTCAAACTCAAATCAACTTGATTTATTCATTTGCTTTTAAGTGCATAGGGTTTTTTATTTTTTATTTTTTAATTTTTATCTTCAACAATTCAGTGGCATTGCATTAAAAGCGTTAAGGGGTATCACACTAATTTTTTTAGACAAAATCAAAACCAAAACATAAGTATTTGGTGTTTCTATGTGGACTTACATTTACAAGTGAATTTATCTCACATTTGTAGTTTTAAAACTAATTTAATTATCTTTTATGTTTCAACTAGTGATATTTTACTTCTCTTTTTCGATAATTTTATCTATCTAGTTTCAAAAACATTGTGTCTTTTTATTTATAATATCAAACTTTACAAGGTCATAGTTTTTTTCTTTCCCATCATTTTCTTGGCATTTTTGTCCTTCCTCCTCACATCTTAAGTACTCAAGTGATGTTTTTTGCATTTCACTTTATATGATCAGATGAGTTTTTGCAGCACAATGAATCAATTATTTTTCATATTTAAATCCATATAGACCAATTACCATCTTTGGAAGTCACATATGCAATACATTTTCACCTTCAAACACTTAGTGTGTGTAGTAGATACCAAGAACCCCAAACTTGATGAAAAACTTACTACCATTGACATCTAATTAAAATAACAAGTGAAAAATGAAGAGGCCTTATGTTTTATTGGCATGACCATGACCCCTAAATTACATGTATGCATTTATAGTTGGATTCTTGATTTCGATGCTTAATCTAGACTTAAATCTATTTATGATATTGTGAACGAATCTAGAAAAAATTAAGTTCAAGGTCAATTTTTTATTTAAAGTATAATGACTTCAAAACTATAGATGATTTCTTGATTAAAGTTCACTGTTTACATTCTCAACTAACTAGTTAATGCGTTAAACTTTTAAATTTTAATTTAATCCACATTATCATGAAAAATTCTTGGCTAGACTTTTTTGGTAGTTTATTACAAATGTTCATTTGTAACGTACTTTTCTTATATTGTTTGTTTAATTGACATTTGATTTATTTTGTACCTTTTTTTTATCAAGAAGAATAAATGTTAATTCAATTTGGTATAATTAAAACCAATTAACATGCTTTTGTTTCTAAAAAAAAACATAAGAATGACAAAGCTATTGCTCAGTCAAATAATACATATGACAAACATGATAAAAATTCTAACTCCAAACTTAAGAAAAAAGATAGAATGAAACTATTGTGACAAAAACAAGAATGAAGAAGATCATTATTTTAATAAAAAATGAGATATTAAAATTGGTAATCTTAAATTCAAATACATTACTAACATTAGTAATACTAAGACTCGAAAAAAATACAAGTCTAATACCAGAGCTACATTTACTTGTGTTTTATGTACTTCTTTCATTGAAAGGATTGTTGATTATGGTGTTACGCAACATATGACATATAATGTTGAGTTATTTAATTTTTTAAAAATAGATATTTATAAAAATCATTTAAGTATTAAAAATCATGCTTCTTGTAATGTTGAAGCCATAGGAGCTGTTAAAATCTATAATAGTGAATTGCATGATATTTTGTTTGTTTCTGATTTAAAATTGAATCTACTTTTTTTCCTTAATTATGCAAACATGACTATAAATTATAATTCTTTAATGAAATTTGTTTTATTAAATCATCCAAGTAATATTTCCATTCTGTTGCTACTATCTTTTTAGATAATGATATTTTGTTTAAGCTCACTACATTTTCTTCTTCCTCTTCTACTCATGGCTTTCTTATATTGATGGTAACTTGTGGCATGAAAGATTAGGAAATATTAGTTAATAACATATTTAAATTATGAATAAACTCAATATGTGCATGGTTTGTTTGCAATTCCCCAAGTAAATCTATTTGTAGTGGATGTATGGATGGTAAAATACATAGAGAATCTTTTCATAAACATAAATCTTGATGTGCAATTGAAAAAATTCATTTGGTTTATAGTGTTATTTTAGGACCTATTCAAAATCCTTCTATTATGGTGAAAAACAAGTTTTAATTTTTTTTTATGATTTCAATATGCAAGTTTGTATTTATTTCTCAAAAAATAAATATCAAGTTTTAGATACTTTCATTGAATTTCATGATTTTGTTGGAAAACAATCTAGTTGTTCTTTATGTATCTTACAAACTAATAATGTTACTGAATATGTTAATAATATTTCCATTTCATATTATAAGAAACATGGTAATAAAAATTAAAAGATTATTTCTTACACACTTGATCAAAATGGTGTTATTGAACATGAACATAAGACTATCATTGAAATGGCTAGGTGTATATTAAATGTTACAAACATGCATTATAAATTTTGAGTTGAAGTTATGTATTGTATTATTCATCTCATTAATAGGACTCTCACTATTTTTTTAAAAAATGTTACCTCTAAATAAGCTTGGAGTGGTAGTAAACCTAACTTATAACACTTGTGTGGTTTTTTTTTGTAATGTATTTGTTCATATTACCAAGAAAAAATGTAATAAGTTATGTTCATAATCAGAAAAAGAATAATAATATCAAAATATATTCAATATACAAGCATATATTTTTATTTTTATACAAGGTAAGCTTTAAAAGCTTACAGGAGAAGATGTTGGTTAAAGAAAACTAACCATCAGGTATAACTAACTCGACAACCAATAAATAAATAAACAAAACTAAATAAAACACCTTTGGATAAATAATCCAAAAAACTCACCCTTAATCCAAATGGGTATAGAAGATGAAATAACTGGAGAAATGACTCTAAAGTCATCAATAAAAACCTATCACAATTGCAAGTGGTGTATCATACATCCTAGTACTAATCAAAATGAATGTCACTCCATATTGAAACCTACCCTTGTGAGTTATGGCATAAAATGTTGATGAAAATGATTAAGGCCTTCTCATCCTCTATGATTATCATACCATATTGTATTATAATACAATCAAAGTATGTCCAGCTATATCGATCCACATAAGACTCCACTTAGAAACCTGTCAAGATGACCAATCCATACTATGTATAGCATTCTCCTTGATGTCCAATAAATGTTGATGACATTTTTTTAACATTGAATGTGCTAATAACCCCTATCAACTTGTATTGTAACTGATGGTTGATCAAAGGCCAACCAATGCTAAATCTTCTCCGCTATCAAGCAAGAGGTGAGAATTTATGCAACAAGAAAAATAAAATCAAACTAACATTGTCTTCTCTATGTCATGAATATCAGGTATAGAAATACAAAAATGGAATTGAAATCAAGAATAAAATCTAAAAAATGATATTACACTAAATATCATTCTTGAGCTTAGTGTCTTGCACAAGACAGATAAATTACTGATCACTTAGAACAAGTTGTCAGGTTTGTTGGGACCATAGACCTAGGCCATATAGTATGTCTCTTCATTGGAGGAAGTGTTAGAATAACTAGAATAGATGGAGTAAAGAGAAGATCTACCATTATAATGGTCTACATAATTTTCCTTAGTTTTTTTTATGTAGAGAGCGGGGTCATTGAGAAGGACATACATCTACAAGATGTCTAATACCACTAGATTTGAAACATTTTGGCTCTTTTATATGTTGATAAGATCCATAAGAAGCTAAATCATTGGAATAAACACATGAGTGAGAAGTATGTTGATGGTGATGTTTGCATTTTGAAGATCCTAGAGAGTATAGATGAGAATGTTATGGAGACCATCTAGAATAATGTGAAGAGTGTATCAGAGAATGACTCATGGAGGGTTTCAAATAATTTTTTTAAATTTTTTGATGTACATGCTTATGATCTCTATTATGGGTCTTGTTCTTTGTATAGTGAGCCTCTTCAGTAGGCATACTCTTTTTCTTTGCAAATTATCGCTCATGCTAAGTCAATAAATCATAAATAGAATCAAATGTGGCACCAATAAGCTTATCACTAAGCTATTGCATTTCAAAAAAATGGTTTATTTATAACTAAGACCATTTAATGTGATGAAAATCAACATGTCATCATCAATTTTACCCCCTATAGTACAATATTCTTGTTTCATAATTTTTATGCGAGAGAGATATCCAAATACATCTTCTTCAGTATTACGCTTATTATTAAGCAATTGCATTACAAGATAAATATTTTTATATCTAGGTTATTTATCATACAAATCTTTTAATGATTTTCATGCATCAGTTTTAATAACTTTAATATGAATAGTCACTTGTGCAAAACATGAAGATTTTAATAAATTAAGGGCACACTTATCTCATTTTTGATATTCAAGCAACTTTACAGTCCCAGTGGGTGGCATATTGTATTTTTTAGTTATTTCCCACAAATCATTAAAAAAAACATAGTTTCCATGTTCATCAACCATTATTTTTAGTTTTTCGATGTTAATCATCCATTTTTCATAACAATTTTTCCCATGGTGCTTATAAAAAATAAGTAGAGCTATTGAGGTTTGGCCTTGACCCCCCATATAGATTCTATATACAAAGAGTCTAAGATTTGTAAAAATATAAAATAACTACATCCTTATTTCATCAAAAATTAACCTTTTTTGACACTTATAACTCCCTTTTTACAAAAAATAAGATAAAAAAATAATTTTGATCACAAGATACACTAGTAGGTTTTGTACTTATAACCTCCACTTTTCTAATGACTTGAGAAAATTACATCCTCCAAGAAATCTACAAACATTTTTATAATTCCAAAAAATGATTTACTATTTAATGTTTTTTTTTGCCTCAATTGCCAAAATAAAATAAAATAATTACTTCCTGGGTGAAATTAATTTCACATGAAAAAAATTATACATGTATAAAATTATTTCACTCAAAAAGATTATGTTTGGTGCTTAGGGGGAACCACAAAACATTTAACCTAGTTGAATTTCGCCATACAAGCCACCATACTTCTATGCTATATATATATATATATATATATATATATATATATATATATATATATATATATATATATATATATAGTCTTACAAGTGAAAATTACCCACATAAATTTTGCTTGGAGAAGGAAGACTATGTAATATGAATTTAAGCAATAAGAAGTCACTCACCAATATGCTTCTGGCAATGGTGTCACTGTACAAGGGACACTTGTGTTGAGTAAGATACTATTTTTAAAAAAATCACTAGACTCTCCTTTCAACTGGTGTTCCATCACAGTTTTATGTTGTGCCCTTCAATCTTAATTTATTTGATTTGGCATAAAGTTAATTAGATTAAAAAATATGAGTTTGAACAAATTTCTAAATAGTTTCAAAAAATGCAATCAGATTTACAAAACAACATTATGTGCCTTCCTCACTTGTCATGGGTGTGTCATATTACATGCTCAGCTACCATTCTGCCTTAAAAGGGCCGCTATACAAGTTGATATTGAATGAACTTGAATAAAAAATTCTTTGAAAATGGCCATGCCATACCACTTGCTACACTTAGCAAATCAAATAAAAAAAATTGTATAACCTTCTCTCCTTTGAGTTGTTTCAAGCTTCTTAATTTTTCCCATGCCTATGATACCCGAAATCAAACATATTTATTTTTTGGTTATGATGAATCATTCAAAACTTATAGGGTTTATGATCCTCAAATTAATAAAATTAAGATAAAAAAGGATGTTAGAATTGTTTGAGATGGTGTACTAGATTATGTTTTTAATTAGGACTCTCTTGATATTATTTTGGCTTCTTTTCCCTTTTATTTTAGTGATGATCTGAATGATGTTTTGCATAGTGATGTTTTTGTTCCTAAAGTTTCAACTTCTTATTCTAGTCTTGTTCCACCTAAATCTATGCCTAAGTGAGCCAGGGCAATGCTATAAGCTTCTGTAATAGATGTAGATCTTAATGATACTCATAAAACTAGGCAATAATTTTGTAATTATGCTTTGATGTCTGGAATTATACACAATAATGATCCTCAAACACTTAAACACTATCAAGATCACCCTCATTAATAAAAATCCATGCATGATTAGTACAACTATTTTATCTCTAATCACAATTGGGACTTACTCCCTCTCCCTAAAGGTCATAATTTGGTAATTTGTAATTGGTTGTTTAAAAATATGTTCAATTCTGACAATCAAGTGGAAAAATAAAAAGATATATTAGTTGTTAGAAGTTTTTATTAAGTTGAAGGTATTTATTATAATAAAAAATTTGCACCCGTAACTAATATGCCCACAATTAAATTTGTTTTAGCTCTAGATGCTCACATACATTGGCCTACTTATCACATGGATGTTAAGAGTGCTTTCTTGAATGATGATTTGCATGAAGAAATTTACATGCTTCAACCTCCCATTTTTATTAGTAAATGTAATGATAATAATGTTTGAAAACTAAACAAATCCATTTATGGTTTGAAATAATCTCTTAGATAATGGTACTCTAAAATCTATCTTTTTGTAATAGTTTAAGGCTTTACTCGTAGCTCTAATCATCCTAATATTTTTTGTCAAAAACACTCTAAATGGCATAGTTATCATTATTTTATATGTCGATGTCTCGATCATAAATGGTGTTAATTTTTCAATAGTTTCTTGAACTAAAAATACTTTAAATAACACCTTTGTCATACATTATTTTTTAGGCATTCAAGTTTGCCAAGAAAAAGATAGCATTTTTATTTCTCAATCTAAATATGCATATGACTTGTTATTTAAGTTTAATATGTTAGATTGTAAACCTATTACTACCCTTTGTGAGCTTTGTGTAAAATTTCTTAATGACATGGAAACTAAAAATGTTGAACCTAATTTACATTGGTAATTAGTTGGAAATTCTAACTATCTTACTCATGCTCATCCTAATATTAATTTTTTTTGTTGGATTGATTTCTCAATTTATGTAAAAACCTCAAAATACTCACTTTAAATCTGTTAAAATAATTCTTTTATATTAAATGTACTCTAGCTTTTGACATCGAGTATATCTTGAATAATAACTTTTATTTGACAAGTTATTCTGATTTTGATTGAGCTAGTGATATTAATGATCATATATCCATAAGTGGCTATTGTTTCTCCTTGGGCTCTAACATAATTTCATGGAATAGTAAAAAAATAAAGTATTGTATCCTTGTCTTCCACTAAATCTAACTATAAATCTTGCAACCATGCTACCAAGGAAGCAATTTGGCTTCGAAGACTTATTACATGTTTGAGCCACCCTCAAACTTTGCCTACTCTAATTTTTGGTGATAATCAAAGTGAAATTGCCTTAACAAATAATCTAGTTTTTCATGCAAGATCCAAGCACAATAAGATTCAACATCAATTGCAACGTGAACTTATTGAAGGAAATCAAATTATTCTCTCTTTTTGTCCTACTCAAGAATAAATGGCTAATATTTTCACAAATCTATTATGTAGAAACCAATTTATAATATTTTATAACATGTTAAGATTGAAAGACATTTTCATCAAGGGGAAGAGTTAGTAATGTTTCCTCCCTTATTATTTATTTGTAAAACCCCTAAATAAATTTTAAATGGGAGAGTTAGGATTACCCTTTGTTTAGTATAATTTAAATATCATAAGTTTTATTTATGTATTGATAATTTGTATTTATTTAAACTATTAATTCACATACATATGGATTCCATGAGGTGTCACTCACCGCTTTTTTATTTTTAGTATTTTGAGAGTAACTTGCACAAATAACTCCTCCCCCCCACATGTCACATACTTCCCTTCACTTGCTAAGGGAATAAGACACTTGACATATGGTATGGAGGCCTTTTAAGCTCATGATGAGAATCCTTGTAAAACTCTATCTCCTTCTTACTATATTTAAAGAGCCATTTCTTTCTCTTTTCTTGAACTAGATACTTGAAGCTCTCTCTTCTTTTCATATTCATATTACTTATAATATTTCTATTATAAAGATTTTGTGGACAAACTTACTAATTTTTCACATGGGGTTTTTTCTAATAATTTTAGTTTCCTACTTTAAAAATCACGTCTCTCCTTGTGATTTGATCCTTGAGGGGTATTCTAGCCTTTTGTTATTCTAGTTTTACTAAATTTTTATACACACACACACACACACACATACACATACACACACATAAGAAAAGCCACACGATTATCATGCAAGAATGTCTAGAGGTAGCATACAAGGGACACAAAATTTTGGATATACTGTATAAAAAGTTTACATAAATACCTCACATTGAGTTTGAATGTTGAATACAAGGGACATATAAATGTTTCAAAGTCATATAAGGCCAAAGTCCACACACACAAGGCATGGTTGTGCCTTATAAACAAGGTGTGTGGTGAACATACACAATGCCAAGGGACACATACAATAAGCAAACAAATTTAATAATTTTATGAAACTTGAAATAAATAGATAATATCAACATACAACAACTGAGGTTAGAATAGATTAAGCATGCGTATCTATGTTCTATTTTAGCAAGTACCATATTCACCAAGACATATGTGAAGATATAATTTAAAGACTAAAACATGTATTTGCATTTATAGTTCAACATAGAAAAAAGGTTGTGGATAAATACAACATAGAATGTGTTCATATATTTCATTGTGATGCTCCCAACTAAGTAAGGTTGTTGGGTGAAAGGATTAACCAACATCAAAACCATGTAAAAGTATGCCCTCTCTTGAAACTTGATTGGTGTCTAAATTTTCATTTTTCTTATGTAAAAATTATGTAAGAAGTCCATATGACTATGTTATAGATGAAATAAAAGAGCAAATATGCACAAGGATAGGTGCACAAAGTGTCATTATCTTCCTACTACAACTTTATCTAGATTGATTGTATATAAAAATTTCATGATCATGAAATGTTTATTGTATATAAATACTATTTTGTACTTTTAAATTTATCCTGTCGCACACTCAAATATCTTGTGAGAAACATTATGTATGGAAAATATGCCATTTACTTAAATATATAAATATACGACATAATTAAAGACATATATAGAAATATGAAAAGATGTTTACAGGTCATGCTTTTTTATTTTTTAAGAATATTTTGAATTTTTTAGTATTTATAGAATATATTAATGTTTTTGTATTTTTGCATATTTTAAAAGAGAAGCATGCATAACTAAAAAAATTACCAAAGCTAGGAAAATAACATGGTTTCAAAAATAAAAGAATGTGGAGGATGGGGGGAGGGGGAGTGGTGTGGGTGAGAGATTTGAACAACCCTCAATAAAGTGATGAAGCAAAGCATGGCAAGGATGAAATAATATGAGGTGCCCCCAATGTAAATCTAGTATCTCAAAGATGGAAAGCATGGCCATGTAAACTCATGTATAATTAGGTAAATATGTACATGAAAATTGCATATTAGAGCTTATAGTATATATCAATGTGCAATAATTAAGTAAATGAGCTTCCATGAAAGATATGCATATTTAAAACTTAGTAGGATGGTTGTTTTTGGTTGTTCAAATGGTCTTGAGGAAAATAAGGGAGTAAGTGCCCTAAAGTGAAAGGGTAAAAACAATTCTAGAATAACATTGGATTGGTGTTTAATAATAAGCAATGAGCTATGAGTAACAAAGAAGCTCTATAAAATTAAGTACTAGGAAATAATTTTCAACCAATGATCTCATTAATGGGATACTCATATGTGTAACCAACTCTTTGATAAGAAGGCTCAAATTTTTGTGCCATAAAATTAATGTCAACTGTAGAAGTTTTTGAATCTAAATAAGAACCATGAGCCATAAAATAACCTTCTCAATCACTACCCATATATCTGTCCAAACATGTATCCTCATGCATGATAGGAGATGATGTAACAAACTATACCTATGTAGTATCCTTCTGAATAACTTGTACCTGCATGTGAATAAAGATCATTTTTTTATTTACCAAATGGTCATGCTTATATATAATCATGTTATGATAAAAAAATAGATAGAAAAACTAAAATATATTCATGCTCATTACTAGGTGAAGAAAATAAAATATCATTATGCTCATGCTTATGAATAGGTTGAAAAAATAATTTTGAAGTATACATCTTTGAATGCGAATAATTATCCTAAATAGTAGTATAGACTAGCTCATTACCAATTTTCTCAGTTCTATACCAACCAATTATTTTTGAATAGGATTAGTATCATAGGTTCCATTTGATATTCATATTCCATCCCTAAATTTTCAACCACTTGATTAGAATGAATACAATTTAGCCACTTGTGAGCTATAGAAGAGACTACTCTATTTTTTTGTAGCCAAGGTCTTCTCAATAACATATCAAAAACATGTTCTTGGTAGCAATAAGAAACAAGTGGGAAATATGAGAGGTCCAACTTGCAAATTAAAAATAATGTGTCGAAGTTGATATCAAAGGTCTAAAGCAAAAAAAGAATAACTTAGAGGAGCAATCTATCTTATCAGTGCCAGGAGATATAATCAATAAGTTTGAAGCAATCATTTATGACACATTCAAATTTATGAAAGCTATAAAGTCCAAGAAAGACATGGTGAACAAGAAACATTCCATGGCCATGCAATAGATCAATCAATGGCAGACTTCAAGCAATAAAGTAATGGAATTGATTAATGTATTGATGGATGATCAATTCCTAAGTTTAAAATAGTCATCTTGGCACATTTGAACATGATTATGATTTTCTTGTCAAAAAATATAAAGGATATGAACAAATGGCCCAAGGGCATGGAGGATATTTCTAAAGACTTCAAGTAGTTATAGATTAAAATGGTACATATAATGGGAGGCTTCATCAAAGACCTAGTTACTCTTAGTCCTATGGGTTTGATAATAGATGATGAATTCAAGTACAAGGCTAATCAATTCATCTAAGAAGTAAAGATCAAAATCCAAGACACAATAAGGGTAGGAAATAAAAGAATCTTGGACATGATCCTATTTGAAAAGGAGAAAATTGGTGATGCTAGGAGCATTAGGGAAGCAATGGGTAGGGTCAATAAACACTTGAAAAATCTAGTAGACTAAGAAGATGAACTATTCATAGAGAATATCATCAATACTACCAATCTGGTTGATGAACAACATGATAAGGTTGTAGACACCAAAATTTCATCACACACATGTGTGTAACTCCCTATGTTGAAACCCCTTTTAGCTCATTTTTCAATAATAACAATTAACCTCCCTAACCCAAGCTTTTACCCCTCACACATTTGATTAATTTAAAATACTTAATTAAGTTAATTAAATACCCCTTTTGTGACCTTACCTGGCCACCTCACCCTATGACTAATTATCATCTGATGTGGTCACCTCAAGACCTGGTCCCCTCATCCTAACTACCCAAGACTTATTCTCACTTCCAAACTAAATTCCTAATCAACTACCTCCTTCTTAACCTCTTATTTTTACCATTTTGTAATGGGTGCAACACTTGGCATGAAGTGCAATAGAAAATAGGACAAAAATAGTAAGATTTACCTATTCTAGGGCTGCTGACATCAGTCAACCCATGATTGACATCGACGGGATCACAGACATCGATGATATAAGCCAAACTCCAACCTAAAGTTCAAGTCAGTAGAAATCAATAAAATTCATTTTTACTAGTATTCAAGCTCTGGACATTCAACTTTTGACATCCTAGCTTATTGTCATCTTGCATAAGTTAATCATGATCAGGAACTAATCTCTTAAGGACCAACATCACCCACTTGTTCTCTTTATTTAGGCCATTAGTTCAGACTACTTGATAGAGACCATCAATTTGGCACTTAACATTCAATGGCTACTACAACTAAGTACATCACTTATTCTATAAGTCTTTTAAGTATTTACTTTGCTATCACTTCATATTTGTTGTGCATTACTTTACACGCTTTTGACTGAACCCCTCTTAGGGAGTTACAAAGTTTTCTTGCTTATTTCCCCTTAACCTGATATACCAAACCTCTGACTAGATCTACCCAAAACCATACTCTCTCATAACTCTCCCCAACCTCCCAGACCTAATCAAAACCATTTTATAGACCCAAAAAATCCTACTACAAGCCCCTAGGTAGTTATTTCCCCTACCGACCTCAGTAGCCTAATTGACATCGATCACCTTCTCCACTAACATCAAAATTATAACTGATATCAGTCACTCCCCCACCGATGTTAGTGACTATGTATTTCTTAACCTCTCCAAAACCTACCCAAACAATTTCTAAAATATAAACAAAATACACCACCTCTACCCTGTCACTCTCTATTGCACTCAGGTTATGAACAATGGTAATATTATCTCTTTAACTCTCTCTTTACCTTTATTTTAGTTATTTATTACTCCTTTATTTCTCAAAAGTGGATTGTTATCTCTAAGGAAGTTTCACACTTCCTAGAACAAGCACGTAGCTTGGCAACCCACTCATTTAACTACTAACAAATATCTTGTGGTAGTGATTTCTTACTTGTGGTAGTGATCTCTTTGCCTCTAAAAGCAATTTATCATTTTTTTTTACAAGTTAAAAAGAATATCTTCTTTACTTCTTCTTGCATGCCCATTAGCATAGTGAATTTCATTCTCTACTCCTATTTCATCTTTATTTTCATTTGAATCTAAACATTTTAGATTTGGGCTTAAAACTTTATGCATTCATTATTTGCTTGTTGCATACTAACTCACCTAGTTACTTATAAGCATTTTGAGTAAATTGTAGTGTACCTATGTTACACAACCAAATCACATTCACACAAACAAATATCTAAACTCACCTGAGAAAAGGTCCATTGGGATTTCATCACCTGGTGGATCACCTTATCTTACCCAACTATCGTACTTGGATTTACCACCAAGGGGAGAACCCACTCCATTTTTTGATAGAGTATAAACTCTAGACAAAAGGTATATTTTGGATAAGCAATTTGGCTCAGCTCTAGGTCTATAAAATGCAGAGAGCAAGCTCCTATAACAAGCCACATACTTGGTCTAACACAAATTCCCTCTTGAGCACTGAAACTAGCCTAAAACTAGCTCTAGATTGCTTTCTAGTACCTTCGATAACCAAATTCTCTTTTCACTATCTGACTAAGGCATAACCCAATATGAGACTAAAAATTAATCTTTAGGACTTAATAATTGTTGGTTGTATGTTCTTTTTCTACTTTTCTATTGCCTTCTCTATTTTGGAGTTGGTAAGGATGTTTTCCTATTGATTCACAAGATCAATACTATTTCTAATACTCAATTTGTATAACTTGTTATCTCAAGTTTTTTGGGTGTTTTTCCTTCTTACACAGACCTCTTACACCCACTATTTTACCTATTTTCAACTTTTGGTTTCTTAAAACACTAAATTTTCCATCTCCCAGGGTGTCACAGTGACTGACATCGACATATTTTACCTACTGGCATTGGTTACTCCACTGACATCAATAAAATTGTCCTATCGACATCAGTCAATTGATCGATGTCGATGACTGTGTAATTTTCATCTACTCAAAATAACAAGTTGAAATAGCCCACTTACCTAACTCAAACCTAATTTTTCCTTATTCTATCACTGATACAGAGTAGTAAGACCATTTATACTTCCTCTTGCATGGTATTGATGTGAGCTCAAGCCAAAACTCTTATCGATTACATAAGCTGGAAACCACTTCCACCTTCCCCTCTCACTTTTGATTCTATCATGGAGCATACTTTAGATATAGAGCATACTCCTAGCCCCAACCAAATTCCTAGTGTGCCTCAAGGAGATCAAGATTTTTCTAAATTTCTTGATCACAATGTGGTAGCCCTTCAACATTACCTTGTTATGAGCTAAACCTATAATTATTTGGGTGACCTAATCTATGGTATGCCAACCTCTCTAATGGAGATAACTTCGGTTTCAATTGCCTCAACTATTATCCCCATGGTTATCTAAACCACCACTTTGACGATTAACCCAACCATAAATAATGTCCAAATTTTAGCATCGCTAACTTCCCAACCCACCTAAACCTTGGTTTGACTTCCCTACTTTCACAACCATAACCAGTTCAATCAAGTCTTAACCCATTTTAGAATTTAGTGGTACCTATTCCATCTACCCTTGTGCTTATAATTACCTAAGTTATGACTCACCCTTCATCCAGTCTGACCATGCCAATTATCCAAACTGTAATAACAACCAACTAAGGCATAGTCTCCAACCCAATGGGACAAGCCCCTTTTCTTTCCACACCCTAGCCTATGACTCATTATCCTTATATTTCTCCAACACAACCTCAACAAGCTATGCCATACACTCCCTCTACTTCCTATCAAGTTCCCTATAATTTAAGAGGTATCCCCCAAACTAATCCCCCTCCATACCTCATTAAGATGCTGATGGACAAGATGTCTAATCTAAAGACATCCATTTCTAGTTTACATAATGTGTTATCTTATATGATCAGATATGTAATGAACCAATCCATCCTTTTGTGCTTATTCACCCTTATCTAAGCCAATGGGAACTCCCTAAATTTACTCATTTCCAGAGTAAAGAGGACCCACAACAACACTTAAGAGCATTTAGACATGCTTTTTATTTAATAGGACATGATGATGCATTACTACTTCACACTTTCCCTATGTCCCTTTCAGGTCTTGCCTTGGATTGGTATAGATCCATACTTCAACACTCCCTTTTCTTGTTTACCCAACTTGCACAAATATTCTTGGACCATTTCTCTATTAACATTTCTAAAAAGGATTTTATAATCGACCTTTACTCTATTAGATAATTTGATGATGAGTCTATTACAAATTTTGTCACTCACTGAAGAAGCTCGATCAATCAATTCTCCTTATCCTTACCCCAACCTGAGCTTATTGAGCTCTTCTCAAGGGAATGTGCTAAGCACATCTCATCCACACTTTGGGTACAAACTTTCTGCACATTTGATGAGGCTTTTATAATGGCACAATAACTCAAGGTTTATACTATAGATGAAGGCAAAATCAAGCTACATAATAAGAATCCCAATTCCAAATCAAATGAATCCTCTTCTAAAACTTCCCCTTCAAACCAAAAAGCTAAAGGCTTTGCCAATGTGGTGGTCATTAAGTCAGATTTTTCCACAACCACAACTCAATTGAATTCCTCAACTTCCCAAAATCTAACCAAGCAATTCCAATAACAGTATGAAAAAAGATAATACACTTCCATTTTGGAGTCATACACATTCATTTTGGAGAAACTATTACAACAAGGTGTCATGACCCTTCCTCAAATCAAACCTCCTATATAGTTTGACTCTTCCTATCCTATCCCAACTTGGTATAATGAATATGAGTTTTGTAGTTACCATCAAGTTAAAGGCCACAACTCTAATAACTATAAGATATTCAAGAATATTGTTTAAGATATGCTTGATAGAGGTGATCTCATCTTAGATAATCCTAATGCACCCCCTAAACAAAGTATGGATGTGTTCAAACACCCTTTTCCTAACCATTCACCCAATCAAAATATTGTTCAAACCACAACTAACTTAGGTGATCATAATATCCATATAGTTAATATGGTCTTTCTTTTACCTCTAGTTCAACCTTCCCCTCAATAGGAGACATCCATTTCATCAACTCCTCCCCCACATTCAGTGGCATATGTTTTGCCTGTTCAAGATCCACATACCATATCAAGATCCACATATGGTTAATATACTTGTCCTGCAAAGAAAGCTCATGGAGGAACACTTCATTCAAATGAAAATAACATACCAAACATATTGAGACCTAGTGCATAACTTTAATCAGATGACCATGTTGAATAGGCCTCTTATTAATTTAGATCCTTTAATAGGAGTTTTAATGGAATTAAATGGTCAATAATATTAGGGTTTAGACCATTTATGCAAAATAATTTAGTCAAAAACATGTTCAATACCCCAACTATCGAGGAAGTGTCTTTTACTTCTATGTAGAACCATGAACAAAACATAGTAGACAATACATAAGTAACATCCAATCCAAACCAAAGTGGTGTTAGCACACAAACACATAGTCAACAATAAAATGTGCCTTTAACTTACACCATTAGTGGTTTAAAGACTCAGGGAGTAGAATTTTTTACTTCCCTTCCTCAACCAACTACTTATAATCCTTAACCAATTGCTTCTTCTAGTACCCAACAACAAGGATTAAATAGCCAACCAATACCTAGTGCCTTACTATAACAAAATGTGATGAATCCTACTCTTCCCCTGTCATGTCCCCTTTTCAATTGACATGTTCTGAGTTCATGGTTAGCCTATTATGCGACCTTCGTAGGCTAATAAGATGGATAGAGGGTCATAATGGAGCTTGGCTCGACTTTGATTCACAGGATTTCTACATTTGATTTTCATTCAGGGTAATTCAGACACATTTGGCCTGAGCTCCTACTTTTTAGGGATATTTGATATGCAGCAGAGCGCCTTTATTGTGGTATGGTTATGTGCGGAATCACTCCCTGATTCACTAGCTTCGATCGGTTCGTGGATCCGACATGTATTGAGGGAGATATTAATATTTGATTGATTTAATCAAATATTAATTATTTAGCCTATTTTTAAGTAGAAACCCTAATTCTAATTTAAGAAACCCTAATTAGGGCAAGCATATCTTTTGAGGGTATAAGGGTTTCTCATGGAGGCCATTGTTGATTATGCCATTGATTATTGATTATTGAAAATTGAAGAATTTCTTCTGTGAAGACTGAGCCTAGGGTTCAAGGATTCCATTTGCATTGGAGAACGTTCCCTCTTCAGTGTGTGTAATTAAGAGGCTGTGGAATATCAGCTGATCTATTGCCAAAGTGAGAGATAGCTTCAACCAGAAGTTATCACAGAATTTCAGGTTTGAGAGATAACTTCACACAAAAGTTATCACAGATATTCCAGGTATTTATTGCTTTATGTTTTGATTCAATAAATTATACAGCTAGAGATCTACTGTGATAGAGACATATATCTTCAGATCAGGGGTTGAAAATAGGGAAGTGGTGCTTAATTTACGACAGTACAGAATCCGTACGGGTTCGTACAGATCAGTGCAGGAACTGACCTCGGCAGACAGAGGGTTTCAGTGACCGACATCGGTCGACTGAAGATCGACGTCGGCAGAAATCCGACCGGCAGAGACCGACGTCGGTGAGATATCGACCGACGACGGTGACTGTGTGTCGACACAGAAGGGCCGAGACTTTCCAGAACTCAATTTGCACTTCCAGATTTGCACGAATTCAGGGTTTTAAGACCTCATCTGTAATATTTTTTGGTTGGCATAAGAAAGGACATCTATTGTAATCAGCTGGATGAATGATAAGATCTGTGATTTGTTTATGCATATTTGAATCTTGTTTGCAAATTGTATCTTGTTCAGAGCTTTATGTGTTTATATATTCCCTATTTGAAAGGGGATATTACAGTGGTATCAGAGCTAAATCCTGCCAGCCTAAGGGTCTATAGATCTTATGCAGCCACAAGAGTTGGGACCACACAGGTATAACACATGCAGCCGAGCCTTAATTGAAGGTATCCAGTTGTTAGATCAGAGACCGATCATCATGAGTGACAGACGTGAGGGCAGCCCACCCAGGGGCCACAGGTATGATGCTGATCAGGCCACTAGAGAGTTTCATCGTGTTATGATGATAAGCCAACAGCAGATGGCTCAGACACTACAGGGACTTATGACCATGTTAGAGAGAATGAACGCACCTGATGGACAGAACAGGGACCAAAGAGATGATAGGAGTGCTACGGTTGATCAGAGACCACAGCAGACTCACTCCAGAACAGCTGATAGACCTACACGCCCTTCATTTATTCAAGAAGAACCAGAGGTACCAACAGATGAGGAG
The DNA here is from genome assembly GCA_037957365.1 of Torreya grandis. Lineage (NCBI taxonomy): Eukaryota > Viridiplantae > Streptophyta > Pinopsida > Cupressales > Taxaceae > Torreya > Torreya grandis. The sequence goes on from JARHVA010000208.1 coordinate 3,859,822, forward strand.
GCAGGGAATTCTCCATTTGCAGATGTTTACATGGCTGCAAATGATGAGTGGGACTTATTACCTCCTCATATTCAGGAGAGAACAACCTTTGATCGTTTTGTCAATTTGAGGAGAGAGCACTATAGATTGGCTAGACAGGACAGGAGACCTAGAGTCCAATTCAGTGAGCTGCAGAAGGCTACTGGTAAGCTTTCTTTGACTACTTTTGACGGCAGCAGTAAGATGACAGCACAAGCTTGGGTTCATAAGCTTGACACCTTTTTGGCGTTGAGACCAATGTCAGAGATAGATGCCATCAAATATGCCACTTTGCACTTAGATGGAGTAGCACATGATTGGTGGTACCATGGTATGGTAACACTTCAGCATAATCAAGTGACAGAGTACCAGGACTTTGTGGATAGATTGGTTGAGCGGTTTGACAGGAGAGATCCCGAGGTTTACTTCCGAGATCTGGCACAGTTGAGACAAACAGGTAGCTTGGAGTCCTTCATTGGTGAGTTTCAGAGATTAGCAGTCATGGTACCCAATATTTCAGAGCGTAGATTGGTAGTTCTCTTCATAGAGGGATTGACAGAGCCATTGAGGGGTTGGATCAAAGCCTTTGATCCTCCTTCATTACAGGTAGCTATGAGGAAGGCACGTGATATGGAGATGGTAGCCCCATCCAATAAATTTAACACCAAAGGTACTTCTTCTTCTAGAGACCATAAGCATTCCCACGGGGATACAGAGAGACCGGATTTTAACATAGATAAATCCGAAGTTAAAAATGATTCAAAGGCCAATCCAGCAGCACCACCTTTGGATCGTGAGGCGCTTAATGATCTACGCAGGAAGAAGCTTTGCTTCTACTGCAAAGGACCATATGATATCCATCACGATTGTCCTTTGAGGCCTAAGGGCAAGGCGAATCGTATGATGTGGATATATTATGAGGATTCAGATCCTGAGGATTCCGAACAACATAACAGTTCTGAGGGGGCAGAGGCAGAGGCTTCAGGGCCTAATGCAGAGTCAGAGTTAGAGCTTCACCTACAGGAGGCACGCATATCCAGCATTCAGTCGGATGAGTCATTCAGACTCCGTGGAGTTTTGGCAGGGCAGAAGGTTATCACCCTTCTTGATACAGGAGCCACTCACAATTTCATAGATGCTAGATTTGTGGAGAAGCGTGGACTCACTACAGAAGGTTTTGAGGGCATCAGAGTTAAGGTAGCTGATGGTCACACTCTTAAGTGTGAGCGTATGATTAGAGACCTCCCATTGCGCTTGAACAACTATGAGTTCAACGCTGATTATTATGTGGTAAACATGGGGGATATAGACTTAGTCTTGGGTATGAAGTGGCTTCACTCATTTGAGGAAGTTACTCTTCGTCTCAAGGACATGGAGGTTCTCTTTAATGTTGATGGGACGACACATATTCTTAAGGCAATACGGGGCAGCAGCTTCAGATATATGTTTTTTCATCGGATGAAGGTACCTATACCACATAACATGATAGAGGGTGATGACAAGAGCACATTGGCACCAGTACAGGAGAGGTACAAGGACGAGCTTGGTCTTGAGGTGAGTTCAGTTCAGGAGTTGTCACATGTGGTGAGGACTCAACTTTCTGTTACAGTCGGGTCACAGGTTGATGATGATATGACTATGTCTAGCCTTCACAATCCAGTTTTAGATATTATTCAGGTACGGAGTTTGCTTGCTGATTGTCATTTATGGATTGGATGTTGGAGTGCTTATCTTAGTACAAGAGATGATGTGACGCCATTACATGAGAGTTGGGATGGACATGGCATGAGGTTCGTGTTAATTGACAGTGGTGGAGATCCTAACTACATTTGGGATCCAGGTGGGTTGATTGATTTGTCATTCAGTGATTGCTTGAGGGCAAGCAATTCCAGGAGGGGCGGATTGTCATGGCCCCTTTTCAATTGACATGTTCTGAGTTCATGGTTAGCCTATTATGCGACCTTCGTAGGCTAATAAGATGGATAGAGGGTCATAATGGAGCTTGGCTCGACTTTGATTCACAGGATTTCTACATTTGATTTTCATTCAAGGTAATTCAGACACATTTGGCCTGAGCTCCTACTTTTTAGGGATATTTGATATGCAGCAGAGCGCCTTTATTGTGGTATGGTTATGTGCGGAATCACTCCCCGATTCACTAGCTTCGATCGGTTCGTGGATCCGACATGTATTGAGGGAGATATTAATATTTGATTGATTTAATCAAATATTAATTATTTAGCCTATTTTTAATTAGAAACCCTAATTCTAATTTAAGAAACCCTAATTAGGGCAAGCATATCTTTTGAGGGTATAAGGGTTTCTCATGGAGGCCATTGTTGATTTATGCCATTGATTATTGATTATTGAAAATTGAAGAATTTCTTCTGTGAAGACTGAGCCTAGGGTTCAAGGATTCCATTTGCATTGGAGAACGTTCCCTCTTCAGTGTGTGCAATTAAGAGGCTGTGGAATATCAGCTGATCTATTGCCAAAGTGAGAGATAGCTTCATCCAGAAGTTATCACAGAATTTTAGGTTTGAGAGATAACTTCACACAGAAGTTATCACAGATATTCCAGGTATTTATTGCTTTATGTTTTGATTCAATAAATTATACAGCTAGAGATCTACTGTGCTAGAGACATATATCTTCAGATCAGGGGTTGAAAACAGGGAAGTGGTGCTTAATTTGCGGCCGTACAGAATCCGTACGGGTTTGTACAGATCAGTGCAGGAACCGACCTCGACAGACAGAGGGTTTCAGTGACCGACATCGGTCGACTGAAGACCGACGTCGGCAGAAATCCAACCGGCAGAGACCGACGTCGGTGAGATATCGAATGACGACGGCGACTGTGTGTCGACACAGAAGGGCCGAGACTTTCTAGAACTCAATTTGCACTTCCAGATTTGCACGAATTCAGGGTTTTAAGACCTCATCTGTAATATTTTTTGGTTGGCATAAGAAAGGACATCTATTGTAATCAGCTGGATGAATGATAAGATCTGTGATTTGTTTATGAATATTTGAATCTTGTTTGCAAATTGTATCTTGTTCAGAGCTTTATGTGTTTATATATTCCCTGTTTGAAAGGGGATATTACATCCCCAATAGGTGATGAGTAATTTTCCATAATATCAAGCACCATATAACCAACCCATGCAACAAAGGTATAATATCTTTCCACCTCAATAAGAGGAAACTAATATTCCACCTCTTTAGGTAGTAATGAACATACCTCTTTCATCGTAGACTAACATGCCAATCTAAAACCAAATGATGTCTAACCAAGAATGTTTAAATATTGGTCAATGATAGATGCCAAACCTTCAAAATGCATCCAATTTCTAACTAGGATTCATGAAACAAAGAGGTCCTAATGTTCCTTAAGTACCTAATAGGAAACATTTTCCTTTCATGCCAAATGTGCCATAAGTTTAGAGACAAGGTCTTAGGTCATAAGTTCCCTCTCAATAACAAGGTATGAATAGTCAGTAGCATATCCCTACTCAACCTCAATAGGCATATTATGGTTATATCCCTCCATCCCAACCTCAATATTCCCAACATTAGGCCTATATACCCAATACCAACTAGAATATCACATAACCACAAGTATAATTTTAGAAATTGCACCCTAACCCATGCATGTGTATTCTTGGTCCAATTCCTAGCCAATCCAACATACCTTAATTAAATTAATCCACTTGTGACCACTCAACCATCTCCTCAAGCCAATATTCCCATACGTTTCCTCAAACAAGAGCTACAACAAATAAAGGATGTAATTTCCATAATCCAAACTGGGAAACAAGTCAAAAAATTTAAGTTAGATGACGTATGTTCTTACCCTTTCAATATGGAGTACCTACAGATACCATTTCCTCTAGGGTATAAGCCACTAAAGTTTGACAAATACAAGGGGAAAGGTGACCCCAAAGTACATTTGATGGAATTCTTTGTTGTGTGCCAACCAGTGGCCTGTAGTGACATATATTTGTTGTTGTTGTTTACAAGATGTCTAGCTGGATAAGCCTTGGAATGGTTCTTGAAGTTACCAAAGAATTTAGTTTCTAATTTTGAGAATCTTTTAGACAAATTCATGTAACACTTCTCTTATTACCTTGAGCACAATATTTTATTAGTATACTTGACACAAGAAAAATAGAAACTAGATGAAATATTCATGAGCTATCTATAATGATGGAAAGACTTTACAAGTTTTTTTAATCATAGATTAATAGACAAACCACTAGCTACTATGTTTACTAAAAATTAACACAAGATATTTTACTATCTTGAGTTTTAGTGTGCAAATACATTTAAAGAAATCATTGACAAAGGTTTAGTGATCGAACAAGGCCTAATTAACAAAGGGATAATTAAACTAACCTCATCATATTAGAACAATGGCTAGAACCAAACCCAAAATAGCGAACAAAACCAATATCTAGTCCAAGCACAAGCATCTCAACTGGCACAAGCCAATAACAATGATAGACCCAAACAATTCAATCATAACATGAATATTATAGGGAATAGAGTAATAGAGTCATGACATGTCCAAATGGTGCAATCACCATCTACTCTATGTATGTTACCTTTTCAACTTACTCCTAACTAACAACCCTTTTAGTAGCCACAACACGTGCAACAAGCACAAAAACCTAGACCAACATAGAAAATGCAACAAATGTAAAAATATATGCCCTTAAAAAACACTCCTCCAAGGAGAAACATGCCAACTCATCATGATTTTAATGACCTTAGAGAGCCCATAGAATCAATATTTCATAAGCTTGTCATACATAACTTGATTAGATATCCCATTCTAAAAGAGAAATTTTGTGAGGGTGCTAACATGCTAGACTGCTACAGGCTAGAATAATTCTATGATTTTCATAGGGTTAATGGCTATAATTTGTAACATTGTGTGCAAATTAAAAATGTAATTTAGAATATGTTGTAAAATGGACAAATCACATTGGATCATAGAGCTTCCACCTCCAATTAGAGCCTTAACATTTATCAAAATCCTTTTCCCCAACATAACAATCAACAACAATAATAGCAACGGCCAGTGCAACATCAACAACAACAATATAAATAAATAAGGCCAAACCAATAGACTCAATATAATCAACATCATAACCAATAATTCCAAAATAATGGATAACACCAAGGTTAAAATGGTAATAACTAATAGACCTACCATGTAGTTGTACATGACTATAACTCAATTATAGGACATATTACATGAGATCCTATTAACACCATTTCTGTTAATCATAGACCAAGTACCAAGTCAAAAATACCATTACTAATCATCCAAAATCAACCAAACCATTCTATTAATCCTTCCTTGAAATGAGACCGCACACAAGCAAACCATCAAATAGGGAATCCCATATTAGGACCTTATATTGATAACTCATCGTTAGCCCATGACCATGCACAAGTGCATCGATAACCTAGACTTATCCTATTTGGTCCCCATCCACCATCATTTTTTATAAACAATGGTCATATATCTAATCTTGATTGTGCAATCACAACTCGGTGGTAAAATATTACCATACGAGGCCCACGACCATCTACCACTTCACCCATCATCCAACCAGTTGTTCTACCTCAGAAAAAGCCATTTACCACTATTCAAAAAAAGACATTTGACATTATGGAACAATTGTAAAATATGCCATCACTAATATCCATTTTATATTTTTTGTGTACATCTACTATCCACAAAAACATCTTGACAAAGTTCCTTGGTCAATCCACAGTTCCAAATGACATATCTCCTGATAGATTTCAAGTTTTTGTTGGATACTTAGCTCCAACCCAAAAAGTAACCTTTAACCAAAGTGATATGTCATCACTTGATCTAATATGCAATAATCCATTATAAATCAAATTTTACATAAAGAGGCACAAAGTAAAATGTGTACTCATAGACAATGGATCAGATCTAAACATAGTGTCTTTAAAGCTCATCAAGCTTCTCAATTATACCTTAGAAAATTTATAGGTAGAAACAATTACCATCAAATCCTATGAAAATGAAGAATGAAAATAAAAAGAAACTATTAGCTTGCCAATTATCATTAGGCCTTTGACCCATAATACACTTTGCCATGTGTTAGATCTTGATTTATCATATAACATGATTTTGGGTAGACCCTAGTTACATGAGATTCATGCAGTCCCATCGACACTGCATCAATGTATTAAGTTCTCCCATTCAAATATGGAGGTTAATATTCCATGAGATTTACATCCATATGAGCATTAAAAACATCTAGAGGCCAAGTTCAAGAGATACAATTACCATTTTGGCATGAATCCAGTCACCAAGCAGGACAAAGGGAAAGCCATACTTATTGATTTACTAGATGCTAACTATATTGACCTTGATACCTTTGATTCCCTTTCCCACATGTTACCTCTTGAAATTTCCAATCACTATGCCATCTCAAGTAATAGCCTAGGAGAATACCTGACACATGAAATCTTTCACATTATAAATCTTCCACAGAACCCCAAGTCCTTTGGAATACCAGAATCTAAAATACTCATGTAATGGTAAAGAAAGGGTAAAGGCCATCAACATAGTATAGCACCCATCACATTCATACCAACCTATGGTCAAGGACAAGACCCTCTTGAAGGTGATGAATCATGGTTATACAATGACAAATTAGCTGATTGTTACAAGAATTCCAAGTATCCCATTCCTAATCGGATCATGGAGAACCAAGATTATGAAGGAGGAAGCCTTGATCCAAATCAATAGGGAACACTCAAGCCAATTTTTATGACTAAGTACACATGAACATATGGACTTGGATTTAAACTACCTAGAGGTGACCCCATGTATCTTATTTGAGTTCCATAACCAACAACTAGTGATGACAATATCGACAGTGAAGTAGAGTTTGATCATAGCTAATTTGATGACTTAGCCCAAACCAATCTATTTTATAATAACACCATTTGTACCCTTCAACCAATATTTCATCATAATCCATTACCATTGTATTATCCCCAAAAGATAGACTGGGGCCAACAAGAATCCAATGTGCCAATTGATGAGTTTCAAAATGATGAAGCTTTCTTTGATTTTCTAGGCCTTAGGGACAATGTTCCAATGGGAGATCACAAATAAATATTCTCAATCAAGTTGGAACCTAAAGCCTATTTTGGAGAGCAGGTAAACACCCTTAAATAAAATAAATTAAATAAAACATTGAGGTCCCAAAGTGAAAACCTCTTTGAGGAGATTTATGACCAGGGAAAAATTAAAGACATGCCAGTCTAGTGGTGAAAACGTATTTCAGGCACCACTAGATGGGGTGTTAAAGCTTATTAAAATATAGAACAGGAGACCACCAATGATGAACTTATCAATGGGTTTGAGTTTAGTCTTGAATAAGAATAGGCTTTTGATCAAATCATCTAGGATACCAATAATGATGAACTTGCCTGTGGATTTGAATTCAATCTTGAAGAACAATGAGCTTTTGATCACATAATCTAGGAGTTTTGAACAACATTTGTTACATGGCCATCCCTCCTTGTAGGGGATTATGATTCATCATGTCTAGTAAAAATTGAGGAACCAGTCCTAACAAAGGACTCTAACATAACCAAATAATTCAAATCTTTACCCACTATTCTTGAAGATGGCTCAACTATTTTAGTGGAGGATACAATAAAGGTAAACATTGGGTCTCTAGATGACCCAAACTATATTAAATTAGGTGTGTCCCTCATTGAGAAGGAGTGTGAATTCCTTAAATCCTTATTGAAGGATTTGTAGATACATTTGCATGGGCCTATTTTGACATGCCTAGTTTAGACGCTACCTTAGTTATTCACCACCTTGTGGTATATCTTGATGTCAAACCAATGAAGAAAAATATACAAAAAATACATCCTTGCATTGTTGTATTAGTAAATAAATATTTGGAGAAGTATTGGAAGTGAGATGTATCAAACCAATAGACTATTTTGAATGGATTTCTAATGTTGTACCTATTAGTAAAAATCTAGAAGGAATCAGAATCTACACTAATTTTAGGGATATTAACAAAGCTTGCCCCAAAGATGACTTTCCATTACCAAACATTGATATGATTCTCAACTCTATAGTAGGCTATGAAATGCTTTCACTGATGGATAGATTCTCAAGATACAATCAGATCAGAATCGTATTAGAAGATCAACATAAGATAGAGTTCACCACTTTATGGGGAACATTATGTTATCAAGTTAAGCCATTTGGTCTTAAGAATGTAGGGGCCACCTGTCAAAGAGTCATGATAGACATATTTCATGATATGATGCATGACATTATCGAAGATTATGTCAATGACATACTAGGCAAATCAAATACTAGGGCCGATCATCCAACAACATTAAGGAGGATATTTGAGTGACTACATGAATATAAAGTTAGAATCAACCCTAAGAAATGTGTTTTTGACATCACATTAGGAAAATTTCTTGGATTTATTATGTCTTATAGTGGCATAAAATCTGATCTAGCTAAAGTATGAGCCATAATAGAGATGCCACCACTAACCAATCTAAAACAACTCCATAGTTCACAGGGCAAAATCCATTCTATTTGATGCTTCATATCTCAATTGGTTGAAAAGTGCCACCCATTTACACACCTACTAAATAAGAGTGTAACATTTCTTTGGGATGATGATTTATAGAAATATTTTTAACAACTAAAGGATTATCTTTCAAATCTACCAGTTCTATTACCTCCTATGCTAGGGAAACCATTCCTTTTATACCTATCAACAATCGATCAAACCCTAGGGGCACTTATATCTTAAAATGATGAAAATGGAAAAGAGCATGCAATGTACTATCTAAGTTATGAATTGGTAGCATATGAGCACAATTATACACCCATAAAAAAACCTTGTTTAGCCATGGTATTTCCATCTCAAAAATTGTGACATTACATGTTGAACAATAAGACCATGGTCATTTCAAAACTAGATCCACTCAAGAATCTACTATTTAAAATAGATTTACAAGGCCACATAGACAAATGGATCATGCTTCACAGTGAGCTTGAGATAGAATATGTAAACCAAAAAGACATCAAGGGGCAAGTTCTTATAGATCAACTTGCTGAAGTACCCCTTATAGACACAAAACCACTCGCATTTTAACTTCTTGAGGAGCATCCTTGGAATTTATATTTTGATTGATCATTTACTGCACATGGATTAGGGGCATGCCTTTTTTATCATTTTATAGGGGGATTTAATCTCTAAGTCATTCAAAATCAGCTTTCATTGTAGCAATAACATAGCCGACTATGAAACACTCATGTTAGGGATTTGATAAGAAGTAAAATGGAACATACATCATCTAAAGGTTTATGGTGATTTTTAGTTAATCATCAATCAAGTTATAGACCACTTTTAGATCAAATATGACAAGATGGTTCCCTACAAAGCTATGGTCAACACTCTCAAGAAACAAATTGAAGACATCTAGTTTGAACATATACCAAGGGATAGCAATAGAATAATAGATGCCATGAATACCATTGAATATTTGATGCAACATGCAAACACAACTAAAAAGTATTAGTTTCTTGTTAAAAATCTTATAGTTCCATCTCATGAACCTTCAACTATTATAATGGTTTGTGATATTATTGGTCTCATCTCTACTTGGTATTCAAACCTATATGCCTATTTACATGACCGTGTTTTACCACCTGACTTATCCTAAAAATAAACCAAATCCTTCATCCATAATGCTCAATGTTATACCTTACTCTGACCAACCCTCTACCACCATAGTTTTGATGGAACTCTACTTCATTGTTTACATTCGACAGAATTTACACTGATGTTACAGGAAGTTCACGAAGGGGTATGTGGAGCCCATACAAGTGGGGCAGTCTATTGGATTAGTTTTCACATTGAGTTAAATTATGTATTTATAGTGAATGTAAATAGTAACTCATTAATTTACCAAGAGGTAAATAATAGTTACAAGGTGGTTATAACCATATGGTTAATATGATAAGTCTGTATTAGTTAGAATATTATATTATTGAGATATATTATTATAGGTTATAACAATATATCATATTTAGGAGTTTGCTTATAAGATTTTAGGTGTGAGAAATTAGAGGAGAGAATATAGGAATATGATTCCTATAAATATGTAACCTCATGAAATGATTAATTATTCAGATAGAATAAATAATATAGTGTGACAGTGTTTGAAATAATCCTCTTTGTGTATTTGGCTTCTCTATACATGAATTAAATCTGCATTGGCTCCTCTAATTACTAATAGTGGTATCAGCATATCTATGGCTATGAGACTATAAGAGCATGTGAAGGGGCAATAGTACAATGTTTTATCCCTATGTATGGTGAACTTATTATTTTAAAGTTTTTAAGGTATTGTTGTGTCTAGTTTAAAGTAGCATAGATATAAGAATGATGGCTTAAACTATCAATCACTCAAATATTTGTGTTCTAATATATGATCTGATTTGGCAATGATGAACCCAATGCTAGGTGTATGGTGAAATTTAAATTTATGAGTTGAAAATTAGTAACAGCAAGCGAAATAAGAGATAATAGTGGCAACACACATGCAGATGCGCGCGTGCGCACGCGCGCACACACACACACACAATTATTTATTTTGTTCTAATCTATCACTAAAGAATGTTTGATCATGTTCCATATTCTTTTCAAAACCATTCATTCCTAATCATGTTATATCTTTAGTTTCAATCATTCTACTCCATGAATCAAAATTGAGCACTACATTATTTGATAGACTTGAGATCATATTTTCTGCATATACCATTTATATCCATTGATTATTCTACATATCTGATCTTGATTCTAGAATAGAAAAGCATCTCAAGGATGCAAATATAGCTCCTCATGAATGTAGACCACTTTGCCTTCAGATCAAAGAATTTAGAATACAACTTATTTAATTCATGGGTTATCCATATCCATGGCATCAAATTTTTGTCAAATTCTTGGCAAAGTTTTTTGTGTAGTAGAATTTTGCATTAGAACACATCAACTTCAGTCTTATCTAGATATATGCATTACATTAACCATACAACATCTCAACCCAGCTACTCTCTCTATGGTTTTGTGCCTCGACCCACCATCTAAGACCTCCATGCAACTCATCTCATTTAATATCTCCATGCAAGAAGCATTGATCATAGTTTAGTTTGGTAGTACTATCATTTTTTAAATTGTTATAGTCTTAAATAAGGGGAGTTCATAATTATTTTTAAATAGTATTATTTAATGAAGTTATGTTTAAGTCATTAATTTTATAAGTTAGTGATGTGAAATAGAGAAATGTTGTTTGTTTAGGTTGTTTGATAAGATGTTTAAGGTATTTGTTTGTGTCCAAAGTCAAGGAATTTTGTGTCATTATTGTGTTTTTTTAATATCAAAAGTCCAAAATCTTAATAATTGAGTCAATGTCATGTTTAGAGTATTTTAAACGTAAATATCATTTATTACTTTGTAAAATGTTGTTTTTTATAAAGTGTGAGTTTAAGATAAGTTATTATTGTCAAAATTCATCATCTAGAGTCATTAGTCAAAACCAAAAAGTCATCTTTTGTCAAGAGTCAATTTGTGTGATGAGTCATAAGTTTAAAGTTATCACGTCAATAATATAGTCATATTTTATAACTGAATCATTTTCAAAAATGTCAAAAGTCATTATTGTCATAATGTCTCAAATTTCAATAGTTAATAGAGTTAAGTCAAAGTTATTTAGGCTTATAGTCATAAAATGCATTTGCAGTTGTACATGATGTCTACATTATGGGGGGGGGGGATTTCCCTCAAAAAAATACATGCAACTGAGCTTCATCAAGATATTCATTGAGTGAGAAGTTTCATATACTAGAGAATGTAGGTCTTTCAGTGACCTCTCGTTAGTTGTCAATGATGGGGATGCACCAATGATGTGGTGACATTTTGTGGTGTGTTAGTTTCATTTTTTTAGTTTGGTAGTTACATTTATTTTTTAGCATGTGTGAACAATAAGAACAATATACCTATTCACTTGTGAATGATATTCCCATGTAACCCTTTTATATATTTACATTCTTCAATATTCTCCAATGTAAATATATAAAAGGGTTACATGGGAATATCATTCAAGGTAAAAACCAGGTTAAAACATCAAACAAAACAAAACCATTATCAACATTTTCAAAAATATTGAATGATATTCTTAAATATTGAATGCTATAATTCCATGGCATATTACCCTCAAGGTAACGACCAGGTTGAAACATCAAACAAAACAATTGTCAACATTCTAAAAAATATTTTCAATGATAATGATCATGATTAACACCTTCAGATATTTCATGCCTTCTAGTCATACCATACTAATCACTATACACCCATAGGAGCTAGTCCATACTCACTTGTTTATGGCACTAAATCTATTATTCCCATTGAGGGTGAGTTACCATCATTATGCATCTTTTTCAAACATGTTCTTGATGATAATGACTATCGAGTAGCTTGCCTATAAAAGATGGAGTTTCTTGATGAAAAATGCATGCATGTAGTGAATAATCTATAGGTATATCAGAATTGAATTTGTGGCCAATATAATCAACATGTGAAAAATATACAATTCAAATTTGGTGATCTTGTCTTCAAAGAAAACCAAAAGAATATCATGGTTGAAAAGAAGCATAAAGGCAAATTCAAACCCAACTGGGTCGGTCCTTTCATCATTGTTGCAAACTATGGTGTAGGAGCATACAAGGTCACCACACCAGACAAGGATTAACTTGATGATCCTATGAAAATTATACACCTCAATCATATCATGCTTGAGTGATACGATGTATTGTCTATGAGGACCATTTCAAGTTGTATCATATTATCAATATTCTTCTTTATACCATACCATTCTGCCATCCTATCATCTTATCATTCTACCAGTCTATCATTATCCTATCACTTATCTATCCTACCATTATGTTATATCAACCAAAGCATGTTTTGATCCATCTTATCCTAGTCTGTTTGACCTTGGTTCATCTATTGGTTTCACATTTTCAGCATGAAGAATTAGATCAGTTTCATCAATTGTTTCAAGCATTCTAGACAAAGGTAGTATTTTAGAGTAGTATAATAAAAGATTTGGTTGTTATATTCTTTTTTTATTATTCCCTTCTTATCATGTTTATTTATGTGAGCCTGATTATATCTGCCTATAGAGGCAAATTAGTGTCTCACCAGTCTTGCTACTAATTATAATCACCTATGGGAAAATTCGTATCATTGATCTAATTAGTTGTATCCTAATTATAACCACCTATGGGAAATCTAGGGGAAATATTTGTTTATTATGCCTTGACATACCAACTATCCATTCTTATGTCATATTATGCCATCATACCAATAGTGCCTATTTTATTTGAATTGGCTACTACACTAGTCATATTCCTTCACTATAAGGTGGAACTATTATGAACTAAGGCCATTTCGGGACTATGAGGGTTGTGTTTGATTCATTAGGTGATTCCTTACATGCATTAGTGTTTAATCTATCCATATTCATATCTCAACATTGTCATCATGGTTTTTATCATTGGTACATTATTTTCCCTTGAGTATTGGATCATGGGAATCGGTCCTTATGCATATTTTAGTCAAGTCATCATGATATTCTATCATGATGCCTACCATTAAGTGATATAAAAAAATTAGCTTCGAGAGGCCTACATGGCAATGGTAGTATCAACATCTCCTTGAAATTAGTACCAACAACAATCCTGAACCAATCCCGATCGTATCCTAAATAGAGTAATTAAATAATGAAAGACTTCCAACCTTTGTTAGTTCAAATGAACATCTCCCTACTAGTAGGTTATCCCAATTCATCTTTATCCTCTATATCAAGTTACCATCATCATATTTTCAATCATCAGCTATCAATCATGTTTGCCATAATCAGGGTCTAATGATTACAACCACCTATGGGCAAATCATTGCACACTGTCCTACCTATATTCTCAATGATTCTAATCTCCTTTGGTAAATATTATTGTGTTTTCACCAATTCTAAATCATTTACTTTCTTCTACCCACTTGGGGCATATTTTCATCCTATTTATCTATCCTAACTAGGGTATCTCCATCTTTGCAATGATTATAACTACCTTTGGGTAAATCATTATGTTATCATACCATGTTGCTACTATTAGGGTACAATTCTTATAACCTCCTTTGGACAAACCATTTTACATCATTCCACCTAAATTCTCAATGATTTTTATTACTTTTTCAAAATCATTGTGTTCTCACCCCATAATCTTCCTTTATTTTGTTCTCTCATCTTGCTTTTTTATTTTGAGGGACCATTTACCAACCCTTTTGTCAACTAATCCCTTGATGGGACATGTTATAGTTCATTCATCACCATTGAAGTCATAAGCACAACAAGACCATTTTATTCTTTGAAAATATATTACTATGCTTACAGCTTACAACACCTTACCAAATAGGGAAAAATTGTAGACATCCAAAATTGGCCACCAATGGCTTCATAATTGACTTTAGATCAATTCTTACTAACTGAGAAAAATCTAGCCTAAGAATCTCTAAGAGTCTCTAATTTGGTTTCATAACCATGCAAATAAATCAAGTTGGCCCATAAATCAATTAAATTAAACAAGTACACATTAAATAAATCAAAATCTTGCACAAATATTCAAATCCATAACAAAGATTACTGAACTTGCAAATCTTAATCATAAGCCTAATTGAATTCATCCATAAGCAAATAAATCAATTAACAAAAAGGAAAATCTAATAAATATCCTAAAGAGCATCTTAGAAGCTAATCATGACCTTTTGTGAGTTATCTAAATGTAAATAATCTCAAAGCACACCTATTCATGCTAATCATGGGATTTTGGACACCTTTCAAGCCTGTTGGGGTTAACTAATCCAACCAAGGTTAAAATTTAACCCATTTTTAAGTCATTTCAAAGCATATAAAATCAAGCCTAGAGTCTTCATTTGGAGAGCTTGGAACATAGTATAGTTATAATGTTGGATTGGATTTCATGAAACAAGTGCATAGTGTTATAATGTTTAAAATCAAGCCAACCATGGTGCCAAGAGGAGATGGAGATAACCAATCCCCATTGATGAAGATCTCTTGAGTACAATCTGAACAAGCTAATGAAGAAGCCTTTGAAAGTAATCAAGGATTTGGTAAGGAATTTGTATTTTTGTTTAAGTTGTCATTCCTTTCCATTTTTAGTTGTGTCTTCATTTTATTTGTTCACTAAACTCCCCCCATCATTTAGGCCTAGAGATGCTTAACTTGCATAGTGTGTTGATTTCATTGTATTATAACTAACACCATACTAACCTCCTCTCTTGAATCAAATTCCTAGATCACATATCCTAGAATTGTATGTACATGACCTTATTCATGAAGAGGGTCATGAGAAAAACTTAGGAAATACAATAAACAAAAAAGATGAATATAAATTGTTTCAACAAAACTAGGATAATACTATTAGAAACATAAAAAATGAGCCCCCACCAAAACAAGCTCGATTTAAAACTAAACTAGTGATATAACTAAAAATTATGGCCTCAAAAAAGTACAATGTATAAGTAGTTTGGGATGGTGAAGAAAACAAATTAATAAAATGAAGCAATTAAAACTTCAAAACTTATCTAAGGAAAACAAGTCTATTTGGGGAGCCTACTATCACTCTAGTGAAGCCTTAGTTTAGTGGGAATACCTTAAATTTTAAAGGAATGTATTATCAAAAAACACCAAATGGGAATAATTTGTGTCCTACTTTAGGAAGAGATAGTTTACATAGCTGTACTTTGATGGAAAGATGAGATATTTTTGAAATTTTTAGAAAGGGGATATGTCTATCACTATTTATTGGGATAATTTCACCCAACTTCTCAAGTATGTCCCAGAGTACCAAGGTGATGAGAGGTTTAGGATCCAAGAGTTTGTTTTAGGTATGAACCCTCAAATAAACATTAATTTATACCTCCATGGACCAATAACCATGGGCCGAGTTTTAGATAAATATATGAAACAAGAGCAAAAACTAAAGACCCTTGCCTCTTCAAAAAATGAATTCAATAACAAGGGGAAGGGACCTATTTGCACTGAAAAATAGCATGGTGTGACATTTATGATGTGATGTCCAATGATGATGTAATGATATCTAAATTAAGCTCAAATTGGGTTCTATCTAATGTTATAGTCCCTAATTTATCCCTATTTGTCTCTTAGACCATTCCAAACCTCTTTTTCTAACATTAAGTCATTTTCTTGGCTTGATTTTAAGCCCCTTCTATGTAGGATGAAACTACCCTATTTAGAAATGAAACTACCCTTGTTCATTACAAAACCACCCTAAAAATTGCATAACCACCATGGTGGCTTCAGAAACTACCTTTATATAACCCTCATCAATGAGGTGGTTTTATCATAATTAGGGGCGGTTTTGTAATCTCATGGGGTTGTTTTATCGTGGAATGTTGTGATTTCATAGTCACCACTTGCAAACATAGGCAATCCCATCACTATTTACCCATATGTTATTTTTGGATTCTAGAACTAGAGTTTTCACATGTTTTATATGTTTCACTTCATGTTTCTTGGATTTTCTACCTTGAGTTTGCCTCATAACTACATAGTTCAGTCCCACTCTTATTTTTTATCACTTCCCATCCTTCCTAAGTTTAACTTTTAGTTGACCAATAGTTAAACTCTCTGTTACAAGCTCCATGTTTTGCCTAAAATTATCTCAGTTTTAGATAAATTTTGTATTTAAAATTTTGTATTTAATATTGGTGTTTTAAATATTTATATAACCCTAGCCTTCTTAATTTTAATTTTGGAAAAGCTTTTATTCCACCTTGGGTCATTTTCATGGTCATTAGACATAGTTTTTGGAGAGGATAATTCATACGAATTAGTAACTAATTATTTATAATATGTGAATTAGCCTGGACACTATTCATCTTCTCTTATTTTCAAATATTGTGTCATTATTTCCATTTCATCCTATTCTCAAAGAGTTCCAAAGGTTGTGATTGAACAATCAAGGAGATAACTACTAGAGGATAGTTTATTTACTACAAAAAATATTTGCCTTCACTTGGTCATCATCATTGATCAGGTTGGGGTTTTCAATTTCAATTTTATTTATTTATTATATAATATTAATTTATTTAATTATTTTAAATTTTTATATTCATAAAATCATAGAATAAAAAGAAAAGAATCTATATTCTCTTCTTTTTCTCCTTTCACAAATAGATAGTTTAGATTCATTAATTTCAATTGCATGTTAGAATCTTTTAGAGCACATAGTTTACATAAAAACTTATGTTAAATTATAGGAACAAAAAAAAACTTTTATTTTTCAAAATAATTCATTTTTAGTTTAAAAAATGCCTTACATTCACTAACAAGCATTTACACACATACCTAGAAAGCTTAGATAAACTAGACAAAAGAAATTTTGCATCTTAGACTAATTCTATTCATTTTCATAAAAAAATAATGTTAAAATAATAAAATTATAGCTTTAAACTTTATTTCATTTAATTTCAAATATGGTTGTTTAAAAATCAATCATTTAAAACACTAAAAATTAATTTGTAGATTGCATGCAAAAAAATTAATTTCTAGATACTTGGAGGTTGAACTCCAAAGGGATTGGATATAGTTTTTTTTTTTTTTTTTGAATATTATTAATTTAGTAATTTAATAATATTTTCATTCATTCACAATTTGAAAATATACCAAATGAGTTTCTTTTAACTTGCACATAGATACAAGGTTGCATCTAGAGAAGGGTAAAATTAAAATTTGCACTCTTAGTCTATATTTCAGATTTAGTGTTGTATGCATCAAACATCATTGAAAAGATAAAAAATAATAAAATTTAATTTCATATTTACTTCAATAATTGCAAATTTATTTGCATTTCAACAAGTAATTCAATTTCATTTTATGTATAAAAACCTTGTCAAGACATGCATAAGTACCAAACAACCTCTAAACAATGCCTCTCCAAGACGAGTGAAATAAAAATCCTTGATCGCACCTTTATAAACATAAATCATCCCCATTAAAACACAATCATAATAATATTTACACTTACATAATTCTAACCTATCTCATTTTTCCATTAGATGACACTTGCTGAGAATCCCTATCCCCAATGGTAAGTCCATTTCATAAAGTGCCATCTTTTTTCCATCAAGTTCACTTCAAAGTGATATCTATTTTTAACATAGACTTCAATTATTTCACTCTACCCATATTACCATATGTCAATTCCATTTAATAAAGTTCCACCTCTTGTTCCAGCAAGTTCACTTTAGAGTGATATCTATTTTGAACATAGACTTCAAGTATTTCACTCCACCCATACACCAGATCTTACCCTTAGTCAGTTTGAAGCCATAGATGAACAATCTATGCCCATAGTCCTTTTATTAGTATCCCTCCATATTCTTCCCCATCAAGTAAATAACCTTAAAAATTGGGTATTTGATATTTTATTTCCTTTATCCTCGAGTTTAGGCTTGTTTTATTTCCTTTAGCTACCCATCATCTTCCATTACATCAACTATCTTAGACAGAGCTTGAGAATTAGAGTGCATAGGTTAGCATGTTTCTTTCCATATGCACATAAATTATTGAACCCAGCTTGAAATGTATACCCTTTTACGTATCACTCTTTACTCTCTTCTCTCCACTTTTTCTTTTCATTCATATTCAAAGATAATTATATACTCCTTGAATACATCTAGTCAAGAAATATTTGAGAGAACCATATACTTTGAACCTATATATGGAGTCTTCAACCTAATGGTGAAGCCTCTATTCATAGTTGGAATAACACTCCTCCCTAAAACATGAAATCCCAATATAAAAACCACCCTTTCAACTGACAAACTAGATCAAGGGTAGTGATCCATGACTTACATGATCTATTATAAATTACTAGTAATTAACCTGATTCTATATACATGTCCTTCACTAGTAGAAGTGGGACTAATAATAATGTTGTAACCTGATCATTAGTTATCATAAAAATACCATATGCCCAAAGTGTGTCAAGATATGATCAATATATTGATATAATATGTAATTTATAGGATGCATTGAATAGACTACAAGTGCCTTTAGACCCTTATACAAATAACCAAAACATCATAAAACCATAGAATCAATACCCAATAGCTCCTATAGAGGTATATAAACTAAATAAATCTATTCATGGTTTTCAAATCATACCTCTTGCAGTTTATACCAAATAGGTGAAAAGAACTAATATTACTTCTTCCTCGAATTAATTTATCTCAACCTTGGTAGGTCACATTCAATATTTAAAGAGTAATGATGCCTCTCTAAATCAAGGGATCATAACTAATCCCCATAGTTAGGTTAGTTTCTCTTTTATTCCTACTCCAATGACAACTTACCAATCACTTATACATCCATCTAATCCACCTTTTTTTAAAATTATGCCTAAAACCAATATCTCAGGGACATCCTTACTAATGCCATCCCTAATGCCATTACTTCTAACATTCTATCATCTTACCAACACCCTTATAAAAATAATATTAGAAGTGTTTGCACCAACACTATTTTAAGTATCTACTAAGAGGGTACGATGGGGTCACTATTTTAAGTACCTACTAAGCATTCATTCACATATAAGATCAATACAAAAATAAATAATTACATAAGCATACAATAAAACATAAGAGATATGTAGGAAATGAATCATGTACATGGACTAAATTCCTATAATGTCAAGATCCAAATTTTATTGAATCACAAACTTAATAAGGAGCTCCAACCCCTACCTAGTTAAATACCCACTCAACTAGTCTTCTGCAAGCCCAATACTGTGAGGAGGTTCCAACCCCCTAGGTAGATTAGCACCAAATAAGTAACCTATGATATATGATCATATTGGAAAAAAAAAAAAATTATCTTAAATTGATGATAACCTCTTTTTTTTCACTCTTTACCTTTCAATCTCACTCAACTAGCCTTCTAGGCTTAGTCGCTTGTCTAGCCCTCTCCTTGGCAGTATAAGGTCAAATGACCTTGTTCAACTCCTATAACATAATAATCAAATATTAATGACATATTTAAAATATTTCTCTAATGGTATTAAAAACCTTCACCTGCTGTCTAAAACACCTATCTTATTCGCATATCTCTTCGACCTCTCAACTAGTTAATTTAGGCCTATTAGCATTGCCTTTATACAAGTTTATTTTTTAAGCACCCTTTGGTTAGCCACGGTCCTTTGAATACATGGATAAATATTATAATGGAACTTATAAAACTTTAACATCATGAAAACAACCACTCCTTTGGTTTTCCATTACTTCATTAACCTCAAACTTCAATTAGGCCTAAATGAGACTTAAAGTAATTAGGCCTATCCATGCACTTGTTACCACTCAGGTCCATTTGAACATATTAAGATTCCTTCAATATATGAAACACATAAAAAATGATTCAAATATACCATTTATAATTTCACCTTGGGTCCCTAAATCCATTTATCCAATTTCACTACTTGGACCTACCTATTAGGCCTAATCGCTTTTGAGGCCTTCCCACTGTCAAAAGTCTATCAACCATATCTCAAGGATACAGTCAAATTTATCAAACAAATCATTAAAAACATTGAATGAATAGATATCCCATGAATTTAAAAATAAATCCATGTTCATTTATACATAATCATACAAGACAAAAGGCCTAAAAAAACTTTCTTGTTATAGGCTCACTCAGAACTGCCAAACATAACTAATACACAATTAACAAAATTTGAATCTCCACACCATCTTGAGCACGTTAAATGACTCTAATTAAGTTAAAATGATTATTATGGATATTAAAAATATATTCATATGATTTTTATTATTTAAATTGGGTTAGAGGACCTCAAACTCATCACTCTCAAATGACTACTCAAACTGCCTATAGCCTCCAAAAACATACTCTACCTAGCTTTTTCTCACTATTTTCACCATTACCCCATTTTAATGATAGGTCATCTTGGGTTACAAAATTTATTGACACATATGATATAAAACACCAAAATAACACCATGGACATCAATAAAAGGTCTTTACCTTCAACCTCCAACCACTTTCATGTGTTGACCTAGTCAACTCTACTTGTAGCAACAAATTCTTCAAAAATAAGGGTTTTTATGTAGGTTATGCTCACTACCTTAAAACACCACTTACACTTGGAGATACTTGGATATTCCTATATGTGATAAAAAAATCAAAAAATCCTTTCCAATCTATTCTGGTCCCTTTCTATCAAGATGTTCACCATTGGGTCAATATGAGGGTTTAGAGAGGGTTTTGGACCAGTTTACACTCTTGACATTTGTTCATACCATATTTCCACAAAAAATAAAAAATAATGATTGTAAATAATTATTATAATCTTTTTTACATCTCTCCTAAAAGGATTAAGACACCATGAAAAATTTACAAGTCTTATACTACTCACCTCATCAAGCTACTAGACCTGTTCCATCACACTAGGTCTCTCATAAAAGGGTTATACCTCAATACCTAGCTTTGTTGCCACTATAGATGTAATTTAAACCACACTCATGTGGTACCAATTTATTATACTTCACTATCCATAGATTATTGAACACATAAGATCTCACACTTCCTTTGACATTAATGACATTAATGATAACTTGCAATAATCTCCCCCTTTGGCATTAATGGCAAACCTCTTAATCAAAGCAAACCATTCTCATTTATCCTCAAGATAGATATCCCTATCAAGTATTTCTCCCCATTTTACACTAACAATAAAGGGTATCCTCAAATACTACCTTATCTTTCACTCTAACTTCATTAGTGTTACTAAATAAAACTGATCAAATACTTACCTTTAGAGTGATTGAGATGTTAACTCTCACCTTAACCTATTTTTCATCATCTTGACACATGACTATCATGACTCTAAAAAATCCATTAGATTTTGATATTAATTGAAACCATTCATACCTTTCCACTTGATCCTTGGACCTAAACATATAAATCTCCCCCTTATGCATACTTATCTTCAAGTTTGATTGTCATGACATCATTGGCATATACTAGGCCTATCTGTAAATAATAGCAGTCATCCAAAGAATAATATTAGATGTCTATACATAGATATATTCATTGTCCATGTGTCACATCAAAAAAGATTCTTCATGCAATAGTATATACCACTATATATTCTCTTTATGTTTCACAAACCATCATGGCTTAGACCATCTTCTTGCATAACATTCAGTCATACTAGGTATTTTAGACCACTGTTCTTCTATATGATATTCTTCAAAGTGACTTAATTTCATACTTACAGTCAATACCTTGATATGATTACTCAGAACTTGTCATTTTAAAAATACTATTAACATATTCATGTTCTTTGTAATATGAAACTACATCCTCTCATGACCTTATGAGGTCACTAAGACATTAAGAGAACATTCCAATCCATGACATAACTTCAATGATAACCATAGTAATCTTCTTCAAGCTTACTAGCTTCTTATCATACTACAGGGCATGACCATCTTCATAACTTTAGTGAATACTTGAAGGACACCAACAACTTGTCATTTCACTCTTTGATCAACATATGACCATGGATCTTCATGAGCAACTTTCTCTACCTCCAATGACATTGGTCATATAGACCAATCTATAACTCTCTAGATCAACAATTTTGAATCTTGCTTATGAGCCTCACCATGAGCTCAAACATGAATTTAAATCATGTCATCAACTAAAATAAACATTAAAAACAACTTACCAAAATCACACTAAGCCCAACAAGCCATAACAGAATCAATATCATAATGACAACACACCTTAGGGTTTGAAGACACTAGAAGACTTAAAACCCCTCATCTCACTATCCTATGAGTCTTAAGCTCATTCATCAATTTTGAGGTCAAAAATGATCAACAAAACTACTTATACATGTCTAACATGACCTAAATAATACCTCTATTCTCTTAGATTAATCACCTCAGTGGACCAAAATCACTATACAACTCAAACAAGTCACCTATGTCTACCATTCATAAATACCTTAAGAATACAGTCATTTTCATTTAGTTTCTCAATCTCAGACCTATGTGGTCTCAAAAATACCTTCAAGCTCTCTTCCTGTTGTCTCATTAAACATGATTACAATATATAGTTACCTTATTAGATCATTACAAACTTAGATTCATTATGCAAATAGGAAACTTCTCAATCTACCATAGTCAACCACCTTCTCTTCTTAGGCCTAGACATTTTCGTGTCAATCTATAGGAATGATCATCTTTATCACACTATTATGGTCTTTGCACCATATCATCATGTTTCTTATATGACCTTATGAGGTCACCAACACATCAAGACCATGCCTCTTTAGATAACTCTATCATGTATTCTATCTATACATAATTAATACCATGTTTCAATCCTTCTGAGCAAACAATCTTTATTTTTGATAGTATTGGTTTTAAAAACCAATCTATGAATCATGTGCACTCTTGAGACTCATGATCAATGAAATCCTATATTTTATTTTTTTACCTCAAAGCATATATGCTTATCCACCATATAAATACAAATATGTACATACTTTTATACCATATGAAGGCTCAAACATACCTCAAATAGGTCTAAATAGCATACTTTAGGCTTCTAACAAACACTATGCTTATCTATGATAGTAGCACATACATGTACCTTCTTATCCATGTACTTGTTATATCATATTATATTATCCACACTTGGTTACCATAACTCATTCATATTTTCTAGGGGTTGATGAATTGGCTTTAATAGCTCCCCCTAATACTATAGCTCCCTTAGGGACTACTGCTCCTTCTTATCAATACTTCTATGCTCATTTTTCTTGCATGAAAAAATATAACTTTTGAATAAAATTGCATACCTTGTTTGATGAACATATTGGAATTTAATCTCTCTTGAGGATGCCATGCCCTCATGATCAATACCATCATTTTTTGATATGCTACTAAATACCATGAACCCATTATAGACTAACATCAAGCAACCTCCTTGTACTTTAGACATGCTTACTTTCATATGATCTCCTTTAGGTTATTAGGCTTCTCCAAAGGACCTTATCTGATACCATTTTTTGTTAGTAGATAATAAGAAGTGGGGGGGGGGGTTGAATTAGTTTCATAACAATGTCTATCCAATTCCATGAAGCATTTATTCCCATACAAGATCAATGCATAAATAAATAATTACACAAGCATACAAGAGAACACAAAAGATATGTGGTAAACCATATTCAAGGATAAAACCCAATAAACCATGCACATGTACTTTATTCTTAAATTAAATATCCAAATTTTAGTGAAGCACCAACTTCACAAGGAGATCTAACCCCTACCTAGTTAAGCACCCATTCAACTAGTCTTCTACAAGCTCAATCTTGCAAGCAGGATATAAATCCCTAGGTAGATTAGAATCAACTAAGTCACCTATAATATCTGAAGATATTTTAACACATATTTATAATCTTTAACTAATGATGACCTCCTTTTTTTTCACTCTTTTCCTTTCAATCTCACTCACCTAGCCTTCTAGGCTTACTCGCTTGTCTAGCGCTCTCCTTGGTAGTATTAGGTCAAATGACCTTATTCAAAACCTATAAAATCATATTTAAATATTCATGACATATTAAAAATACCTCTATAATTGTCTTGAATTCCTTCACCTAGTGTCCAAAACACCTGTCTTATTCACATATCTCTTCAACCTCTCAATTAGTCAATTTAGGCCTATGAAGCCCTACCTTTATATAAGTTTATTTCTTAAGAATGATTTGGTAGAAAAAGTAATTTGAATACATGGATAAATATTATAATTTACCTTATAACACGTTACAATCATGATAAAAACCACTCCTTTGGTCAGCCATTACCTCATTAACCTCAAACTTCAATTCGGCCTTAACGAGACTTAAAACAATTAGGCCTACGCATGCACACATTACCACTTAGGCCCATTTAAAAATATTAAGATAAATTAAATGGATGAAACAAAAAAAAATTATTCCAATATACCCTTTATAATTTAACCTTAGGTCCGTCAATCCATTTATCTAATTTCACTACATGGACCTACCAATTAGACCTAGTCGCCTTTTAGGCCTTCTCACTATCAAAATTCTATCAACCATTTATGAAGCATACAGATAAATTTATCAAATAAATAATTAATAAAATTGAATTAATAGATCATACATGAATTTAAAAATCTTTCCATGTTCATTTATCATCATCATATAGTCCAAAAGGCTTTAAAGAACTCTCTTGTTATAGGCTCACTAAGAACTGCCAAACATAGCTAATACACAGTCAACAAAATTTGACTCGCAAAACCATCTTGATAACATTAAATTAATATAATTTAATTCAAATGAGTCTTTATTATACTATTAATATCTTCATATGATATTTATTATTCAACTTATGTCATAGGACCTCAAACTCATCACTCCTAGATGACTGCTCCAACTGCCTGTAACCTCCAAAAACATTGTCAAATAAAAGTTTATATTTAGTACTTAAAATGACACTCACATGAATTATATTTTAAATTTATAGCTCATATATTATATATATTTTATACTCCAATTAATATATCATATTCTAAAATATCAATCATTGGTCTTGCAGCCCAATCTTCTCAAGCCTCTATCTCATTGTCTTAACACAATCTGCTAAGCCATTTTGGCTTCCACACCTCACCACCTTAACCTATATATAGACATTCCATAGAGAAATAATAGGTAAATTAGGTATAAAAAAACATAAATATGTTCATTAGATGAAATGAATCTTGTCATAGAGTCTCAAACCCTTCTCTTCACTTGACAAACCTCAAACAATCAATTTTGTCTTAAGACACAGTCATGATGATCATGACTTATCACACTCATATGGATACATCATTTAACTTAAAAGGAATTGGTATGATATTAATACATCATAATATCAACTTTAAACATAGATAAATATATTTCAAATGGAAAATGTAGAACATATAGACCAATCCTTGAAACATACTCTTTCACTGTCCATTTCCACTTACACAAGCTATCTTAAGAGCAATACTTTTACCATATATGATGAATTAAAAGAATATAATCAACATGGAAAATATATATACATATTTAAAAATTAAATAAATCAATTGGATTCATCCATAATCACCTGAAACACATCCCTAAACTCTTTCTCACTCTATCTGGCTTTTTCTCATTATTTTCACCATTAACCCATTTTAATGATAGGTCACCTTGGGTGACCAAATTTATTTACATAGAGGATATAAAACACAAAAATAAAACTATGGAAATAAATAAAAAAATTTGACCTTAAACCTCCAATCACTTGCATGCATTGACCTAGTCAACTCTACTTGTAGTAACAAATTCCTCACAACTAAGGGTTTTTTTATAGGTTCTGCTCACTACACTAAAAAACTTCTAACACATAAAAATACCTAGAGGATTCCTTTACATGATCCAAACATAAAATAATAATTTCCAATCCATTCCCTTGATAATCCATTTTGGTCCCTTTCCACGAAGATCTTCACCATCGGGTCAACATGAGGGTTTATAGAGGGTTTTAGACCAATTTACACTCTTAACATTTAATCATATAGTATTTCCCATAAAAAGATAAAATAATTCTTGGAAATAATTCTTACAACCTTTTTACATATCTCCTAAAAGCCTCAGGACACCATGCAAAATTTACATGTGCTAATGAGCATCTAAACTTTCTTCTCGAGCTCTCATCTCTTTATTCTACATGCATAAGAGATCTCAAAATGTTGTTTCTTGATTTTTACATTAATTGAAGACCTGAAACTTGGTAAAAATGTTTTAATAAACCTATCAAACCTAAAACCATGCTCACATGATCTCTTGGCATCTTGAAAACTCAACTTGAGTCCTCATTGGACCTTGTTAGGTCTCTTTGCACACTAGGCTCAGGACTACCAGTCATACTTGGACTTTGAAGACACTTATAAAACTCTTGTATTGTTCTCAAAAATTCATACTCATGTAATATACCTTCATACCATGAACATAAAAACACTCTTACCCTGTAATATTATCCTCATCCTCCATTTGGACTCACTAGGTGTCTTGGCACACTAGGCCTTTAGCTGTAAGTTATTCTAGGTCTGGAGTATGCTCTCACCACTATGGATTCTCTAAAAACCTAATATTAATTTCAAATGAAATCATACTAAATTCACAAGTTTCTATCCTTATTGACAAAAGTCTTATACTACTCACCTCATCAAGCTACTAGACTTGTTCTGTCACACTAGGTCTCTCATGCAAGGGTTATGCCTCAATACCTAACTTTGCTAGCACTATATTTGTACTTTCCACCTCAATCATATGATCTACCACTTTATTATACTTAAATATGCCTACCTTATGGAACACATAATATCTCACACTTCCTTTGACATTAATAGCATCAATGACAACTTGTAAAAATATCCCCCTTTATCGTTGATGGCAAACCTCTTAATCACAGTAGACCATTGTCATTTCTCCTCAAGATATATCTCCCCATCAAGTCTTTCTCCCCATTTAAAATTAATGAAAAATGGTATCCTCAACTACTACCTTATCTTTCACTCTAACTTCATCAATGCTAGTGAATAAAATTGATCAAATGTTTACCTTTAGAGTGATTGAGATGCTAACTCTCACCTTAACCTATTTCTCATCATCTTGACACATGACTGTCATGACTCCAAAAAATCCCATCAGCTCTTGATCTTACTTGAACCCATTCTTACCTTGCCACTTGATATTTGGACCTAGCCATATCAAGCTCCCCCTTTATCCATGCATACTTATCTTCAATTTTGACTGTCATGACATCATTGGAATATACTAGGCTTGTTTGCAAATAATAACATTCTTCTAAAGAATAATATTAGATGTATATACATAGATATATTCATTGTCCATGTGTCATATCAAAAAGGATTCTTCATTCAATAGTCTATACCACTATTTATGCTCTTTATGCTTCAAAAACCATCATGCCTAGACCATCTTCTTGGATAACATTCATTCATACTAGGTCTCTTAGACCACTGATATTCTATATGATACTCTTCAAAGTGACTTAATTTCATACTTACAATCAATACCTTGATATGATTACTTAGAACTTGTCATTTTTAGAATACTATGAACATCTTCATGCTATTTACAATATGACAGCACATCCCCTCATGACCTTATGAGATCACCAAGACATCAAGAGACCATTTCAATCCATGGCATAACTTCAATGATCACCATAGCAATTTTCTTCAAACATACTAAATTTTTATCATGCTATAGGGCATGACCATCTTCATAACTTATGTGAATACTCTAAGGACACCAAAAACTTGTAATTTCACTCTTTGATCAACATAACACCATAGATATTCGTTAGAAAAATTCTCTACCTCCAATAACATTGATCATATAGACCAATCTATAACTCTATAGATCAAAAATTATGAATCTTACTTCTTAGACCTCACCGTGAGCTCAAACATACATTACAAGCATGTCTTAAACTAAAGGAAACTTTGAAACCAACTTACTAAAAGTACACTGATCCCAACATAATGAGAACACACCTTAGGGTTTGAAGACACTAGAATACTTAAAACCCTCATTTCATTATCCTATGAGTCTTAAGATCATTCATCACTTTTAAGGTCAAAACTAATTTTAAAAGAAAAACATGACCTAAATTAGACCTCCATTCTCTTATATCAATTACCTCAATATCAAAAAAGCATTATATAACTCAAACAAGTCACATATGTTTACCATTCACAAAGAGCTTAAGAATACAATAACTTTCATTTAGTTTTCAAGCTTAGACCTATGTGGTCTCAATAATACCTTAAATATCTCTTCTTATTGTCTAATTAAGCATGATTACAAGATATAACTACCTTATTAGATCATTATAAACTTAGATTCATTATGCAAACAAGAAAATTCTCAATCTAGCACAATCAACCACCTTCTCTTCTTAGGCCTATAAATTTTCATGTCAAGCTAGGGGAAGGATCATCTTTAACACACTATTACGGTCCTTGCATCATGACATCATGTTTCCTATATGAACTTATGAGGTCACCAACACATCAAGACCAATCTTCTTTAGATATATCTATCATGTATTCTATCTATAGATAGTTAAGACCATGTTTGAAGACTTATGAGCAAACAATCTCTATTTTTGATAGTATTGGTCTTACAAACCAATCTATGACTCATGTGCACTCTTGAGACTCTTTATCAATGAAATCTTGTATTGGATTTTGTTACCTCAAAGCATATATGCTTATCTACCATATAAATATAAATAAGTAAATACTTTTATACCATATGAAGGCTAAAACATACCTCAAATAGGTCTTAACAACATAATTTAGGCTTCTAACAAATACTCTGCTTATTTATGATAGCTACACATACCTGTACCTTCTTGTCCATGTACTTGTTATACCATATTATGTTATCCACACTTAGTTACCATAACTCATTCATCTTTTCTAGGGTTTGATGAATTGGCTTTGATATCTCCCCCTAAGCCTATAGCTTCCTTAAGGACTGTAGATAGCTAAATCTAGCCATGAATGACCTCCAACAAGGGTTTTGACCAATTTCCACCTAAAATACACAATTTGGTCTAAAAACACTAAAGCATGATAAAAGATGTAAAAATGACATATTCAAGTACTGATTTTGGCTAAGGTATCCTTAAATGGGGCAATGTAATTTATGGGTCAGCTAACTTTGATCAGATTATTTTGAGTCAAAATGCTAATTTTACACCTAGGTGCTCTGGATTTCTCTTTCTTATCAAATCTCTTACACGAGATATGTGTCTTTGTTATTTGGTGTTGGTAACATCCTAAATGGGATAACAAATCCAACACATCTGACATCACTTTCTGATTCCAATCCAATCAAATTTTAGACCAATAACAAGGCATTCTGATCAATTTGAGTAATTTATGCATAAAGTGCTTAAACATGCTAAATAACTAATTAACCCAAATCAAGGCCTAATTAATAATTCCATGGAAACTTGTTGAATAATTTGTTTTGGAAATAAATATGTAATATTTGAATCATCAGGTGACCTCATTTCTTGGGAAGACATCCCTAGGCCATAAATGCCACAATTATCAAGATTCATGTCCTCCATGCCTCATCAATGCCTTCCATGATTCCCTCCATGCCTCTTAATTGCCCTTCTTCCAATTTCATGATGAGGATAATTATAAATTTAATTCCAAAAATTGAATTAATCCTCAACCACACATCTCAATCTTAGGATGGATGGTTCAAGTTCATTCTAGACATTCTTAAAAATCTATAAATAGGAGGCCTTACCACATGAATTTTATGTCTTGATAATGTAAAGTTATAATGCACAAATGATTCCAAAAGCCATAGAAATTAGTGTTACCATGAAAAATTGTTTCCAAGCCAAGCCAAGTCACAATACAATAGTGCCAAGGAGAGATGGAGGTATCCAAGCTTCCATTGATGAGGACTTCATGAGCAAAAATTGATCAAGCCACTACAACAAGCATTTTTGAGCATCCAAGGAAGGTAAAAGAGGATTTATTTTGCATTTTAGTTGTGTTTTTTATTCATGTTTGTTAACTAAGCTCTCCCTAGTGTTTAGGAATAGAGATATTATGATAGTTAGTGTGTTTCATTCATTTTTTTTTTCATTTTGAAACTAACACCATACTAACCATCCTCTTTTGAGTTAAATTCTTAGATCACAGGGACTACTACTCCTTGTCAATAGTTTCATGCTCATTTTTCTTGCATGAAAAACTATAACTTTTGAAGAAAATCTCATACCTTATTTGATGACCATCTTGGACTTTGACCTCTCTTGAGGATGCCATGCCCTCATAATCAACACCATCATTTTATGATATGCTACTAAATACTATGAATCCATCATAGACCAACATC
Organism: Torreya grandis; assembly: GCA_037957365.1. NCBI lineage: Eukaryota > Viridiplantae > Streptophyta > Pinopsida > Cupressales > Taxaceae > Torreya > Torreya grandis. The sequence goes on from JARHVA010000208.1 coordinate 3,891,064, forward strand.
AAGCAACCTCCTTGTACTTTATCGATACTTGCTCTCATATGATCTCCTTTAGGATGTTAGGCCTTCTCCAAAGAACCTAATTCGATACCAATTTTTGGAATTATCTACTAAGATGGGGGGTTGAATCAATTGTATAATAATGTCTATTTAATTCCATGAAGCATTTATTCACATACAAGATCAATCCATAAACAAATAATTACACAAACAAACAAGAAAACATAAGATATATGTGGAAAAACCTATTGGGAGATAAAAACCACTAAATAATACACATGGACTACAGTCCCATATTTTAAAGATCCAAATTTTAGTGAATCACCAACTTCACAAGGATCTCCAAACCCTACCTCGTTAAATACCTAGTCAACTAGTCTTCTACAAGCTCAATCTTGCAAGGATGATCCAACCCCCTAGGTATCTTAGCACCAAATAAGTAACCAATAATATTTTATCATATTATAAAACCTATTTTTAATATTCAATTGATGATGACTTCCTTTGTTTTCACTCTTTACTTTTCAATCTCACTCAACTAGCCTTTTAGGCTTACTCATTTGTCTATCCCTCTCCTTAGTAGTATTAGGTCAAATGACCTTGTTCAACACCTATAAAATCACATTTAAATATTCATTAAATTTTAAAAAGACCTATATCATTGTGTTCAACACCTTCACCTGGTGTCCAAAACACCTATCTTATTCGCATATCTCCTCAACCTCTCAACTAGTCAATTTAGGCCTATTAAGCCTTGCCTTTATACAAGTTTATTTCTTAAGCACTCTTTGGTCATATAGAGTAGTTTTTATAAATTTATAAATATTATAATTGAAATTATAAAACATTAAAATCATGAAAAAAACCACTCATTTGGTCGGCCATTACCTCACTAACCTCAAACTTTAATTAGGCCTTAATGAGACCTAAAGCAATTAGGCCTACCCATACACAGGTTACCACTCAGGCCCATTTGAAAATATTAAGCTTCCATAAATGGATCAAACAAATAAAAAATTCTTCCAATATACCCTTTATAATTTCACCTTGTGTCTCTAAATCCGTTTAGCCAATTTCACTACTTGGACCTAACAATTAGGCCTACTCACCTTTTAGGACTTCTCATTGTCAAAAGTTTGTAAACCATATCTAAAGCATAAAATAAAATTTATAAAAAAAATAATTGAAAAAATTGCATTAATATATCATAAATTACTTTAAAAATATATCCATGTTCATTTATACATCATCATATAGGCCAAAAGGCCTAAAATAACTCTCTTGTTATAGGCTCATTTATAACTGCTAAACACAACTAATACACATTTGAACAAACTTTGACTTTACACAATATATTGAGAACTTTAAATGAATATAATTTAATTAAAATTATACTTGGTGATCTTAATAATATCTTCATAAGATATTTATTCTTTAACTTAGGTTACAGGACCTCAAACTCAGTACTCTTAGATGACTACTCAAACTATTTGTAGCCTCCAAAAACATAGAAATGAAACTTCCATGAATTATATTTTAAATTAATATATCATATATGACCTCTATTTCATCCTCTAATAAATATATCATATTCTCAAATATCAATAATTGGTCTTAAAGACCAATCTTCTCAAGCCTCTATCTCATTGTCTTAACACAGTCTGCTAGACCATTTTGGCTTCCACACCTTACCACATTATCTTATCTCTAAAAATTAAATATAGAATGAATATATAAATTAGGTCTAAAAATAATAAAATATTTTCATTATATGAAATGACTCTAGTCATAGAGTCTCAAACCCTTCTCTTCACTTGATAGACCTAGAACAATTAGTTATATCTTAAGACACAATCATGATGATCATGACTTCTCACACATATAGGGATAATTTATTGAAATTACAAGTAATTTTTATGATATTAATCCATCCTAATATAAAATTAAAGTACAAATAAATAGATGTTAAATGGAAAATGTAGAACATATATACCAATCCTCAAAACATACTTTTTCACTAACCATCTCCACTTAAACAAGCTATCTTGAGAGCATTGTATTTACTATATAAAATTAATTATAAGAATATAATAAACATGTAAAAGAGGTATAAGTATTTAAAAATTAACTTAATAAATTTTATTCATCCTTAATAACTTGAAACATGTCCCTAAACTCTTTCTCACTCTAACTAGATTTTTCTCACTATTTTCACCATTACCCCATTTTAGCGATAGGTCATCTTGGGTGACCAAATTTATTGACATAGAGGATATAACACACCAAAATAACCCCATGCACATAAATAAAACATCTTGAACTTCAAACTCCAACCACTTACATGTGTTGATCTAGTCAACTCTACTTATAGCAATAAATTATTCATAAACAAGGGTTTTTTTGTAGGTTATGCTCATTACCCTAAAACACCACTACCACCTAGAGATACTAGTATGATCCACACTTATAATAATTGGAAATATGCAAAATATAATGTCTATAAACACAAAAAAATAGATATTGGTGGACCAAGATGTTCAAATATTCAATATATGCAGAAATATAATACCCTTAAGGTAGGGTAACACCATACAATACTCCTTTAGGAAGGAATGTCTCCACAATGTCTCTTTGAGTGGAAAACCTATAATATCCTATTAAAATATAAGACTAAATTCTTACTTTATTCCTTTACAATGATATTCATCTCCTTTATATAGACCTATAAATAACTAACAATGGATGGGTAACCTCCTAATCCCAATGTTGTTCAACCATTACCTAATGCACTAATTCCACAAGTTACTGAATTATCCTAAAATATTGGACCCATATAACTAAATAATGGGTATGTGTGCCACATGTCAACATCTCCATAAACCCATATAACTTAATATATCATATCCTTAGATACATAACATTCCTTCCCTCCTTGACATGTTTTATCCCCAAAACATAGGAAGAAACCAAATAATGAGTGTGCTTCAAATCATTGAACACTTTTCTCTAATCTCGATCATCTAGCCATCCATATGTGATCTTGGTAGGTGACATCTTTCCAAGATTATTTCCTAATTTAATTACTCTCCTCTTATTTCGATCATGATCATAACTGTACTAGTTTGGTGTCAATACATAATTTTTCCTCTTTTGATTCCATGTACCCTATTCCATTATGCTACTCTGATTCCATCTATGACCATATTAAGTATTATTCCATGCATATTCATAGTTATTTCCCTATTTATTCCATGTTCCATAGGCCATTGCACTGCTCTGATTCTATACCTGACCATGGTAGTCCTTTGGCTTCTATACATAGCCATAATTATTGGAACTCTAATTTCCTATATAAACAAAGTCCCTGTTATTATGACACTCCCTGACATGGTTTGATTATTGTTTCCTCTCATGGTGATGTGGGTGTCTATATAACTCAAATTGTTCTGATAATTTGACATTATCAATGTTTTCTTCTACCTCTTCCAACTTTTCCTTCTCTTTATCTTGAGTAGATAAAGTGTTCATTTATGATTGTAGTCTGTCTTTATCTATGTCATTTGAATCTTCCTCATGCTCTTCTTCACCAAATTTAATCTCATATTCATGATCTACCTTGATTGTTCTTTTTGCCTTTATAACTAAGATATCTTGTAAAGTGACCTTTTTCCTATACCAAAACTTCATGAACTTCTTCTGAACATTAATATTGATTATTTCCAAAGTCTCTAACCATGGATATCCAAGAACCATATCCACATCATCCATATCCAAAGCATAAAAATATGAATTCAAAACATATTTTTCCATAATGAGCTTCAAATTTTCAAACATTGGAATATTCTTACCATCTACTTTAACCTCCTTGATATTCTTTGCTTGAACATGTAGACGTTTAGCCACATTCATGTTGATGAAGTTATACTTTCTAGTATGGTTTATGGACACAACAACCTTCTTATTTTGAATGCATCCATGAAATTTAAAAATTTATTTGGATTTTTACAAATCCAAATTATTTGGACCCATATCATCTAATTTTTCTTCTTCTTTGAGATCATCTACCTCTCCTTCTACACCATAGGTACTCTCCTCATTATCATTATTTTTTTCCACTAAATTTTTTCTTCATCATCTTCATTACCATCATTATTTTTTCCCTCTTCTTCATCTTCTTTTTCTTTTATATCCCATTGATCTAGGAAGACCTGTTCCATTTCTTCCCATGAAGAACACCTTTGTACAAAGCTTAATTATTTAAACCAATGTTGTGTAGGCCCAAATAAAGAAAGAGACAAGCATGTTTTCCACAAAAAAAATTTAGTATTATTCTCATTAAAAAGGATCCACCATTATCTAGCATCAATATCATCCTCCCCTGAAAATACTTGCAACTTCATGATCTATAAAAAAACTAGGGTTAATTAGATACCCTAAAATGTCAATAAATCATTATAAACTCATCCAATTAGTCCCAAAATTTTATTTTAGCTTCCTATTATTATATTGGAACTTAAGCAAAAAAAATTGTGAAAATATTCTAACAATTTAGGCCTATAGAGTGAATATATGAAAAATCATAAAATTGCAATAACTCATTCAAAACAATTCTAAAAATTTTGAATTATTTTTTGGTATTTTTCTTGTATGTTTCTATAGAGTCAGTAAAAAGTTAGAAGAGAAATTCCTTATATTTTGGATGATATGGTGAAATTAGTATAAACCCTAAAATATCTATAACTCCCTAAAAATGATCATAAAGGTTCAATTTTTTTATTGTGACTTCCTTAACATATTATTAAACTCCAGCAAAAAAGTTGTACATAAATTCACTACTGATTGAAATATATTGATGATTTCAAAAAACTAGACACAAATTGCCCAAATTGAAGCTCTAATACCACTTGGTATGATCCACACTTATAATAATTGGAAAATATAAAAAATATAATTTAGCTCAACAAAAAAAAAAGATATTGGTGGACCAAGATGTCCAAATATTCAATATATATAGAAATAGAATACCCTTAAGGTAGGATAACACCATACAATACTCCTTTAGGAAGGAATAACTCCATAATGTCTCTTCGAGGGAACAACCTCCAATATCCTCTTACAATAGAAGACTCAATAATTTATTCCTTTATAATGATATTCACCTCCTTTATATAGACCTCTGAATAACTAAAAATGGATGTGTAACCTCCTAATACCAATGTAGACTGACCATTACCCAATGCACTAATTCTACAAGTTACTCAATTGTCCTACTATATTGGACCCATATAACTAACTAAAGGGGATGGATGCCACATGTTGGAATCTCCATCAACCCATATACATTCATATATCATATATATAGATACATAATAGATACTTGGAGGATTCATATACATTATCCAAACATAAATTAATCCTTTCCAATATATTCTTGGCCCTTTCTATCAAGAACTTCACCATTAGGTCAATATAAGGGTTTAGAGAGGGTTTTAGAGCAATTAACACTCTTAATATTTATTCATATAGCATTTCCCCTCAAAATACAAACTAATACTTATAAATAATTCTTAAAAAAAATTCTCATCTCTCTTAAAAGGCTTAGGACACCATGCAAACTTTACATGTGCTAATGAGCATCTAAGCTTTCTTCTTGAGCTCTCATATCTTCATTTTGCATGCACATGAGATCTCAAAATGTTGTTTATTACTTTATCCTTCAAATAAGAACCTAAAAAATTGTCAATATGTTTGAATAAACCTATCACACCTCAAACCATGCTAATATGAGCTCTTGGAATCTTGAAAACTCAACTTGAATCCTCATTGGACCTCATTAGGTCTGTTTGCACACTAGGCTCAAGACTGCCAATCATACTTAGACATTGAACACACTTTTAAACCTCTTGTATTATTATCAAAAATTCATAAACATGTCATATACCTTCATATCATGCTCATACAAGCACTCTTAACTTGGAATCTGATCCTCATCCTCAATTTGGCCTCATTAGGTATTTTGGCATACTAGGCCTTTAGTTGCAAGTTATTTTAGGTCTGGAGTATGATCCTCTCACTAATGTGGATACTCTCAAAACCTCATATTCATGTCAAATATAATCATAAAAAACTCACAAGTTTCTAACCTTGTTCACAAAAGTCTTATATTTCTCACGTGATCAAGATACTAGACCTATTCCATCACACTAGGTCTCTCATGTATGGGTTATGCCTCAATACCTGACTTTTTTTCCACTATAGAGGTATTTTCCACCTCATTCATATGCTATACCACTTTATCATACTTTATAATTCATGCATTCTTAAACACAAAATATCTCACACTTCTTTTGACATTAATGACATCAATGACAACTTACAACATACACTCCTCTCAAAATTATGGTGGCCAATAATCTACCACCTTATATCCATCTGATTTATGTACTACCCATGTATATTCCTCCAAAATAAACACCTATATTTTATTCATCTAAAACTCTTCCTCCTTACTATCATATGTTCTATAAATCCACTCATCCATATTATTTCCTTCTAGCCTATTCCACACCACCTTACCAATTACCCTCTTTTCCTCTTAGCAGTTACATGAGTAACCCATATCCAATCCCACCTCTTCAATATAATTAAACTTCACTTTTAATAAACTTAAACAAAATGGGGACATATGATGAATACTTAAAATAATCCATTGGTCATATTACACAAGGATCTATTCTACCATATCCTCTAACTGACCATCCTAATTTGAAGAGAGAAGGAGATCCTAATGTATGTTTAAAGGCATACACTACTATTTTTCAAGAGATATTTCATTGGAATGGGATGTTTGCAAATTTTTTTTCAAAAACACTAGAAGTAATTTCCTTTAATTGGTATTATTTCCTCCCTAAGGGTTTTATACATTTTTTCACCAATGCATGGCTAATTTTGTTAAAGTGTTCAATATGAACAAGATTTTGAAAAATGGAATTCAAGAGCTCCTCCATATCAAATACTAAAATGATGAATTGGTTACCCATTTCATCATGATATGGTGGTAGGTTCTATACTCTTATACTATCATGTTACACATGGATCAAAGGTAACTATGTGATATATTCTTACACTCATTTAACAAGGATACAAGAGAGGATGTGGAAAAATTGGCATACAAATCCTGTGAAGAAGCACTTAAAAGTGATATTAGAATTGACTAAGTGGGCATTAAAAATGGGTGAAGAATCTATGAGACAAATTAAAATATAGGCATCCCAAATCAAAATAATGAAGTTGATAAAATATCTAACAAGAGAAATTATAACAATCAAGGACCTAAGGTTCTAAATATAATCCATAATGCCACCACAAATGGTGTCACATACCAAAATAACAATGAAAATTTTATTAACAAAAATCACCTTATATCATGAATAATAATACAAATTAAAATAATAACAATAATGGAATGAGGAACTACAATCATCCACCTATTATTCACATGGTTGATTGCAACTAACCTCCTCTTCATAACATTTAATGACAAAAAAAAAACCAAAATAAAGGATAGTTTCAAAACATCAACCTTGATCAAAATTAACACTTATATTATAACAACCATCAAGGGTATGATAAACATGGATAAAATCAAAGGCCTCAATACTATGATCCTAATTTTTACTTCCTTTTTCATAGAGTCATTAGACATGATAATTATTCCTACAAGGAATACAACAAATTAATTCAAAGAATTCATGATAATTAATGATAAAAATTTGTATACATATTCCTATGGAATGCTAATGCAAACCCTAAAAATCAATAAATCAGTCCCATATCACCTTTGAATATAAACTTGGGAATTTATCAAAACCCCTTTCCAAACTAATGAAAACACACCATCCATAACCAGCCACAGGGTAGTCAAACTAACCAACCCCTAGTGGATGGTACTGAGACATCTACCTTTGCTATAGTCAACCCTAATATGGCTCCAAAATTAGGACAATAGGTAAAACCCTATGTGATAATAGTCATGGAACTTAAAACTAAGGAAAATGCAAACACTGTTACTCACACAAGAGAGTATCAAACCACAACCCCTTACATGACAAATGTCTTGGAGAATAACATCAACCCCAAACCCATGGGGACTATTATCTAATTTTCAATCTCATAAATGTATTTTCACATATCTCTTTCCTAGATGTGATTAAAAACTCTTCTTCCCATTGTTAGACATTAATGAATGACTTAGGGTTTGAAAATCTAGCTAGTGTCACATTTCCACTACAAGCTCAAATCAAGCATATTGATCTAGATACATTCCCACATTGGAAAATAATCAATAGAAATTGGTTATATTTTTTATCTAAATAGCCTACCTATATATGTGTAAATGACCAAAAGGGGAAATCTAACCTTATATATGCAAGTATGGATATATAACAATTATGTAAAATAAGAAATGGTTGAGGATGTGGTGACTGTCAACATAGTCCCCTTTTCATTTCTTCATAAAATTAGGCACACAAAAACTAATTTATCTATGATTAGGAATGCTCTTATAGGTTATAATATCATCAATTATATCTCAATATAGACCATTATGATTTCAGTCACTTTGGGTCCCAATACTATGTTGAAAAACTTTTATGTCATTAATAGATATACAAATTACAACATGATATTAGGTAGACTATAGATCCGCATGTTTAAGTTAATTCCTTATATCATATTCCAAAAAATCAAGGTATTCCACTTCGGAAAAATATTTTTTACTCAAATAGACCCTAAAAACTTAGATGCCATTTAAATGATCATGCAAAAATAACCAGGGCTGCACATTGATTATTACTTGCCTACTAATGGTGTGGAAAAGCCCCCAAAATTAGTTAAAGATAAAGACCACCTGGTAACCAAAATTAGTTATCTTAAATAGGGGTTATAAAATTTATAATCCCCCACCAAATGGAAAACTTAGAGAAAATAGAGTTGAAACAATAGAAAATATAAGAGAGTAAACTCCTGTGACAATGTTAACCATATCAACCAAGTCTATAGATAATATTATCAGTATCTTAGAAAGAGACAAATCAATGAAACTTCTATTTGATCCTTATATGATCATCAATTATACTCATGATATGACTCTTTTCTTATAGGCTCTTAAACCTAGTGTTTTATAGCACCACATTGGCATGATATAACTCTTTAGGCATAAGTAAAAACACCCAAAAACACCTAATTATCCATATCTTTAGCATAATTACCCAACACCCTATCATGCAAGGGTAAAAAATAGTATAGATAGACAACTAATTCATCTTCCCCTAGCCACACTAGTGATTGATGAAAGGATTCATACATTAATAATAGGTACCATATAAATTTAAGTCAATTCTAATGACTACCCAAAACATTTAAATAGAAGGTCTTCTCTTCTTCCTGCAAAAGAAAAAATGCAAAAATTTACTCACCAAGTTCTGTCAAACTTTTCCAAGCATGGAAATCATAAAAATAGAGTCAACCATGTATTATCAATAGTATTATGTGTTGCACCTTTACATCTAAAAACATTATATATAAGGAGACTATATAAAAATAACCCATTGAATATGCATAGGATTTGGCCTTCCCTTATCTATCTATTATGAAAAGACATGTAGAATCATGCCATATCAATGGTATTGTGAGATTCATGATTATGATTGAAAATATCATATACATATAGGAGACCTTTTTATAAGAATTGATAGTCAAAAATATAAAAATAGAGGATAAAGTCACAAATTTAGACCCAACTAGTTAGTCCCTTACCTAGTGACTAAAGAGTTCCAAAATAGAGACTATTGATTATGCACTTTGGAGGGAAATGAGTTTGGTTAACATATGAAATATTTTAACATTAAATGTTTCTACATATAGTCATTTAATTTCACATTTCCCTCATTGCATTTCATTTTACATTGTTTACATATTTTCTTGCATATTAGATGTCATGTTTGGTGATTATTATTTAATTTTCAATTTGCATAGCATAAAATTTAAAAAGGCACCTTATCATATAAGTTAAATTTTCACATCACCCTATTATCCTATAGATTTTTTTTTATCAAAATCAACATTATAATGTTTCTTTCCTTAGTTATTATGAGTAAAGTATACCTCTCTTTCCCTTCTTCTTTGAAAGCTTAGAAAATATTAGCCTATAGCCTAGTCTAGAAGAGTTTAAATGACAGAGTCTCCTCTTACAGTTCCTTCCAAGTAGAAAACTTTAGCATGCTCACAAACAAGGTAACCTTACTGACACATCTTGGTATTTAGTGATTATCCCTTGTATCTTACTAGTTACATGGGGTCAAGATTTGGGGGTAAGGGCCTTACACATCTCTCTCTCTCTCTCTCTCTCTCTCTCTCTCTCTCTCTCTCTCTCTCTCTCTCTCTCTCTGTGTGTGTGTGTGTGTGTGTGTGTGTGTGTGTGTGTGAGATATATATATATATATATATATATATATATATGTATATATATATATATATATATATATATATATAAATAAAATAAGAGACTCCTATGTAATTCAAAATGTAATACAACATAAAATTCAAATTCCACATCTCTCACTACTTGATAATATTCAGTGTTGAGGTATTGCAACCTACTATTTATGTGGGGTTAACATTAGGGGGAGATGTATTTATATGCTTACATATATCCTTTGATGATGAGACAATGTGTATTCCTAGTCACATGATACTAAGTTTAGGGGGCATAAAGAAAAAATAAAAAACTCAAAATAAGTATTATATTAGAGTGTCTAAATAAAATTTATTTAAAAGGCTTCTCCATATGTATATGTTTAAAAGGGTAGACTTATCCCATTTAAAGATCCTATCAAGGCTAATTATCTCTAAAAAAATCCAATAAATTTATAAATAACTATATCTTCCTCTTTGCTTGTAAAGATTAGGTCACCTTCCTTTTTTATTAGAAATTTTGATTTATATTTTTTTCTCACCATTTCATAAATATCATATTCCCTTTTTTTCATTCCTTTACTACAAATTGAAATTCATATGTTATGCAAATGAAGTAACTGGGTCATCACCTGAAAAATAGTTGTTAGTGCATTCATAACTTCATATATGTTCATAACATTAAATAATTTTCATGGATTTTGTTATCACATATATAATCATTTTCCATTGTATTTTATCCATAGAGATACATGGTATATCATCACATTCGCAGTCATCTAAAGTGCATAAACTAAGTCTTACATGTAAATTAAACCCATAACACATGAATGAAAGTCACTAGGATAAATGAGAATATCTCTCCATATATATCATAATAAATGTTGAGTATATACAATGAAATATATAATATAATCCACCTCCATAGAGGGCAAGTGTGTCTCAAACTATCAAATAATAATTATATATATATATATATATATATATATATATATATATATATATATATATACATACATACATACATACAATAGTCTAATTCTCATACATAAATAAATGGTCCTAAGACCCTATATTCCTCCTATGGGAGGGCCTTGATGTTGAAGAGTGTCATGAGCTATGGATCCTAGGCTATCTCATATTAGTGCCTCCCTAAGAGGCCATATCCTCTCATGTCTATCAGCTCAAGGAATCTTGACCCACTTTAGTATCCATGGCATAAGTCAAGGCTTGAACTTGAACCTTTACCCATGTTTCTCTCATGTTTAATATATCATTCTCAACCCTTAGAATGATAAGATTCACATAAGAATTGTACATTGGAGCAAAGACACCAGTGTGCTCTTCTTTCCAATAAGTAATCTAGAATTTATTAGTAGTTAATCTCTGGTTCAATTAGTCCCAAGTTGAAAAATGTTGATAAGGGTTTCCATGATCATGGTTCTCTAATCTACTGATATATTTATAGTCAAAAAAGAAAATATTGACTGTATATCCAATCTTATGAAAATTTCCTAATAATCAAGCTAAAATGGAATATAATTAAGAAGCTAAAATGCGTAAATTAACAACTTTAACTGGGTCATCATCATATGCCTCATCCTCCTTATCATCATCCTTATCTAGCTTGATGTACTTTGGACCCTCTAGACTCTATCCCTCTCCACCCAAATTTTGTTCTTGTTGTGCAAGATCCTATTGAGGTGGTTGTGGTGGTGGGTATGGGAGAGCTACCTACTATTTCCAAACTACTATATGCACTATTTATTTGATTGACACCCATCATACTAATAGATGACATGACAATCATTATAATATCCTTAAATTCATCTCTTACATGCCTTAGTATACAATTTATCATATTAGGAGGTTTCCCACATAGGGATATCATAACCCTATTTCGACCACCATTAGATGGGGAATAAATTAGGCTCGGTGAGAAAATTCTTGAAAACGTATTGTTATCATTATTTATTAACAAGTTATCTCATGCTTAATGTGGCCATATTTGACTTATTATTGATTATGCACACTAAATTAGATTTAAATTTCTTTAAGAGAGGATTGGCTAAGTCACATTGATTTACCCCTATACAAGCTTCAATTCAAGTGGGATTCATGTTATAGTTATTATCTTCCTTCTTAATTTCATAGAAGATAATTCTTGGGCTAATATTGGCCCTAATTGTTAAATATATTATATATTTATTGAAATGAGCTATTCTTAGTCTTGTATGAGTTACTTCTGACACATAACGTTGGACAATAGGATCACTATTGGATAACTCTTGTCTAACCTTCTTCTTTTTAGCTTGTTAAAATGAACCAATAAATGGTTGCAAAAAGGTTTAAAATATCGATAATTCTAAGGCATGTTAAATGTCTTTTATGTATAGTAAGAACATGACTCTAATTGTAATTGATTATTTTCTTTTTCTTGATTAAATCCTTATTTTACTTAGCTTACATTGTGTTAATATAATCACTATCTATATTTAGCACTGAGGTTAATTATACCTTTAGACCAGTGTTACAGGATGTTATGGGCATGGATCAATTATTATAAACTTTATTTTATAAATAATTAAATTTGTGAACATATGAATTTGATAAGGGGAGATTAGTATCATGTTAGTCTCTGAAATCAAAATCCAATACAAAACACACTAATTAACTAACACCTTATGCCTAGATCTTTGGGGGAGCTTAGTAACAAACATGCATATGAAAACAAAACTAAAACATGAAAGCAACATTCCTTGATCTTCCTTGGAGCTTCCAAATGGTTCGTATAGTGGCTTTCTCAACTTATGTTTCAAAATGTCTTTGGCAATGGAGTTTTGGCTATCCTCCACCTCCTCTTGGCATCATTTGGCTTGTGAAGCTTCTCTTAAAAATTTGGAATAATAACACTAATATCAAATGTCTTTTGAAATCATTTTATAATTATAACTCTAAACCAAAAAAACCTCTTAAGGATATTTGGGAATGATAACTTTGGCTTGATAGAGTTTTTGAAATCATTTGGGCATAATAACTTTACACCAATATGGCTTCAAATTAAGAGTGTGAGGCATTCTATTTATATATTTTTGCAATTGATTAGAATGACCCTGAACCATCCATCTCAAGATGAAGATGTGTGGCTAATAATCCATTCAATTTTAGAGGCTAAAATCAAAAAATTCTCTCATAAATATTTGGGATAGAGATGCATTAAAGAGGCATGGGAGGGCTTAATTAGATATTTGTCGCACTTATGGCTTGTTGATGTCACCCCATAGAATGATGTCTTAGATGATGTAATTATTAGAAACTAATTTCCATTAATTAAATATTCAACAAGTTCTATGGAAAATTAACTTAAGCTCTTGATTCAAATTAATTATTCTTAAATATGATTTATCAATTTTGGTGCAAATCTTGGCAATTGGTGCAGAAATTAATCAAATTGGTCAAAATATTGTATTATTAGACCAAAATTTGGTTGTATTAGAATTTGAAGGTGATGTTAGATGCATTGTATCTATTATCCCATTTAAGATGTTGCCAACACAAAATAACAAGGGCACATGTCTCATGCAAAAGAAATGGTAGAAAAGAGCAATTGAGAGCACCTAGGTGCGAAAATGTCATTTTGACTCAAAATGATCTAATCAAAGTTAGCTATCTTAGAAAATGCATTACCCCATTTAGGGATACATTGGCCAAAATTTCCACTTGTATATGATAGATTCAAATCATATAGCATGTTTTAGTGTTTTTAAGCCAAATTGTGATATTTGCTAGAAATTGGTCTGAAGTTTGGTCAAAGGTTATTGATGGCCACTTTTAGGTGTCTATAATTTCCCCCTATTTGGGAAGGTGTTTCAAACTATAGGCATAGCAATGTATTCTCAAATAATGATAAATGGTATGTATACCAAAAGGAAGATGATTTAAAAAAAGCTCCAAATGGTGTTCGAGAAGCCTAGGATGATGCCCCCTCGAGGGAGTGGCCATCACATATGTGGATGGATGGTCCCTCAAAAAGAATCAAGAGTAAAGGTAGGATTAACCTATGGTTGAGAGTAATCAAAATTAGAAATGTTTTCATGCATTGATTTTAAAAAGGATACTGATTTGCCCAAAGGTGGTTATAATCAGGAGTAAAAAGTCAAAAATAATGGTTTGCCCAAAGGTGGTTATAAGCATTAAGATGACCTAGATTGTTTGATAAAGATGATTGTGCCCTAGTTAGGGCTGATTAGAAAGCATAACTTAAGGATATAACCTGGAATACAAATTAAAGAGAAGTGGGTGCAAACGTAGATGTGATGGTCTAATGACTAAAGAAGCCACAAAAAACCAAGCATACAAGGATGCACAAAGTGATGAAAGGGATAGATAGAAGAATAATATATGATCATTAGAAATGATTTAGTTATACCTACCAATGAGGAGATGCTCATACTTATTAAAAATGATATAACTAGAATGGTCAATGGGTAGATTTGATCAAGATGGGATGGGAGGATTTGCCAAAGTGCCATAAGAGAAAATTTTGATGATTTATTACTTGTAGAACCTCCTGAAGCTAATTTTTTATGTAGCATGTGTTTGTAAGAATCATGATAGAATACCATGAGGACTTGTCCAAAATATTCATAAATATTGACTCCCATGATCCAATAAACAATTGAAAATAATGCACCAATGATAAAAAAATAATGATGACAATGTTGAAGTATGAGTATGGATGGATTCAAGTATAAATGCATATGGAATCACCTACTGAATGCATATAGATTAAATTGAGGTAATCGTACATAAGGCAAGTGAGTAAAAAAAAACAAATAAACAAATAAATAGAAATCCTAAAAACAAAAGCAATATAAAGCATCCTATAATGGATTTGCCCTAGTAGGGTAGTTTGAGGATGACTAGGCTTTAGACAAGACACATGTTTTTGGATTTTGAAATTTTATGAATGTTTTTCGAATTTTAGAGTATCTCAACTCAATTAGGAAATACAAGATACTAAATGGTCCAAGCTTGAAAAATGGTGAGAGCATGAAAAACTTGAATTATGCTCACAAAATGGTGAGAGCATGATGGCAAAGGGGGACTGAACTAAACTCAACATGAATAAAATGTGACCCACATAGTCCTAAAATGGCCTTAGTTCATAGTAATTCCATCTTTCAATAGAGGAATTTGACTAGTGTAGCAGCCAATTCAAATAAAATAGGCATAGTTGGTATGATGGCACAATACGACATAGGAATGGTACGTTGGTGTGTCAAGGCATGATAAACAAATGTTTTCCCTAATTTTCCCATAGGTGGTTATAATTAGTAGCAATACTAGTGAAATATTTATTTTCCCTAGTAGGTGATATAATTAGGATCACGTAAATAAACATGATAATAATATATACTAAATGAATGATACAACTACCAAAACTTCTATTTTACTGCTCTAAAATACTACCTTAAACTAGAGTGCTTGAAACAATTGTTGAAATTGATATGATTCTCTATGTTGAAAATATGAAACAATGGATGAACCAAGGTCAAATGGGATATGATAGGATGGATCAAAACATGTTTTGGTAGAATGGAATGGTATTATAGATAATTTATAGGATAATTATAGGCTGGTAGATTGAATAAGATGATAAGAATAATTTTGAGAGGGTTGCCCCCAAGTGGTAAGGTGATTAGCTAGGTATGTGACAATGAAAAAATGAATGGTAAATGAAATGGTATGGTATAGGTTTGTGTTTGGTTGTTTGTTTTGGATATGTTTGTCCTAGGTATGGTAAATGGCATATGATTCTATTGCTCTTACTGAAGTGGAGATGCATGTCCTGATCAACAAATGATATAAATAGAATAATCAATCATGTTAATTGCTAGCCCACACCTCATCTGAATAGCTTCTCTATTAAGAATGGGCTACAGATTTGGATTCTAATGATTTTATTGTGATCTTCATTGGTCATTGAATTGTTTCCTTCAAGCATCAAGATAATATATCTTTGTAGGCTCTAAAAATGGGAGTGCAGTCATGGATAGTAAATAGGGATAAATGTTAGATGATAGGTTTGATTGGAAAATTTAATGGTGGTTGATAATAAAATGGATGGTGGTGGGGAAACAAATGAAGATCAAGATTTTTAGGCACACATAATGTCACTAATTCTATATTTGACATAAATTTAGATATGGTGGGGCCAAAGACTTTTGAATATGCTCTCGATAGGACCACCATATTTTATTGTTTGGGCTTAAGAGATTGGAAGCTATATTGATGTCATCTTTGATTTTGTCTTCATCAAGTAGTGAAGAAATTTTGTGCTCAACTATTGGTGCCTCAAAGAGGTTTTCACGAATGAAGTTGTCTTGATTGTTCTATAATGCCTTCAAAAAGGGTTCACTAATGAATGTTAAATTTTGACTTTGATTATCTTCTAGCACCTTCAAAAAGGTTTCACTAGAAGATGCTAAGTTTGAAATTTGATTATCTCCTAGCACCTTTGGAAAGGTTTCACTAGGAGATTGTTCTTCTTTTACATGAATTTGGTCTTAGACTCCTTTATTTTCTTCAACTGATATGTCATCATGGATGTAGTTCAATAAGGTGTGATTATGTTGGTCCCCATCAACACTTATGGGAGGTGGAATGTCAATGTAATGGCTATGTTGGTTGGTGGTGATGACATGTGGAATGGTAATGGAATGGGGTGAGGCAACACAATCCTCATAGAAGATACTAGGAGAACTTGTGTCAATTCTAAAGTAATCATCTTAAAAAACCATATAAGGATCACAAATGTATTCAAATTGGTCTGTAAGGCATGCATAACCAATGTTGTAATAACCATGAATGTATTCTAATTCTAAATCTAATTCTGACTCAATGGACTCTGAATCCAATGCTAAGACTGATGTTGATTCTTCTTTTGATGATAAATCTAATGTCAATTCAAGAATAGAACCCAAATCTAACTCTAATTCTTCATCTTCTAGGTACTCTATTACAATGATGTCTTATCGCATGTTTGGTATTAGACAAGTAACTACCTATGATGGCATGGTGGGTTCCACATACATTGATTTGTCAAAGTGAGATTCCTCAATGATAGAAAAAAGGTTAAGAAACAACTCCTCAAAGACTAGTTTCTTAGAGGGAAGCTCTTGAAAAATAGGCATATGTTTAAGGTAATGATTTGCCCAAAGATGGTTATAATCATTACGAAGTGATTTAAAAAAGATTGTCCCATCAGAGTGAGACTCCTTGATAACACGTATAGGATTGAAAGATGATTCATCCTAGTTTGAATTATCACAAATGATTGGTTTAATATAAACATCTTGGATCAGTTAGTTCTCTTGGCTTCAATTTTTAATGAGTTGGAAAATACCAGTTTTGAACATAGCTTGGTCTTCAAATGATTGGCTTGATTGAGGGATTGATTGGATTGGATGAGGTTTGGATTGGGTTGGTTGGGGTTTTGATTGGATTGGTTGAGGTTTTATAAAGTGGGGAATGATCAAAACTAGATGAATAATGGTTGGTGGTTGGATAATAGGTGGGCACTATGGAGCTTGATTGCTCACACAAGCCAAAGGATGAGGTCTTGAAATAGAAATGGTATTATTTGGATGTTATAGAGCCTGGTATCTCATGTAATCTAAAGGATGAGGTTCTATAAGGACAAATTTAGAGAATTATGGAGCTTGGTCACTCACACAAACCAAAGGACTAGGTCCTAGAAGGATAAGGCAAGGGTGTCATGGAGCTTGGTTGCTCACATAAGTGAAAGGATGAGGTCTTAGTATAGAAATGGTATAATGTTATGGAGCCTGATTACTTGCATAAGCCACAACACCCAAGTCCTCCTCATAAACCATATCATTACAATTAGGGTTTTGAGTTGGATAGGAAGCATGTTCTTGACTTTGTTCCCCATATGGAGCACTATAGGGAGAATAATAAAACTCCTTACAAAATATATCCCCATAGGGGTTTCTAGTCAGATTTTTTGAAACCATTATATCATAACTTGGATTATGTGTGACTATACCATAAGTGTAGCTAGACATATCTACATAAATGATGAAATATCTAAAGAAAAAAAGGATTAGAGTTATGCAAACTTTGAAAAACTATGTCCAAATTACAAATGGTTTAAACTTGTTTTAACTTGGTCACAAGAGGTGAAGTTGTATCTCCAAACAATTATCTCAATGTGGAGTTGTATCTCCAAAATGGTTTGTGATAGAACTTAGCTTAAAATAATCTAACATCAAATGTCATACAAATAAAAATTCAAGAGATGAATAAAAACTAGAATGTCAAAGTCTAGGCCAAAGTGTTCCAAACAAGGTCTAAACTAAGAAAGGGAAAAGAGTCACTAGGTCTTTTGTCCAAACATATAGTTAAAAGTTAAGCTTAAATAAGTTGTGCTAGGAATTTTGGCCAAATGACGTCAAAATATAGGATTTAAAAAAGGATGATGATGATTTGATTTAATCTAACAAGTTTGGAAATAACTTTGACATAGACCCGACACATGGAATCAAACATAAAAGTGATAAATTGGTATAAGCCATAAGGTAAAAGGCTCTTGGAGAAAGACTATGTTCTCCTAAATAAAGGCACAAATAATGATAAGGATAGGATCTGAACTAACAAAAAATAGTTATCAAATTTGGGTAATTAATTAACCAAATCTATGTAACACAAAAGAGAAAAATATGTGTATCAACCCCTATGGAGTGAGGCCTAAATAGAAATCAATCAATGTTTTAATTTGAAATTGACAAGGTTAATTGAAAACTAGGATTTGACTAAACAACCTAGAAAATATTGGGTAGCATGATGGTGCATGAACAAGGTCTAAATGGCATATGTGACATGGTTTTTAAATAATGGTTTTGGTACAAGTCAAATGAGTTTTGAAATAATTTGAGCATCGTAACAACATAAGTGTGATCTAATGATGTGATCAATGTTATGTTTCAAAGACTCAAAGGCACAAATTTGATATCTAATTTGGGCAGCATAATGATACTCATATCAGTTAATTGACACACACACAAACAAGTTTTAATAAAAATTACAAGGCACAAGTGTGGTGTAAAATGTCTAGCATAACACCTCTTTAAATAAAAGATTGTTATATAAACAAATTAGTTTTGACGTGGATATAAACAAACACATTAATTTTAGTCTCAAAACATCAAACAAGAAAAATAATAAAATACAACTAAGTAAATCATCTTAAATCCTATCAAGGGTGTGGTAATGTGGGGTTGACTAAAACTAAATAGTTTTCGATCATCTAGATGGATCTCATGTCTACCAAATTTCACGTCAACAAACAAGAGAAGTACACATCATTTAGGTCTACATCATATAGCTTGTTGTAAAAAGGTCTTTCCCTTTTTACAATCACTACATCCATCACTTACTCAGTGTAGTGTGATGTCCAACATGCTCAAATGTCCTGGTCTTAGCCTCTACTGATGAAGATGGTTTAACCGCTCATACAACTGTCCTAGTGAGGTGATCCTAATGTGTATAACCCTCATAGAGAGTAGTTGAAGGTAATGTTAGGAGGTGAAATCATAGGTCAAGGCTTCCCTATATAACTTATGGGAGGTAATTAAGTCCCCCTCACAAGCCAAAATGCATAAAATAAAAACTAAGTAAAAGAGCTTTATGGTTATTTCTAGATCACCCAAGCCATTTGGGTCTTGGGAAGAGCCTTCACAACATCTATTTTACACCTTTGGACTAAGGCACAAGTTTGCAATGAAGATGGCACTTTTGATCCCACAAGTTCTTTATAGGGGAAGGGGGAGATCATATACATACTTCCTTTTCACATAAACAATTCTAACTAAGAAAACAATAAATGACTTGCATAAAGCAAAAACTTTTGAAGTGAGTCCAATTTTAAAGCACTAAATTGAAAGATTTGGTGGTGTTATTTGGCCCCTTGGCCTTAAGTTACAAAAACTTATAAAGAACAACTACAAAACATTCAAATAAACACCCTAATTTTCCTTTAAGCACCAAATGGAAATTCCTAATTCTTTTTAAGCATCTAAAATAGGTTTAAAAAAAGACTTAATTAAGCATGATTTGGCACTTTTCAAGTAAGTCTTGAAAAAAAATTTAGAATCTTTTTTAGCTTAGAAGCTCTTTTTCAAGTGAGACAAGACACTTTAGTTTAAGTGCTATTGGATTTTTTTTGGAAAACACAGTGACTGTCTATAGTCATTATTTGATCGTCGATGATTCCTTCTTGACCATCAACAATCAATGATTTATTAACCATCAGTGGTCAAAACCAAGCCATCAGTGGTTATCTATCGACCTAAAGGCATCAACATACTTGGAAAAAAATAAAAAATGTTAACATGTTAAGACAAAAATCTTTAAAAGGTAAGATTTAAAATCATGGAACAAAACCAGATTAGAGACTTAAACATCCAAACTATTAGCAAAAAGTTGATTAAAATCTTAAAAATGAAAGTTTTTAAATGAGTTTTTCTCTATCACCCAACATCAGTAGTTACACCTGAACATCAACCATTGCACCTAACTATAATTGATTACACCTGAACATCAATGGTTGCACTTGACCATCGGTGATCCCTATGTAAACCTGTGAAGATGAAATATGGCCAAACAAAGTTAAAAAATAAATTTAAAAATGTTTCAAGCTTCTAAATCTTAGTTTAAGACCTACACATTGATCTTCTTGGTACATGGGATGCATTTTGTCCTATCAGGAATGCCATTTGTAAACATATGAATCCGATAAGGGGAGATTAGTATCGTGTTAGTGTATGAAATCAAAATCCAAAACACAACACACTAATTAACTAATACCTTTTGCCTAGATCTTTGGAGGAGCTTAGTAACAAATATGCATATGAAACCAACAACTAAAACATAAAAGAAACATTCTTTGAACTTCCTTAGAGCTTCCAAATGGTTCATAGAGTGGCTTGCTCAGCTTATGCTTCAAAAAGTATTTTGTTGGGATATGAATACCGGAAGCACACAATTGATTACCAAATACAAGCAACTTAATATGCGGAATTAACCAGAATCAACAAGTAACTAGAATCCAAAAATAACACAAGATATGAGAGACAATACACAACTTGTATTAAAACTCTTACATAAAAGAATACAATAAAGAAGATGCCACTTCTTCTCCACCACCTCTTCAGAGGCTTCCCACACCTCAAGTGAATAGTAATTCTCTCCTCAAAGCTCTCTCTCTCTTAGGTCCCAACACCCAACTCAAACACTGAGTTGGTGTTCACCTTATACCTGTGCTCCACGCACACCACAAGTGCTCCACGCACACCACAAGTGCTCCATGCACTCCACAAGTGCTCCACGCACTCCACAAGTGCTCCACGCACTCCACAAGTACTCAATGTACTTTAAGTAGATCTCCCCTGAATTGCAACAACCTGCAACCCAATCTAATCTCACTTATGGAAGGAACTCCCTTGCCTTCCTCTTTGCTCTGAGTACACACCTGTACTCCAAGTAGATCCTGCTTGATACTGCTCCCTGTTGTGTTGCTGTCCTCCCTGATCTTGCACACCTGCAAACCTGGATCATGCACACACACACACCTGCAGATCAATGATTTTACTTACCATGTAGATCTCCTATATAGAAGCCATGCACACCTGATGACTAAGATCATATACCCCTGAAGAATCCTACTGACTCTCCAAAACCAGCACCCACCTTGGTACTACTATGGAACTAGGAGGAACACCCTTGCTCACCTCACACACAGAAGAAGTAAACTTTGCTCAACTCAAACTAGAACAACTTACAATACAATCCATGAGTCTATTATATAGATCTCATCCAAACAATAATTAGACACCTAATTACAATAATTAGATCCACAACTTTGAGTCTAAAATTAGCTCTTGACATGCAAACACTTGGTTTGTTAGCTAACTGCCTGTAACATCCATAGTCCGAACCACACAGGCGACTGACGTCGGTCCCTGTCTACCTAGGGATCACCGACGCCAGCCAACTACTGACCGATGTCGATTGCCTTCTGGTCTAATCCTGCCTACGTTGGTTGGCTTGACCGACGCCGGTGTCTGAGACGCTCTGCAACCCTTCTGCAACCTCCTCCTTTGTTTGCATCAGTGAAGCTTTTAGCTCCACAACCTAACATATTTGGAAATGGAGTGTTGGCTATCCTTGTTTCTATCGCTAATTCACTTTCTACATTCAAAAGATGAATAAATAAACTAAAGAAATGGACAAGGCTAGAAGTACCTGGATATAGACTGCGCACCGTAATCCAGACGCTTGTGAGCACCCCTCTTTGGCTGTGGAGGAATGACACCTGCAAAGAAAAAGAACTTGGACAAAAAAATGTTAGATGGATAGGCAGTGGGTTGCCAAGCGAAAGCTTGTTCCCAGAAGTGTGAAAACTTCTTCAAGGGAGGTCAACCCACTGATAACAGACAGATAAAAGACCAAGAAAATACAAGATGCCAGAATATAGAAGTGATAAACAGATTAGAAAGGAAAGAAAAGACAAATGATTACCTGAGAGGAGCTGTTGGGCTGATGACAGTCGCCGAGGTCAGAAATGTTGCCGGTGTCAGTTATCTGATCTACCGACGTCGGTTATCCTGTCGACGTCGGTTGGGGAAGTGACCGGCGTCGGTCGGGGTTGTGGCCTGTGGTCGGGTCTGGTTTGGTTTTGGTCTGTGGATGGGTCTGAGACAGAGTTTATGGACGTGCTTGGATGGTTTGGAGAATGGTCTGGGTCTGGTTGGGGGCCCTGTGTAGGGTCTTTTGTTGGCAGGAGGGACGAGGAAGTTGTCTGGGACTAGATTAAAAGGGGGACAGGAAAGAGGAAGATGGACAGGGGACAGGGTCTGAGAAGGCTTTTCAACCTCTCAGGGGAAGGACACATCAAGTAGAAGACAATAGATAGGATAGATAACTGAGACTAAATGAAAGAATGGAATAAAATAATGAAATTGCTTACCTTTTGGCTTGCTGATTGAAGAATAGAGGAGCTGTTGTTGGAGCCACGGAAGACTTGTTACAAGAGGAAATCCCTGATCTAGAGTCCCTGCCTCTGTTGCTGCTGTTGCACGAGGTCCAGAGAGAAGAGAGTCGAATGCCAAAGTGCCGAGAGGATTCTGTTTGTGAGCTCAAGGGTCCAAGGGCTGCAACAGATGCAGAAAGGGGTATTGAAGGCTGCCGACACCGGCAGTTTCGCCGACGTCGGCCGAAGGGTCGTCGATGTCGATGGTGGCAGAATGGGGACAGAGGCTAAAAATAGCCTCTGCACATTCTTGCACGCCGCCGGGCGAGGGATTGTGGGAAGAACGGTCATGAGGGTGCTTAAATGGGCATGGAGGGAAGATAATGAAGATATTTGGCATAATAAATGCTAGGGGGAAGGTGGAGGGATTCAAGGGAGGATCCAAGGTGGCAAGGGTGAGGTGGAAAGTGGGCCACTAAATTAAAATGTTTTAAGTTATTTTAATTTAATGAATGGAGGGGACTAGGACAAGGGTTAGGATATGGGTCGAGGCGGACAAGGGGGGAGAACGAAAGGTGACCAAGGTGCAGACACATTTACGGTGTCTACATTTGCCCCTTTTTGTCTTGTTGGTCGTTTTTGACGAACTACAAGACAAAAATAGGAGTTGGTTGCCCCAGGAATGGGATGAGGTGTTCCCCCCTCAAAGCGAGAGTCGAGAGAAGGGAACTGGAGATCGAGTGTCGATTTGATAGAGAAATGGATAGAAGAGAGTGAGTGAAAATGCTGTAATAGTTGTGATTGCACATAGTCCACTTCACGGGAGGGTCGGGTCAAATTGTCGCATGTTGAGGGTCAAGGAGTGCCAAAATTGAAGTAACCGGGCCCCAGCATTTAGTCGTCTGCTGATCGGGTCACTCAATCTAAGCTAAAGCTCCAAATGGTCGTCGTGTTCCAGGTATCCCAGGCTCAGGAAGTGCTCCCAGAAACACGAAAAAGCCACAAGTAGTGTGGATCAACTGGCTTACGATCCTATACTTGTGAGGGTCCAAAAAAATAGGGTCTGCGGACAATTCTGCTAACCAGCCGTGAGGTAGCACACATGCAAAAAACAACCAAGGCAACATTGGCTTGGAAGTAGTCGAAGGTCGAAGGAGATGTGCATGATCTCCAATGGTCATTGGTCAAGGGGATGGATGGACGAAAGGATGTGGCCGAGCTAACCTCAGAAAACGTCATGTGATCTGAGTGCTGCCTACATAGCCCTTGTGTGAAGGGCCTCAGGCCAATGTAGTTCTCCCTAAAAGGGAGGAAGGGTCAGAGAGATTGATTGGTCTTGGTCAAAGTCATAGAAGAGAAGGTTTGTCCATCAAAGAGACGAACAAATGAGGGTGGTCGAGCTAACCTCAGAAGATGTGGTATCTGAGTGCTGCCTACATAGCCCTGGTCATAGGGCCTCAGACCAATGTAGTTCTCCCTGAGGAAGGGTCAAAGAGATTGATTGGTCTTGGTCAAAGTCGTAGAAGAGAAGGTTTGTCCATCAAAGAGATGAACAAACGGGGGTGGTCGAGCTAACCTCAGAAGATGTGGTATCTGAGTGTTGCCTACATAGCCCTAGTCATAGGGCCTCAGACCAATGTAGTTCGGATAAAAGGTCTGATTGATCAATGATTGGATGTGGTCAAGTGTCAAAATGATGAGGGTAAGATGATGCTACGGATGTCATATTGGTCGAGAGGGTTTCATCTCTAGCAAGTTTCCATAGTCGTGATGGATGTATGCTAAAAATGAATGGAAGTCTATTTATGCGTCAGCAAGTATTGGTTTATGCTTAACATAAATTGGGTCTGGTCGGTAATTTCCATGTGTATTAGTGTCCATAGAAACTATGTGAAATGGACTAGGATGATGTCGGCTGAAAATGATGAAAATAGCTTGGTTAAAGATGAGTCGACAATTGATGTGGTTAAATGTGACCAAAGTGTAGAGAAAAGATGAAAGGCAAATTGCTCTTTCATTGACAAGGACCAGAAAGGAAGCATAGATAGGGGTTATTAGAACCAAAGCCCCGTTCATGCATTACGTCGTTGACCAGTGTGGTGTTAGAACGGTAATCAAATCACTTTGACATTAAAGTGAGCTCGAAGTCCCCTGAGCAGGTGATAGGAGGTGGATAGGGTAACCCAGTTTAAGAGCAGGAATAACCTTCCCCCTTTTTATAGGAGACCCTGAGACAACTACAAGCCAAGTCCATGACCCGTTTTTTTTTTTTTTTTGGTGCAGGCTGATCGATGCGGGAAGCCTACATAGAGATGTCTTTTAATTGAGTGGTCATGTTGCGAAGCTGATCAATGCGGGAAGCTTCTAAAAAAGGTTGCTGTTTGATAGCCATCCTTCGAGGGAGTGGTCTATATTTTTGCTTTATAATGTTTGAATAGCTGTCCTTCGAGGGATTAGTCTATTAGCTATAGCAATGATAGTACAACTGTCCTTCGAGGGAGTAATTTGTCTTTTTGATTTGATTTTGTGACCTTGTTTATATTTTGACATCTTGATATATTTCTTGATTTTTTGATTTTTTTGATTAGAGTCACGGACAAGGCTGTAGAAGTTCAAGGACTCCCCTTTTATTAGGACAAAGCATCCATGCATCATAAAAGGGTTGTAGAGGACTTGTTAAAGGGGAATAGGGTTGAAAGGGATGAGGATTAAGAGGACGAGGATTGCTCAGGGGACGAGCTCAAGTTACGTGTTAAGTAGACGAGTACTCGACTAACAGAAGAATGGTCGAAGATGCAACGCATTAAGAGGCTCAGTTTCTGGCTGTCCATCGAGGGAGGACAGACGATAAGTGCCTGATCCATACTTGTGCGTGATGATAAAAGGTCCAAGCCAATTGGGGGCAAATTTGCCTCGTTTACTTCGCTCCATATTGGTCACGTGTTGATTCTCTTTGAGGACGAGGTCTCTGATGTTGAAATCTCATTCTCATAGATTTTTGTTGTAGGCCCACTTTATGCGACTTTGGTAGACACGGAGATGATTGAGGGCAGCAAGACGGCGCTCATCGAGTAACTCAAGTTGAGCTAAGCGATCTTGATGAAAGTCATCGTTGGAGAGAATGTCATGCAAGGAGATGCAGAGAGACAGGATCTGTACTTCAAGAGGTAAGACAGCCTCTGTTATGTACACGAGGGAGAAGGGAGTAGCACCCGTAGAAGTTTGGATGCTAGTGTGATAGGCCCACAAAGTGAAGGGAATATGAATGTGCCAATCCCTTCCTGTATCGTTGACCACCTTCATGAGAATTTTGGTGAGAATTATGTTAGAAGCCTCAGCCTGCCCATTTGCTTGTGGGTAGTAAGGCAAAGAAAAGCTGAGTTTGATGCCAAATGAGTCGCATAGTTTTTGGACAGTCTTGTTTTTGAAGGACTTGCCATTGTCGGTGGTGATTTTGTGAGGGACACTGAAATGACAGATGATGTGGCTGCTGATGAAGTCGACAATTTTGTCAGCTTTTGTGGAGACAAGAGGAATGGCTTCCACCCACTTGGTGAAATACTCAGTGGCAGTGATGATGGACTGATGACGAAGGGACGAGTCAGGGTTGATCTTACCGATGAGATCTAAGCCCCACTGAGAGAAAGGCCAAAAATCCTGAGTGACTTGCAAGGCGTGGCTAGGGAGATGAAGCAGGTTAGAGTGTTGCTGACACTTGATGTAGCGCTGAACATAGTCGCTACAGTCTTGATGAAGGGTGGGCCAATAATAACCCAGGCGAAGGATGCGCTTGGCAACCGAGTTTCCACTGAAGTGTCCACCACAAATCCTATCGTGGACTTGCTTTATGGCTTGAGAAGATTCAGTGGAGGTTAGACAGCGAAGGAGGAGGCCGTCGAAGCCTCGCTTATAGAGAAGACCTCCTAGCATGGTATAGCGAGCTGTGCGCTTGATGAAAGCTCACCGCGCATTGCTAGAGAGGTTGGGAGGAGTGGCAGAAAGAGACAAGTAGTCCACGAGTTGCTTATACCAGTCATCTCGTGGGCTAGAATTGATAGTGTTGATATGGTTGATGTGAGGAGAGATGTATGAAGGCAAAGGTAAGCGATGCACTGTGACAAAAAGGCGAGATGACGATGATGCAGACGGGATATGTGAAGCAAGAGAAGCCATGGTGTCGGCAAACTTGTTCGTAGAGCGTGGAACAGTCTGCAAGAGGTAATGGTCGAAAGATGCCAAGAGAAGGTCAACACGATTCTTATACCTCTATAAAACTTTGTTTTTATAGAGATATGAACCGTTAACTTGATTAACGATGAGCTGCGAGTCACCGAAGATGTTGATAGACTTGATATGGAGGGAAAGGGCAGTCTGAAGTCCCAAAATTAAGGCCTCATATTCGGCCATATTATTGGTACAATCAAAGTCAAGTTTAAAAGATAGAGGCATGGGCTCCCCTTCGAGTGGGATGAGGATGACCCCCGCACCCCCACCGAGTCGACATTTGGAGCCGTCAAAGAACATGGTCATTTGGTAGACGGTGTCATCAGTGGAAAGGGTAGTGATAGACTCGTCAGGGAACTCAAACTATGAAGGTTGATTGTCAGGAAGAGGGGCATCTGCCAGTTGGTCAGTGATGGTTTGCCCCTTGATAGATTTCTACTGGATGAATTTGAGGTCAAACTCAGCAAGCAGCATGAGCCACCGAGCCATACGTTGATTCTGATATGGCTTGGAGTGCATGTACTTGAGAGGGTCGGTGTGAGTGACGACAAAGGTTTTGTGGTTGAGGAGATAGTGGCAGAGCTTGGTGGTGAAAAAGACTAATGCCAAACAGAGTTTCTCAGTATGAGTATACTGAGTTTCATAGTCGACCAGTGTTCGGCTGATGTAGTAAACCGCTTGCTCACAATGATGCTCGTCTCGGTGCGCGATCATGGCACCTGACGAATCGTTGGTGGCAGAGATATAAAGGTAGAAGGGTTGGTCGTCTTTAGGTGGAATGAGGACTGGTGGAGAGACCAGATAGCTTTTGAGGGCTTCAAAAGCCTCTTGACAATCCTCATCCCATTTAAAGGAGACGTCCTTCTTAAGGAGATGATGAAAAGGTTGGCATCGGTCTGAAAGTTGCGAGATGAAATGGCGAATGGACTGGAGCTTCCCTTGTAGGCTGCGAAGCTGCTTGAGATTGGTCAGGGGTGGCATTTTGAGGATAGCGCGGATCTTGGCGGGATCTATCTCGATACCACAGAAGGAAACGATGAAGCCGAGAAGCTTGCCTGAGAGGACCCCAAAGACACACTTCTTGGGGTTAAGGCAGACATTGTATTGAAGAAGGTGAGAGAAGATGATTGTGAGAATGGTCAAGTGGTCGCGGTGAAGTTTGGACTTGCCGAGAAGGTCATCCACATAGTCCTCCATGATTTTGTGGAGGAGATCGTGGAAAATGTAGGTCATGGTGCGCTGATATGTGGCACCAGCATTTTTCAAGCTGAAAGGCATGACTCGATAGCAGAAAGTCCCCCATGGGGTGATAAAGGTAGTCTTGTGCTGATCTTTTGGTGCGATCAGGATTTGATTGTATCCTGAAAACCCGTCCATGAGAGATAGCATTTCATGGCCGGCCGTGAGATCAACAAGCTGGTCAATGTTAGGAAGAGGGAAGTCATCTTTGGGACAGGCTAGGTTAAGGTCGCGATAGTCTATGTAGATCTGAATCCCCCCAGTTGCTTTAGTAACTAGGATGATGTTAGAGACCCACTACGCATAATCGATGGGTTGGATGAAGGAGACAGAAAGGAGGTGCTGAAGCTCCTCTTTGATGAGGAGTGTAACGCGAGGATGCATCTTTCAAAGCTTTTGCCTAACAGACTTAGCCTCTAGTTTGGTGACAATGTTATGGGTAGCAATAGTGGGGTCGATGCCAGGCATGTCACTGTAAGTCCAGGCAAAGGCCTTGCTATGGTTGGAAAGGAACTGGGCATAGTCAAGCTGCTCCTGAGCGTCTAAAGATTGGC
Organism: Torreya grandis; assembly: GCA_037957365.1. Taxonomy (NCBI): domain Eukaryota; kingdom Viridiplantae; phylum Streptophyta; class Pinopsida; order Cupressales; family Taxaceae; genus Torreya; species Torreya grandis. The sequence goes on from JARHVA010000208.1 coordinate 3,920,605, forward strand.
CAATCTTTAAGACATGAGGAACATCAAAAGAAGAAGGGAGGTTGATGTCAATGGTGGATTCATTTAACATAACTTGGGTCTCGAAAGGGAGGAAACGCTGGATGAAAGAGTCATCGGCACCCATGTAGGAAAGGATGGCGTCATCGTCAACGCAGTGGATAGTGTGAATGGTTGCCGACTCATCCTCTACCATGCTAGGAAAAATGAGAGGGAGAGACCTGGACACCCCATTGAGCTGGTAGGTCAGGGGTTCCAGGTGAATGGTGTTTATGGAAAAAAAAAACTAGGAGGGATGGAAACCACTGACTCCGTAGGTGACAAAGGAGAAATGGGTGAGTTTGGAGGAGATTGGTCAATGGTTGGCTCAAGACAAAGGTCAGAAGGAGCCTGAGTGGGGTCATGATATTCCAGGCCATACCGTTTCTTGGCATCACGATCATTGAGCGGCTTGATGGGCTGATGGGAGCCCTGCTCATAACGTCCGAAACCAAAACCCTTCCATGCACACCTGTGAAGGTAAGTGTGTGCAAAGGTTGGGTTGCCAAGAAATGAGAAATCAGATGTGAAAGGTTGGGGTGAAGAGAGGGAATTGCCGTTGGTAGGAGCTTGATTGAGCCCCCCATAGACAAAGTTGGTTCGGAAGTGAGGAGGACCATAAGGCACGACCATCTCGATGAGATGGTCATAATTGGGACTGAGGTGAAGGCGTCCATACTCTTGCAGAGTTTGGAACATGTCTAGGGTCAACAAGCAATATTCCCCAAGTGATAGTCATTGGAAGATGTCTTCCATGGGGTCTTTGGTCGGTGCTTGAAGAAGAGGAGGGGTGAGGGCGACTGCCGATTGCGAAATGGTCGAAGCTTCCACAGATGGAGGCGGTGCCGGAGTTGATGGCTTGATGGGAATGAGGACATCGTTGGGACGGTAGGTTGTGTTGCAAGTCTTGAAGGGTGAAGGGTCAGCGGGAATGGTGTGGACTTGCCCGTCATGCTCAAACTTCACACAACGGTGTAGGGTGGAGGGTATACAGGCCATGGCACAGATCCAAGGTTGGCCCAGTAGAAGGTTGTATTGAAACTCTCCTTCGATGATATAGAAGAGCTCCGAGACTATGCGTGGACCAACGTGAATGTGAAGGATGACTGTGCCAATGGTCGTGGCGGTGGTGTCATTTAAAGAGCGTAAGATCACGTCAGTTTTGGAGACACAATTCTTGGGAAGAGCCAGCTGATCAAAGGCATGGGTAGAGATAATGTTGATGCTAGTGCCGCCATCGATCATAACGCGTTTAATGCGTGTTCGATCAACATAGGCAGTGATGAAGAGGGCGGCGTCCTGATCTTCCATGTTAGATGCAAGAATCTCAGAATCGCTGAATGTGATGGAGGCGACAGGAGATAAAGAATGGACGAGGGCAGCGAGTGGTTGGGGGTCTTCAGGTTGGACCTCTGCTGCCTTCAAGGCTTGGATGAGGGCTTGTCGGTGCTGAGGTGAGGTTTGGATAAGGTCATAAAGAGACATCTTTATAGGTGTCTGGTGAAGCTGCTTCAGCATGGAGTCGTGAATTGGCCCAGAAGAAGAAGACGAAGAAGGCTGGGATGCGCCAAGGATAGAAATTTTAGGCTTGGGCGCAAGAGGTGGCTTGATGAAGGGATAGGTCCAAGGAATGGCAACTTTTTCTTTTGCCTCGTCCTTTTGTGACCTAGTGGTTATATGAATAGCATTGATTTCAAAAATAGGAGGTGAAGAAGGGGTCGTGTCTTGTTGGTGAGATGTTGACATGGTAGAAGGGGTTGGATGGGAAGGAGTCGGGGTCTAGTCAAGAGTGTCCTCAAGGAGAGAGTGTCCTTCTCCATATAGCGGTGGATGATGGCTTTGAGGGCACAACAAGTCTCGGTGTCGTTTCCTGGTGTACGATGATATAAGCAAATTTTCGTCTCGTCGAACCAGGAGGGCTTGGACCCGAGAGGTTGGAAAGGCTTGATGGGGGGAAGGGTTATGTTGGAGGTCTACAAAAGTCAGTGCAATATCAACGAGTATGAGCCCACTAAGGGGTCTGTGCCAGTTGATATGCTTGAGGTTGGTGACTTTTGCTTAGGCGAGGTTAGAAGAGGTTTCCGTACCACGTTATGGGTTGATGGTGCGGTGCCAGATGGAGACGGCTCTTTCTTGGTGATTGGTACCGCCTTTTTGGGAGAGGGACGACTGGAGGTAGGTAGAGGAAGCAAAGGAGGCAACGAGTTTTGTTTGGAGGCTGGAGTGGGGAGGATGCTAGCCAAGGTCGAAGGATGGGGGCCTAAAATGGATGGCAATGGTGACGGAGAAGGAGGCATTCACTTCTGTGGTCTGGTAGTCTTCTTTGATTTGGTTGGAAGACTGCTACTGGTCGAGGTCTAGCCTAGGTCCACCTTCACTTGCGGGTGAGTGAGGGTGGAGACAGGATGAACGCCAAATGATTTGATGGGCTTAGACGAGATAGATGCAGGTTTCGGTTTTGATGGGTTTGGTTGAGGTTTGAGAGTCTAGTCTTTGTCAAGAGTCTGACGAGATTTTGCCTTGGGAGGATTAGCAGCGTGTGATGAGAGGGTGCGGGTATGTTGAAGGGCTTTAAGATGCTCCCACAACACCTGAGGCATCACTTTCCTCGGAGGGAGAAGTCCAATTTTCTCCACTAACTGGGAAAATGGCTGAGAAGAAGATGTTGATGGTTGCGAGGTTGAAGACGAGATGGGTGTAGTGGTCTTAGACGCATGGTGTGGTGAAGTCATGACAGATTTAGATGAAGACGAAGGGGAGACAGGTTCTTCCCTGGGTGGAGAAGAGACCGGGGAGCGAGGCTCCTCCGGCGGGTAAAGGGCAGGGATGATGGTTCCCTCCACTTGCGGCTGAGGAGTAGGAAGGGTTGGGTCCTCCATAGGCAGCAGAAAGGAGGATGGCAAGACCGGTGGTGCTGGTAAAGCTGAGGCGTCCTCCAAGGTGAGAGAGGTCAATGGAGAACCAGCCGGGGAGAGAGGTTCGTCCACATGTGATGGACTGATTGAAGGACTGACCTCTTGAGGTTGATTGGGGACGAAGGGATAGACCGTATTGACTGTTTGAATGTTGTGCTCATGGTTGTCGTCAATTAAGGTCTGGACGTTGTTCTGAGTTGGAAGATGATTAGGGGATGGCTGTTTGAAGATGTCAATGGCCTGATTAGGAGGTGCATTTGGATTGTCTAAGATGAGATCCCCTTTTTTAAGCATATCTTGGATTATGTTCTTAAAAGTTTTGCAGTTTTCCGTGTCATGGCCCTTAACACGGTGGAAGCTACAGAAGTCTTGCTCCCTATACCACGCGGGGATGGCGCGTGAGGGATCGAATTGTGGAGGAGGTCGGGCTTGAGAGAGATTGAGGGCCCCCTGTTTAACAAGCTTTTCCAGCACAGACGCATATGATTCTCTAAGAGGAGTATATCATCGTTGTACGTATCTTTGCTAGAATTAGCGAGTGGCACTCTGAGATGTGGATGGCTCAGGCTGATTGGTCGAAGGTGAGGAGGATGAAGGCCTAACGACCACAGCGTTGGCTGAAGCCTTGGATTTAGAGTTGGATGATGATGGCTTAGCAGAAGAAGAGTCATTGGCCTTAGAGCTGGGATTCTTGCTCCGCAACTTGACTTTATTCTCCTCAATGGCACGCAACTCAAGCTTGCGAGCCATCGTGAAGGCCTCGTCAAAAGTGTGGAAGGTTTGAACCCTCAGGGTGGAAGAAATATGTCTGGCGCAGGCTTGGGAAAAGAGTTCAATAAGCTCGGCCTGGGGCAAGGAAAAGGAGAGTTGATTGATGAGGCCTCTCCATCGAGCAACGAAGTCGGCTATGGACTCGTCTTCGAATTGCCAGATAGAATAGAGGTCCGTGATTGAGACCTTCTTGGTTATGTTGATGGAAAAGTGATCGAGGAAGAGCTGGGCCAATTGTGTGAATGAGAAGAGAGAATGGCTAGAAGGAAGCTGTACCAGTCAAGCGTAGCACCCGAGAGAGACATAAGAAACGTGCGTAAGAGTAACGCATCATCATGGCCAATGAGGTATGTTTCTATGCAAAATTGCTTTCTACATTCAAAGAAGAAATAAGAAACTAAAATAAAAGGTTAAGGCTAGAAGTACCTGATAAAGTTGAGCGCACCGAAATCAGACGTTGGAAGATTCTCCTCTTTGGCTGTGGAAGAATGACACCTGTGAAAAAGAGACTAAAACACGGAAAGATGTTAGTCAAAGATATGGTGGGTTGTCAGGCAAATGCTCGATCCCAGAAGTACGAAGACTCCCTAGAAGGATATCAACCCACTGATAAAAAGCGTAATATTGGACGAAAGTAGATAATAAAAGATGAAATGATAGAAATAAATGACAGAAAATAAAATGCGTACCTGATATGCAGCACTGTTCTGCACAGTCACCAGTGTCGGTCTCTGTTGTGCCGGCGTCGGTCTGAGAAGGTGCCGACGTCGGTTAGGGTGCCGTCGTCGGTCGGGGTAGTGACCGGTGTCGGTAGGGGCAGGTTCTGAAAATGTCTGAACAGGTTCGGGACAGGGTCTGGGAGAGTCGGGATGGGGTCTGGGCAAGGTCTGAGAGAGTCGGGACAGGGTCTGGGCAAGGTCTGAGAGAGTCAGGACAGGGGCAGGGATGTAAACGAGGGATGCTGGGTCTGAACAGAGTCAAGACAGGGTCTGGGTAAGGTCGGGTCGGGTCTGAGGAATCGGGATAACAGAACTGATAAATAATAACTAAGGAAGAAATAAAATAAACAGAATAAATACTTACCTGCCAGAAGATGCGATAAAAGCCATAGTTGCAGTGCCGGATTGAATGCAGATTGGTTGATGCCGAGAGTGGGTTGATGCCAAGAGTGTTGATGTCAGAGTTCGCAGGTTGATTGAATGATTGCACAGGTTTTGATTAATCAGCATTTTGAATAGCGTTCGGGATAGCGTTTGGGGTCTGGTTTCGAATGGTTGGCGGAGGTTGATGAAGGCGGGGGACGGTTCCAGAGACGGTTCATCAACCGTTTCGGGAAACCGAATGATAACTGATAACGGATAACGGCAAGGTGACCGACGTCGGCAGGATTGCCGACATCGGCCGATAAGTGACCGACGTTGGTGACATCGGCCGAGTAAAGACCGTCGTCGGCAGATGCACAATGGGGATAGAGTCTAGCTTTAGCTCTGTGCTCATTGTTACATGCTGCCAGGGTCAAGGTTGGTGAAACAAGTGATCGACAAGGGTTAAATAGGCGAAGAAGAATAAGACGGGGAGTGACCAGGGGAGTCGACACGATTTTGGTGTCTACATTTGCCCCTTTTTGTCTTGTTGGTTGTTCTGACGAACTGCAAGACAAAAATAGGAGTGATTGCCCCAGGTGAGGGATAAGGTTGATTTCGTCTTGTTGGTTGTTCGAATGAACTGCAAGATAAAAATAGGAAGCGAATAGGTTGCCTCGATTAAGGATAAGGTATTCCCCCTCAAAGCAGGAGTCGAGGGAAGGGAATCGAGAATCGGGTGCTGATTTGACAAAGAGTGGATGAAAAAGGGGGGAGGGTGAATGCTGCAAAAGTTGTGATTGCGCGCATACCACTGCACGAGATGGTCAGGCCAAAGTGTCGCAAGTCAAGGGTCGAGGAGTGCCAAAATTGAAATAACCGAGCCCCAGCATTTAGTCGTCTACTGATCGGGTCACTCAATCTAAGCTGAAGCTCCAAATGGTCATCGTGTTCCAGGTATCCCGGGCTCAGGAAGTGCTCCTAGAAACACGAAAAAGCCACAAGGAGTGCGGATCAACCGATTTGCGATCCTATACTTGTGAGGGTTCAAAAAAGGTCTACGCACAATTCTGCTAACCAGTCATGAGGTAGCATACATGCAAAAATAACCAAGGCAACAACATCTTAGAAGTGGTCGAGGGGAGGAATGGACGAAAGGATGTGGCCGAGCTAACCCCATAAGACCCCATGTCAACTGAGTGCTGCCTACATAGCCCTGGTGATAGGGCCTCAGGCCAATGTAGTTCTCCCTAGAAGGGAGGGAGGGTCAAAGGGATAAAATGGGTCATGGTCAAGGACAAGATTATGGTTAAAAGAAGGAAAGAAGGTTTGTCCATCAGAGAGATGAACAAACGAGAATGGTTGAGCTAACCTCAGAAGACCCCATGTCAACTGAGTGCTGCCTACATAGCCCTGGTGATAGGGCCTCAGACCAATGTAGTTTAGACCAAGCGTCCGAGTGGTAGACAGGTGGTTAAAATGGTTGATAGATTGGTCGATGATTGGATGGAATGATGAGGAAAAAAAAAAAGATGTTGCAGCCTTTTCCAAATGGTGTATTCTGCAACATTGGTTGAGGGGTTTTTCATCCCTAGCAATATTCCATATTCGTGATGGATGTATGCTAAAAATGAATTGAGGTTTATTTATGCTTCAGCAAGTATTGGTTTATGCTGAACATAAATTGTGGCGGGTCGATAGTTTCCATGTGTATTGGTGTCCATAGAAACTAGGGTGAATAGGCTAGGTCAGGTTGATGGTTTGAAAAGAGAGTTGAGTTGAATCGATTGACAAGTGATGAAGGTGAATGTGACCAAAGTGTAGAAGAAGTGAAAAGCATATTGCTCTTTCATTGACAAGGACCAAAAAGATAGCATAGATAGGGGTTATGAGAACCAAGAGCCCCATTCATGCGTGACGTCATTGACCATAGTTATGTTAGAGCGGTAATCGAATCACTTCGACATTAAAGTGAGCTCGAAGTCCCTTGAGCGGGTGATAGGAGGAAGAAGGGTAACCCGTTTTAAGAGCAAAGATAACGATGCCCCTTTTTATAGGAGACCCTGAGACAACTATAAGTCAAGTCCATGACTTATTCAATTTTTTTTTATTTTTTATTTTATTTTTTTTTGGCGCAGACTGATCAATGCGGGAAGCTTCTAAAATAATGCTGTTTATTGCCAGATTAGTCATAGCCATCCTTCGAGGGAGTGGTCTAGATTTTTGTTTAATATAAAGGCTTTTGAATAGCTGTCCTTCGAGGGATCAGTCTATTAATTACAAAAATGATAGTACAACTGTCCTTCGAGGGAGCAGTCTGTTTGTTTGATTTTGATATAGATATAGTGACCATGGATATTGTGACATCTTGATTTGTTTTGACAGAAATGTGAGTCATGGACAAGATTATAGAAGGTCAAGGACTCCCTTTTATGAGGACAAAGCATCCATACCGCATAAAAGGGTTATAGGAATTGTTAAGAGGAATAGGGTTGAAAGGAGGTAGGATTAAGAGGGCAGGGATTGCTCAAGGGACGAGCTCAAGTTAAGTGTCAAGTGGACGAGTACTCGACTAGCAATAGAACGGTCGCAAATGCAACGCATTAAGAGGCTCAGGTTCTGGGCGTCCATCAAGAGAAGACAGACGATAAGTCCCTGATCCATACTTGTGCGTGATAATAAAAGGTCCAAGCCAATTAGGAGCAAACTTGCCTCGTTTACTTCGCTCCATATTGGTCACGTGTTGATTGATGAGTGGACGGATGTGAAGTTGACTGATATGGTCGTTGATTGATCGAGACTGGTTGAATGTGTGGATAAAAAGGTTGGTCAATGTTTGATTGAGATTTGGTCGTTTGATAGTTGGTCAATGGTTGGTCGAGGGTTGATTGGTTGGTATTTGGTCTTTGGTTGGGTCGAATGTTTGGTTGAGGTTGGGTTAAATGTTTGGTTGCTAGTCTGGTTGAGGCTAAGTTGAAAGAGTGATTGATATGTGGTCGAGACTGTGTTGAAAAATTGGTCGAAGTTTGGATGAAGGTTGAATTCCCCCAGCGGCTAGGGAGAATGTTTGATGGATTGGTTAAGGTCGGTTGAGGTTTAGTGGTCAGATGGACTATGTTGATGTCGAATAAGGGGGTTAAAGGTGACAAAGGAACCAGAACCTGGCGTGGAGATTCCGATTTAGGTGATGAGGTTGGAGAGGTATGAGTTGGTGTTGATGATTTGTGGGAGGGAAGGTCTAGAGGATCCTTGATGAGAAGGGAATCCTTTCTCCGTTGGTGACGAATGACAGCTTTAAGAGCGCAACAACGCTCAGTGTCATGTCCCAGAGTATGATGATAGTGACAGTATTTAGAGTTGTCGAACCAAGAGGGTCTTGATCCGAGAGTTGATGAGAGGGGCGGTGTTGAAGGCTTGATAACGTGGTCAAAAAGAGAGGTGTCATTCCCCAGACATTGGCGAATGGTGACCTTGAGGGCACAACAATGCTCCGTGTCGTGTCCAGGTGTGCGATGATACGCACAAATACGAGTGTCGTCAAACCAAGGTGGTTTAGGTCTGAGAGAATGATATGGTTTGAGAGGCAGAAGGTTGAGGCGAGATGACTGCAATAAGTGCCGTAACAACAAGGTATAAGAACCTGCTAACGGGTCTGGATATTTTATTGCAGTGAGGGTTGATGACATTGGTTTAAGAGGTGTAAGAGACGTTGGTCGATGATTTGAGGGAGATATATGTTTGACAGGTTGATAGAGTAATGGAGGCGACGTGCCTCTGTGAAGGATGGGAGTAGGCAGTACTCCAATTAAAGTGGATGGATGTGGGCCTAAGATTGAAGGTAATGATGAAGGTGGGGGAGGAGTCCTCCGATGTGGTCTAATGGTCTTCGTTAGTTTGGGTCGAGGGCCACTATTGTGCGAGGCAAGGTTAGATACGGGTTTGGGTTTAGATGTGGACGAAGGTGAGTGAGATATAACAATCTTAGGCAAAGGGCAAGAGGAAACCGTGACTGGGTCTTCCTCAATCGAAATGGGTGAAGAGATAGGGTCTTCTCTTGGCAGAGAAGAAATAGGAGAGGGTGGCTCCTCAAGTGGGCAGAGGGTAGGGATGATCATGCCTTCTGCTTGTACTTGAGGAGTAGGCAAGGTATGGTCATTGGATGAAGGTAGGGCTAATGGTGTAGGTGTGATTAAGGCATCCTCCAATATAGGAGAAATAGATGGAGGACTAATAGGAGAAGAGGGTTCTTCATCCTGTGAAGAAGGTTGGTCAGGGACAAGAGGTAAGATAGTGTTGACGGTGTGTATATGGTCTTGAGGGTCATTGATCATGGTTTGGATGTTGTCTTGAGTAGGCGGGTGATTAGGAAAAGGTTGTTTGAAGATGTCGAGGTTTTGGTTGGGCGGTGCGTTCGGGTTATCCAAGATAAGATCGCCCTTGTCTAGCATGTTCTGGACGAGGTTTTTAAAAGTTTGACAGTGATCCGTATCATGGCCTTTGACACGGTGATAGTTACAAAAGTGATTCTCCCTATACCATGCAGGGATAGGTGTTGAGGGGTCGAATTGATGTGGCCGGATTGAAGGGAGATTGAGGACCCCCTGCTTGACGAGTTTATCCAAGATAGAGGCATATGACTCTCCAATTGGAGTGAATTGATGCTGTATGGATTGACGTTGAAAGTGTTTATTGATGTAGTCTAATGTTGAAGATATTGGTCGGTTAGTTATTGTTGAAGATGATGGTCTAAAGATGACAGTGTTTGCCGACCCCTTAGATTGAGAGTGGGCAGAAGAAGGTCTGGAAGAAGAATGGTCATTGGTTCTTGTGTTAGTGTTACACAATTTGACCTTATCTTCTTCAATAGCACGGAGTTTAAGCTTTCGGGCCATGGTGAAGGCCTCGTCGAAAGTGTGGAATGTCTGAATCCGCAAGGTGGATGAGATGTGACTGACACATGCTCGGGAAAAGAGCTCAATGAGCTCGGGTTGAGGCAAGGAGAAAGAGAGCTGGTTGATCAAGTCTCTCCAACGGGCGACAAAATCAACTACTGATTCGTCGTCAAATTGCCTAATGGAGTAAAGGTCTGTGATCGAGACTTGTTTAGTGATATTGATTGAGAAATGGTCAACGAATAATTGAGCGAGTTGAATGAAGGAAAAGATAGAATGTCTGGCAAGGGAGCTATACCAGTCAAGGGCAGGGCCAGAAAGAGACATAGGAAACGTGCGTAATAATAACGCATTGTCGTGGGCAATAAGATAGCAGGCATGTCTGAATGCCCGTAGATGTTGTTGTGGGTCTTCCTTACTCTGAAAGCGAGTAAATTTAGGAAGTTCCCAATGGTTGGGGTATGGTCGAATAGGGACAGAAGGATGAATGGGCTCGTTATAAATCTGGTCATATGAAGAGATATTATTTGAACCGGAAATAGAAGCTTCGAGACTGGACATTTTATCCATCAGCATCTTGATGACGTCTGCTGACGGATTGGTGGACGGAGCACCCCCAAGGTTGTAAGGTGCTTGAAAGAGGCTAGAGGAGGTATGCGACGTAGTCGGTTATACCAATAAGGGTGCAACGTACGGATGACTAGTCGTAGGGGCAAAAGTAGGGGTTAAGGGTGGTTGCGTCATGAAGGTTGAAGGTATAAGTTGACTAGGCACTGCCAAAGGTGGTTGAATAGCGGCACTGGTAGAGGGATAGGTTGGCACTCCTACATTTGTAGGCGCAAGAGTGAAAGGGGTCGAGGCAATCAAGTTCTGATATGATGTAGAACTTGGTTGATTTGTAGATGATTGAGGGGGTAACAAAACCCTGATGGAGGTCGGTCTAAAAATAGACGAAGGGGCCAAACTTTGCGTATTGGCCATGGTTGGGTTAATAGTTGAGGTGAAAGGCTGAGTCAAAAAGGGTTGGATGACGAATGGTGTCGATGTCGTCGCCACGTCACCAGAAAGGTCTCGCATTGGGTTTCTCGTGAGATAGTTATGGAGGGCTGTGGTATTGAGGTCCAAGAATTTTTTGAAATCCTGGTCCCCTTCAGGGATGATGGGAAGTTGAGTCAGGGTCAGGGTCGGTCCTATAGGAGTTCTTTCAGTCTCCGAGTGGAACTCCATGATAGGACGGGTTAGAGATGAGGTAGATGAAAGTAGTTGACGGCCAGAGTGGTCAAAAAGGGCCTTGGTTTGACTGTGTGTCAAAACCATAAAAGGCAAGAGAGAACATCCTTACACGCTCAAACAAGCAGATAAGAACTAAAAAGATGAAGACACAAGCAGATCCTAAAATTCTAGAAGTAAAAATTTTTAGGATTATAGTGGCTTATGCCTTAGAATGTGTGTTTGGGGAGGTTGGCTTTGTGAGTCGGGTCCTAGAAGAAGTCTATGGATGGTTTCGGGTTTTGTTATGGTGCTCAAGAAGTCTGTGTTAGGGTCTGGTACGTGCCCTGGTGCTAAGGAGCAAGCTCCCCTCACTTCACGATTCCAGTGGTTAGCTGGTTTCGCTTAGCCAAGATATACCTCGCCTAGAGATTATACTCTGCCAGAGAATGGAGTGGGCTTCCCCCTTGGTGATGAAATCCAAGTAGGGTCACCGGGACGGGTAAGGTATCCGCTGGGGGATGAAATCCCAGTCGGGCCTTGTCTCAGGTAAGTTAAGATGTTTATTTTGTGCAGGTGGTTTGGTCGTGTAACATGAAGTGATCTAGGTTAATTCAATATGCGGTTTAATTACTATGTGTGGTCTAAAAGATGCAGGCAAACAGAAATGAATGCAAAGTGTTTTAATGTCCAAGTCGAAATGTTTGTTCGTATGAAGATGAATGGAGAAAGAGTCGAAGAATATAAGTTTAGCTAGTCTAAAAGTGCAAGAAAGAAATGTTCATTTTAGTCCTGCTTATGATGTTGTTTAAGAAGAGACGAAAGGAGGCGAAAAGGAAGGAACATAATGCGCCTAAATGAACGAAAGAAAGAAAGAACCCAAGGAGGACCTAGGGTCCCACCGGGCGTGCCAGAATGTTTCTATGCAAAATTGCTTTCTACATTCAAAGAAGAAATAAGAAACTGAAATAAAAGGTTAAGGCTAGAAGTACCTGATAAAGTTGAGCGCACCAAAATCAGACGTTGGAAGATTCTCCTCTTTGGCTGTGGAGGAATGACACCTGCGAAAAAGAGACTAAAACACGAAAAGATGTTAGTCAAAGATATGGTGGGTTGTCAGGCGAACGCCTGATTCCGGAAGTACAAAGACTCCCTAGAAGGATATCAACCCACTGATAAAAAGCGTAATATTGGACGAAAGTAGATAATAAAATATGAAATGATAGAAAATAAAATGCGTACCTGATATGCAGCACTGTTCTGCACAGTCGCCGGTGTCGGTCTCTGTTGTGCCGGCGTCGGTCTGAGAAGGTGCCGACGTCGGTTAGGGTGCCGTCATCGGTCGGGGTAGTGACCGGCGTCGGTAGGGGCAGGTTCTGAAAAAGTCTGAACAGGTTCAGGACAGGGTCTGGGAGAGTCAGGACAGGGTCTGGGCAAGGTCTGAGAGAGTCGGGACAGGGTCTGGGCAAGGTCTGAGAGAGTCGGGATAGGGGCAGGGATGTAAACGAGGGATGCTGGGTTTGAACAGAGTCGGGACAGGGTCTGGGTAAGGTCGGGTCGGGTCTGAGGAATCGAGATAACAGAACTGATAAATAATAACTAAGGAACAAATAAAATAAATAGAATAAATACTTACCTGCCAGAAGATGCAATAAAAGCCATAGTTGCGGTGCCGGATTGAATGCAGATTGGTTGATGCCGAGAGTGGGTTGATGCTGAGAGTGTTGATGTCGGAGTTCACAGGTTGATTGAATGATTGCACAGGTTTCGATTGATCAGCGTTTCGAATAGCGTTCAGGATAGCGTTTGGGGTCTGGTTTCGAATGGTTGGCAGAGGTTGATGAAGGCGGGGGACGGTTCCAGAGACGGTTCGTCAACCGTTTCGAGAAACCGAATGATAACTGATAACGGATAACGGCAAGGTGACCGACGTCGGCAGGATTGCCGACGTCGGCCGATAAGTGACCGACGTCGGCGACATCGGCCGGGTAAAGACCATCGTCGGCAGATGCACAATGGGGATAGAGTCTAGCTTTAACTCTGTGCTCATTGTTACATGCTGCCAGGGTCAAGGTTGGTGAAACAAGTGATCGACAAGGGTTAAATAGGTGAAGAAGAATAAGACGGGGAGTGACCAGGGGAGTCGACACGATTTCGGTGTCTACAAGGTAATAGGCATGTTTGAATGCCCGCAAGTGTTGCTGTGGGTCTTCCTTGCTTTGAAAGCGAGAAAACTTTGGAAGCTCCCACTGGCTAGGATATGGTCTGATTTGGACAGAAGGATGAATGGGCTCGTTACAGATCTGCTCGTATGAGAGAGCGTTGCGCGAGCCAGAAACAGAGGTCTCTAGACTGGTCATCTTGTCCATTAGCATTTTGATGATGTCTACCGATGGATTGACGGGTGGCACGCCCCCTAAGTTGTAGGGCGCTTGGAAGAGGCTAAGGGAGGCATATGACGTAGTCGGTTGTCCCTGTAAAGGTGCAACGTAGGGGTAACTAGCCGTAGGGATAGATGAAGAGGCTAAAGGTGGTTGGATAGAAGGCATAGCTAGGCCCGATGTTGCTACGAGAGGTTGGACTGTGGTAACGGGGGCCAATGGATAAGAAGCCACCCTGGTGTTGATAGGGGCCAGGGTAGGCGGAATAGAGACGATAAGGTTTTGAAAAGGAGTGGATAGCGGTTGAGCGAGTTGAGGTTGACAGGGGGCCGGAACCCCGGTGGAAGTGGGCCCAATGATAGAGGGAGAGGCCACACTTGGAGGATTGGTCAAAGTCTGGTCAGCGGTCGAAGTGATGGCTTGAGTGTCCAAAGGTTGAACTACGGATGCTGTCGATACAGCCATAGTTGCGGCAAGGGAGGTTGGCATTCCGTAGATTGGATTGCCCAAGGAGTCTCGTGTTCGGCTATGCGTGAGATAATGTTGCAAGGCCTTGACGTTAAGGTCCAAGAATCGTTCAAAATCTTGGTCCCCTTCTTGGACAATAGGAGTCTGAGGTGGGGTTGGATGGGTAGGAGTTCTTTCGGTCTTCGAGTTGAACTCCATTGTAGGCTCGGTCACGGATGGGGTAGACGGAAGTGGTTGGCGGCTGGCATGGTTGACAAGAGCCTTGGCTTGGCTACGAGTCAAAACCATGCAAGGCAAAGAAGGTTTAGGTTTCAGGAACTGTGTTGTTCAGTTTCAGAAAACCAGGATGGAGTCTTTGACAGAGAAGGGATAGGTTTTAGGCTGCTGGTTTTGAAAAAAAGGACAGTGATAGAGACCGACGTCGGTTTAAAAAAACTGATGTCGGTAAGAGATATGGCCGACGTCGGTCAGATAATCGATGCCGGTAATAGGGGAAGCCGACGTCGGTGGTAGAACCGATGCCGGTGACAGGGGAAAGCCGACATCGGTGGAAGAACCGATGCCGGTGACTGTGTTTTCCAGAGAACCAAAAGATTTGAAGATTCTTGGAAAAACAATGAAGAAAGCATCCTCACTCACTCAAACAAACAGATGAGAAGAGAAAAATAGAGAGAGACAGACAAGCCTAAGCAATAAATCCTAGGAATTAACTTTAGAAGCTGTGGCTTATGCCTTAGATGAATGTTTGGGGAGATTGGCTGTCAAGAAGGTCCTATAAGAAGCAATCTAGAGCTGGTTTTGGGTCTTGTTTTAGGTGCTCAAAAATCTGTGTTAGGGTCTGGTACGTGGCCTGGTGCTAAGGAGCAAGCTCCCCTCACTTCACGATTCCAGTGGTTAGCTGGTCTTGCTTAGCCAAGATATACCTCGCCTAGAGTTTATCCTCTGCCAGAGAATGGAGTGGGCTTCGCCCTTGGTGATGAAATCCAAGTAGAGTCACCGGGACGGGTAAGGTATCCGCTGGGGGATGAAATCCTAGTCGGGCCTTGTCTCAAGTAAGTTTTATGTTCGTTTTAGTGCATGTGGTTTGGTAGTGTAACATCAAGTGTGTACGATTTATTCAATATGCGTCTAAGTTACTAGATGTGGACTAAGAAGATGCAAGCACAAGCAGAAATGAATGCAAAGTGTTTTAATGCCCAAGTCGAAATGTGACGTTTGTTATGAAGACAAGTTTGAGAAAGGGTTGAGAGTATGATGTTTAGACTAGTCTAGAAATGCAAGGAAGAAAGATTCATTTTAGTCCTGCTTATAGTGTCATTGAGAAGAAAAGAAGGAGGAGGAAAGGTAAGAACCTAATGCTCCTAAATGAATGAAGAAGAAAAGGAACCCAGGAGGAACCTAGGGTCCCACCGGGTGTGCCAGAATGTTTCTATCGCTAATTCACTTTCTACATTCAAAAGATGAATAAAGAAACTAAGGAAATGGACAAGGCTAGAAGTACTTGGATATAGACTGCGCACCGTAATCCAGACACTTGTGAGCACCCCTCTTTGGCTGTGGAGGAATGACACCTGCAAAGAAAAAGAACTTGGACAAGAAAATGTTAGATGGATAGGCAGTGGGTTGCCAAGCGAAAGCTTGTTCCCAGAAGTGTGAAAACTTCCTCAAGGGAGGTCAACCCACTGATAACAGACAAATAAAAGACTAAGAAAATACAGGATGCCAGAATACAGAAGTGATAAACAGATTAGAAAGGAAAGAAAAGACAAATGATTACCTAAGAGGAGCTGTCAGGTTGATGACAGTCGTCGAGGTCAGAAATGTTGCCGGCGTCGGTTATCTGATCTACCAACGTCGGTTATCCTGCCGACGTCGGTTGGGGAAGTGACCGGCGTCGGTCGGGGTTGTGGCCTGTGGTCGGGTCTGGTTTGGTTTTGGTCCATGGATGGGTCTGAGATAGAGTTTATGGACGTGCTTGGATGGTTTGGAGAATGGTCTGGGTCTGGTTGGGTGCCCTGTGCAGGGTCTTTTGTTGGCAGGAGGGACGAGGAAGTTGTCTGGGACTAGATTAAAAGGGGGACAGGAAAGAGGAAGATGGACAGGGGACAGGGTCTGAGAAGGCTTTTCAGCCTCTCAGGGGAATGACACAACAAGTAGAAGACAGTAGATAGGATAGATAACTGAGACTAAATGAAAGAATGGAATAAAATAATGAAATTGCTTACCTTTTGGCTTGCTGACTGAAGAACGGAAGAGCTATTGTTGGAGCCACGAAAGACTTGTTGCAAGAGGAAATCCCTGATCTAGAGTCCCTGCCTCTGTTGCTGCTGTTGCACGAGGTCCAGAGAGAAGAGAGTCGAATGCCAAAGCGCCGAGAGGATTCTGTTTGCAAGCTCAAGGGTCCAGGGGCTGCAACGGATGCAGAAAGGGGTATTGAAGGCTGTCAACGCAGGCAGTTTCGCCGACGTCGGCCGAAGGGTCGTCGACGTCGGCGGTGGCAGAATGGGGACAGAGGCTAAAAATAGCCTCTGGGCATTCTTGCACACCACCGGGCGAGGGATTGTGGGAAGAACAGTCATGAGGGTGCTTAAATGGGTGTGGAGGGAAGATAATGAGGATATTTGGCATAATAAATGCTAGGGGGAAGGTGGAGGGATTCAAGGGAGGATCCAAGGTGTCAAGGGTGAGGTGGAAAGGGGGCCACTAAATTAAAATGTTTTAAGTTATTTTAATTTAATGAATGGAGGGGACTAGGACAAGGGTTAGGATATGGGTCGAGGCGAACAAGGGGGGAGAACGAAAGGTGACCAAGGTGCAGACACATTTACGGTGTCTACAATCCTCCACCTCCTCTTGGCATCATTTAGCTTGTGGTTTTGGCTTATGAAGCTTCTCTTAACAATTTGGCATAATAACGTTAATATTAAATGGATTTTGAAATCATTTAAGCATTATAACTCTAAACAAAAAAATATTTTGAGGTCATTTGGGAATGATAAATTTGGATTGAGAGAGATTTTGAAATCATTTTGGCATAATAACTTTACACCAAGATAGCTTCAAATTAAGAGTGTGAGGCCTTTTATTTATAGTTTTTTGCAATTGATTAGAATGTACTTGAACTATTCATCTCAAGATGAAGATGTGTGGATAAGAATATATTCAATTTTGGAGGCTAAAATCAATAAATGCCCTCATAAATATTTGGGATAGAGAGGCATGGGAGGGCTTAATTAGATATTTTTGGCACTTATGGATTGTGGATACCACCCCATAGAATGATGTCTTAGATAATGCAGTTATTAGAAACCAATTTCCATTAATGAAATATTCATCAAGTTCCATGGAAAATTAACTTAAGCTCTTGATTCAAATGAATTAGTCTTAAACATGATTTATCAATTTTGGTGCAAATCTTAGAAATTGGTGCAAAAATTAATTAAACTAGTTAAAATGTTGTGTTATTGGATCAAATTTTGACTAGATTAGAATTAGAAGGTGATGTTAGATATGTTGGATCCATTATCCCATTTAGGATGTTTCCAACATAAAATAACAAGGGCACGCATCTCGTACAATAAATTTGGTAGAAAAGAATAAATCAGAGCACCTAAATGCGAAAATGTCATTTTGACTCAAAATGATCTAATCAAATTTAGCTATCTCATAAAATGCATTCCCCATTTAGGGATACATTGGTGAAAATTGGCACTTGTATATGATATATTCAAATTATTTAACATGTTTTAGTATTTTAAAGCCAAATTGTGATATTTACTAGAAATTGGTCTGAAGCTTGGTTGGAGGTTATTAATGGCCACTTTTAGGTGTCTACAAAAGGACCTATTGGGTGTTTATGTTTACTCTTATTTTAAATGAGTAACACATTTACCACTTTATTAAAGGCACCTTGGTCTATGGCTTAGTAACTTTAGTCCTCAAGATGGTAAGTTTGGCATAATGCCAATGTGGATTCTAATCTAGTCAACAATATGATAAAATCATAAAGGCATTAAATTCCATTAAACTACATAGACTTTGGGAGACATTTGGATTTAGTAATAATATTTAAATCATTAAATTTTTATGAAATTAAATAGACATGTTTATTTGGGTGATTTTAATTTATTTGGAATTGCTTCTAGAAGCATTTGAAGCAAATCCTAGTACTCTAAGCTTATTGAATTTTTATTTTTTTACATAATTTGGGGCATGACAGCCACTAGGAAAAGGATGCATTACCATTTTTAGAGGCCAAATGAGTATTTTTATAATATATGGTTAACTATAAATTTATCTCTTAGATAGTGGAGAAGCTTCATGAAAAATTGTAAAGAGTTGTAGGTGCATGTTAAAAATATCTCTTGGGAGAAATGGATGCATAAGTTTTTCAAGGGCACCAATGGAAGGTCTATAGGTAGTTTGGGCACAAACTCAGGAAAGTCACCTTCTTTCTACTGCAGATTTTATCATTTTAATGAATAACATTATGGGGAATTAATGGTGGCCCTAGTCATAATATAGGTCTAATATGAATAAAATATGTATATAAAAGCCTCTATTGCATACAAGTTGAATGTTTAAATGAAGATTTTGTTTTATTCTCCATTTTTTTTCATTTTTTTGGGCTCAATCCTTTCTTTTTGGAGTTTTTTGGTAATTAAAATGTGTTTTACCTTATGAGAATATTCAAGTAAAATTTCTGGTTTGACTTAAAATAGATATGGTCCACTTAAATATTATTATTTATCTTATAATAAATGCATGATATTTACCTTATTTTGGGTGAAATTTTAATGAAACCCTAGATGTGTATAGTCTTGTGTAGATCTGGGGTTTGTGTTATAGCTCGGCCTACTATAAAAATTAGTTTTGAATGTTTTAAAGTGTTTATCATTACTTGGGTGATGCCTTAAGAAGTCATGGGAAACTTTCTACAATTTTGGGGTTGTGTTTGGGTTAAGAGCAACATTAAGCTCATCTTGTAAACCAAAGTGGGTTTTAATTAATTTTTTTGATTTGAATTGATTTGTATTTTATTGTGTTGCTATAACAACTCATTTTGGGGAATGGTAGCCTGTTGCTAGTTGTGAGAGTTTTTTATTTTTGGTTGATGAGTTGTGTTAACTTTGGAATTTTGGGGGTTGAGCTAAGAGATCAATTTTACCAATGTATTATTCTTATTCCATTATTTTATATTTGTTTGGGCTTTGATACTTGCCAAAAGGTTAAGTTCTTATTATAAGATGTTTTTGTGATCATTTATTGAGATGGAAAATGGTATGGCAAAATGCTTTAATACTTGTCCTAAATTTATGTTTGGTCTATTCACTGCCGTGGTTGATTCATCATTATAACAATCAAATTACCAACACCCTTGAGCATTCGTTATCTTAAGATAAAAGGATGATTTTTTTACAAATACTAGTAAGGAAATTATTAGATATTTTTTCATATAAGGAAATGCCAAACAAATATATAATTGTTTATTAAAGAAACATTTTTGTTAATATGACTAGAACATTTTTGGTGAAGAGTGTAAGGTGTGTTTGATAGGATCTAATTATTGATTTTATTTATCATGAACAAATTTGTGTAAATAAAGTAAGGACATTGGGAACCATAGTGTCTTGTCTATCTATTCATAGTTTTAATTGTATGGTATTTCTCGCTCATTGATAAAATAATTATGTATTGAATATTTTATTCCTTTTTAAAAAAATTGGGACTTTTGGTAATAAGTTAGAGGTTCCATATGACAACTATGGTTTAGAATAAACATGCTTATATCTTGAACTATGTTCTACTTTGTCTTGAGGATTGTATTTATATTTGGGAAGAGTTAAGGTATTTTATTTATCATTGGGTTATTATTTAAGGTTGTTTTTGGTTGAAGATGGTCATTTAAAGTGTCCAAACTATATTTTGGTGGTTGGGGAAACTGTTAACTATGGCTTTTCTCATTTATATTGTAATAAATTATTTTTCTTTTAAAGTGGGATACAATTAGAAGCATTTGAAGTGGGATGCATTCAAAAGCATCTGAGAATTTCTAGAATTCTACCCATTCATTTATTATTTCAACATTGTTCTTAAGAACCAATTTAGAGTTGTGGAAAGCATATTATGTTATGTGTGTAATGATTTGGAAAGTTACATTAGGCTTATTGTGGCTTTTGTTAAACATGGGATATGTTTTATTATTTATATTGTGTTGATTGGTAGACTAAGATGTATGTTTTTATACTGAAAGTTGATTAAAATCTGATTGGAGATGATGTATTCTTGGATTTTGGTTGTTTGTTATTATGGGGTTCACTTGTCAGTATGTTGTTATAATGTCATCCATTGAGTTAAATCACTTAATCATGCTCCTAACCTTCCCCCAAACTGAGTGATTTTTGATTTGGAGACTTCATTAATGTTTTAAAAATATTTCATTTTTAGTTCAACCCCCTCAGTCAATAAACATTCAGGTAGTAATCTAGATATTGTTCTACTCTAAATATTAGTTTGCATAACTATATTCTTCAATGGGTAAGTGGATAAGTGTAGTTATGTTACACCTAGAACTTATTGAAATATTATTTATAATTGAAATCATAATGTTGTGATAAACTATTTTATTAAGTTATTAGGTGAGTATAATTCCTCAAAAACTCCTTTTGTGCTTTGGTGGTTGGTATGTTTTCCACATTGCTATTGATTTTAGTGCTAGAATGTTAGTAACAAGTATATGACTTGTAAGTTGTAATATGGCCCATTTTAACACTTTTTAGTGCATATCTTATAACAAGTGGAATTAATGTGATTTAATGAATGTAACCCTTAGATTCCATAACTCTTGTTGGAATGTATGTACTCGAATGGTTCATTTTCCTACATGGAATTAATTTTCACCTTCAGTGAATGTATCAATAGTGAGCTTGTATTATCTATGTCAACTTGCATATGAAGAATCAGATATAGGTTATAATGACATCATTGGGGACTATGTAACACTCACTTGTATTGGGTGTCAATGTTTAGGGGTATAGGTTAAGGGAAATATTCTTTTAGTACATTCTCTTGTTAATGGGAAGGTATTTTGTGAGAATAAAATCAAGTAGTATTATTATGTAACTTGAATAAGTATAAAATTAAATGATTATGAAATCATTTATTCCTTGTTCATAATCTATCTCTTATTAAATGGGTTGTTATGAGATTAATGTGATTTATCAGGTTTAGTTAATAAATCTGTAATAGTATATATATATATATATATATATATATATATATATATATATATATATATATATATATATATATATATATATAATTACTTGTTTTATAAATAAACATTTTTGGTAAAGAGGGTAAGTTATGTTTGATAGGATCTAATTATTTATCATGGATGAATTTGCGTAAATAAAGTAAGGACATTGGGAACTATAATGTCTTGTCTATTTATTCATAGTTTTAATTGTATGGTATTTCTCTCTTCTTGATAAAATAATTATGTATTGAATATTTTATTCATTTCTAAAATTTTTGGGACTCTTGGTAATAAGTTAGAGGTTCTATGTGACAACTATGGCTTGGATTAAACATGTTTATATCTTGGACTATGTTCCACTTTGTCTTGAGGATTGTATTTATATTTGGGAAGAGTTAAGTTATTTTATTTATCATTGGGTTATTCTTTAAGGTTGTTGTTGGTTGAAGATGGTCATTTAAAGTGTCTGGACTATGTTTTAGTGGTTGGGGAAATTGCTAACTATGAATTCTCTCATTTTTATTGTAATTAATTATTTTTTCTTTGAAGTGAGATGCATTTATAAGTGTATGAAGTAGGATGCATTCAAAATCATCTAGAAATTATTGGAATTCTACCCATTCATTTAGTATTTCAATATTGTTCTCAAGAACCATTTTGGAGTTGTGGAAAGCGTATTAAGTTATGTGTGTAATGATTTGGAAAGATATATTAGGTTGTTTGGGGCCTTTGTTATGTATGGGCTATGTTTTAAAGTTTAGATTGTATTGATTGGAATATTAAGATTTGTGTTTTGATTATGTAAATTGATTTTAAAATTTGATTAGAGACTATGTATTCTTGGTTGGCTTTTGGGTGTTTGTTGTTTTGGGGTTCACTTGTCAGTATGTTGCTATAGTGTCATCCATTGAGTTAAACCACTTAATCATGCTCTTACCCTTCCCCAAAACTAAGTGATTTTTTATTTGGACACTTCATTGATGTTTTAACAATATTCCATTTTCAGTTCAACCCTCCCTATTAATAAATGTTTAGGTAATAATCCAGATATTGATCTACTCTAAAAATTAGTTGGCATAGCTATATTCTTTAATGGGTAAGTGGATAAGTGCAGTTATGTTACACTTGGAACTTATTGAAAAGTTATTTATAATTGGAATCATAATGTTGTGAATAAATTATTTTATTAAGTTATTTAGTATAATTACTCAAAAACTTGTTTTATACTTGGGTGGTTAGTAGGTTTTCCATATTACTATTGATTTTGGTGCTAGAATGTTTAAAAATGAGTATGTGACTTATAGATGTAATCTAACCCATTTTGACACTTTTTAGTGCATATCTAATAACAATTATAATTAGAATGATTAAATTAATGTAACCCTTAGATGCGATAACTATTGCTGGACTATTGTACCTAAATGATTTATTTTCCTACATACAATTAATTTTCACCTTTAGTGAATGTATCAATAGTGATCTTGTATTATCTATGTCAAATTGCATATAAAGTATCAAATATAGGTTATAATGACATCATTAAGGACTATGGAACACTCTCTTGTATTGGGTGTCAATGTTTAGGGGTATAGGTTAAGGGAAATATTCTTTTAGTACATTATCTTGTTAATGGGAAGGTATTTTGTGAAAATCAAATCAAGTAGTTTTATTATGTAACTTGAATAAGTATAAAATTAAATGCTTATGAAATCATTTATTCCTTGTTCATGATCTATCTCTTGTTAAATGGGTTGTTATGAGATTAACATGATTTATTAGGTTTAGTCAACAAATATATATATATATATATATATATATATATATATATATATATATATATATATATATATATATAATTACTTATTTTATAAAGAAACGTTTTGGTAAAATGGCTAGAACAATTTTGGTAAAGTGGGTAAGTTGTGTTTAATAGGATCTGATTATTGAATTTATTTATGATGGATGAATTTGTGTAAATAAAGTAAGTACATTGGGAACCATAGTGTCTTGTCTATTTATCCATAGTTTTAATAGTATGGTATTTCTCTCTCCTTGATAAAATAAATATGTATTGAATATTTTCTTCCTTTCTAAAATTTCTGGGACTCTTGGTATTAAGTTAGAGGTTCTATGTGACAACTATGGATTGGAATAAGCATGCTTATATCTTGGACTATGTTGGTCTTTGTCTTGAGGATTGCATTTATATTTGAGAAGAGTTAAGGTATTTTATTTATCATTGGGTTATTCTTTATGGTTTTTTTGGGTTGAAGATGGTCATTTAAAGTGTTTGGACTATGTTTTGGTGGTTGGGTAAACTGTTAACTATGGACTCTTTCATTTCTATTAAAATAAATTATTTTTCTTTTGAAGTGGGATGCATTCAAAATCATATGGGAAATTTTGGAATTCTACCCATTCATTTTATATTTCAATATTTTTATTAAGTACCATTTTAGAGTTGCGGAAAGCGTATTAGGCTATGTGTGTAATGATTTGGAAAGATACATTACGCTGCTTGTGGCCTTTGTTAAGCATGGGTTGTGTTTTATTTTTTAAATTGTATTGATTGGAAGACTAAGATTTGTGTTTTTATATTGAAAGTTGATTTTAAAATCTAATTGGAGACTATGTATTCTTGAATTTTGGTTGTTTATTGTTGTGGGGTTCAGTTGTCAATATGTTGTTATAGTGTCATCCATTGAGTTAAATCACTTAATCATGCTCCTAACCTTCCCCCAATTTGAGTGATTTTTGATTTGGACACTTCATTGATGTTTTAAAAATATTTCATTTTCAGTTTAACCCCCTTGATTAATAAATGTTCAATTAGTAATCCAGATATTGATCTACTCTAAAAATTAGTTGGCATAACTATATTCTTTAATAGGTAAGTGGATAAGTGTGGGTATGTTACACTTGAAAATTATTGAAAAGTTATTTATAAATGGAATAATAATGCTGTGAATAAACTATTTTATTAAGTTATTAAGTATAATTCCTTAAAAACTCCTTTTGTGCTTGGGTGGTTGGTAGCTTTTCCATATTACTATTGATTTTGGTGCTAGAATGTTTTAAAATGGGTATGTGACTTTCCAGTTGTATTCTGGCCCATTTTGACAAGTGGAATTAGATTGATTAAATGAATGTAACCCTTAGATGTCATAACTCTTGTTGGAACATATGTACCTGAATGGTTTATTTTCCTACATGGAATTAATAAAATGTATCTATGTCAACTTGCATATGAAGAATCAGATATAGGTTATAATGACATCATTGAGGACTATGAAACACTCACTTGTATTGGGTGTAAATGTTTAGGGGTATAGGTTAAGGGAAATATTATTTTGGTACATTCTCTTGTTAATGGGAAGGTATTTTGTGAGAACCAAATCAATTGATTTTATTATGTAACTTGAATAAGTATAGAAGTAAATTCGTATGAAATTGTTTATTCCTTGTTCATGATCTATCTAATGTTAAATGGGTTGTTATGAGATTAATGTTATTTATCAAGTTTAGTCAACAAATCTTTAATGGTATTCCTATATATATATATAATGGTATTCATATATATATATATATATATATATATATATACTTGTCTTATAAAGAAACATTTTGGTAAAGAGGGTAAGATGTGTTTGATAGGATCTGATTATTGAATTTATTTATCATGGATGAGTTTGTGTTAATAAAATAAGTACACCAGGAACCATAGTGTCTTGTCTATTCATTCATAGTTTTATTAGTATTGTATTTCTCTATCCTTGATAAAATAATTATGTATTGAATATTTTCTTCCTTTCTAAAATTTCTGGGACTCTTGGTAATAAGTTAGAGGTTTTATGTGATAACTATAAATTGGAATAAGCATGCTAATATCTTAGACTATGTTCCACTTTGTCTTGAGGATTGTATTTATATTTGGGAAATGTTAAGGTATTTTATTTATCATTAGGTTATTATTTAAGGTTGTTTTTGGTTGAAGATCATCATTTAAAGTATTTGGAGTATGTTTTGGTGGTTGGGGAAACTATTAAATATGAATTATGTCATTTCTATTGTAATAAATTATTTTTCTTTTGAAGTGGGATGCATTTAGAAGCATTTAAAGTGGGATACATTCAAAAGCATCTTGGAATTATTAGAATTTTGCCAATTCATTTAGTATTTCAATATTTTTCTTAAACACTATTTTAGAGTTGTGGAAAGCATATTAGGCTATGTGTGTAATGATTTGGAAAGTTACATTAGGTTGCTTATGGCCTTTATTAGGCATGGGATGTGTTTTATTGTTTAGATTGTATTGATTGGAAGACTAATATTTGTGTTTTAATACTTAAATTTGATTTTAAAATCTGATTGGAGATGATGTATTCTTAGCTTTTTATTTGTTATTTTGGGGTTCACTTGTCAGTATGTTGTTATAGTGTCATCCATTGAGTTAAATCACTTAATAATGATCCTACCCTTTCCCCAAACCAAGTTATTTTTGATTTGGACACTTTATTGATGTTTTAACAATATTTCATTTTCAATTCAACCCCCTCGATTAATAAATGTTCAGGTAGTAATCCAGATATTGATCTAGTCTACAAATTAGTTGGCACAACTATATTCTTTAATGGGTAAGTGGATAAGTGTGGCTTTGTTTCACCTGTAACTTATTAAAATTTTATTTATAATTGGAATCATAATGTTCTGAATAAAATATTTTATTAAGTTAGGAAATGAGTATAATTCCTCAAAAACTCCTTTTGGACTTGGGTGGTTGGTAGATTTTCCATATTTCTATTGATTT
Source organism: Torreya grandis (assembly GCA_037957365.1). Taxonomy (NCBI): domain Eukaryota; kingdom Viridiplantae; phylum Streptophyta; class Pinopsida; order Cupressales; family Taxaceae; genus Torreya; species Torreya grandis. The sequence continues at coordinate 3,946,424 of JARHVA010000208.1, forward strand.
TAGAAATAGAATGTTTAACAATGAGTATGTGACTTACCATTTGTAATTTATCCCATTTTGACACTTTTAAGTGCATATCTTATGACAAGTGGAATTATATTGATTAAATTAATGTAACCCTTAGATGCCATAACTCTTGTTGGAACATATGTACTTAAATGGTTTATTTTCCTGCATGGAATTAATTTTCACCTTTAGTGAATGTATCAATAGTGATCTTGTATTGTATATTTCAACTTAGACATTAAGAATCAAATATAGGTTATAATGACATCATTGAGGACTATGGAACACTCGCTCATATTGGGTGTAAATGTTTATGGGTACAGGTTAATGGAAATATTCTTTTAGTAAATTCTCTTATTAATGGGAAGGCATTTTTTGAGAAGAAAATCAAGTAGTTTTATTATGTAAATTGAATAAGTATAGAAGTGAATGTTTATGAAATATTTTATTCCTTGTTCATGATCTATCTCTTGTTAAATGGGTTGTTATGAGATAAACATGATTTATCAAGTTTAGTCAACAAATCTTTAATGGTATTACTATAAAAATATTATTCCATAATAAATGAGTGACCTTTATAAGCCAAAATATTACCATATGTGGTAGGTAGGATAGGTTTTCTTAGTCTCCATAATATCTAATAAAACTTATAAGTACTACCATTATCTAGTATGGTTAACTATAAGTGATGGGTGTATGAATTCATATCTGTGTGATCAAAGAGGTATTTGAGATTATTCATGTAGATGATAACCCACTCTATGTCATTAAGAGTATATTTTGGTATTATTTTACACTTTTATGATAATTAATCATGGAATTATAGTTGATCATAGAATAGTAATTTCTTATGAGGGGCTTGATGCCTAGTAGGTAGATAACCCACTGATATTCTTTGGATAAAGAGAGACGACATCACCTTGGAAGTATAAGTTGACCAAATGTATTTTAATAATAATAAAATTTGAAAAAAATAATAATAAGTTGAGGAATGACCACTCTCTCTGTCATTTTTTCACTTTATGACATCAACTCATCCAATTGGTGCCAGAAGAATGTTATTAATTTTTTTTTGTCAATTTGAGGTTGTTTCATTTGATATCATAGACTATGATCTAAGAGTTTTTTTTTCAATAAATTTTCATTTAAATAAGATAATATTTGTATATTTTTTATCCAAACTATGTATTTTTTATATAAAACTTGTTGCTTAACTATGACTAGAATGGGAAGTATTTTGATAGGTAATCCTAAGGTGTTAGATGACACTAGTTTATTTTGGATCCATGTGGAATTTTAAATATTACCTAAATATAATATGTTGATCTCAATGGCCTTGGATTAATTTATCCCTTCCCAAATTCACATTACATTAAGGTGGACTTTGTTTTACTATTGGTTGACTTGTATGGGTGGGTCAATAGGAGTCAATGTGATAAAATTCCACTGTTGGAATTGAAAAATGAATACATGATATATTTTGGTGATTTTTATGATTAGGCCACCATAATATTATTATTATATTAATTCCTTTAAGGCACTAAGGGTGTGAATTATGCCTAGAAGGCTGGATGAGGAGAGAATAATTGATTTACATGAATAAATCAACTAGTTTTGGAATCTTTACTGGTAGGCAATCAATTTGAGATTTTTGGGGTTACTAGGATTAATGGTTGTTTATTAATATTTTTAGTCTATTGTATATGCATTATGATGCTCCACTATGCATGCATATGTTCCATATATTCATGATACTTATACAATGAATGATGGGTATAACTACCATCTTGATTGGGAGAATAAATTTTAGATCCTATTGGCTACGTTCAAGAGAATATAATTCTAAGAAACATTAATGATTTTCATGGATATGATTTCCAAGGTATTTGACCAAAAAATAAATTACTGATTTGTAATGCACTAGTAGGAAATATTAAATTGTGAATTAGTAGCTAAATCTGATTTATATATTAGCGAGTGATGGTAGATCAAGTGAAATAACTACTAATTTATCTCGAATGATTTAAGAGATAATATATTATAAAATAATAATTAATTATTTATTTTATGCATCTGCATTTTTTTAACAGCTATGGCAATCCACTACATGTCTTTTCTTGGTTGTATGTGTCACTATTAGTGACAGGTTACATCTATACAAATCTTAAAAGTAATGTGACTAGTGTTTGGGGAACACTACTTTGTACAAAAGTTGTGGACTTATAAGAAAAGACCAGTAAGGTTATGATAGCTAAAAAACTAATATGGTTGGATGATTGTAACCTATAGAATAGGATTAAGAAACAGGTTAGCTCATGCATTAGTCAAAAAATCTCAAATAAGCATAAATAACTAATGTGTTAAGCCTGTTCCCTCAAGGGGTGTTTCTAATGAATTAAAGAAGCTAAATATGAAAGCAATATGATGCAATGCCTTACAAGTAGCATTCCTCCTCTAAAAATGGTCAATAAGCATGTTTTTCCTTGAACTTGGTAATCCAAGTCTTTGTCAATGAGGTGTAGCATGAGCCTCCGTCATCTCTTAATTCACCAATGGCTTAAGTTATTCAATTTGGTCTAATTGAGTGAATGCATGAAGCTTACTTTAAAGTATTGCATAATAATTTTACACAATTCAAGCTTAAAAAATGATGGTCTTGGCTCACTTATTTATAACTTTTTTGAATGCTCAGGATCAACCATGACTATCCATCTTGAGATCCATATGTGTGGCTATGGATTGATTCAATTTTGGATAAATAAGCAATAAATATTTTCATCAATATTTGTAATAATGGGTCATTGATGAGGCATGGGAGAGAATAATCCTAATATTTATCCCATTAATGGCTTGTGGATGACAACCTTGTGATGATGTCATGGGATGATGCATAATTAAATAATGAATTTCTAGTAAATAGATATTCAACATCTTTCATGGAATTTACACTTAAGATCCTAATTTGGTTTTAATTTGATTAAGTGACTTTAACTAATTTTATACAATTCTTTGGAAATCTATTGCATGATTAATTAACCTAGTTAGAAATGTCATTTTACTGAGTCATAATTTGCTTACAGTATAATCAGAATAAGGTGTTAGTTATGTATGAGGTAATATCCCATTTAGGGTATTATAGATGTAAATTGACACATGCACATGATGTGTGTGGCTGAATTAAAATATTTTAGTGGTCTAAGATGTCATTTTGCATGGTCATAATTTGACTCAAAATGATTTAAGAAAATATAATAATCACATAAAATGCATTACCCCATTCATGGATACATGAGCACAAATTGAAACCTTTATATGATAAGTTCAAATGATATAAACACTTTAGTGGTTTTGGTCTAAATTATGCATTGTCACAAAATATCGTTTAGTTTGCCAATTTTTTCACAATAGTGATAGGAATTGGATGTCTACATTTTACCCCTATTTTAGAAGGTGTGGTAAGACATTCGGTCCAAACAACATATTTTAAAATAATAAAAAGTTCATTATAATCAAAATAAATTATTTTTCTCCTAATTTATGCTAAATTTTACATGAGTCATGGAAAAACAAGGTTATGAAAATGCCCCAAACAAGGTTTGGGCAGCCCATGATTCCCCCTCAAGGGGAGGATGGAAAAAAATATTTTTTAAAAGTTGGCCCTTGATCAAAAGTAATAATAATAATGTTAATTTCAGTAAATGTGTTTGAAAAATGGAGAAATTATAAGAAAGAGAGAGGAAAAATGGATAAATAGGGCTAAAATAATATCCCAAGGAAGATAAAATGGAGTAACTATAGGCTCAGGGGGTGAAAATTTTGAAATATTTATTATATTTTAACCCCTAGGGGTAAAAAATGTTTATTTACACCATTGGTTATAGTAATTTAGATCTATCAGATTTGTGCATGAGAGAGATGAGAAAGATGGCCAATATCCCACACCACCATCACCTTGGAGAGCATGTGCAAGAGTATCAGAGACCATCAAAGAGTAGACCATTGATCGATACCTTTTTTAGAATTTAAATTTTGCATTTATGGCATTAAAACTATTGAAGTGTTGTCAATTATTTCCCTAAGGTGTCCAAGAGTGTCCATGAGTTGTTAAGAATGCATAGTTCTCAATGACAAATTGTGCCTTAGTGTTCATGCATGGAGCTTACTATGTTTTCTTGGTTAAGCAAGGTGATGGATGTTGTGATGTGTTGATCATGTTTAAAGGGTAATATGAGGGGTTAAGAGTTATTGGGGTACTTTTAGAAGTGAAAGGAATTAATTGGAGTAGTCTTATGAAAGTTTAGGTTCTCTTAGTCAACTTGGCATATCTTCCTAAGTAAGTGGATTGATGATGTCATCATTCACATGTGTGGAGGTGTTAGAATAAAATGATCAGATGGAGTTGTTAAAATTTATGCCTAGATCATGTGTTTCAAATTTAAGGTATTGACATGAGGTTGAAAAAAATTTATTGTAGTGTAAAGTTGGTCTCCTAGGTAGATTTCACTAGTTTCCATACTTGGTCAAATTTGCATTAAAAGGTGATTGTTGGAATTCACATATTTGAATTTATAAAGGAAAACCAGTCCTCATTATTTTGCCTATAAATTTTGATGCAGGATGAATTTCATGTTTGGATGTTTCAAGGTTAATTATATATTGGAGTGTGTTGTATACTCCCTTAGGATCATTTGTATGGATTTTGGAGGTTTTACCAATCCATCTTTAGTATGAAAAAATGCTTACAAGTTGACTTTTGGTTCATTCATGGTGGTTTCATGTACAAGACAAATGCTCGATAGGTTTTACATATGCAGAGGTGTGTAGGGATGACTGCAATAATTTTAGTATGTTTTAGGGGTCAGTGATATGGACTTATATGCTTTTAAGGGGTCATATGTTCTTAGTTTTGTTTGATGAAGTGCTAAGAGGGTGAATAGGTCTCCATGGACCTAAAAAGGCTTTTTTTGCCTAATTGAAAGGTGTTGATGCTTGAGGGTGATTTATCAAATTTATGGATGGCCTATGTGGGTGATTTTGATCTTATTCTAAGTATAATATAAGTTGTAAGGGTTAAGGCATGTCACACGGTTGACCAAGAAGGTGATGTTCATAAAGGCTCTATAAAAATAAACAAAGGTGAAGGTTTTTAGAGTTGTGATGCAAATTAATAGTGAAGTATGAGTGTGCTTGGTGGATAGATAGAAGAGCAGATTAGGTTGATTAATATGTGTTACATGACCTATAGGTCATATTTATGATGTTATAATAATATTCTTGTAGGGTTGAAGATTGAATATGAGCAAAGAAGTATAAAGTGATCCAAAAGTATGTTTTAGATGCATTGATTATATGTGAAGGTTTGAGAGAGTGTTAAGGGTTGAATAAAATTGATATTAAATAGTTATCCATCATATTGAATGGTAATTATGGTTATGGAGGTGTTCATATCATAAGGTGTTGTGTGGGTGCTCAACATCTAAGACAAGTGGGTATTGTTCATGCATAGGGGTTGGTGTTCCTTGTGAAGTGGGTGATTCACTAAAGTCTCTTATTTGTAAATATTTTTATAGTATTGTAGCACACTTGTTTGTAAACTTGATAGTGGGTTTTATTCCTTATGAGGTTTTCCCACATAATCCATGTGTCATGAAGTGTTAATATTGCATAGTTTCTTTGTTCATTACAATAACTAGTTTATATGCTTCAAGGATGCTTATGTTAAATGGTTGAGAGTTTGAAGTTTTGAAATTGAAATTGAATTACTTGAATCATTGATTCACCCCCTCTTAGTGACTTTACCTCTAACAATTGGTATTAGATCCATAACTTATTTTCAATTTTAACCACTTGAATGTGATCTAAGGTACAATGGGTAATCATCAAATGCAAGGTGATTTCTCTACTAAGTAAGCACCACTATTTAATGGATCCAACCATGATTTTTGGAGTGCAAGGATGAGGACTTACATCATTTCTCTAGGTTTTGACATTTGTAAATCTATTATGGATGGTTATTCCATACCTCCTACTCCTCCAACTACTACAATTACTAATAAGTTGAGTGAGAACAATTATAAAGATATGAATGTTATCATTTGTGGTCTATCAAAGGCTAAGTTCACCAAGGTAATCCATCAAAAATATACCAAGGAAATATGGGATAAGCTATATATTATCTATGAAGGAGATTCAAAGTTTAAGTTGGCTAAATTATAGACTTGTTGAAGGTAATTTGAGGGCCTCAAAATGAAATAATATGATAATGTGTCATCCTATCTTCTAATGGTTGATGAGGTAGTAAGCATGATCAAAGGTCTTGGAGAGGAGATTGAAGAAGCTACCATTGTATAAAAGGTATTAAGGTCTCTCACCCTTAATTTTGATTCAGACATTTCTATTATAGAAGAAAGTCATGATCTCATCAAGATGAATATAGATGAATTACATGGCATCCTTACTACCTATGAGATGAGAGTCAATGAAGGCAAACTACCAAAGAAAGAAGAAGCCTTCAAGGTGATGAAAGAGACAAAAGGCAAATATAAAAAGCTAAGTCTTGAATATTTTTATCTTAATGAAGATCAACTTGAAGCCATGATTGCAAGAAAATTGAATGTGGGATCAGGTAAGTATGAAGGGAAACTTCCTTTCAAATGTTTCTCATGTGTTAAAGTTGGTGATTTTGCAACTAAGTGCCTAGATAGAGGCAAGTATGAACACAAGGAGGCTCATAAGTAATATCATGAGGTTGAGCACATTGAATTTGAGGGTCATAGAAAGTACATAAAGTTATTCAATAGGAGAAATGGAAAGAAGGAGACATACAAAGGTAGTAAGAGCCTTTACCATGAAGAAGATAGTAACTCATTTTTTGAAGAAGGAAATACATCTAATAGTGATGATTCATCACATGGTGAAGATAAAGAAACACTATTCATGGATCTTGGGGATGATGAAGGTGAATGTTCTTTAGGTAGATATCTCTTTGGTGAAGATAACTCAAAGGAAGAAGATGAGAAAGTCAATTTTTAAGACTAATTATGAATACCTTGGAAGAGATGAAACTACTACAAGGCAAGAATAGAAAGCTACCATCCTTGATTAAGTCTTATGAGGAAAAAATTAACTTGTTTGAAAAAAGGTTGAGCAATGAAGTCAAAGAGCATGATGAGATCACTCAACATCTTAAAAATCTAGTTTGTACTCTTTCTAAAGAGATAAAGGGTAAGGATGAATAATGTGTCACATACAAATCAAAGATGGAATCTCTGTAAGTGAAACTAGATCAAGCTATAAGCAAGATTGAAATATATCCTAAATTTGAGAAGAGTATAGTTGATCTTAATGATCTATTGAGTAGTCAAAAGGTCTCAAATGATAAATTAGACATAGGGTTCCATGAAGATGTTTAAAAGGATAAGAATATTGAGAAAATAGTGATGATAGATTAGAAGACTAATCATTCTAAGTAGAGTGTTAATAAAGACAAGACGGATGAAAATTTGAATAAGAAGGATAACTTCAAAAGATACAAAAGTTTAAATCAAATCAAGAAACCTAATGCAATGAGGTATATTAACTCCTTTAATGGCTACTGTTACTCTTGTCATCAATTTGGTCATAGGATCATTGGTTGCAAAACAAAATATCCTAGCAAGAGATTTGCATGGAATTATGAGAAAGATAATGACAAGTATGAAGAACATCATCACTCAAGACAGTCAATAGGCCCAAAAGGAAATCATGACATCTTGTACTATAGATGTCAAGGGACTGGTCATATTACAAGGTTTTATAATGCCCTCATCAAGAGATCAAATGATCAGATGTATAAATGGGATAATGAAACTTCAAAGATTCATCATATGGATCATGCACAAGGTATGAACAATCAAATAAACTTCATTTGTTTCAAGTGGTAAGAGAAAGGTCACATAACAAGGTTCTACAAGAATGGTCAATATTCTACTTCAAAGAACGATTATCATAACATGAAGAAAAGGATCCATAACAAATGGAGACCCAAGGAGGTGAATGAGAAATAGTTTTAAAATGGACTAATTTTCATGACATAACAAGGTACAAGTTCAATTATCAAAGAGAAAGACTTATTTGCTTCAGAGGAAAAGAAGATCCAATAGGATTTTGAGTCAAAAGGAAAGAATGAAGCTAAGAACTTAGTCAATGTCAAATTGATGATGAGGTGAGACTGCAAGTCAAGTGAGATCATGGAGATGTGGAAGTCTCTTGAGTTTTGGGAAATTTATTCCCTCTATGATAGGTGGGTGTCTCTACATATGATTATTAGGAGACATATTTTATATATGGAAATAAGTATGTGTGATCTAGATGATGTACAAGATGCCAATCAGTACAAAAGTATGTAGAGTTGTTGATTGGTCTTTACGACCAATGCCATTTTGGTATAAAATAGATGATATTATGTTACCAAGCCTTATATTAATCATTAGAAGGTAATTAGTTAATGGGGAGAAATAATTTCATGAGCTTTCTCCATAGGTTTGTGATGAAATGCTTCAAGAGTTCTGTTCAGGGACATTGGTCCTAAAAGCTTGTTGTAGTCAAATTTTGATGCTTGGTTTGATAGGTCAAACCATGAAGTATGAAGGTGAGATTGATATGGTGTATAGAGAAGAATTTACCAAGTGTATTCCATGAGGTTTCATGTATTGGATTGGTCACAAGTATCTCTAATGATGATTTGCTTAGCTTGTCCATCTTGCTCAGTGATCACTGCTAAGTGAGAGCTCATCTTGCAAAATTGGTACTTTTGGGGTATATGAAGTCAACCAAGGGTAGAGGCTAGTTGTATTTGATGTATCCATGTGAAAAATGAGTTGAATAGATGTCAAAATACTTACATGATCATTCTAAGGTGTTTTGGCATAGTGATAAGGGTATACACAAGGTTTATATGCATAGAATGATTAGCTCTAGGTATAAAATGAAGATTGGTGAGTGTTAAATATGAAATTGTGGTATTTAAATGTGTGTTTAATTAATTATGTTATGATCTAAGTGGATTTAGGATTTGAAGGTATCTTGAAGACAAATTGAATATTTTTGAAGGCTCTCGGGTATGATAGTCATTGCTTAAGGGTTAGTAAGTCAAAAACCATTTCATGGATATATGGGTTCCCAAATAATTAAAACCTAAAAAATTTGGTCCATAAGTGTATATTATTTACCTCCAAGAGTGAGATAATTTTCAAGAGTTGGCATTAATTAGAAGTTGGTATGTTGACCACATTTATCTTTGATGCCCTAATTTTTGCACCATATGGGTTAGTGACCTTCCCCAAGAATTTGAAGTTTTAGGATACTTAATACATTGAAATGGACAAAAGCGTACTCAAAAAGTGTTTCATAGTCAATTGTAAGTGTATAATGTGTCATATGGTTGAGGATTTGTGCAAATGGAGGGTTAATTGGTAGGTTAGTTTGTGAAGGAGCTATGGTGCAGAGGAATATTTGGGTGATGATTCTTAGAATGAATGAGGGTGAATATTATTTCATTCTAGATATTAAATTTAAATCCATGAGGGTGAATACACAAAAAGTTATGGGCTCTACAAGGTTTAGGTAGGGCTACTAGGCCTCCACACAAGGATAGGTGACTCAAATGAATTTTTTGGTCATTTTATCAAAAAAAACAAGGTATGATTGTTATTATATGATATTTTCACTCTATATTGAACATATTTTATGTTTTTAGAGTGGCTTGAACATCTGTTGGTGATCATGAAGTTGACTTGTGAGAGAAAATTTGACGGTAACCATGACATTTTATCATGGTTGAAGATGGTCTAAAGGTGATCAAGGGGTGACCAAGATAAGGTAAATAATGGGGATTACCTATAAATTTTTTAAAGGTGTAATCACTCTCATTTTCTTCATATTTTTCATTTTTTATTCATATAATAGTACATGGTCAAAGCAAAGTGTTGTCAATGAGAAGGCTTGAGGTGTTCATGGTAAGGATTGGTATGCACAATGATATGGGGATTTTATATCATATATAAATAAATATAAATTCATTATATTGCATTTTAAAACATTTACAGGTCCTTATGATCAACAAGTAAGCCCACTTTGTCATTGTGTCAAAGGGGGAGAAGGTGTTTGTAAATGGAGATAAAGTATGTGCATAGTTTTATTGTTGGCTTTGAAAATTTTTACAAATGTTGAAATAAATGAAAAAAGGGGATATTTTTGAAGTTTTTTAAATTATGTATATAATTTTTCCAAGAGTTTCCATTAGTTTTCAAGAATTCATGGTTCTCAATTACAAAGTATGCCTTAGTGTTCATGTATGGAGCTTGTTATGTTTGCTTGGTTAAGAAAGGTGATGGATGTTGGTGATGTGTTGATCATGTTTTAAGGGTAATATTAGGGTTATATAGTGATTTTATTACTTTTTAAAGTGAAATTAATTCACTGGGGTAGTTTTGTCAAAGTCTAGGTTCTCCTAGTCAACTTGTTAGATCTTCCTAAGTAAGCAGATTGATGATGTCACTGTTCGCACGTGTATAACTATACAAATAAAATGGTCACATGGGTTTGTTTATATTTGTTCCGAGATCATGTATTTAAAATTTAATCTCTTTAAATTAGGTATATAAAAAGTTATTGTAGTGCAAAGTTGGTCTCCTAAGCAAATTTCACTAGTTTCCATAGTCTAATTTGCATTAAAAAGTGACCGTTGGAATTCAAATATTTGAATTTACAAAGGAAAACTAGTCCTAATTATTTTTAATATAAATTTTGATGTATGATGAATTTTATGTGTTATAAAAAACAAATTGATAGATAATTTCAAGGAAAATCTAGGACAAATGATTTAAAGGTTTGACTGGTCATACACCTGCATTTATTACGGTCCAAAGTTGACTAAGAGTTTGACTTTATTTTACAAGATACCCAAGAAGGATGTTTGAGTTTTTATTAATGGTTTTTGGATGTTTAAAGGTTAATTATATATTTTATGTTTTAAACTCCCTTAGAATCATCTGTATGGATTTTGGAGGTTTTACCAATCCATCTTCGGTATGAACAAATGCTTACAAGTTGACTTTTGGTTCATTCATGGTGGTTTCATGTACAAGACAAATGTTTGATAGGTTTTACATATGCAGAGGTGTGTATATATGAATGTAATAATTTAATTATATCTTATGGGTCATTTTATATGGACCGATATGCCTTTAAGGGGTCATGTGTTCTTAGTTTTGTTCGGTGAAGTGCTAAGAGGGTGAATAGGTTTCCATGGACATAAAAGGGCTTCTTAGGCCTAATTGAAAGGTGTTGATGGTTAAGGGTGATATATAAAATCTATGGATGATATATGTGGGTGAATTTTATCCTATTCCAAGTATAATAGAAGCCCTAAGGGTTAAGGCATGTTGCATGGTTAACCAAGAAGGTGATGTTCATGAATGCTCTATAAAGAGCATAAACAAAGGTGAAGGTTTTTAGAGTTGTGGTGCGAAGTAATAGTGAATTATGAGTGTGCTTGTTGGATAGATTGAAGAGTAGAGTAGATTGATTAATATGTGTTTCATGACCTATAGGTCATATTTCTAATGTTATAACAATATTCTTGTAGGGTTGAAGATTGAAGATGAACAAAGAAGTATAAAGTGATCCAAAAGTATGTTTTGGATGCATTGCTTATATGTGAAGGTTTAAGAGAGTGTTAAGGGTTGAATATAATTGTTATTCATTATTTTTCCATTAGATTGAAAGGAAATTAGGGCTCTAGAGGTGTTGATGTCATAAGGTATTGTGTGGGTGCTCAACATCTAGGATAAGTGGGTGCTTATTCATGCATAGGGGTTGGTGCTTCTTGTGAAGTGGGTGCTTAACTAAAGCCTCTTATTTGTAATTATTTTTATAGGAATGTAGTACACTTGTTTGTATAATTAAAAGTGGGTTTTATTCCCATGAGGGTTTCCCATATAATCCATGTGTCATGAAGTGTTAATCTTGCATAATTTATTTATTTATTATAATAACTAGTTTATATGCTTCATGGATGCTTATGTCGAATGGTTGATAGTTTGAAATTTTGAAATTGGAATTTAATTACTTGCATCATTGATTCACTTCCCCCATCTCAATGATTGTACCTTTAACAAATACTAGTATGAATTAGGAAGTTTGGTGATCTTGCCAATTTTCAAAATTTACAATCAGTAAGGTCACCCTCGATAATGGCAAATTCATTATCAAGAATAATAAGGTTACCATTCCTTTGGTAGGGTAATGAGTTGAAATGGTGAGATTGTCAATTCATTAATGAAATTTTATATTTAGGCATAATTTGTTTGTCAAATATGTCATGTCCCCTTTTTCATGGACATTGACAGATGTGATGATTGGCCTATTATATGACCTTCATAGGCTAATAGGATGGATAGAGGGTCATAATGGAGCTTGGATTGACTTTGATTCACAGGATTTCTACATTTGATTTTCATTCGGGCTCTTTCGGACACATTTGGCCTGAGCTCCTACTTTTTAGGGATACTTGATATGCAGCGGAGCGCCTTTATTTTGGTATGGTCATATGCGGAATCACTCCCTGATTCACCTGCTTCGATCGGTTTGAGGATCCGACGTATATTGAGGGAGATATTAATATTTGATTGATTTAATCAAATATTAATTATTTGGTCTCATTAATAATTAATTATTAATTATTAATTATTTGCTCTAATTCTAAATTAGAAACCCTAATGCTAATTTAAGAAAACCCTAATTAGGGCAAGCATATCTTTTGAGGGTATAAGGGTTTCACATGGAGGCCATTATGGGATTATGCTATTGAATATTGATATTGATTTTGAGAATTTCTTCTGTGAAGACTGAGCCTAGGGTTCAAGGATTCCATTTGCATTGGAGAACGTTCCCTCTTCAGTGTGTGCAATTAAGAGGCTGTGGAATATCAGCTGATCTATTGCCAAAGTGAGAGATAGCTTCATCCAGAAGTTATCACAGAATTTCAGGTTTGAGAGATAACTTCACACAGAAGTTATCACAGATATTCCAGGTATTTATTGCTTTATGTTTTGATTCAATAAATTATACAGCTAGAGATCTACTGTGCTAGAGACATATATCTTCAGATCAGGGGTTGAAAACAGGGAAGTTGTGCTTAACTTGCGGCCGTACAGAATCTGTACGGGTTCATACAGATCAGTGCAGGAACCGACCTCGGCAGATAGAGGGTTTCAGTGACCGACATCGATCGACTGAAGACCGACGTCGGTAGAAATCCGACCGGCAGAGACCGACGTCAGCGAGATATCGACCGACGACGGCGACTGTGTGTTGACACATAAGGGCCGAGACTTTCCAGAACTCAATTTGCACTTCCAGATTTGCAAAGCCAGGGTTTTCAAGACTGTATTTCATATTTATATGCATATTAGAGGACTGTAATTGTAATAATTTAGAAGGACAAGTGATACAATCTGTAATTTGTTATTAAGAGACTATATTATTGTGATCTTTCTGAATTTATTCAACAACGATTATATCTTGGTTCAGATTTTTTGTGTTGCTTTATTTCCTGTGTAGAAGGGGATATTACAGTGGTATCAGAGCTTTGGTCTTTGGTATCATAGTTTTGTGTCTTTCAATATTCCCTATTGGAGGGGATATTACAGTGGTATCAGAGATAAATTCCTGCCATCCTGTTGGGCACATCAGAGCTAATGTCTTGCCATCCTGTTGGGTAGTTTGGGTAGATTGAATCAGCAAAGTATCGTAATGACTTCATATACTCAGAGACAGTGGGACAATGATATGAAGAAGCTGGAACTAAGTTTGAAGAGGTTGAATGAATCTCTTTCATATCCTACATCCAGAAACAAACCCGCATGGTATATGACAGTGAACGAGGAGTGGGAGTTAGTACCACCTCGAATTCAGAAGTTGTTGCCTTTTGATCGCTTTGTTAAGCATAGGAGAGAGCACTACAGATCACTTCGACGAGAGAGTAGCATGTCCCATGATTATTATGATTATGAGATAGGAGATAGTGAAGATGAGGATGAGTTTGATGCTTGCACTCAGAGTGTACAGGGGTGCTCAGATGTTAGTGCACTGAGGGTTGATGATCTCTCAACTATGGCAGAGATTGTAGCAGAGTCCCAGGATCCTATTATTGCAGATGATACTCAGGAGAATGCAGTGGATAGTTTTGAGGACTTAGTTTCACCGGTTGTTTCTTTCTGTAGGGAAGAGTTAGACAGTGATGCTATAGTTGTTGATACTCCATCTATTGATATGAGCTTTGACGTTGATCATTTGTATATTGAGGTGGTTGGTGATGAGTACATTCCTGCAGTTGTTGCTGAGGAGCATATTGCTGAGGCTGATACACATATACGAGATTTGGATCTTGCTGATTCTGATGAGTTTGAGATACCAGTGGAGTCATGTCTCCAGATTGATTATTCTCACACGGATGACAGTGTGGTACAGTTGGTTGTGCCTCCTTTACAGAGAGATCAGTTGGAGTGTGTGGGGGAGTATGTTGATGCTTCCACATATAATTTCTACTGCACTGAACCATTCATGGAGTATTTGCTGGATAGTGCAGGTGTTCATCTGGACTCACATAAGATGACAGAAGGTGTTCTTGTCCGAGGTTCTAGTGCTATTAGCAGATTGGGTGAGGAGATTTTACGAACCCTTTCTACTATGTTACCTTACAGGGATGTTGAGGTGATGTTTGTTGAGCCGAGATTGGATCCATCCATTGAGTCCCAGTTTGGCAATAGTGTGCCAATAGTAGAGTTTGGGGGTTCTTACCAGCATCATACAGTGAGTTATGCTCCTTATTTTTCTTTGCATCTAGAGATTAGTTTTGGTGTCAGTGATTCAGATACCAATAATTATCATATCCACGGTCCAGTTGGATGTGAGTATCAGTCAGATAGGGACTTGAATTTTGACAGAGTTGATATTTTAGTTGGCTTGAGTCCCTCAGAGTGGTTTCTTCTACCGGCATCTACAGTTGGTCTTCAGATAGTTGTTTGGGTGTCGAGTGCAGTTTTTCAGTTGCTAATTTTGATACTGTTGATGCTGTGGATGTTGATGATTTATTCACATGGGTTAATTGGTGACTTGATGGATGTTACACAATTTTTTCCTTGGGATCCAGGTGGATCGAGTAGTTCATTGTTCCGAGATTGCTTGGGGACAAGCAATTTTCGGAGGGGCGGATTGTCATGTCCCCTTTTTCATGGACATTGACAGATGTGATGATTGGCCTATTATACGACCTTCGTAGGCTAATAGGATGGATAGAGGGTCATAATGGAGCTTGGATTGACTTTGATTCACAGGATTTCTACATTTGATTTTCATTCGGGCTCTTTCGGACACATTTGGCCTGAGCTCCTACTTTTTAGGGATACTTGATATGCAACGGAGCGCCTTTATTTTGGTATGGTCATATGCGGAATCACTCCCTGATTCACCTGCTTCGATCGGTTTGAGGATCCGACGTATATTGAGGGAGATATTAATATTTGATTGATTTAATCAAATATTAATTATTTGGTCTCATTAATAATTAATTATTAATTATTAATTATTAATTATTAATTATTAATTATTAATTATTAATTATTTTCTCTAATTCTAAATTAGAAACCCTAATGCTAATTTAAGAAAACCCTAATTAGGGCAAGCATATCTTTTGAGGGTATAAGGGTTTCACATGGAGGCCATTATGGGATTATGCTATTGAATATTGATATTGATTTTGAGAATTTCTTCTGTGAAGACTGAGCCTAGGGTTCAAGGATTCCATTTGCATTGGAGAACGTTCCCTCTTCAGTGTGTGTAATTAAGAGGCTGTGGAATATCAGCTGATCTATTGCCAAAGTGAGAGATAGCTTCATCCAGAAGTTATCACAGAATTTCAGGTTTGAGAGATAACTTCACACAGAAGTTATCACAGATATTCCAGGTATTTATTGCTTTATGTTTTGATTCAATAAATTATACAGCTAGAGATCTACTGTGCTAGAGACATATATCTTCAGATCAGGGGTTGAAAATAGGGAAGTTGTGCTTAACTTGCGGTCGTACAGAATCCGTACGGGTTCGTACAGATCAGTGCAGGAACTGACCTCGGTAGACATAGGGTTTCAGTGACCGACATCGGTCGACTGAAGACCGACGTCGGCAGAAATCCGACCGGCAGAGACTGACGTCGATGAGATATCGACCGACGACGGTGACTGTGTGTTGACACATAAGGGCCGAGACTTTCCAGAACTCAATTTGCACTTCCAGATTTGCAAAGCCAGGGTTTTCAAGATTGTATTTCATATTTATATGCATATTAGAGGACTGCAATTGTAATAATTTAAAAGGACAAGTGATACAATCTGTAATTTGTTATTAAGAGACTATATTATTGTGATCTTTCTGAATTTATTCAACAACGATTATATCTTGGTTCAGATTTTTTGTGTTGCTATATTTCCTATTTAGAAGGGGATATTACAGTGGTATCAGAGCTTTGGTCTTTGGTATCATAGTTTTGTGTCTTTCAATATTCCCTATTGGAGGGGATATTACAAAATAACCATTTTTGTCGATCAAATGATGATGTTGATACTAATAGTGATATCACCCTATGAATTGGTGGGAATGCCTTGTGTATCAATGGGAGTGATAAAAATAATGATGATGCCCTAGTAAATAGTGTAATCACCCTTCAAATTGGTGAGATAGTCAAGAAAATAATGAAGTCACCAAATGAAGGGAAAATGGGGCCCATGGGAGGTTAATCTAGACCCAAAATTAGAAGAAGAGAGAGTGAGGCCCATAGATGATTAGTGCAGGCCCCAAAATTAAAATAAACTTATTGAATTGGTTTCTTCATTTCTGACTTGCAAGAGTGAGTTGGGGTGATTACATTATGAGAGTGATGCTCTTGATTTCTAAAATGACATGGGATCTATATGGATGAGGTTTTTGGTGTCCTCAAGGTAGTAGAGATATATCACCTAACATAGTTACCCATGATTCACATAAATAGGGTATATTTAGTAGCACTTAAATAGAGGTGGAATTCATAGACCTCAACATTCCATTTGTTGACTAAGGAAGCCATGATCACTTTAGAGGATGTTCACCACATATTAGGGTATTGATGCAGGGTTGTAAGATTACATGGATGTTGGTTGGCTGATGAGCTATGCTAGAGGACCTAATTGGAGGACCTATTTTATCCTCCAAGTAATAGAGTAGGAGTGGCCACACCAAGATAGGGAAAAATTTCCCTAGAGGTGGTTATATTGATGGCTCTTGTCAATAGCCTCTCATTGCTTGACAAGAGTATATGTTTCTTCTCAATTGGATTGATTGATAGTTTAGGATATGTTTGACCAAATGGCATGGTTTACATAGGGGTCAATTATGCTGTCATAAATATATAAGGATTTACATATGATAGCCTATTATAGAGGACATATCATTGGGCACATAACACTCCTCCAGGTATAGGCAAGTTAGCACACTACCATCAATAAGCCAATGGGGCTGAGATACCACAAAGGAATAAAGGATTTAGTGGCAATTGTATATTATCTGATAGGGTTAGGTTTATGGGGGCATCTTAGAGACTTGTCATATTATAGATGAGCTATAGATGAGATAGGGGATAGGAATTTTATCTGGTGAGCATATATATCTACATAGTGGGTTTGGATTGAGGACTTGTTCATGATCGGCTATATGATCACTCTATGTTATGTTAAAAGTAGCCATAATTTATTGGTAGAGTGTTACATGCTAGATTGAGTGTATCACTAGTTTGGCATTCAATGGGATATCCTAAAGGGTCCCAACTATTTTGTACATGTGACCAAGGAGATTCAAGAGTGGGGGACACCAATGCCCAAGATTGAGGTAGTTTTAGACTATGGAAATGTTCTACTCATGCTATGGGATTATGCAAGAGGGGTTATTGATGAAATTGATACAAATGTTTTTGTAGCATGGTGAGTTGGAGTTCGATTGATTCAACTGACTAGGCCACTACCATAGTATCCATTTTTGCACTAGATATGGGTGAGAGTTAGGAGAAACTAGGTTTAGGCTCATGTTCAGGGGTAAGCTTAAATGTTTATGTAACCAATGACAACACATGCCATTATATTACAAGTAGTGCATGCCTATGTTCAGTAGAATCCTCTAGATGATATAGAGATGGCTAGCCTAGATGTATAGGACATTGAGATGAGGAATGTCCCAGTTGTGATGAGGGCCATAGGATAGATACAAGAGAGGTTGGGACCTATAGGATAGGCATAGGTATAGGTATAAGAGAAGAGGGGCCTTATGGCATAGGTAAGTATACTAAGGACCAATTATTGATTGATAGGATATAATTAGAGACCATGGCATGATTATCATATATAGTAGGTTTAAAAAGAATTGTAGTTAGATTGTATGCATAGTTGGCTATATCATAGAGGGAGACTACTAAGATATAGGGTCTTATTATAGATATAGATGTAGATATTGTTACTCTAAGAGGATAGGGTACCCATTTTGTATGGGTTCAAACTCAGATAACTACATGAGACATAGAGATTTTGATGGTGATCAATATTTTTCTTAGGTGGATAAAGAGAGATTAGCTTCCCAAGTAGATAAAATCATAGAGGATCAAGATAACACTCACTGACCCAAGATAAATAGTGGCTTAATATTAACTAGAGCTTTAGTTGATGTGATTACATCTAAGGATGATGATTTACATGTGAAGGATGATGTCCTACATGCAAAAGATGATATATATTATTGGTAGAGGTTATAAGAGGTAGCAGTCCCCATAGAGAGGAGAGATTCTTCTTACATAGATTACACTAGATCCCAATGGACTAGTTGGACCTCTAGGTCTAGATATGTTATCAAGTTAGAATGGTCAGTAGAACAACCATCATCATAGTGGGTAGTCATGGGGTCTCCACCACCACATCTACCACCATTGACACCATCAAGAATGGGTTAAAGTTCCATGCCTAATACCAAAGGGAGTTTAGGTAGGAGATTGGGACAAACATTTGTGCATACCCTATTTAAATATGATAATACACAATCTAACTGTAGATGAATATTGATGATAAATTGATACTTTTTGACATCACTTACAACTTTTACCATGGACCCAATAGTTTTTATTGCATTGGCTGATCGTTTATTGGCTTATGGTATCCTTTAAAACTATAGGGTCTTGAAATGGTACTTGATATTATCCACAATATGCTTATAGGATAAAATATTATCATTTTGAGTCTGATATGGTTTTTGGGTTAAGTAATGATCAATTGAGAATCTCCAAAAATCATTAAATACTATATATCCCATTGTATGGCAAGACACAATATTGTAATGAAAGCTTAATACATAGCCATATTATTGGTGTAGGTGAAGCTGATATGAAATGCCTTGGGGATGAGGTCCCATTATGGTAGTAATATGATAGCTCTATAGCCATGTAAATTAAAAGATACATCAAAGTATAACTTCCATCATTCAATTTCATGAGCCATTTCTTCTATCACCATGATAGAATCATCTGGGAAGTCAAATGTGAGTGGTTGAGTGTCTATAATAGGAACTTCTACAAATTGATCTACAATGACCTTCCCCTTAATGTATTTTTGAGTCTAGTACTCAACATCAAATTCAATCAAGAGCATGACCCTTTTATCCATCTGGCCTATAAGAGTTGCCTTAGATAATAAAATTTGAGAGTGTCCACTTTAGAAATATTAATAATTTTATTAGTCAACATGTAGTGTCATAAATTTTGGGAAGCAAACACCATTGCTAAATAATCCTTCTCAATAAGCATATAAGTATGCTCATATTATGCAAGTGTTTGGATCAAATAATAGATGTCATATTACTTTCCTTGTTTATTATGTTGGGCCAAGAGTTCCCCAAGTGCATTTTCTGTGGCTAATATATAAAGGAGTAATGGTTGTCCAAGTGTTGGTAGTCTCAAAACTAGAAAATTTTCCAAGTATGCTTTGAGTTTTGTAAATGTTTGCTAACATTCAGTATCCCATTAAAAAGTGATCCCATTGTTAAAGAGGTGTGTGAAAGGATGACACTTGTCTACCGATTGTGAAATAAACTTGTGAATAGATTAAATCTAGCCCTATAGGCTATGGAGCTATTTCAAATTGGAAGGTGGAGGCTTCTCCATGATGGCCTTGACCTTAGCAGGATCCAATTTAATCCCTCTTTGTGATACAATGAATCCTAGCAATTTTCTTGAAGTGACACCAAAGATGCACTTCTTAAGAGTTATATGAACCTTGTATTCATGAAGTGTCTCAAATATTCTTCATATAATGTCAAGATTTCTAGCACACGTTCTTTATTTTTCTATAATATCATCAACATAGTCCTCAAAAATATCATGCATCATGTCATGAAAAATGATTTTCATAGCACGTTGATAGGTGGCACCAGTGTTCTTCAAGCTAACATGCATGAATTGGTAAAAAATGTTCCCCATAGTGTGGTGAATGTAGTTATGTGTTGGTCCTTTAGAGCTATCTTGATTTGGTTATATCCTGAGAATCCATCTAGGAGGGACAACATCTCATACCTAGCAATTGAGTGGAAACTCATGTCGATGTTAGGTAGAGGTAAATCATATTTAGGACACACTTTGTTGATACATCAAAGATCAGTACAAATGTGTATTCCTTATGGCTTTTTTCTTATTGGGACTATATTTGATATCTATTCAGAATAGTCTAGTGGTCTGATGAATCTAGCTCCCAATAGTTTTTCTAGTTCCTTGTTTACTAAAATAACAATGCATGGATGCATTTTTATCAATTTTTGCTTGATTGTCTTGGCATCTAGATGTAAAACAAGGTGATGCATGACCAAGTTAGGCTCTAGGCCTATCATGTTTGAATAAGCCCATGCAAAAATATCAATAAAATCCCTCAAAATGGTGACAATATAGTCATGCTCTTTGTCAATGAGGGATAATCCTAGATAAACAATGTTAGGATCATCATAAGTTCTTAGGTTCACTTCAATTTTGTTTTCTACAACGAGTTTAGAACCATCCTCTAAAATAGTGGGAAATATTTAATCTTAATCCTCTTCTTCTGCTTTAGCTTCTAGTTATGATCCTCAAAGCTTTAGATAGTGAGAGGAATATAAGTTTTCTAGTTCAAGTAATGACCAATTAAAAAATATCTCTAGAAATTATAGAGTAAGATGCTCAAAGACTCTATGTTGTTTAGATGTGATATTGGCACTGGATGTAGAGCTAGGAATTGGTGGACACTGTGCTTCTTTTGGATATGAGCAAACTTCCCCATCCAATAGTGTCTGAAATAGGTTTTCACTCAAGGGCTCATCTTTCTCTTTACTTTTTCCCCAACCAAGGAGTGCCTCAAAGATTTTTTCACCTAAAGATATCAATGTTTTATCTTTTGTGTGACCAAGAAAGTTTTCCTTCTCTCCAAAGTAGGTAGTAGAGTCTAAGGAGAAGTCAAAGCCTTGCTTGTGTTCACTAGTTTAAAATCTATATTTCCCTCTATTTCTTTGATGATGTTCTAAATAATGAGACTCTTAGGCCATTGTATCTATCCCTCAACTAGGTATGAGGAAACTTTGCCTAGATTTGTATATTGTAGAGCTCCTGGACTTATATATGGATTGATATATTATAGAGATGAAGTGAGTTGGATCATGTACTTGCAGACTTGGATGACATTAGAGAGCTTCAAGCATTAGAGAAGTATATTTGCTATTATAATTCCATGCAAAATTGGTCATTAGAATATTTTCATCTAAGGGTAAGGGAAGTTGTTATTGATAGTTCACATTTTCATTCATGTGCCTCATAATGTTTGATGGATGAATATGGAGATAGTTGTTATGTTATACCACCTTATCAACTCCATAATGAACCCTATCAGTCATATTATAAACCATTCTAGCCTTATGATATTTATCACCAATAAATGTTGACCCTCACCCTCTTTGTGAGTCCTATTCACCTCCTTGGTAGCCCATCTATCCTCTTGATCAGTCTTGGTAGCCCACCTATTATCTTGATTAGTCTTGGTAGCCTACCTATCTTCTTAATCAACCTTAGAAACATCACAATACTCATATTCAACATGGCCATGTCCCAAACCAATCCATTTTAAAAATTAATAAAACCTTATTGGTTTACAAGAGACATATAATGGGTATTGACACACATAAAGGGTATGATCAGGAGGCCCCTAGTCACTTAATCAAGATAATGAGAGTCACATTATAACAGGCTAAGAAAGAGTGGACATATCTTATGAGAGAGGATAATTTAGGGTTCAACAGTAATATGTTAGACATAGGTGGTGTAGTTTCAAGCATAGAGGAGAGGATAGTAGTCCATGAGGGAAAATAAATCCAATTTTACTAGCTTCATGTGCCCTCCTCCATTCCAAATCAATCCTCTATTAAGCAACCCATCATCCCTCAAGGGTCCAAGGCAAGTGAATGTCAAAACATTCTAAGTTCCCTACAAGCCCCTTAATTATTCCATACTTGGAATTCTATCCAAGAAATTATGCAAAGGAGGGAATAAGTATGTATTGAGAGGGTTGAGTTCATGGTTTAGATCAGACCTTGCAGGGCCATTCACTTCCTAATCAGTTTGAGGAGATCTTTGATCAGATAACACTTGAATTTGAAGCTCATCTATCTAGGGAAGTTGAACTTGAAATTGAGCACTTGATTTAGTCAGTGGATGCAAAAAAATCAATGCCATCTCATGATAAGGTGCCTTCATTCATCCCATAAGTTGTAACACATACAATAGAATAATTTTTCAAATCCAAGATTCTAACTTGGAGCCAAGTAGTGCAGTCATGAGGAAAGGAAGATAATTCAAGCCTAAACCAAGGTGTTTAAGTTGAAGATAAATCTAAAAACATTCAATCCCCATCCTTCCCTCTTCAACAGTCCATAAAATTCCCATCACGGAAATCTATTGAAGATAATATGAACAATAAATATGATGTGTTGGTTGTTACAGGTGAGCAACTGAATGATAAGAATAAAGCATACATGACCTCTATTTTAGAATCCTTTCAAGGATCTTCCATATTGATTCTTGAAAAGGAGCCTATCATTGAGGAAGCAAGTGAATAAGGTCAAGTTGTGGTGATAGCTAATGAATATGATCTAAGTGTGATAGAAGAGGATATTGTTATTGGTACACCCCCTGTTGAGTAGAAACATAGATCAACCTTCAAGGATGAAAAAGGGGATGACATACAAGAATAAAGTGGGTCACAAGAAAAATGAATACCTATTGATCAAGAATAAGATGACTTATAGGACCTCCTTGATGACATGGAATTTATTCTTCATCATGATAGTCCTCAAGAGATTTAAATGGGTAAAGAAAGATGCATACCATCCTATCAATATCCTCATAAAGATAACCTTGATGTCTTTCAAGATGATCAGACTATGGTGATAGATGAGATAGCTTCTAAAGGGTCTATCAAAGGTGTAATAAAGTGTTTTAGAGATTAATGAACATGGTTAAGGGGATATGGTTCTGACATATTTTATCAAACTATGATATGCTTGCTCTTACATCAGCCACTATCCAACTTGAAGAGAGCCCAAGCAAGCTTAAATTATGTGAGGATCAATAAATGGATCTGTTTGACATCATAAAGTTAGGTTACTCTCTTCTTGAGGCATATCATGATCAATTTCATATTGATAAGGCTGGTTCCATCAAACAAGAAGAAGACATCCCTTCAACCATTCTATCCCTATGGACTATCTCATTAGAAAGTGCCTTATTTATATCCTAAAACAAGGATGTCATCACCTCCTCTCATTTACATATGTCTATTCACTACTAGAGAATGGAATTGAACTGTATTGGTCATAATGTTTCATAAAACAAGATGGATATCTCTTAGAAGTCAACCCTGTAAGCATGCCATAAGATCTATCCCAAACTATTTAATTTGATCTAGAGTATCCCATGACTGAGGCATAAATGAGGTTATTGATGTAGAATAGACAAGTGTGGGATGAATATGATTTGGTACATGGTCCACACAACTAACCTATACATGTAACAATGGATCAAGAAGATCCAATTACTCTCCTAAGATGTTATGAGCATGGAAATATATCTATATGCAAGTGTAGGTTCTCATTCAATGATCCATACTTAATTGCATTCTAGTCATCATATGGTAATATGACCTCATGGTTCCATAGTGATCAAAGGAGCTTCCCATTTGATCCTAGAGAATAAAAGAGTTGTGAGTAGGTTACTTGTTTTTAGTATTTTTTTGTCTTTTTTTAATAAGTGTGTCAACATAAGAGTGGTATGTTAGCCTTAGTTGCTTTAGTGTCTTGTCTTGTTGTTTTCTTAGGTGTTAGGTTTTGTTTATTTTGGTGGTATTAACTTTTAGGTTATTTTATAGTCCTTAAGGGTGTTATAATGTGCTAATTTATTTGATAGTCCAAGGAAAGGAACATCCAATTCATATTGTCATCTCAATTGGATCATGATTATTATGGAGAGTTAGTGGGTTTCCTTAACCAGTAGGTTGGTCAACCCCTATGCGTCACCAAATATGTTGAAAATTTGGTCTCCAAAGCCAAATGTCAACCCCTAGAATCAAAACCATTCCGTGAAACACCTCTAAAGTTGTACATAGTGGTCTAGATCTTGTCATGGTCCTCTAATTGATTCTTGAAAATCTTATTAGCATGGTTTAAGGTGTCATGTTTTTGTTAGAACTTACTTGGGAGATCCATATGCAATACAATATTTTGAGGTCCTTGGGTGATGTACTAAATGGTCATGATGGTACTTAGATGAGAGGAAGATTTTTCATATCCTTTTAAGTCTAGGGAGTGATCTAAACATTATTTGACAAAAATAATAATCTTTAGTAGAGGTTAAGGCAATTTGAAAAGTTAAGGTTGCTAGTTCTCATGATATTTAGGCCTTTTTAAATGTTTTTATTGAAGAGATACCTTGATAGAAGATGTGAGGGGTGTATAATATTCATTCAAGTCATAACATGAGGTCTAGAATGCATCTAAAGATACTCTATATGGTATACTTATTCAAACTATTGCAAGCCTTATTTAGCCCTCTAAGTCATCAAATATACCCTTCAATTGTGTCATTGGAGAAACCTTATCATTATAAAACCCTTCTATAGAAAATGTCAAATTGTTTTAAGGGGTATTAAAGGGTTTCATCACTATTATAATTCATATCAAGGTGTTCCTATGTGCATAAGAGGGTCCTTTTAAATCCAAACCCACATTTAGTCCACCAAACAGGTCCCCCATGTGTGGAAATGTGTCTTTTCAATTCCCCCAACTATACCATCAGGTTTTGAAAAAAAAATTGACCTCTTTTTCCATCCTTATGCTCTATAATGGATTTTCAAAGCTTCAAACATGGAAAAAATGTAGAAAATAAGTTGTTTTATAGGAGTTTCAAGCTTGTACAAACCTGTACAGATAGGTCAGGGTCATAGGAAGTAAAAATTTTGTAGATGGGAATAATTATAAGCATCAAGTGAGAAAATATTTTAGTTTCATAACCAAAAAGGGCAAAAAATGATACACTTCTACATCGAGCTTCTAAGTAGCTCAAGATAACACTTCAGGTTTATGCTTAGTTTATATAAGAGAGAGAAGATGGTGAGCTAATATATTATGAAGAGGAATGGGTTATCATGACCTCTCCATCATGAAAATAATTTTTTAGATTCATAGCCCATGATTTATGAACAATGGCTAAGAATCTAGGTAGTCAAAGTGTCTTCTTCATAT
This sequence comes from Torreya grandis, assembly GCA_037957365.1. Lineage (NCBI taxonomy): Eukaryota > Viridiplantae > Streptophyta > Pinopsida > Cupressales > Taxaceae > Torreya > Torreya grandis. The sequence goes on from JARHVA010000208.1 coordinate 3,972,344, forward strand.
ATGCAGGGGTAAAGAATGGAATAGTTTCAATGTAATTTTGGATTTATTGATAAAAAATGGTTATAAGTGAATTATATAGATCCAAAAAGTCATTCCATTATATCATACACTCATTTTCCATAATATAAAGGAAAATTCCACACTATCACTTGTGCAAGCTACATACAATGTTGTTTCTTACTATAGAGTCATAAAGACATGATAATGTAAGTGAATCATGGTTTTGTGTTTTGGGATGGTTTATTAGATCCCACTTAAGATTATCTACCTACCAATAAAATTTTATCCACTATATGGTCAAGTAAATCCTTCAAGTCTTGATCTGATGTAGCTAGCATGTGTATAAGGTGATCCCCTGTAGTGCAAACAAAATGTTATGTTAATGACTGTAGGTGGAGAACCTCCATTAAATTATTTAAAAGGCATAAATTTTCTTCACATATTAGTAATTTTATGTGATTTTTCCCTTATACCCTCACTATCCTATACTGAATTCCATTGTCAGCTTTAAACCCTTAATAGATAATAAGTCCTCATCTAGACACCCACAGGCCTATGGTGCAAACTAAGCAAATAGAATGCTAACTATTGAGATGGGGTATAGAAAGAAATGAAGATTATTAAGAATCATATGGATATATTAAAATCATAGGATATGATGTAACAAGTTACAAATAAGGTCCAACACTATCAAATCAACTAAGATGACAAACTCAATCAAGACTCCCTTTGAGCATACACTAACTGTGATTGTAGGGTTGGAGGTACTAATAGAGTTTTGAGGTTTTAATAGATTAAAAATGATATAAATAAGCATTATAAATGGTAATCAACATGTTATTGGCTCAAAGGATCAATGAGCCACCAAATTACCTCTCTAATGTACCTATACAATCTAGGCAGACCCCATTAGCCACCTACGGGCAGGGTTATGGGAAGAAGACCTAAAATGTGTTGAATACTAAAATAAAATTAAGTGTTAAGAATATAATTAGTGTTTATTAACTTTTTTATTGAGGTACTCAATCTATAGGATATGGTTCAGCCTTTAAGATAGATAAAGGGAGAGCTTAATGGCATAAAACAAACATATACATGCATATTCATAATCATAGTGACTAAGGAATTTTTATTATTGAAGGTTTGATAGAAGTATATAGACACATTAAAATAAGTGGGAGGAAATATAATATGGTTATGCGAAGAAAATAGTCTTAAGTTGAAGCAAGGTAGACCCTAAACCAAGCTAGTAGGGTTACACATCCCTAGTTATTCTTAAACCTTAGGCAAGGAGATGAGAAGGTGATATTTTCAAGAATATTACTCAATAGTGAAGTGATATAAATGTAACAAAGTAACCCCATTTTATTTTAGGCTGAATATACTATAATTATTTGACCCTCTAAAGAAATAAGAGCCTTGATAAGCTAATAGGTCTATTTTGCTGAAATAGGCCTAAACAGACCTAAACAAAAAAATTTAGAACATTTTTATAATTAAATAATGTTCAAGGTTGGGAAACATTAAGAATAAATAATTTATGATGTCAAATATGTCCAGTGAGATTCAATATCAAAAATTTGATAGGAAAGCTCAATAATTAGCCCTATAGGATCAATTACATTACTAAACAAACAAAAATGGCTTAGGTGTACCCAAGTTTGCTATCCAATTGGGATGAATGGTTGGCATGAATGGAAATAGAAACATATTCCTTGATGTATTATTTTTATATTATTTAATCTTTCATAGTATTCCTAATGGTAGATACAAGTTGGAAAGCTGTCTGATTTGGGTTGAGCACAAGATGCACAAACCTATATGTATGACTATAAGGGAGTTAAGAGAACATAATTGAAGGGAGGAAAACCCCAAAGGATGTTATAAACCTTTAAAACATGTCATAAGGGGATTTAAAATACAAAAAAATTGTTAAGGGTAGATGATACTACCAAGCTCTCTAGTACAACTGATCAAACACTTAGGCATGAACAATGATGAGCACTCAACATAGACCTTATGAGAAAGGAGTGCAGAGATGATGGTATAGAAAGTTTGAGATAAGTAAAAAGGGGTGGGAATAAATTAAATAAGTGCGATATAATTATTTATTTTCCATAAACTCACCTATAAGTTATTCAAGGTCTTAAAGGTCAGTTTAGGCTTGCAAGGCCTAAAGATGGCTTTAGACCTCAAAACCCATCCTCAATCTTGGTGACCGAATCAGACCCCCTAATCAGATTGAAAGACATAAGTGGGTGTTTAATAATGTTTTAGGCCCTGATTAAGATTATTCAAATCTAAATATATGATGACATATTTAACTTGGCCTACTTATTGCTCTTGAGCTAAAATACCATAGTCTGCCACCTTGAGTTATCCATTCAAAAACTCATTTATCACATGAAAACAGGACTCAAATTCAATGATATTAGGTGGATTTTAGAATACATATTAACTCACCATAAATGGAGGAAAGAATCGGTTTCAATATCCCAACTCTATGAACCATCACTACCTCTACAACCTACCCAGAATACTTTATAGAAAGTTTGAGGTCTACCAATTTTCACTCACACCTCACCATAAAATTTGAATGCCACAAAGATATTTTTAGTATATTTTAATGTTTATATGGTTAATACATCCATGATAAAAAAAATTGGACTGAAGGCCTATACTTTATGAACCATCATTAAGATAATAGACCTCCAAACCTCTCTCTAAACCTTAATAGTGACCTAATGGAAAATATCATGATATATTTTCATCTAGTAACATTGGGATACCCTAGTAAACATTTTGATCACATATAAAACTCAGAGGAGATCCCATCCCTAGTATTTTTCTATACAGAATGTTGTATGGACCCCCAAAAACTCTATTTTTGTAAGGTTTAGTGGTGTGTGTAGGGTACATAACTTGATGGAGAGTTGAAAATAATTGAAAAAGATACTATATGGCATGATTAATCTTTTCAAACCTTAATACACTCTCAATTCATCCAAGAAACACTCTTATAGGTCTGTACCAAATAATTAATCTAGAAAACCTAGTAAATGGTGACCTAGTCACCTAGATGGGCAAAGTTGCAGATGCATACCATTGGTAAAGAAAATATAATGATATTACATGTTATTTCATGTCTAAAAAATTATAATCTACTTGATTTAAAGGTTTTGTTTAGGTTTCATGGCCATCAAGCAGATGACACTAAGCCACTAGGCCTATTTGCCTAAGTGAGCCTACTTGGTCAACAATAAAAGGTGTAAGTGTGTGGGGATACTAAGACAAAAATTATAGGTTAAGTACACCCTTATAAATTATGCATAAGGGAGATCAGGCACACATTTTATGGTCATCATGGAGAATGGATAGTTTCTTAGCCTAGTTGACATGAAAAAAAGGAAGGTGGGTTGTTAAATGACCCATGGAGGCCTAAATACATAACTTCAATGCTTTATAACTACCAATGAAGAGAGTGATTGACCAGATTTGGGTGTGTACTTGATTTCAAAGAGGTTAACCAAGTTTGAATCAACACCACCACTCCACTTCAATCCCCGAAGATGCTCATTGAAGACCACAAACTAAGGAAATGCATAGAGGGATGAGGGATTATTATGACTACTTTTAAATGATGGAGTGAATGAGGGTAATTTATGACATTTCCATGCCTCCTCCATTCCATATTTCCCTCTCTTTATTTGTTGATGTTCTATATAATTAGTAACTTAGTCCATTGTATCTATCCCTTAATTGGGTATGAGGAAAATCTACCTATATTTGTATCTTATTGACCTCTTAGACTGATATATGGACTATTGCAAATTATTCATGTTAGAATATAGTGTTTTATATATTAGTTAGATATGTATAAGTGGTATGTTTTCTTCCTTTGTAGGTAATTACCTCACCTAGATGATATTAGATGTTTTATGCATGTCACATAGCATGAAAGAGTGTTGGTGATTGAACTTGGAGTGGAAATTGACTACTCAATGTCATGAATTAGACCTTCCTCTCATGTCCCTCATGTTCTATCCACCTATCACAACCTCTATGTGAAACACTATTAAATAGTAGATATTGGAGATAGTAGTTTAGTTTTTTGTGTAGTCCATTAGTCTTATTTAATGTCAAATAGAGTGGCCAAATGATATTAGTGCATCACCTCTAGTAGTATAGGTGTCCTTTTCATGTTTTATTTATATCCATTTTCACCCCAATAATTAGTAGGTTTAGTTATTTGAAATAAATGGATGCACCACAAGATACAACCCCATAAACTAGGGTTTTAACCTATCCATAGGTCACCCATAACCTTAAGCTAATCCTATGTTACCCCAGACTTAGAGGTAGGCCTAAACAATGTCCTCTAAGGGTACAATTTAAAGTGATTAACAATTCTATCACGCCTATTAGAACCATCATTCAAGTGAGTTAGAGCATGTACTTTCAAAATTGGATGATATTAGAGAGATTCAAGTATTAGATAGAAAGATTTGTAGTTAGAATTCTATGCCAAAGTGGTCATTAGAAGAATATTTATCTAAGGGTAAAGGTAGTTGTTATTGATAGTTCACATTGTCATTCATGTGCCTTATCATTTTTGATGGTTGAATATGGAGATAGTTTCTATGTTATACCACCTTATTAGCTCCATAATGAACCCTATCAATCATATTATAACCCATACTAGCCTTATGATGTTTATCACCAAAAACATATTAACCCTTATCCTCCTTGTGAGTCCTATTCACATTTTTTTCATCCCACCTATCCTCTAGATCAGTCTTGGTATCCCACCTATCCTCTTGATCAGTCTTGGCAACCTACCTATCCTCATAATTAGTCTTGGAAACATCACAATACTCTTAGTCATCATGTCCAAGTTCCAAACAAGTCCATTTGAAACCTTAAGCAAACCTTATTGGGTTATGAGAGACACATGGTGGGGATTGAATCACAAAGAGGGTATGGCCAAAATTCCCCTAATCACCTAATAAATAGAATGAGAGACTCATTATAATAGGATAATAAAGAGTGGACTAGACATCTCTTATGAGATATGATCATTCAGGGCTTAGTAGTGATATATTGGACATAAGTGGTCTGGTTTCAAGCATAGAGGAGAGTCTAGTAGTCTATGAGGGGTAGAAAATCCAGTTTTACCATCCTCATGTGCCCTCCTCCATCCTAGATCAGTCCCCTATTGAGTATCCCATCATCCCTCAAGGTTATAAGGAAAGTGAATGTCAAAACTTTCTAATTTCCACATAATCCCCTCAAGCCTTCCCTACTTGGATGCCCAATCTAGGAAACTATGCAATGAAGCAAATAAGTGTCTATTGAGAGGGATAAGTTTCATGGTTTATATCAAACCTGACAGGGCCATTCACTTCCCAATCAACTTAAGGAGATTTCTAATAAGATGGCACTTGACTTTGAAGCTCATCCAACTAAAGAAATGGAACTTACAAATGTGCAATTGCTTCAGTCAGTGGTAGAAACAAGAGAAATGCCATATCAGGAGAAGGTGCCTTCATTCATCCCAAAATTTTAAATACATATAATAGAAGAAGTTTCCAAATCCAAGATTCTAACTTGGAGCCAAGTATGCAGTCATGGGGAAAGGAAGACAAGTCAAGCCTAAAACAAGATGTTGAATTTGAAGAGAAGTTTAAAAACATTCAATCCCTAGCCCTCCCTCATTAATATTCCACAAAATTCCCATCATGTAAATCCATTCAAAAAATATTGAGAATAAAGATAAGGTGATGGTTGTTAGAGGTGAGTAGCTAAATGAGAAGAATGAAGCATACATGACCTCTCTTCTATAATCCTTTCAAGGATATTCCATTCCACTTCTTGAAAAGGATCCTGTCATTGAGGAATCAAGTGAATAAATTCAAGTTATGATGGCACCTGATGAAGATGATCTAAGTGACCTAGAAGAGGAGATTGTTATTGGTATACCCCTTGGTGAGGAGAAACATAAATCAACCTTAAAGATGTAGAAGGGGATGGGTTGTAAGAACAATGTGGGTTAAAAGAAGAATGCATACCTATTAATCAAGAATAAGATGACTTATAGGACCTCCTTAATGACATGGCAACTAATCTTCATCATGATAGTCCTTAATATATTTTAGTGGGTCAAGAAGGATGCATACTAGCCTGTTAATATCCTCATGAAGATAACCTTGATATCTTGTAAGTTGATCAGACTATGGTGATATATGAGATAGATTTTAAGGATATATCATAGGTGGTAGTAAGTGTTTTAGATATTCATGAACATGTTTAATGGTATATGGCTCCCAAATCTTTATCAAACTATGATATGCCTGCTCCTACATCACCCACTATCCAACTTGAAGAAATCCCAAGAAATCTTGAATTATGTGAGGATCAATAAATGGATTTGTTTGACATCATAAGGTCAAGGTAGTCTCTTCTTGAGACATATCATGATCATGTTTAGATTGAGGAGGGTGGTTCTATCAAATAATAAGAAGGCATCCTTCGAACCATGCCATCCCAAAGGGTTGTCTCATTATAAGGTGACTTTTTTAAGATCTTAAAATAAGGATATCGACCTCTCCTCCCATTTTTAGATGTCTATTCACTATTAGAGAATGGAATTGAACCTTTTTAATCATAATCTTTCATAAAAAAAGATGCATCTCTCTTAGAATTCAACCTTACATGCATTCCATAAGATCTACCTCAAACTGTTTAGTTCAACCAGGAGTAGTCCATGACAGGCAAAAATGAGGTAGTTGATGCAAAAGAGACAAGTGTGGGATGAATATGACTAGATACTTGGTACACACAACCCACATATGCACCTAATAATGGATCAAGAAGATTTAATTTCACTCTTAAGAGGCTATGAACATACATATATCTCCATATATAAGTGTAGGTTCTCATTCAATTAGCCATACTTGATAGCACTCTAGTCATCATATGGTAATTTGAATCATGATGCCATAATGATCAAAGGATCTTCCCATTTGATCATAGAGGACAAATTAGTTGTGATCAAGTTACTTATTTTTATTAGTTTTTTATCTTTTTTCAATAAGTTTGTCAACACAAATGTGGTGTGTTAGCCTTAACCACTTTAGTGTCTTATCTTTTTGTTTTCTTAGGTGTTAAGTGTTGTTTATTTTGGTGTTATTTCCTTTTAGGTTGTTTTTGTAGTCTTTAAGGGTGTTATAAGGTGCCAATATATTTGATAGGCTAAGGAAATGACCATCTAAGTCATATTGTCATCTTGGTTGGATCATGACTATAATGGAGAGATAGTGGGTTCCCCCTACCAGTAGGTTGGTCAACCCTTGTGAGTCAATAATGATGTTGACAATTTGGCCTCCCAGGCCAAATATCAACCCTTATAATCAAAAAATTTCCATGAAACCCCTCCAAATCTTGTACATGGTGGTCTAGAGGTTGTCATGATCCTATAGTTACTTCTTGAAAACCTTCTTAGCATGGTTTAAGGTTTCATTTTTGTGTTATAACTTGTTTTGGTGATCCATATGTCATACCATGTTTTGAGGTCCTTAGGTGATGTACTAAATGGTCATGTTGGTTCTCAAATGAGTAAAAGATCTGTCATATCCTTTTGAAGTATAGGTAGTGAGCTAAGCATTGTTTGATAAAATTAATGATCTTTAATAGAGGTTAAGATAATTTGACAGAGTTAAGGTTGCTAGTTCTCATGGTATTTAGGCTTGTTTTAAGGTATTTCTTGAAGAGAGACCTTGCTAGTATATGTGATGGGTGTCTAATATTCATTCAAGTAATAACATGAGGTCTAGGATTCATCTAAGGCTACTCTCTATGGTATACTTATTCAAACTATTTCAAGCCTTATTTAGCCATATAGGTCATCAAATATACCCTTCAAGCATGTCATTGGAGAAACCTTGCCATTAGAAATCTATTCTATAAAAAATATAACATTTTTTATAGGTGTATTAAAGGGTTTCATCACCATTATAGGTCATATCAAGGTGTTACTATGTGAATAAGAGGGTCTTTTTGAAGCCAAACCCACCTTTAATCACCCAAATGGGTCCCACACATGTGGAAATGCATCTTTTCAACTCTCCCAACCATACAATCAAGTTTTTTTTAAAATTGACCTCTATCTTCCCTCCCTCAACCTTCCAATGGCTTCTCAAATCTTTAAACATGGAAAAATGCAATAAATAAGTTATTTTATAGGAGTTTCAAGATGGTATAGACTTCTGTGGATAGGTCAAGGTTAGAGGAAGTAAAAAATTTGTATAGGGGAATCAATGCAATAATCACGTGATAAAATATTTGAGTTTCAAAACCCAAAAGGCCAAAAACTAATCCACTTTTTCATCGATCTACTAGGTAGTTTAGGATAGCACTTCAGGTTTGTGCTCGATCTATATAAGAGAGAGAAGATGGTGAGATAATATCTTAGGAAGAGGAAGGGGGTCTCATAAAATATCCATCATGGGCAGAAATTTTTAGATTCATATCCCAAGCTTTATGAGCAATGGATAAGAATCTAGGTAGTCAAAGTGTCTTCTTCATCTGTGTAAGGGTCAAGAATGGATCACTTTTAGTGTATTTTTGGCCTGCTTAATGAAATCAAAGGTTATATATGAGTTATAAAGGTCCCCAAGTACATTACACTATATCCTCAAATTTTGGTTTACACATGTGAGCCCTAAAGAGCAAGGAAACCTCCACAGTATCACTTGTGCAGGCTATAGACAATGTTGCTTCTTGTTGCAGAGACTTTAAGGCATGGTAATGTAAGTGAATCATGGTTTTCAATTATGGGATGGTATATTGGAGAAAAATTAATATTATTTACCTCCCAATCATAGTTGAGCCACTAGATGGTCAAGTAAATCCTTCAAGTCTTGATCCAATGTAACTAGCATGTGTATAAGGTAATCCCCTGCATGTATAAACAAAATGCTATGTTAATGAATATAGGTGGAGAGCCTCCATTATGTTGTTTTAAGGGCATAAATATGCTTCACATATTATTCATGTTCTATGATGTTTCAATCATACCTTCACTATCCTATACTTATGTCCATTATCATCTTTAAACCCTTAAGAGATAAGTCCTCATCTAGACACCCACAAGCCTATGGTGCAAACTAAGAAAATGGAATGCTAACTATTGATTTGAGGTGTAGAAAGCATTGAATATTAATTAATAATCATATGGATATATGAAAATAATATTATATGGGGTAATAGGTTCCAAACAAGGGCCAAAACTATTAACTCAACTAAGATGACAAACTCAGTCAAGACTCCCTTTAAGCATACACTGACTATGACTGTAGGATTGGAAGTACTAAAAGAGTTTTGAGGTTTAGAGATATTTAAAAGGATAGAAAGAAACATTATGAAGGTTCATCAACATGTTAGTGGATCAAGGTAATAGTGAATAACCATATTACATCTCTAATGCACCTACACAGTCCAGGTAGACCCTATTAGCCACCTATAGGCAGGGTTATGGGAAAAAGACCTAAAATGTGTTGAATACTCCACTAAAATGAAGTTATAATGAATTAATTAGGGTTTATTAACCTATTTATTAAGTTCCTTCATCTTTATAATATGGTTCATCCTTTCAGATAGACAAAAGGAGAGCTTAATGGCCTATTAGGCCTATCAAGCCTAAAATAAACATGTATAGGCCTATTAATAGTGACTAAGGGCTATTAATAATGACTAAGGAATTTTGATTGTTTTAAGGTTTTTTTGAAGTATATAGACACATATAAAATAAGTGGGAAGATATATAATAGGGTTATGTGAATATAAGAGTCTTAATTTGAAGCAAGGTAGACCCTAAACTAAGCCACTAAGGTTATATAGGCTTAGTTATTCCTATACCCTAGACAATGAGATGAGAAGGTGTGATTGTAAAAAATCATGCATAATGGTGAAGTGAGAGAAAGGTAAGAAATTATCCCCATTTGTTTCTAAGGCACAATCTATTTGTAATTATCTCACCTTATAAATCAATAAGAGCCTTGATAATCTAATAAACCTATTAGGCTTAAATAAGCCCAAATAGGCCTAGATAGAGAATCTGAGAACATTTATATACCTAAAGGATATTTGAGGTTGGGAAACATTTAGAATACTAAGTGATGATTTTAGAGAGTACAATCTCAAAAATTTGAGAGGAAATCTCAATAATTAGCCCTATAGGATCAACTGTATTATGAAATAAACAAATAGTGGCTTAGGTGTACCTAGGTCTGCTAGCCAATTAGGATGCCTAGTTGGTGTGAATGATAATAAAAAAATCTAACCTGATGTCAAATTTTTATACTATTTCATATTTCATAGGATTTATAAGGGTAGATACAAGTTGTAAAGTTGTCTGATCTAGGTTGAGCACTGATGAGGCACAGACTTATATGTATGACTATAAGGGAGTTAAGAGAACATAACTGAAGGGGTACCAACCCCAAAGGATGTTATCAACCCTAATAACATGTCATATGTTGGTTTAAACTCCATAAACATTATGAAGGAGAGATGATAATACCAAGGTCTCTAACATAACTAATCAAACACTTAGGAATGAACAATGAAGAGCACTAAAGGTAGACCTTATAAGAAAGAAGGGCAAAGATGATGGTCTAGATAGTTGGATATAAGTCCAAAGGGGTGGAAATAAAGTAGATTGGTTTAGGCCATCAACTCACCTATAGGTGACTTAGGGTCTTGAAGGTTAGTTTAGGCCTATAAGGCCTAAATCCATCTTTAGGCCTCAAAACCCATCCTAAATATTTGTGACTGATCCAAACCTCCCAATCAAATTTAATGACATAAGGTAGTGTGTAATTATGTTTTAATCACTAATAAAGATGATTCAAATATAAGGATACAAGTAAATAGTCAACTTAGCCTCATTATCTCTCTCGAGCTACAACACCACAGTCTACCACTTTGAGCTATCCATTCAAACACTCATTTATCACATGAAAAGAGGAATAAAATCCAGTGATCTTAGGGGAAGTTTTTAATCCCTAACCACTCACCATACATGAAGGAAATAGTTTATTTTAGGAGTCTAACTCTATGAACCATCACTAACTCTACAACCTACTCAAAATGTTTTGTAGAAGGATTGAGGTCTACCAACTTGCACTCACACCTCACCATACAAGTTTCATGGCCCCAAGATATCTTCAAGATATTTGAGGGGATATATGGTAAATACATACATGTAAAAAGGTTTTGGATTGAAGGCCTGTACTTTATGAACCATTGTTAAGATGGTAGACCTCCAAAACCATCTCTAAACCCTAATAGTGACCCAATAGAGAAGATCATTATATATTTTCATCTAGTTTAATTGGTATGGTCTGATAAACAATTGTTTCACATAGTAAACTCAGATTATATCACATCCATAGTAATGGTCTATATGGACTGTTGTATATCCCCCCTAAAAAATTCTATTTTTGTAAGATTTAATGGGGTTTTTAGGGTAAAAAACTTGATAGAGAGTTTAAAATCATTTAATAAGGTAATGTAAGGAATTTTAAACCTTTTAAAACCTTAATAAAATCTCTATTCATCATATAAACACTCTTATAGGTCTACACCAAACAAGCAGTCCAAAAAAGCTAGTAAAGGGTGACCTAGTCACCTAGATGGGCAAAGATGTAGATGTATACCATTGGGAAAGCACATATCATGATATGACATGTTATTTTAGGTATAAAAAATTCAAATATACTTTTTATAAATGTTTTAATTAGGTTTCATGGTCACCAAACACCTGACGCTAAGCCACTAGGCCTAATTGCCTAAGTGAGCCTACTTGGTCAACAAGAAAAGGTGTACGTTGGTTTGAGGGGTTGTTGAGATAAAAATTTCAAGGTCATTACACCATTATAAATATTTCATAAGGGATATTAAGAACACATTATATGGTCATCATGGATAATGGATAGTATCTTAGCCTAGTTGAATGCACAAAGGGAAAGTGGGCTGCTAGATGACCCATGGAGGCCTAATTACACCATTTCAATGCTTTGTAATTGCCAAGGAAGAAAGTGATTGACCATATTTTTGAATGTAATTTATTTCAAATAGGTTAACCAAGTTTTAATCAACACCACCACTCCACTTCAATGCCCAAAAATGCTCATTGAAGATCACAAACCAAGGTAATGCATGGATGGATGAGGGATTGTTATTACATCTTATAATTGATGATAGAGTGAATGAGGGTCATTTATGACCTATACATGACTCATAAATGTTATATTTACCTTTATTTATTTTTTTATTTTCTATATAATTAGCCTCTTAGGCCATTGTATCTATCCCTCAGCTGGGTATAAGGAAATTTTGCCTAGATTTGTATCTTGTAGACCTCTTGAATTGATATATGGATTGTTGTAGATTCTTCATGTTAGAATATAGTATGTTATATGATAGTTTGATATGTATAAGTGGTATATTTTCTCCCTTACAAGTCTTTACCTCACTTGAATTCTAGTATATGTTCTATGTAGGTCACATAGCATGAAAGAGTGTTGGTGATTGAACTTGGATTGGAACCTAATTGGCTAGTGTCTTGAATTAGACGTTCCTCTCATGGCCCTCATGTTCTAGCCACCTAGGACTGCCTCTATTTTAAACATTATTTAATTGAACCAAAATATCATCTAATTGATGATTTGGTAAATTATATTCAAATCAACTAGCTAATGCTCTCTGTTGTTATTGATATGTTGTGAAGCTTTATCCATCTCTTTGTCCTTCATTGCATAAGTTAACCAATATTAACTCATAATCAATTTTATCAGATAAATGTTTAAAAATTTTCTTTGAGAGAAAATTCTAATTTATCACTAATCTGTTAGGAAATTTGAGGATCCAATATAGAGCTTGTTTAGCTAAAATGTGTGGAAACAGGTGGAGCAAATAAACATTATTATAGGATACCTCTTGGAATAATATAAAATAAGCTTGAATGTGTTCTCTAGGGTCCCCCTTCCCTTTGAATTTATCAAAATTGGGTGCCTATAAATTAGGTGTAAATGGGATTTTTAGAATGATTAAGTCAAATGGATAAGGGCATATCTGATCAAAATTATATTTCTTAATTTTTTTGCTTATCTCAAGCTTTGAGACTATTTCCTTCATTGAATTCCACTCCTGCATGTTTGGTTCATGTGTTGGTGGATTATAATTTTTTTGGGTTAGGGGTTACCCCTATTTTTTAATCCTATTAGGGATATGAATCCTATGTCCATGAGTCTAGTTTTGGTTTACTCTTTGATTTGAGTAGGTTTGTCATTGATTCCTAAGTGGTTGATACAAAGTCCCCAAAATCTATCACTATACACTTTAGGAATACTATGAGTTTTGGACTCTCTGTTATTGATTTACCAAAGGGTGTGATGGTTGAGATGAACTCACTAAAGTGTTTTTCACAATACCTCTAATTTTTTATGAGTCTTTTGTTCTTTGCAGTTGCAAAGGGGTGAGAGTCTCCTGATGGTTAAAAAGGTATGCTTCGTATCAAGTGAAATGTGTTGTGAAGCATTTGTAGGTTTGTTTTGTTCAAGAGCAACCCTTTGGTCTATAATAGATGTAGGATAAACTAAAGCATATTTATTTTGGTATATCACTTTTTATCTCTATTTAAAAGTGGTATTGTTTATTGAAGTCACAGCTAAAAAAGTTTTTAGGTCTACAATAATTTGATCTACGTATTGTTGACTAATTTTCTGAATCTTGGTAGCAAGATCTTGATCGGTTAGGGAGGACTATACAAGTTATTTATTTCCCTTAATATTGGAATCAATGTTAGTTTTTATAACATGAATGAGAGGTTGATCTATATATTTTTATTCTACTTGAATAAGCATGTGCAATTGATTCATTGGGAAATATGATAGTAATCTTGTGCCTAATTATATCTATCTTAAAAGGGATTCATCTTTGTCTTCTAATGGTTGGTGTTAACAATATCCCTATTCAGATCCTACTATCATTGGGATATCTTCAAACACAATGAAGTGTTCTTTCCATCATAATAATGCTCTTCCTTGTACTTAGGGTCATAAGATACACTGCTATGAGTGTACCTTTGTGTGATACTTGAAGATGGTTTTCTACATTTGTTAAGATGTGGAATGTGGTTTAGAAATGTTTAAAAGTTCCTTTAGGTTCTTAAATCAAACAAACAAGAATTAAAATGAGACTATAATTATAAAAAATAAATGGTGTGATGCCACATGATTAGAAGAAAGAGGTTATAAAATTACTTAACCTTGGTTGGTTGAAATCATCAAATTAGAAGAGGGTAAAATGATCTTGTAACCTAGAGTGCAGGCTAGCATAATAAAACTTAGGTTCAAAGTATGTCAATTTAATAAAAATATAAGCACAACTATGGTGGGTCATCGCTAGAGAATATAGAACAAGACCTTTCGGATCAATAAGAATAAGATGTGAACTAAGAAGCTCAAGATGTGAACTAACATAGGAACTACTAATCATAAAGCCAAAAATTAATAGGAAGCACAATAGTGCCAGATGGAAAAGAAGGTAGAATGGTCCACGAACTTAGAGCGTGAGTGAATGCAAGATGACCTAAGTTTTAAATAAGAATATAGTATGAAAGTGTATAGACAAATGACACTCAAACCAAATGGAAAATTTTACACAAGTTACTCAAACTAAGCATGAAAGGTAAACTAGTAGCATTTTGGATTAGAACTTATAAAGGTAAAGTTTCAAAATTAGATTAAAATGACTTTAAATTTTTCAAGTGGTAAATATTCTAGACTCATGTGAACAACATAATGATGATGTTTTAGAAACACAACCAGAAATGATTTAATTAAACTTTTAACAAGATTAAAAGTGTTTTAGATTTGACCAGTGTAATGCCTCTTTGTTCAAAATAAATGGTGTGTAACAAGTGTAAGTTTTTTTTGACATATTTTAGTTCACACAAATAATTTTTAGACTCAAAAGATAATGTAAGTAAACAAGAACAATAAAAACACTGAAGTGTACATCCTATCCTAGAAACTAATAAGGTGGTTTCATACTCTTGAATTTTGTCTATATACTCCTTCTGAGAGGAAATAAGTTGTAAATCTAATAAATTTAGATACACATGAAAATTAGAGTTTTTATGCCCCTTCTTATCTCAAAAAAGTATACAAAAACATGGAACTTTGGGCTACTTTCCCTGCACCAATAACACTCCATATAAAATGGGGTTTATCTAAAAACTATAAGTATCGCATGATCTACATGGTCCCATATGTGTGATTAACACTAGGGCACAACATGTCATTTATATATGAGTTACCTAGCTTGTTGTTAAAATGTATTGTCCTTTTCATAACCACTACATCTATCAATTTCTTAGTGTAGTGTAATGTCTAGGTTAAATGTTCATTCTAAGGCAAGTTTTACTAATGGAGCTTGTTTAACCACTCAAACAAGGATCCCAACAAGTCAACCTTAATTTGTATACCCCACTATGGATTGGGGTTGAAATGATGTTAGGATATGAATTCTCAAGTCAACATTTCCATAGACAAATCATGGGGAGGCTATGAATTCCCACCCATAAGTTAAGATGCAATAAATAAAAATATAGAATGAATTTAGGGTCATTTTAGGATAACCCAAATCACTTGAATTTTGGGGGGTACCTTAGCGAATTTCATTTCATGCTTAGACAAAGTGATAAAAGTAATAAGTGAAGTAATTTTGGATCACTTTAATTTCCTAAAGGGGTCATGGGGAGAGAATACATGATACACTTGGTTTTCAAAACAAACACACAACAAACAACAATAAAAAATTAAAATATCTTAAGAGCACTTATCTAAAGTTTGAGTTCATTTTAGAACACCAAATGAAATATGAAGTGAAATTTGCCTTTAACTATTGTGAAATATAAAATAATTGTCTTAAAACCTAAAAAATAGAGTATTATAAGTCAAAACAAGGGTGTAAGATGTTCAAATAAACATGAAACTTATTTTTTTTAATCTCTATTTTTTTGACATAGGGTGTTCCCTCCTTTCTACAAAGTGAACTAACCATTTTGTAGAGAAATACCATTGTTCAATAGGACTATTATTTTGTTACATAGAGACACACATACACTTTTTGTTGATCCTACCGATTAGTAGGGAAATATCACCAATAAACAGGGCAAAGTTACCAAAATGATAAAACTGAAAACTAGGCATTTACTTACAAAGTTGGTCCAGGATGATCTCATTGTTTTTAGATGACCTCATCATTCCATAGGTTAAACCCACTGATATTTAAGTCAATTTCATCATTCTATAAAACACATAGATAGATATAGAAAAACACAAAAGTTGATTTCACAATTTGCGTGGGTGATCTTATTATTGGTTAGGGCAATTTTATCATTCTACAGGGCATTCTCACTGATGTTTAGGATGAATTCACTGATTATAGGTCGATTCTATCATTTGGTCCAGAAGTAAAAAAACATGAAAATTAGAGAAAAAGAGGAGAAAAGTAGCCTCAAAAGAGGGTCTAAGTGCTAAATTAGAAGGTATAAAATGATGTGTGAGATGCATAGTCCTACCAAAAATACCAAAATGTGTAATAAGATTATGAAACAAGTTAGCTCATGCATTAATCAAAATAAGCATAAAGAACTAACATGTTAAGTGTTGCATGTTATCATTAATGCCTCATTGATGTCAAGGTGAGAGTGGTAATTGATATGAGGATGATTATTTAAACATACTAAGTGTGATATCTAAAGTGATCCAATGAAGTGTCTTGTGAAGCATAATGAGGAATGATGCAAAGAGTGATTACAGGCATGTGGAGTTATTTATGGAAATAGTCGAGATTGAGTTTGGCATGAGAGTGAGTTTTAAAATGCATCTATAGTGCTAAGAAGGTCTCAAAGAGGTATAGTACCTAGTAGGATTATCTGATGGCCTAGTTCCTAAGCATGAAAATATCTTGTTGAGGCATGGTGGTGATGAACTATATGTATATGAGCTTTGGCATACAGAGTGTTTGCAGGTTAGTGAGTACAAAGAAGAGGTTGTGAGGCATCCATAGATGTCTTGGTGAAGTTGTAGTGTGTCATTTGATCATTTTGAGAGAGAAACATGCATCTTTTAGCTCAAGATAAGCCAGACCATCATTTCACATCATAGAGACATGAATAACACATCAAGTTTGTGCATTTATTTTAGTTACTTAGAAAGTCAACCTTGGTCAAAGATTTTCATGGATATATTGTCCATAGTGCCAAAAAGGTACCCTAAAAATTTGGTGTCTTAAAGTGTTTACTAGCTTAATTTATAAGCCTCCAAAGTTTCCCTAGAAGATTGTGACATGCCAAAGACCATCAAGTTAAAGCCTTTGGAAATCATTGTTGAAATTTAAAAACATGAATGTTAGATTTCAAATGATTGTGTGTATGCATTAGACCAATGAGTAAATAAATTATTATAAAATGAAAGATATTGGTCAAATAAAGTTGGATTAAAATTAAAATTTAGAGTAGAATTCATTAAGATCATCCTCCAAGTGGTGAAATTTCCTAAATGTCTGTACAAGTGCATTTATTGCATGTCAAAGTCAAAGGTTTTGATTGTGATAAAAACCAAAAAAATAAGTGTGAAAATAAATGAATGTACAGACCAAAATATTGATTATTTTGGAATGGTATAAAAATAAAATTTGTATTATACTCCTTAATTAATAACCTATAATTTTAATTTCTTCATTACAATTGGTATAAGTGAACTTATTGCTTGTCAAAGTTGACTATGTTTTGGTAGTTTTTGACATAACAGGGTGAGATTTTTGAAAGAGTGTTTGGAAGATGATATAATATGTAAAATGGATTTAATTATGACCCTGATGTCATAAATTTTCCATCCATATGTGGATTTTTCCTTGAATGTATATCTACAAATTATTTTATCTTGATTTTCTTGACTGTGTGTTTAGGGTCTTTGGCAGTTTTCTGTGTGAGTAAAAATGATGTGTCTGAGTCATTTTGAACTGAGTATAAGAATAAAATTCCAATGTAGGTTTTATATATATCTTAATTTAATTTAAATACATTTATATGCATGATAAAATCCTATGAAGGTATGAAAAGTCAAAGGCTTTTGATTGTGTTTTTGGATCCTGTAGACAATTCTAAGTGGTCATGTTGTAAGAATGTATTTGAGGTATTTTGACATATTTGGTGATGTGTAATGGAAATGTTGGTGACAATGAGGTAAGTTATTAAATATTCATGTATTATTTTTATTAGGTTTTTTGGTAAAATTTATTTTATGCTTTAGTTGTCTAAGGCAAACTTTTTTTGTGTATGAAGGCCTAATGGCAAGTTGGTCTAATGGCGTGGATCAAGGAGTGGTTTTGTCTAATAGGTTATATGAATATATATGCAAGTTATAAATGGTATATTTTAGTTAAATTTTAAGTTTTTCATGCATTTTTAGAGGCTAAAAATGGTCCAAGGGGTCCAAGTGTAATGTGTGGTTGAGACACACCTAATTGCATTAGGTCTCCCTAAGGCCTAATGGCAGTTTTGGTCTAAATATGTATTTCCTGACCTATATAATGATTTTTTATTATGTGAAACATGTATTATGAAAAATTACAAGGGTAAAACAAGTTTTTTAATGTTCTTGTTTGACCAAGCTAGTGTTTGATATAAATATAAGGCAAAATAGGCCTATTTGGGCTAGTTAAAGAATATGAGAGAATAAGAGAATAAAATATATATTTGATAAGAAGAGGTAGGTAATGTAGAAAATAAATAAGATTTATAGGATCATTCATTAACATCCATCAGATATTTTTTACCTATATTATAAGGTCAATTGACCTAATGAGCCTAAAAGAGGCATATTAAGCTAGTAAGCCTAGAAGGTTATTTAAGAGGGATAAAAGGTCAAAGAGAGATGAGTGAGATGATTGGATGTAAATATACCATCATATATTAATAATATATGTATTATAGGTGTATTAAAAATACTTTAAATCAAAGAGATAAGATATAAGAGCTGAAGAAGAGGTCACCATTTGTTGGTTGAGCAACAAGGTGCCTTGAGGTGATCAAGCTTATCTTGGCAAGGTTGGTGATTGGTCAAGGGGGTGTTGGAGATAAATCTCAGGTTGGAGATTGAATAATTTAACTTAAAGTGTCTATTTTGGTTCCAAGTCACTATGGGGTTAGATCTTCCTTGCAAGTTCAAGCTAGCTAAAGACTAGTTGAGTGGATGCTTGACTATGTAGGGGTTGGAGCTCCTTAAGGGGTTGGCACCACACTAAATTTTGATCCATTGATTATAGGACCTTAGTAAAAGTGGTGTTTTAGTGGGTATTATACCCCATGATTTTTTGCCACATATCTCTTTTGTTCATGTGTTGATATCTTTCTTCTTGTCTATGTGATTTCTTGTCTATGCATTATTTTCTTACTATATTGGTTTGAAAGTCTATTGAATGATATATGGAATTAAAAGTGAAGTTTTAAAAATAATTAAACCCCCCAAACCTCTCTCAATGGTTTTTAATCCAAAATTTGGTATCATATCAGGTCCTTTGATGAAGGTTTGACAACTTGAAGGTGATCCTAGAAGCACAAAATGGCTAGGCTTGTGAAGGTGTGTTGCAAGATCAATGTGTCTATCAGATTGTTGAAGAAGAAAGATTGGTAGATAATTTTTGAGCCTTGGTAGGAGTTACATGATAATAATTTTTTTCATCAGCCTTAATATAGAAAGAATGAGGTGTTCAAGAGGTCTGCAAGTCTACAAGAGTGTTTGAAGAGCAAGCCAACATGCATAAGCAGGTTTAAAGTTGATGAAATGTGAATGTTGATTGGATAGTATTAAGACATGTTAGTTAAGTTATATAATATGTTATGATGATCTCAAAGTGAACCTATGGTGTTTGGTGCTTTAGTCAAGATCTACACCTAGACCTCTCTTATACCATAACTAGCATAATAGGGCTTAATGATCAATATTCAAGGTAAGGAGGCATGGTAATGATGATATGAAGGTGTAATATATTTAAGGTGTGAAATTTAGTGCTAAGGGAATTTAGGAAAGGTGTTAAGTCAGTCATATGAATCTCAAAGTAATATAAAGGTGTATGTCCTTCATTGGTGGTCTTCTTATAGACCTTGCCCTAAGACCCGAGGTGGCATGATGAGGCATCATGATCAGGATTGGAAGCTTGTGAGCCAATGTAATCATGGTAAAAGTATGTATTAAATATTTATGAGGTATTAATATTAGTAAAGGAGGATTTAAAGGTGTATTCAAGGTTTAAGCATGACTAGCAATTTAGGGCCTAGTGTACAAAGAAACCTAGTGTGGCCTAATGAGGGCTCAAGATTAGTCTTCAAGGTGGTAGAGAACATGTGATCATGGATTGAGGTTTGTAATTTTGTTTCAAGTTTTTTTACCAAGTCTGAGGTATTGAGTTAAAGGAGAAATCAAGAAAACGAGTTTGAAGGTCTCCTACGTATGCAAAATGAAGGTTTCCAAGCCCGAGAAGGTTTTTCTTATGCTCATTGGAATGTGTGATAGTTGTATGGTGTCCTAAGATTTTGGGGAGAGATTTAAAAGTTTCATAAGAAGGTTTTAAAAGAATTAGGAAGTGGTTTCAAGGAAATATCTGTATGACTAAATGTTAAGAATCAAAACTAGTCTAAAACCCTGTTAAAACCCTCCTAATGACTTGATTAGAGATATATTATTGTAAATGGATCAAAATTGATTATTGAGGATAGTTTTATGATTTTATGTGGTATATGACTCCTCCAATAATCTCCAAGTGGAAGTGGTCTATCAAGAAGTAAGTGAAACCTATAAAAAAAACCCTTATTTCTAAGAATTTTGATGTAGCAAGTAGGGTTGACTAGGTCAAAGCATGAAAATTGATGGAATATGATGTGTAAGACTTTTAGTTTATTACCATGAAAGTTTATGATTTTTTTTTATACCAATATTTTTTTAAACCAATCATGTATGTTGGCCTATTGCTAAACAAACCTAATGAGTAAGATAGTGATAAAAACTAGTTAGAGTGAGAATGTGTTTAGGGATGAGTTAAAAATGATTAAGGATGGATATAATTACTTAAGGATATTTTTAAATACATATTCCTCCTACTTAATAGTGGTTTTGAAGCTTGTAAGTCATTGAAAATGGTGCAAATGCTATTCAAAGTTGATTGTTCCTTGAGAATGGTAGACATGGGTATCCTTGTGAGTTGTGTAGTGTTTTTGGTCACTCAAGGTGAGTGTTATAAGTATTTTAATATGTTATTAAGTTCATATATCATATTTAAATGATTTGTGTATGGTCATATTGATCCCAGTTGAGAAGGTGAACTATGACTGAGAACTCTAGGTATGTTTTCTTATGGAAAAATAACTCATTCATGGACTTTGGAGTTTAGTTATTTCTAGATGGAATGAGTGTAATGTTTCCTTAATAATACATCATGAATATAATGCATGTTTAATCTCAAGTTGATGTGTAAGAAGCCAATGACAGAACTAGTGGAGTAAAAGTTGAAGATTGGTCTACAAGACCAAGCTATTAAAGGTAGAGATTGTTTGTTCATATTATCCATGGCCTTATGGTGTTATAAGATTGAGATGATAAGTTTTTTGTGACATAAAAATGTTCATTAATTTTTGAAATTTATCATTATCTTGTAGCATCACATGAATCTTGTAAACTTGAAAGAAGATAGTTGTAGTGTTCCTTTGAGGTTGTGTCATTGAATGTAATGTTTCTTTGATATCAAGGTGACCTCATAAGGTCATAAAGGGATAGGTTGACATGTTGAAAATGAGTTATGTATTTGTTGTAAATAGTTGGTCTATGGTTTCAAATGACATGATCTAGGTGGATCATGGAGTTAGGGGGAGCTATTTAGGTATCTTAAGAAGCTTGAAGAGAAGTATGCATAGACAAAGGTAGAGCTTGCTTGTTCTATGAAATGATCAGGTCCAAAGATCAGGTGGAAAGGTAGTATCAAGAGTAGATGATGAGTTACAAGTAGGTTTGTGAAGTCATGTTAATCATATGTCAAGTTGATGAGAAATAGGTCAAGTTGAGAGATAACATCTCACTAATTAGAACGTAAACATTTGGTCATTTTTATCTAGTAGCATTGTTGAGATAGGATTGAAAATTCAAGGTGATAGTTTTAGAGACCCTTTTCATTAATGTCAAAGGGGGAGATTGATTATATTGATATAAAAAAAACTATATTGAAAGGATAGTCATCTTGAAGTGTGTTTACCATCAACATGGTTTGCCATCAATGACAAAGGGGGAGATTGTTGCAAGTTATCATTGATGTCATATGTTTGAGATTGTCATTGATGTCAAGATGAAAGTGTTCATTTATATGAAGATGATTGTTTAAACCTGATAAGTGTGATCTCTGAAGTGATCCAATGAAGTGTCTTGTGAACATAGTGAGGGATGATGAAAAGAGTGATTATAGGCATGTGGAGTTATTTGTGGAAATATTTGAGATTTAGTTTGGCATGAGAGTGAGCTTCAAAGTGCATCTACAGTGGGAGGAAGGTCCCAAAGAGGTATGGTTCCTAGTAGGATTGTTTGATGGCCTAGTTCCTAAGCATGGAAATGGCTTGTTGAGGCATAGTGGTGATGAACTATTTATATATGAGATTTGGCATGAGTACAGAGTGTTTTTAGGTTACTGAGGATAATAATATGTTTTTAGAAATCCATAGATGTCTTTTTAAAGTTATGGTGTGTCATTTGATCATTTGGAGAGAAAAACATGCATCTTCTAGCTTAAGAGAAGCCACACCATCACTGCACATCATGGAGATATGAATAACCTAAAAATTTTGTGCATATATTGCAGGTACTTAGAAAGTCAACCTTAGTCAAAGGGTTTCATGGCTATGTTGTCCATAGTGCCAAGAAGATACCCTAAAAATTTAGTGTCTTGAAGTGATTTTGATACAGGAGCATCACTACCTCAATTGTATATTGGATCTATTTTGCAAGTCTCGAGTCATTCACAAGTGTTAGGAAGTTGACAAGTTTGAATTAAGGACCTCTTAGATATTTTCCCACCAAGAGCTTAATTTGAATTTTCAATTTTGAATGTGAATTCTAGGAGGCTTAATTTGATTTGTTAAAATAAGTCTCATGTCATGTTTTGTCTAGGTAGGTTTCAATAATTGTTAAGAGTGCATGACTCAATGAGTCACCTTGATGGCAAGATATCAATTATATATTTATCTAATGTACCTAAAGAAGTGGAGAGTTAGTTAAGGTGTTTTAGAGTCTTTTTATATAGATAGGTGTTGGTATTCAAGTTATTAATTAAATGTATGAAAGGATAGTAGGGTTTGGATTTGAAGGGATATTGGAAAGGAACCCCAAGAAATTGTATTAAAAAACTTTCTATGTTTTTTATGATAAGAGTTGTAGTTGATATCTTTTGCATATACCAAGATAGAGGATTGTGCAAGAGTAAAGAATTGTGAATGAAACAGTTATGATTTACTTGAGAAAATATTTATGAGATGATTAGGTTAAATACGTGTTTATGGAGATTGAAAAATATGGTGTTGTTGTCTACAGATCATGTGTGAGGATTCAGTTTGCAAATACCATATACATACTCTATATTGCTAGTTTGAGAGATTGAGTAAGGTATGTGTCTCATGAAAGTTTTATTTTGATAAATGTTTGAAACAAAATTATGATTATAATTGGATAAAAATAATCTTTTAAATACCCTTAATATAATGTCCATATATGTTTGGTAAGGAAGGCAACATTGTAGACCATGTACTTATAAAACTGTAATAAATTGATTGTGAACACAAGCTTTTTGGTTATCTACTGTGAGAGAAGGTTCATGATTGGTCTTGGAATTTATAAATTTATATTGGTAATTTTGTGTATTAAAATTACTATGATTCCTAAGTTTTGGATTAAATGTTTATGTGTTACCATGTGTAAACCCCCAAATATAGTTCTATGCAGTTGAAGTTTTATAGCACTATTGACAGAGTAACTTATCAAAGGAGTAAGAAGAATGGTCTATGCATATGTTTGTTGGCTGAAATAAGCCTTAAGATTTGGTACCAACTGAAATGGTCACTCATAAAATTTTGGAAATGGTTAGCACCTTTAAAAACAATTTGTTGATCTCCTACTAGTATACTTTGTTCTGAGTATCCAACACAGTCATTGAGTTTCTTAAAAGAAATATTGAACAACGAAAGTGGAGTGGGAATATATTAATTGGAGGAGAAGGAATATGTGAATAAAGACCTTTTTAAATATTTATATCAGTTTGAATCTTTTATTTGAGTTTGAAACCAAGCTTTTTACCTTCTCGGTTAGTCATAGTCAACATATAACCCTGTTTAGTGTTTTTATACAAAAAAGTGTATAATAGGAGAATAGACCATTGGAAATTGTCCAAAAGTTATAATTAGATGTATTTACATATAGTTAAATATATGTTTAAGGTTTTGAGACTTTTTTGTACGTCCTCACATGTGTATAGTAGATTGTGTGTTTAAAGGGTTAAAGGAGGCCTGATAGGCCTTAATAGTGACCTTAAATGGCTTTTAAAAGGGGGAAAAATTTGGAGATAGGGTGTAAAAATTCATATAAGGATGAAAGAGAATAAATGGTATCTAGATATGGTTTTGTTTTATAAATAGGGTTTTGTACTACCCCATACAAGCCAAAAAATCAAGAAAAAGGGCTATTAAGGAGCCTGTGATAGGGGTCAAGAAGGAAAGAAGGTTGTAAAGGTTATGGGAAAAGTTTGTAAGATATATAATTAATTTAATAAGACTTGTTTGAGTGTGTTTAGGAGGGAAATAACATTAAATATAGAGACATTAAAAGATAGGTTTGTTTAAATTTGTAATGTGTATAAGTGTAAATAAAGATGACTGTTAGAACATATGAATGAATAAAAATTAAATAATGTGATCATAATTGAGAAGTGAATATATTTAATAATCATGAATTTTATAAAGGTTGACATAAATGAATCCTTATGAAAAAAAAAGTAGGGAACAAAATAGAGTCAAAGATTATCTATGCATAGAATCAAAAAAAGACAAGAGTGAAAGCATGGTGGATTTGAGCAGAGGTAAGAGTTGGTAAGTATGATATTGTTTATTATTTTCATTATTGAAAAAGGGTAAAATGATTACCTCTACATCAATTTGGTATCATAGCAGGAGATTTCTATGGACAAGGTATATTTGAGTGTCTACATTCTATTGATTTTATATGAATGAATATTTTGTTGTGTACATATTGAATGTTGTGTTGAGAAGATGTTGTGAGAAGCTAATGGAGATTACATGAATTATAATGAAGAGTTTTCAGGTATGTGAGAGTAAAAATATTTGAGAAATTAAAAGGAAAAATAGGTGGCAAAGCCCTAGATAATAAGGCTTAAAGAAAAAGAGAAGAGTTATTGAGAAGCTCAAGAAGGAATCTCATAGGTGAGATTGAGAGAGTCCTATAGGTAGGACAAGAGAAGACTAGTCCTAGGTGAGGACAAAAAAAGAGTGAGAGACCAAGTGAATGGTCAAAAGGACCAGATGGAAGGAATTTTAGAAAGGAAAATAGATCCAGATGAGGTAAAATAATTGTTAGGCATCTTAATTGAGATGAAGATAGAAAGAAAGAAAAGTAAAAAGGGAAAGGTGGAGAAGAGCCACCATAAAGAGAATATGGTGCATGAAGATACCAAGAAGAGGATTAATATGGAGAAAGAGATGGAAAAGATGAGGTAGCAAATATATGAGATGTTGACCAAAATAGAATAGCTGAGAGAGATTATGAACCCACATCTTGGGTGGGTCATGAGGAAGAAGCCACTAAAGTGGCCAATCAAGCAATTGGTGGAGAAGAGAAGAAGACAAAAAATGAGGATGAAAGCAAGGCAGCCTAGAGAGATAAATAAGGAGGTAAATCAACCTCAAGTGATTATAACTAATGATTTATTTTAATGCTTATATATAGGTGAAGGGTT
The DNA here is from genome assembly GCA_037957365.1 of Torreya grandis. Lineage (NCBI taxonomy): Eukaryota > Viridiplantae > Streptophyta > Pinopsida > Cupressales > Taxaceae > Torreya > Torreya grandis. The sequence continues at coordinate 3,998,474 of JARHVA010000208.1, forward strand.
GAAGCAAGAGCAACAAGCTAATGATGAAGAAATTGATTGGATGGTTCAGTATATGAACACAATCATATGTTACCCTAAAAAAGGTGAGTTAATAGATGAAGATGAATAAGGTTTTAGTCAAGAAATATTGGAGGAGACCCAAAAGGTACAATATATTCATTTCAATGTCATTTTTGATGAATATATGGATATAAATGTTGTTGAAGATGAATTTTATGTAAGTACATTGAGACTAATGAGCATATTGGTGGAAGAAAAAGAAGGTACAATAGTGCCAAACACAATGTTTGACACACAAGAGGTGGTAGTAAGATGAAATGAGGGAAAATCTCATGTTGGTGTGTTTGAAAAGACTGAGTTGCATCAATTTGGAGTTCTTTTTTTGGAACCAATGGAAGATCAAAGTGATGTGGATAAGTGTACAACAAAATAAGAAAAGCTATTAGAGCAAATAATGGGAGAATCTAATGACATAATTCTTATAGGAGACAAAATAGCATCATGACAGCTAAGTTGGAATTAGATATGATCTTGACCCAAGAGGAAAAAGAGTTGGCAAACAATGAACAAGAATAAATCCAAGGGAGAAATCAAGAAGTGGTTTTAGTTGACATGTTTGTTTCATGTGCAAGTCACTTGAGGAAAGAGAATGAACAATAATTGCCTAAGATTGGGAAGATGCAAAGCAAGAAGAAAATTAAGAGGATGAATGAGATAAAGAAGAATAAAGGAGGATCCACATTAATCAAGCATCATAAAGGCCTATATGTTTCTAAGAGGCCTTGGGATCCATGTAGGCATGAGCTTGGAAGGAAGATGCTATAAAGAATCATCAATGCCCAAAACTTTTATCAATTTTATGGAAAGTTTTATGCTCTTCGGTAGTATGATGCAAGAGCATCATTACCTCAATTATACATGTGATCTATTTTTCAAGTGTTGAGTCATTCACAAGTGTTAGGAAGTTGAAAAGTTTGAATTAAGGACCTCTTTGGCATTTTCATGCCAATAGCTTAATATGAATTTTCAAATTTGAATGTGAAGTTTAGGAGGATTAATTTGATTTGTTAAAATAATTCTCATGTCATGTTTTGTCTAGGTAGGTTTAATAATTTTCAATAGTGCATGACTCAATTAATGAGTCACCTTGATGGCAAGATATCAGTTACATAGTTCTCCAACGTACCTAAATAAGCGGAGAGTTAGCTACGGTCTTTTAGAGTCTTTTTATATAGATTGGTGTAGGTATTCAATTCATTAATTAAATCTATGAGAGGATAGTATGGGTTGTATTTTGGGAGATTGGAAATTAACCCCAAGAAAATGTATTAAAAAAACTTTCTATGTTTTTTATGATAAGAGTTGCAGTTGATATCTTTTGCATATACCAAGATAGATGAATGTGTACGAGTAAAGAATTATTAAAAAAATAGTTATGATTTTATTGAGGAAATATTTTTGAGATGATTAGGTTAAATACATAATTATGGAGATTGAAAAATCTTATTTTTTTGTCTACAAATCTTGTGTGAGGATTCAGTTTACAAATACTGTAAACATACTTTATATTCCCAGTTTGAGAGACTGAGTAAGGTATGTGTCTCATGAAAAGTTTCTTTTGATAAATGTTTGAAATGGAATGATGATTATAAGTGGATAAAAATAATATTTCAATACCATTAATATAATTTCCATATATGTTTGGTAAGGAAGGCAACATTACAGACCATGTACTTATACAATTATAATGAATTGATTGTGAGCACAAACATTCTAATTATCTACTGTGAGAGAAGGTTCATGCTTTGGAATTGGAATTTATAAATTTTTATTGGTAAGTTGGTGTATTAAAATTATTTATATTTATAATAATTGGGATGAAATGTTTATGTGTTATCATGTGTAAATCCCCAAATACAGTTTTGTGCAGTTGAAGTTTTCTAGCACTGTCAATAGAGTAACTTGTCAAAATAGAAAGCATAATGGTTTAGGGAGACGTTTTTTGAATGAAATAAGACTTAAGATTTTGTAAAAAGTTAAATTATTAATCACATAGTTTTTTAAATGGTTATCACTTTTTTAAAAAAATTGTTGATCCCATGCTAGTATACTTTGTTCTGAGTATCCAACACAATCATTGAGTTTCCTGCAAGAAATCTTGAACAATGAGAGTGGAGTGGGAATATATTCACTAGAAAATAAGGAATATGTGAATAAAAGCATAAAAAAATATTTATATTAATTTTAAACTTGTATTTGAGTTTGAAACCAAGCTTTTTATCTTCTCAGTTAGTCACAATCGCCTATAACCTTATCTAGGGTTTTTATATAAAGAAGTGTATAATAGGGGAATAGATCAATGGAAATTGTTCAAAATTTGTAATTGGATATATGTCAAGGTAGGTAAATATATTTTTAAGGTTTTGAGACTTTTTTTTACATCCTCACATGTGTATAGTGTAGACACCTAAAACTAGCCACTAATAAGCTCCAATCAGGGTTTTGGTTAATTTCCACTTAAAATGCACAATTTGGCCTAAAAACACTAAAACATGATAAATGATGAGAAAATGACATATTAAAGTGACAATTTTGGCTAGGGTATCCCTAAATGGGACAATGTAATTTATGGGCTAGCTAGCTTTGGTCAAATCATTCTGAGTCAAAATGCCAATTTTGCACCTAGGTGCTCTAGATTGCTCTTTCCTATCAAATCTTCTGCATAAGATACATGCCTTTGTTATTTTTTGTTGGTAACATCCTAAATGGTAATATGGATCCAATGCATCTGACATTTCCTTTTAATTCCAATCTAGTCAAATTTTAGACCAATAACAAGGCATTCTGATCAATTTGAGTAATTTGTGCACAAAGTGCTTAATCATGCTTAAGAGATAATTAACCCAAATCAAGGCCTAATCAAGAATTCCATAGAAACTTGTTGAAAAATCATTTTTTGAAATGAATATATAATAGCTACATCATCAAGTGATCTCATTTCTTAGGAAGACATCCCTAGGCCATAAATGCCACAAATATCAGGATTCATGCCCTCCATGCCTCATCAATGCCTTTCATGATGTTGTTCATGCCTCTTAGTTTCCCCTTATTCCAATTTCATGATGAGTATAATTACAAACTTAATTCCAAAAAATTGAATTAATCCTCAGCCACACATCTCAATCTCAAGATAGACGGTTCAGGTTGATTCTAGACATTTGCAAAAATCTATAAATATAGAGGCCATGAACATCATTTCTAAGACTTGCTAATTCAAAGTTATAATGCATAAATAGTTATAAAATATTCAAGAAATTAGTGTTACCATGCTAAATTTATTCTAATCCAAGCCAAGCCATAAGCCAATGGTGCCAAGGAGAGATGGAGGTGGTCAAGCTTCCATTGCAAGGACTTCATGAGCACAAAACTGAGCAAGCCACACTACAAAAGCATTTGGAGCATCTAAGGAAGGTGAAGGAATTCTTGTGTTTTATTCCTTACTTTTTAGTTGTGTTTGTCATTTTTTTTAAAACTAAGATCTCCCTAGGGTCTAAGCCTAGAGATGTTATGCTATTAGTGTATTTCTTTCATTTTGTTTTCATTTTGGAACTAACACCATACTAACCATCCTCTCTTGAGTCAAATTCCTAGATTCACACATGGCATGTCCGATGAGACTAGATGCATCTCAAACTTGAATAAGATCATTTTTCAACTTTAAAATATTCATTTGGACCTTTAAAACTCTTGCAAATTGATTTTCTAACTTTATTTTGCCATTTTTGTTTACCACAATTTTACACAGTAATCAATGTTGGCAAGTAAGACTAACATCGGTTACATAGATTAATCGATGTCAGTTAGCAAAATCAACATTAGTTAGATTTCAGTTAGCTAAGGTAACCATAATCGATTATATATAACCAACGTTGGTCACTATGTTTTTCCAAAAACACAGACCCAAGAGCTATTTTTCCAAAGTTAATTGTTTCAAAATAAAAAGAGCTTCAAACCTAAAGGACATGCTGACATTTTTGTTGTAGGACCAAGCTTGACATTTGACAAAAAAATGTTTACATCACCTTTTTCATGCTTTAAAAAAAATAGGAACTTTTTTTTGGTGTTTAAATTTTTTATATGTTTATGATGAATGCTTTCAAAGTTTGCAACTAAGACCAAGGGGTCAAATAAACACCACCTCACTTTCATTTGGGCTTAAAATTGAACACACTTGTAAATTTTTGTTTGCAATAGTTGTTTAATTAGATTGTGTTTGGAAAAAAGAGGAATGTTGCATGTATGCTCTTCCATTTTTCCCCTTTAGGGAACCCTTGGAATCAAAAGTGCCATTCCTATTGCTAGTATCCTAGTCCAAGGTTTAGAAAGAAAGTCATTTTAAAAACTCTCCAAAAACTCATCAAAGTTTGGGTGACCTTGAAAATGACCTTAAAGTCTTTCTAATTTCATGCTTTCTTTATTTTTATGCAAAACTTGGCTTGTGAGGGGGAATTCATCACCCCCTGCAATTTATTTAGGGAAGCTTTGACCCAGGGTTTCATCTCTTAACATTAACTTTATTTGGCTCCTTTGGAGTTGCACATGGGACATAGTGGCACTTTGGACATCGCACTACACTGAGTGAATAATAGGATGTAGTGGTTGCAAAAAGGACTAGACCTTTTTGCAACAAGCCAAGTGATATGAACCCAAAATCCGTGCTTTTCTTTTGCTTTGTTTAGCATGAAATTCATTGTGTAATTGATTCCCCTAAATCATTCAAAAACTTGTTAGATCTTAGACAAATCCCCACTTTACATGGAAGTATTTTTGGTGCAAGGTGTGCCTCAAAGTACATGTCACAGTATTGTCATTTGAGAGAAGGGGGGTGTAAAAACCCTACTATATAATGCAAATTTACTTTTGGATGAACACTTAAAATACTCTCAAATGATGTATATTGATGGAGTACAACAATACCAAACAACCTTGTGAGTTTAGGATCTAAGAGAGATTAATTAGTTGGTCTTGTCCTAGATTAGAGTCTTGTTTAGAGTCAAAACTTGGTGTAAACAAATAATCCAAACCAAACACATAGTCTAAATTTTCTTTTGAACAAAGAGGCATTATGCTGCCCACATGAGATCATCAATTTTCCTTGTTTAAAGTTCAACAAAATATTGAGAGTCATATCATCCACTTTGGCATAGTTATGATGTCAAATTGAGTCTAGACCTTTACCAAAGTTGTTTAAGTCCTTCACTTATAATCTAAATTTGAAATTTCACCTTTATAAGTTCATAGGGTTGATGTGCTAAGTGGGTTCACTACTTGCACTAAACTTGAGGGAATTTAGGTTCAATTTCCAATTTGGGTTAAAGGTCATTTAAGACTCATAATCTTTATCATCACTTGATAGACTTAAGCCATTTTGTGTTAAACACTTATACTTTGAGTCTATGCACGACAAAATTTTGAGTCAAGAAAAGCAGTGTTATGTTTTCAAAATTATAAGAAAACATCTTTTCCTTAGAGAGTTTTTGAAATAAATCTTTTTGTCACCCCTTTTGGGTAGTATAGCATCATTACGCTACCCAAAAAAATTTAAATATTATTTCATATACCCTCTTGCATAGGGTCCAAAATTGTTCCTATATTTTAAGACCAATCCAAGTGTTATTTTGTGATCCTTTGTCTAAAGCACAGTTATACTGATCACCTTTGTCTAGCTTATTTGTAAAAAGAACCAAGTTTTGTACCATTTTTTGTGAGAAAATAAACTATTTCCAAAGTGCCTTTTTGTTTCATACCTTATACCTAGTTGATCAAGTTCATGTCCAAGAATCAAATGCCTAGTGTTTGTTAGAAGTGTTTCAAATTTGTTAGATTAAAATTTTCATCTATTTTCAAAGTCTATCTTTTGACACCATTTTTCCAAGAGTCCTATAACATGCCTTGTTTGAGCCTAGCTTTTCATGTCATGTTTGGCCAAAAGACCTAACAACTTTTAAATTTCTAGATTAGATTGATTTAAAACACTTCAACCTTAGAGTCTGTCATTTTGATTTTAGGTCCATTTGCTTATCTTTGTGTGAATAGTGAAATGTTAGATACTTCATGCTAGCTTGTTTCTTCATAAATCTTTTCAAAAATATTTTTGATCCTTTTGACAAATCTAGACTAAGTGGAAACATCATCTATTTTAGACATTATCCTTTTTAAGATTTTGTAGAACTCTTTGATCTTTTATCACAAAAGCATTGACTATGGATCCCAACATGTATTCCTACACTCATAGTGGACTCATGTACAATCCAAGGATTAGTAATGTAGTTGTGCAAGAAGAAATGATGCAAGACCCCTATGTGGATAATATTGCTTATGATATGGATTCTTATCCCTCTTATAATACTCAATCAGGGGCCCAAAGCCAAGATCTATTGGCTAACTATCTAATTAACACACCACCTTATTTAGAATAGGACCAAAAGAAAACCACACAATACCTAGCTATAATACCTATAGTGGATGAGACATTACTTCAATATTCATATTATACTAATATAGATTCCACATATGATCCATTTTTGTTTGAGTGACATTTTTTAGAGAATAAAGATGAGATTTTGGTTAAAGCCATAGAGGTAGGGGATAAGTTTCCAACAGACTTCCCCCATGAAAATTTACCAAGTCTATTAAGAGTGTCCCACAATATCATTTATGATCAACATGATTCTTCTAGCAATCCTATGGCTCTAGTCCAAACAACATATGAAGATCTTAATATATCTGATCGAGGCAAAAACATCATGGAAGATCACTTTAACCAAATACAAACAACATATCAAACCTACTTGAATCTAGTACATGATTTCAATCAGATGATCATGGTAAGTAAGCCTCTTATTAACCTAATTTCTTCAACAAGAGTGTTGATAGAGTTAACTAGACAAGAGAATCCAAATTTTGACCCATTCATACAAACTACTTCAATAGATAACTTGATGCATATGCCTGTTATTTAAGAAGTGTCTTCAGTCTATACATAGAGTAGTGAGCCAAACATAGTAGAAAATATGCAAACAACATCCAGTCTCAATCAAAGTGGTACTAACATGCAAAAAATTAGCCAACAACATGTGCCTATAGTTAATCCTATAAATAGGTTATCATACCAAGGAGTAGGATTTTCTACACCCCAACCTCAATCGGATTCTTCCTCAAGTGTACATCTTATGGGATTAGGTAATCAAATAATGGCTAATGTCATGCCTTAATGATAAAATATGATGAACCCTACTCCTCCTCAATAGGTAATGAGTAGTATTCCAAAACAATAAGCAAAATGTAGTGCATCAATGCAATAGAGGACAAATACATTACCACCTCAATTAGAGGCAATTAATGTTCTACCTCACTAGGTAATGATGAACATACCTCTTCAGTCATAGAATAATATGCCAATCCAAAACCAAGTAATGACCAGTCAACAATGTGCAATTATTGGTTAGTGACAAATGCCAAATCTACAACCTACTTTCACTTCCTCATAAGGATTCAAGCAACAAGGAGGTCCCCATATTTCTCAGGTACCTACTAGACAATCGTTGGTTCAAAATGTGCCATAAATCTAGAGACATTGTCTTGGTCCACAAGTTCTCACGTAATAGCAAGGTTTGATTAGTCAGTAGCATGTCCCTTTCAACCACAACAAACAAAGTATAGTTATATCCCTCCATCCCAACCACAAAATCCTCTGAGTCAAACCTTTATCACCAACCCAAACTAGAATATTGCACAACCAATTGTGAAATTTCAAGTACATTCTAATCCATGTATGCATATTCCTGGTCCATTCCACAACAAAACCAATGTACCCCAATAGATATCTCCATCCTACCCTAGTCAAAGTGTCCCACTTGTGACCTCCCAACCATCTATCCAAACCCAAATTCTCCCTAAAACCAATATTCCTTCCAGTTTCCTATCCTAAGAATTGCAACAAATTAAGGATGCAATTGCTACAATTGAAGTTGTTAAACAAACTAAAAAATTTAAATTGGATGGCATATTTTTCTATCCATTTAACATGGAGTATTTTTAGATACCATTTCCTCTAGGATATGAACCACCAAAATTTAATAAATATAAAGGGAAAGATGACCCTAAGGCTCATTTGACCAGATTATTTGTTACATGCCAACTAGTGGCATATAACGACATATAAATTTTGCTATTGTTTCCAAGGATATTGGTTGGACAAGCCTTGGAGTGGTTTTTGAAGTTTCCTAAAAATTTAGTAATGGATTTTTCTGATCTTTCAGATAAGTTTATGCAACACTTTTCCTATAATCTTGAGCATGAGATTTCATTAGTGGACTTAATGTAAGCAAAGAAAAAAGTCGGTGAGAGTTTTGAAAGTTATTTATAGTGATAGAGAGCCCTTGCAAGTTGTTTCAATCATAGTTTTCCAGATAAATAATTATCTACTATGTTTACCAAAAATTTGCACAGTGAGATAGCTTATCATTTGGAACTACAATGTGTACAAACTTTCAAGGAAATCATCGATAAAGGCTTGTTGATTGAGTGGGTGCTTATAAATAAAGGAGTTATCAAGCTTAATTCAACTAATCAAAATCAAGATACCAATCAAGGAAATGACCAACATCCTATTTAAGAACCTGTATCACAACCGACATAGGCCAATAACCATGAAAGACCGAAGCAATTCAACTATAATAGAAATGTTGTGGGAAATGGAATAAGTAAATCCCATCATGTCCAAATAATGAAAACATCATTTGTACCACCTTTTCAAATTAATCCTACTTAGCAACCTCTCCAATCAATATCACAAGTACAACAACCAAGACCTACACAATAAATACAGTAGCCTTTACCATTATAAACCCCTCCTCTTAGGAGAATTGTGCCTACATGTTGTGGCTTTAGTGACCTAGGAGAACCTATTGAATCTATATTTCACAAGATTTTATCATTAATCTAATTAGTAGGACTATACCAAAGCATTATCTGTAAGGCATTCCTTATCTTGATTGGTACCATGAAAATGAATTATGTGACTATCATCGGGTCAATAGGCATAATCTATGAAGATGTGTCCAAATCAAGCATTTAATTGAGAATATGTTGGAGAATGGGGATATAAAATTGGATAATGCTGATTCTACTTCCAATCAAACTCTTGGGATTTATCAAAACCCCTTTCCCCAACATAACAATCAGCAATAGTAAAATAATTAGTAACAACAACAACAACAATAACGACTAGTACAACAATAAAATCAAAGGCCAAACCAAAAGAATCAATACAATCAGTAGCAAAAACCACAATGACCGAATAATGGAAAAAACAAAGGTCAAAATGGTAACAACCAACAAACCTACCATGTAGTTGCACATGACTACAACAAGGTTATAGGCCATATTATAGGGGGTAGTGTAAATACCATCTTCATTAATCCTAGACCAAGCACTAATTAGTGTAGACCATTGCTAAACAAAAACATTCAACCAAATTACATGATAATCTTTATTTGACCTAGGAATACATACAAGGAAATTATCAAACTAAGACTTCCCCTTTTAGACCTTATATCAATAACTCATCCTTGCCACATGACCACATGCAAGTGTACTGACAATCGAGACATGTCCTGCCCTGGTCCCACACCATTCCCAACATTTGTTAGTAATAATGGTCTAGTATTTAGTCTTGATTGTGCAATCACAGCTTGAAGGTCAAAGATTAATATCCTAGGCCCATAACCATCCACCACTATTCCTGTCATCTAACCAATTGTTCAGCCTTGAAATAAACCATTCAATACTGACCAAGATAATAAAATATTGTGGAACAATTACATAAGACACTAGCACAAATTTCTATTTTAGATTTTTTGTGAACATCAATAATCCACAAGAACATCTTGAATGATTTTTTGACCCAATCCACTATTGCTAGTGATATATCCCTTGATAAATTTCAAGCTTTGGTTGGACACCTAACTCCAACTCAACAAGTCACATTTAACTAAAGTGATATGTCTTCCCTTGGCCCACTCCATAATAATCCATTATACATAGAAGTTTATATAAGATGATATAAAGTGAAACATGTCCTTATAAACAATGGATCTAGCCTCAACATAGTGTCTCTAAAGCTCATCAAGATTTTTGGGTACACAATGGTAGATCTCCAGCCAAAAAAATAACTATCAAAGCCTCTGATAATCAGGAAAGAGAATTGCTAGGCACCATTAGTTTTCCAATTATTATTGGGCCTTTAACCCATGATACACTTTTCCATGTGCTTGATCTTGAGTTGTCATATAATATGCTTCTAGGCAAGCCTTGGTTACACGAGATTCATGTAGTCCCATCAACACTACACAAATGTATCAAGTTTTCCCACTCAGAGATGGAAGTGAATATTCCAAGAGATTTACATCCATATGAACACTGTAAACATTTTAAGGCCAAATTTCAAAGAGAAAATTATCATTATGACATGAATCTAAGTCCCAAGAAGGATAAAGGAAAGGCTATACTTATTGATCCTTTACTAGATAATTACATAGATCTTAATACCTTGGATTCTCTTTCTCACATGCCACTTCCTAAAGCTTCTAATCATTTCACCATTTTAGATAATGGACCAGGAGAGTATGTGACCCATGATACATTTCATATTTCCAATCTTCCTCAAAATCTGAAAACCTTTGGGTGACCTAAAGTTACCCCACATATGCATTGACAACAAAAAAACAAAGATAAGAGACCTATCACATTTGTACCAACATCTGGCCTAGGACTTGACCCTATTAAAAGGGATAAATCATGGTTATACAACAACAACCAAATTGATTGTTATAAAAATATAAATGATCCTATTCTAATAGGATCATGGAGCATCACAATAATGAAGGAAGAGGCCTTAGACCAAATTAGCAAGGAGATATTGAGCCAATTTCCATGACTAAGTATGAAAGACATTATAGACTTGGATTTAATCTATTTGGGGATGACCTCACATATCTTATTCATACTCCATAACCAATGACTAATGATGATGATGATGTTGACAGTGAAGTAGAGTCCAATCAATGTCTCACCTTTGATGACCTAGCTGAAACCAACGTATTTGATAGCAATGTCATTTGTATCCTTACCTTGGTCATTCATCACAACCCTTTTCCATTATATTATCCCCAATTGATAGATTGTGACCAACAAGAATCCATTCTACTGATTGATGAGTTCCAAAATGATGAGGCATTTTGTGATTTCTTAAGACTTAGAGACAATGATCCATTGGGAGATCAAAAATCAAGATTCTCAACCACATTCCTGTAACCTATTTTAGAGAGTGAGTGAACACCCTTAACCAAAAAAAAAGTAAAACATTGAGGTCCCAAAGTGAAAACCTCCTTGAGGCACTTTTTGACCAGGAAAAAAAAGTAAAGATAAAGGTCAGTCTAGTGGTGAAAACCTATTTTAGGTGCCATTAGATGGGGGTGTTCATTCTTCTTTGAATTTAGACCAGAAGACCACCAATGATAAACTTGCCTATGGATCCAAGTTAAGCTTTGAGGAAAAACAAGTATTTGATCAAATTCTCCAAGAATTTTTGATTGTTTTTATTACATGGCTAGATCTCCCATTAGGGAACTCAGATTCATCATGCCTAGGAGAAGTTGAAAAGTAAGTCCTAATGGAGGACCCTGACATAATCCAATAGTTCAAGTCATTTCCTACTATCCTAGAAGATGGTTTAACCCTTCTAGTCAAAGCTACCATAGAGTTAAATATCAAAACTCCATCAGACTCAAAATGGATAAAATTAGGGGCATCCCTCATTGAGGAGGAATGTGACATTTTTATATCTTTGTTGAAAGAATTTATAGATATCTTTACATGGGCCTATTCTAACATTCCAGGTTTAGACCATATCTTGGTTCTGCACCACCTTGGGGTTAATCTTGATGCTAAACCATTAAAACAAAATTTACGTAAGATGCATCCTTGCATTGTTGTATTGGTAAAGAAAGAGTTAGAAAAACTCTTAGAAGTAGGATGCATCCAATCCATTGACTACTTAGAATGGATCTCTAATGTGGTACCTATTAGTAAAAAGCTTGAAGGGATCAAAATTTGTACTGATTTTTGAGACATCAACAAAGCTTGTCCTAAAGATGATTTTCCCTTGCTTAATATCGACATAATCACTGACTCCACAATCGGTTATGAAATTCTTTCACTCATAGATGGCTTTTCAGGTTACAACCAAATTAGAATAGCACCAAAAAACCAAAGTAAAACAATGTTCACCACTCCATGGGGAACCTTTTTGTTATCAAGTAATGATATTTGGCCTTAATAATGCTAGAACTACATATCAAAGGGCCATGACTATTATATTCCATGATATGATGCATGATATTATTGAAGACTATGTTGATGACATATTAGGAAAATCCAAAACCAGGGTCGACCATCTAGTAGTGCTACATAAGATATTTGAAAGATTACAAGAGTACAAAGTTAGACTCAATCCAAAGAAATGTGTGTTTGGTGTAACTTTAGGCAAACTACTTATCTTCATCATGTCTTGTAGAGGTATTGAAGTTGATCCAGGTGAAGTCCATGCTATAATCAAAATGTCACTACCAACCAATTTCAAGCAACTTTGTAGTTTATAGGGTAAGATCAAGTCAATCTGATGCTTCATATCTTAGTTAGTAGACAAGTGCCATCTATTTACACACATTTTGAAGAAGGGAGTTTCATATCATTGGGATGATCACTGCCAAATAACTTTTCAACAACACAAAGACTATCTTGTTAATCTGCCTATTTTATTACCTCTTATGCATCGAAGGACATTCTTGTTATACCTATTAGCTACTGACCATACTCTAGGGGAACTTTTGGCTCAACATGATGATAATGAAAAAGAGCATGTTGTGTACTACCTAAGCCATAACTTGGTTACATATGAACATAACTATGCACCTATTGAAAAATCTTGTCTAGCCATGGTCTTGGTAGCTCAGAAATTGTGTCATTACATGTTGAATAATAATACCATGGCTATTTCAAAGGTAGATCCACTCAAGCATATACTATCTAAAATAGATTTACAAGGGAGAATGGCTAAATGGATCATGCTTCTTAGTGATTTTGACATAGAATATGTCAATCAAAAGGCAATTAAAGGATAAGTTCTTACAAATCAACTTATTGAAGTACCTCTCATAGCAACACAACCACTCACATTTCAATTTTCTAATAAATACATAATGACTGTCATTGACACACCCCTTAAGGAGTATCCTTGGAAGCTATATTTTGATGGTTCATTTACTACACATGGATAGGGAGTAGGCCTATTTTTTATTACACCACAGGGGGATCTAGTCCCTAAATCATTTAGAATTAGCTTTCATTACAAACAACATGGGCGAGTATGAAGCACTTGTTATTGGACTTCAACAAGAAGTAAATTAGAATATATCTCATCTCCAAGTTTATAGTGATTCTCAGTTAATCATCAATTAGGTTACATATCATTTTTAAACTAAAGATGATATGTTGGTTCCATATAAAGCCATGGTTGACACTCTTAAGCAATAAATTGCCAATATTCAGTTTGAGCATATACCAAGGGATAGTAATAGAACTATAGATACCATGGCTAATCTTGGCTCTCTAATTCAACAAATAGATAAATCTAGAGAGTATCAATTCCTCATCAAGAATTTGTCAGCACCAGCTCATGAACCTTCAACCATTGCCTTGATTTATGATATTGTTGGTCTTAATTCTATCTAGTACTCAGACCTTTACAACTACCTTCATGACCAAGTCTTGCCACCTAACCTATCTCAAAAATAAACCAAAGCCTTTATTCATCATTCCACTCATTATACCTTACCAGGATCCACCCTTTATCACTATAGTTTTGATGAAACTCTACTTCATTATTAAACTTCAATAAAGTCTATGCTAGCGTTAAGAGAATTTCACAAAGGAGTATATGGAGCTCATTCTAGTGGGATAGTCCTATCCAAAAATATATTGCATACTAGTCATTATTGGCCCAAAATGGATGTAGATGCCACTACATATGTAAAAAAGTGTGATAAATGTTAACAACATGCTAATCTAATTTATGTCCTAGAAAAAAACTCTAAAACTGATGTTGACACCATGGCTATTTCTACATGGGGAATTGACCTCATTGGAAAGATTAACCCCACTTCATCTGACATCCATAAACATATCCTTACCACCATCAAATATTTCACTAAGTGGGTTGAAGCTATACCCCTCACTTACGTGACTGGAAAGAAAATTTCCAAATTCATTTTTAACCATCTCATTTGCTGCTATGGTATCCCTTCTAACATTATAATTGATAATGGAGGATCATTAAAGAACAAGGATGTAAACTAGCTATGTACTAAATATAACATCACACAACATTTTTCTATATCATATTACCCTCAAGGTAATGGCAAAGCTGAGGTATCCAACAAAACCATTGTCAATATTCTCAAAAAGATTATCAATGATGTTGGTCATGATTGGCACCTTTAGATATTCCCTAACCTTTGGGCATACGATACCAATCATTGTTCCCCCATAGGAGCCACTCCATACTTATTTATGGTACTAAAGCCATCCTTCCCATTGAGGTCAAATTTTCTTCACTACACATCTCTTTCAAGCATGTTTTTTGGATGATCATGACTATCAAGTAGCTCACCTACAAGAGCTAGACCTACTTGATGAGAAACACATAGCAGCGCTCAATAATCTTCAAGCTAATCAGAATCGACTCAAGGGCCACTATAATCAATGTGTTAAGTATAGAGCATTTAAAGTTGGTGATCTTGTTCTTAAAGAAATCCAAAAGAATACCATGGTTGAGAAGAAGCATAAAGGTAAATTTAAACCAAATTAGATAGGGCCTTTCATCATCACTGTAGAATATGGATCAAGAGCATATAGGCTTGCCACACTAGACAGAGATGAACTTCTTGAGCTGATGAATATTATTCATCTCAAATGGTACTATTTTTGAATGCTAAGGTGTATTATCTATGAGGACCATTTAAATTAAGCCATTGTATCACATTCTTCTTTATCCAAATACCATCCTTATCTATCCTCTTCATTGTATCCACTTTTTGCTTCCATTCTATCGACCTAGTGTGTTCTAAAGCCTAGCCCATTTGACCTAAGTTTTTCCCATTCATTACACATTTTAGCATTGAGGTATCTGATCAATTTCATCAGTTGGTTTAATTACTTTAGATAGAGATCATATTTTGGAACAGTGTGATAGAATTTTTGGTAGTTGCATCCTTTATTTGTTATTCCTTTCTTACCACCGATCTTGCTACTAACTATAACCACCTTTAGGAAAATTAGTACCATAAATCTATGTCATTATGTCTTGGTTATAATCACCTATGGGAAAACTAGGGGAAACATTAAGACTTGACATACCAACTCACCACTTTATATATCATATCATGCATTTTTACTAACTATGCCTATTTTTGTTTGAAATAACTACTACACTTGTCGATTTCCTCCATTGTAAAGGTAGAACTATAGTGACTTGAGGTCCTACTCTGGGACTATGTAGGCAGTGATCGATACTTATTGAGGTCACCTCAGTCACCCTTTTTATATGATCTTGTTATTTTATGAGCAACCTAAGCCATGCTCTCACCATTTTATGAGCAACCTAATTTTGTAAACTCTCATTGTCTTGTGAGATTGAACCATTTTATGTCTAATCATTCTTGATTGAGTCGAGAAACTCCAAAAAATTCCCAAAACATTTGAAAAATTGTTAGAAAATAAAAAAAACATTGACCACTTCTTTTCCTTAAGGATTTTGAAAACCCTCACTAAGTTACAAGCAAATCACTTGTCATTTAGTTTCCCCATCCTTTTTGGCCTCTTCCTCTCACACACTTTCTATTTTACAAGACCATTCCTCTTATTCTATCATATCCATTCTATTTATTCTCCTTATTTATCACATTCTTTCTATTCCTTGGGAGAACTACATTTGGCCTAAAGTTTTTTTTATTGGATTTAGATCCATGGAACTATCTAGGTAGCATCCACTAGCCTAGTGCATATACAGACAGCTCGACCACCCCCTTCCTTTTCTTCTATTCTCCCATTTTGTTTGTTTGTTAAGTTATCTCCTATTTTCTAGGGGCAATGTTTGTAGGATTTCTATGGCATAGTTTGTTTGTTTTTTTCTACTTATTTTGTTTATTTATTTACCTATTTGTTCACTTTCAACACTATTACCTTGATTAAATTTATGTGTGTTCATTGGGTGATTCTTTGCCCACACTTATAATTGAATCCATCCATATTCATATATTTACATTATCATCATGGTTTCTATCATTAGTGCATTGTTTTCTATTGAGTATTGAATTATGGGAGTTAGTCCTTATGCATATTTTATCCAATTCCTCATGATGTTATTCCATGATTCTTATCGACACTTGATATAATAAACCTTAGCTTCAATAAGTCTATTCAGTAATGGTAACATCTCTTTGGCACTGACATCTTGATTCAATCCCAATTATATCCCAAATAGAGTAATTAAACATGAAAGAATTTTAATCTTTATTAGTTTGGATGAGCATCTCCCTACTCATAAGTTGTTCCAATTGATCATTACCCTTTGTGTTAAGTTATCATCATCCTCAGCCAAGTTTATCATGTTTACCATAATCGGGGTCCAATGATTATAACTATTTATGGGCAAATCATTACACACTATCCCTCCTACATTTCTCAATGATTATAACTACCTTTGGGCAAATCATTGTGTTGTCACCACTTACCTTTTTATGCCCATATGGGGGAATGTTATTATCTTGTTTTTCTATCCTAACTGTGGTAGCTCCATCTTCTCAATGATTATAACCACCTTTGGGTAATTCATTGTTTTATCATACCATGTTGCTATTATCGGGGTACAATGCTTATAAACACCTTTGGGAAAACCATTATACATTGTCCCACTTGCATTCATGATTTTGACTACATTTTTAGTCTCATTATGTTTCTCCTCCATCATCTTTCCTTTCTTTGGTCCCCTCATTTCACTCCTTTCTTTTTGAGGGACCGTTTGCCAACCTACTTGTGCCAACCATTCCCTCAAGGGGGAATCATATAGTTAGTTTATGATCATTACAGTTGTATGCATACAGGGCCTTTTCATTCTTTGAGAAGATGTTATTGTGCTTATAGCTTTCAATGCCTTCCTAAATAGGGGCAAAATGTAGACACCTAAAACTACCACTAATAACCTCTAATCAAGCTTTTGTCTAATTTCCACCTAAAATGCACAATTTGGCCTAAAAACACTAAAACATACTAAATGATGAGAAATTGACATATTCAAGTGCCAATTTTGGCTAGGATATCCCTAAATGGGGTAATGTAATTTATGGGCCAACTAACTTTGGTCAGATCATTCTGAGTCAAAATGCCAATTTTGTACCTAGATGCTCTAGATTGCTCTTTCCATTTAAATCTTCTGCACAAGATGTGTGCCTTTGTTATTTGTTGTTGGTAACATCCTAAATGGGAATATGGATCCAATGCATCTGACATTGCATTTCAATTCTAATCCATTCAAATTTTGGACCAATAACAAGGCATTCTAATCAATTTGAGTAATTTATGCATAAAGTGCTTAATCATGATTAAGAGATAATTAACCCAAATTAGGGCCTAATTAATAATTCCATGGAAACTTATTGAAAAATTATTTTTGGAAATGAATATTGAATATCTACATCATCAAGTGACCTCATTTCTTGGGAAGACATCCCTAGGCCATAAATGCCATAAATATCAAGATTCATGCCCTCCATACTTCATCAATGCCTTCCATGATGCCCTCCATAAATCTTAATTTCCCCTTCTTCCAATGTCATAATGAGGATAATTAAAAACTTAATTTTAAAAATTGAATTAATCCTCAACCGCACATCTCAATCTTAGGATGGATGGTTTAGTTTGATTCTAGACAGTTGCAAAAATCTATAAATAGAGAGGCCATAAACATCATTTATAAGAATTGATAATGCAAAGTTATAATGCACAAATGGGTCCAAAATCTTCAAGCAATTAGCATTACCATGCCAAATTGATTCCAAGCCAAGCCATAAGCCAAAGGTGTCAAGGAGAGATGGAGGTAGTCAAGCTTCCATTGCCAAGGACTTCATGAGCACAAAACCAAGAAAGCCACCACTGCAAAGACATTTGGATCATCCAAGGAAGGTGAAGGAATTCTTGTGTTTTATTCTTTACTTTTTAGTTGTGTTTGTCATTTGTTTTTGTTAACTAAGCTCTCCCTAGTGTCTAGGCCTAGAGATGTTATGTTATTAGTGTGTTTCTTTCATTTTGTTTTCATTTTGGAACTAACACCATACTAACCATCCTCTTGAGTCAAATTCCTAGATTCACATATAGTAGACTATATTTTTAAAGGGTTAAGGGAGCCCTAATAGGCCTTAAGAGTGATCTTAAATGGCTTTTAAAACTGGCCAAACTTTAGAGATAAGGTCTAAAAATTTATATAAGGATGAAATATCATAAAGGGTATTTAGATATGGTTTTAGTTTATCAATAGGGTTTCATACTAACTTTTACAAGCCATAAAATTAAGAAAAAGGGATATTAAGGAACCTGTGATAGGGATCAAGAAGGGAATAAGGTTGTAAAGGTTGTGGGAAAAGTTTGTAAGCTGGATAAGTCATCTAATAAGACTTGTTTGAGTGTATTTATGAGGGAAGGTACCTTAAAGATAGAGACATTCAAAGATAGTTTTCTTTCAAGTTATAATGTGTGTAAGTGTAAACAAGGCTGACTGTTAGAGCATATGAATGAATAGAAAGTAAACAATGTGATCATAATTGAGGAGAAAATGGATTTGAGAAGAGTGAATTGTTTGAAGGCTGATATAAAGGAATCCTTGTGAAAATAAAGGTAGGTAAAAAAAAAAGAGTCAAAGATTATTTTATTCATAGAATCTAAAAAAGACAAGATGAGTGAAAGCATGGTGGATTTAAGTAGAGGTAAGAGTTGGTAAGTATGAGATCGTTTCTTGTTTTAATTATTGATGAAGGGTATAATGCTTACCTCTACATCATTTTGGTATAAGAGTAGGATATTTCTATGGACAAGGTATATTTATGTTTCTACATTGTGTTGATTTCATATGCATGAAGATATTGTTGTGTACATATTGAATGTTATTTTGAGAATATGTTGTGAGAAGCTAATGGAGATTACATGAATGCTAATGAAGATGTTGCATGTATGTGAGAGGCAAATATAGTAGAGAAAGTGAAATAAAAGATAGGTGGTAAAGCCCTTAGCTAATAAGGCTTAAATAAAAAGAGAAGAGCTATTGAGAAGCTCAAGAAAGAAAACTATAGGTAAGCTTGAGAGAGTCATATAGGTAGGACAAGAGAATAATAGTCCTAGGTGAGGACAAAAGAAGAGTGAGAGACCAAGTGAATAGTCAAGATGGAAGGATTTTCAAAAAGGATAATAGGTCTAGATGAGGCACAATAATTTATAGGCATCTTAATTGAGATGAGGAGAGAAAAAATAAAAGGAAAAAGGGCAAGGTTGAGAAGATCCACCACAAAGAGAAGATGGTTCATGAAGAAACTAAGAAGAGGATTGAGATGGAGAAAGAGATGGTATAGATGAGGCAACAAATAGATGAAATGTTAAGCAAAATAGAGTAGTTGAGAGAGATTGTGAACCCACATCTTGGGTGGATCATGAGGAAAAAGCCACTCAAGTGGCCAATCAAGCAATTGGTGGAGAAGAGAAGAACACAAAAGATGAGGATGAAAGCAGGGCATCCTAGAGAGAGAAACAAGGAGGTAAACTAGCCTCAAGTGGTTATAACTAATGATTTATTTGAATGCTTATGCACAAATGAAGGATTGAAGCAAGAATAAAAAGCTAATGATGAGGAAATTGATTGGATGGTTGAGTATGGGAACATAATCATATGTTACCCTAAAAAAGGTGAGCCATTAGATGAATATGAAGAAGGTTTTAGTTAATAAATATTGGAGGAGAGCCAGAAGGTACAATATATTCATTTTAATATCATTTTTGATGAATATATGGATATAGATGTTGCTGAAGATGAATTATATGTAAGTACATTGAGACTAATGAGAATTTTGGTGGAAGAAAAAAAAGGTATAGCAGTACCAAATGTAGTTTTTGACACACATGAGGTGGAAGTAAGAGGAAATGAGGGAAAAGCACAAGTTGGAGTGATTGAAAAGACTGATTTGTAGTAAGTTGGAGTGCTTTATTGGGTGCCAATGGAAGATAAAAGTGATGTGGATAAGTGTAAAATAGAAGAAGAGAAGCTATGGAAAAAAATAATGGGAGAATCTGATGATATAAGTCTCATAGGAGACAAAAACAGAATCATGGTAGCTAAGTTGGTATTGGAGAGGATCTTGAGCCAAGATGAAGAAGAGTTGGAAAGCAATTACCAAGAAGAAATCCAAGGGAGAAAGCAAGAAGTGGTTTTAGTTGACATGTTTGTTTCATATGCATATCACTTGAGGAAAGAGAATGAACAATAGTTGTCAAAGATTGGGAAGATGCAAAGCAAGAGGAAAAGTAAGAGGATGAACAAGATAAATAAGAATAAAGGAGGAGCCATATTAATCAAGCATCATAAAGGCATATATGATTCCAAGATGCCTTGGAATCTAGGTGAGCATGAGCTTGGAAGGAAGATGTTGTAAAGAATCATCAACACCCAAAACTTTATCACTTTCATGAAAAGTTTTTTGCTCCTCAGTAGTATGATGCATGATCATCACTACCTCAATTATACATAGGATCTATTTTGTAAGTCTCGAGTCATTCACAAGTCTTAGGAAGTTGACAAGTTTGAATTAAGGACCTCTTTGGCATTTTACCACCAAGAGATTAATTTAAAGGTGAAGTTTAGGAGGCTTAATTTTATTTGTTAAAATAAGTCTCATGTCATGTTTTTTCTAGGTAGGATTTAATAATTTCCAAGAGTTCATGACTCACTTAATGAGTCACCTTGATGGAAAGATAATAGTTATATAGTTATCCAACATACCTAAAGAAGTGGAAAGTTAGTTATGGTGTTTTAGAGTCTTTTTATATAGATAGGTGTTGGTATTTGAGTCATTTATTAAATGTATGAGAGGATAGTAGGGGTTGGAATCAAAGGGAGATTAGAAATGAACCCCAATAAATTGTATTAAAATATAAATATGTGTTTTTAATGATAAAGAGTTGCAGTTGATATCTATTCCATATACCAAGATAGATGATTATGCAGGAGTAAAGAATTGTGAATGAAAAAGTTATGATTTGATTGAGGAAATATTTATGAGATGATTAGGTTAAATACATGATTATGTAGATTGATCAATATTTTTTTGGTGTCTACATATCCTGTGTGAGAATTCAATTTATAAATGCCATATACATACTCTGTATTCCCAATTCAGGAGACTGAGTAAGGTATGTGTCTCATGAAAAGCTTATTTTGATAAATGTTTGAAATGGAATGATGATTAGAAGTGGATAAAAATAATATTTCATAAACCTTAAGATAATTCCCATAGATTTGTGGTAAGGAAGGTAACATTGCAGACCCTATACTTATATAACTGTAATGAATTGACTGTGAACACAAGCATTCTAGTTATCTACTATGAGATAAGGTTCATGTTTTGGGTTTGGAATTTAGACATTAGTACTGGTAAGTTGGTGTATTAAACTTATTTAGGACTCCTAAGTATTGGGATGCAATGTTTATATGTTAACATGTGTAAACCCCTAAAAACAGTTCTGTGCAGTTAAAGTTTTCTAGCACTATTGATAGAGTAACTTGTCAAAGGAGTAAGAATATTGGTCTAGGGAGAATTTTTTTAGATGAAAGAAACCTTAAGAGTTGTTACCAAGTGAAATAGTTACTCATATAAGTTTATAAATGGTTATCACCTTTAAAAATAATTTTTTGAACCCCTGGTAGTATACTTTATTCTGAGTATCTACTTTATTCTGAGTATCTAACACAGTCATTGAGTTTCCTACAAGAAATCTTGAATAACAAGAGTGGAGTGGAAATATATTCATTAGATGAGAAGTAATATGTGAATACATAACTAAAAAAATATTTATATCAGTTTGAAATTTTTATTTGAGTTTGAAACAAAGATTTTTACCTTCTCAGTTAGTCACAATCAGCCTATAACCTTGTCCAGGGTTTTTATACAAAAAAGTGTATAACAAAAGAATAAACTAGTGGAAATTGTTTAAAATTTATCATTATCTATATAAAAAGTTAAGTAAATATATTTTTAATGTTTTGACACTTTTAAATATGTCCTCACACATTTATAGTAGACTGTGTGTTTAAAGGGTTAAGGGAGGCCTAATAAGCCTTAATAGTGACCTTAAAGGGCTTTTAAAAGGGTCCAAACTTTGGAGATAAGGTCTAAGAATTCATACAAGGATGAAATAGCATAAATAGTATCTATATATGGTTTTTTTTAAATCAATATGGCTCTATAGAACCCATACAAGCCATAAAATCAATAAAAAATGCTACTAAAGAGCCTGTGATAGGGGTCAAAAAGGGAAGAAGGTTGTAAAGGTTATGGTAAAAGTTTGTAAGATGGATAAGTAATATAATAAGAATTGTTTGAGTGTGATTAGGAGGTAATGAAACTTAAATACGTATACATTCAAATATATATTTTTTTCAAGATGTAATGTGTATAAGTGTAAATAATGCTGAATGTTAGAACATATGAATGAATAGAAAGTAAACAATGTGATCAAAAATTGAGGAGTGAATGAATTTGAGAAGAGTGAATTGTCTAAAACATGACATAAAGGAATTATTTTGAAAAACATAACAGGTAAAAAAATATATTCAAATATTTTTTTATGCATAGAATTAAAAAAATACAAGACGAGTGAAAGCATGGTGGATTTGAGCAGAGCTAAGAGTTGATAAGTATGAGATTGTTTCTTGTTTTCATTATTGAGGAAGGGTAGAATGATTACCTATGCATTAGTTTTTTAATCTAAAATTATAATCCTCCAATTTTTATCTATTATACTATGATGTGATGAGACCATCAAGTTTAAGCCTCTATAAATAGTTATTGAAATTCAAAACTATGAACGTTGGATTTCAAATGATTGTGTGTATGCATTGGACTAGTGAACAAATAAATGCTTGTAAAATGTATGATATTAGTCAAATCAAGTTGGATTAAAAGGAAAATTTGGATTAGACTTCATGAATATAATCTTTCACATGGCGGCATGTCCTAACTATCTGTACAAGTGCATTTATTTTAGGTCAAAGTTAAAGGTTCTAACTGTGGTAAAAACAAAAAAACCAAGTGTGCAAAGAAATGCATGTAGAGACCAAAATATTGAGAATTATGGAATCATATAAAAATAAAATTTGTATTATAATATTTAAGTAACAACCTATAATTTTAATTTATTCATGACATTTAGTACAAGTGAACTTATTGCTTGTCAAAGTTGACTATGTTTTGGTAGTTTCTGGCAGAACAGAGTGAGATTTTTGAATGAGTTTTTTTGAGTGTTTGAATACTGATATAAGATGTAGAATGGATTTAATTATGGCACTTAGGTCATAAATATGTTTATTGTTCCTTTAATTTATATATACAAGTTATTTTAGATTGATTTGCTTGATTGTGGTTTTAGGGTCTGTGACAGTTTTCTATGTGTGAGTAAAAATGATTTTTATAAGTCATTTTTAACTAAGTATAAGAATCATATGCCCATGTATGTGTTATATATATATATATATATATATATATATATATATATATATATATATATATATATATATATATATATATATATATATATATATATATCAATCATAATTTAATTTTAACACATTTTTATTCATGATAAACTCCTATGAATTTATGAAAATTCAAATGCTTTTGACTATGTTTTTGAAGCCTATAGATAGTTTTGAGAGGTCATGTTGCAAGAATGTATTTGAGGTATTTTGACCTATTTGGTGATTTAAAATTGACATGGTGGTGAAAATTAGGTAATTTATTATATATGAATTTATTTAATTAAGAATTTTATTTTTAGAAATTTATTGTATGCTTCAGTTGTGTGAGGCAGACTTTTTATGTGTCTGGAAGCCTAATGGCATGGATCAAGGAGTGATTTTGTCTAACAGGTGGTATGAATATATATGGAAGTTATAAATGTATATTTTATTTATATTTTAATTTTTTATGTATTGGTATATTCTAAAATTTTATAATAGGTCCAAGTGTAATGTGTGGTTGAGACAAACCTAATTGCATTAGGTCTCCCTAAGGCCTAATGGAGGTTTTGGTCTAAAGAAGTATTGGATGACCTATATGATGATTTTTTATTGTTTGAAACATGTTTTATGACTCATTATAAGTGTAAAAATAGTGTGTTAAGGTTATTTTATAACCAATATGAGTGAGAGATAGTGTTTGATATAAATACAAGACAAAATAGGCCTATTTGGGCTAGTAAAGGAATATAAGAGTGTAAGTGAATAAAAGATCTATTTGTGAAATAGAGGTAGGTAATTTAGAAAATAAATAAGAGGTTATAATTCATTAACATCCATAAATTATTATTAAATTATATTATAAGGTTAATTGACCTAATGAGCCTAGAAGAGGCATATTGAGCTAGTAAGCCTAGAACGCTGATGTAGATGGGTAAAAGATCAAAGAGAGATGAGTGAGTTGATTGGTTGTTGAGAGACCTTAATATATTAATTATATATTTATTAAAAGTGTATGGTAGATATTTTAAATTAGATATATAATATATAAGAGCTAAATAAGAGGTCACCATCTATTGGTTGAGCAATAAGGTGTCTTGAGGTGATCAAGCTTGTCTTGGTTGGGTTGGTACTTGGTCAAGAAGGAGTTGGATCTAACTTTTAGGTTGTATCTTGTAGAATTTTCCTTGAATTGGATTGTTTGGTTCCAAGTCACTAGCATTTTGGATCTCCTTGTGGGGTTAGTGCCTCACTAAATGTTGATCTATTAATTATAGTTTAGTATTATAAGTGGTGTTTAAATGGGTTTTATCCCCCATAAGTGTTTCCCACATATCTATTTTTTTCATGTGTTGATATCGTGCTTATTGTCTATGTGATTGTTTCTCTATGCATTGCTTACTTACTAGATTGGTTTGAAAGTCTATTGAATGATCTATGGAATTAAAAGTAAAGTTTATGATTCACCCCCACGCAACCCCCACCACCCCACCCCCCCGACCTCTCAGTGGTTTGGTTCCAAAATTAATCCTATTCCCACAAGGGGAATTTTTAATGAATTAAATAAGTTAATTATTAGATCAAAATGAAGCAATACCTTCCAAGTAATGTCCCTCCTCCAAAAATGGTCAATAAGCCTATTTCCCCCCAGATTTAATGTTCCAAGTCTTTGTCAATGAGGTGTAGAATGAGACTCCATCATCTCTTAGTTTAAAAATGGTGTAGGTTCTTCAATTTGTTCTAATTGGGTGAATGGGTGAAGCTTGTTTGAAATTATTTTTGCATAATAAGTTTACACAATTCAAGCTTTAAAATGATGGTCTTGGCTCACTTATTTATAGCTTTTTAAAATGTTCAGGATCAACCATTACCATCCATATTGAGATAAAGATGTGTGCATATGGATTTATTCAATATTGGAGAGATAAGAAATAAATATTTTCATCAATATTTGGAAGAATGGGGCATTGATGAGGCATAGAGAGCTTAATCCTGATATTTATCCCATTAATGGCTTATGGATGAAAACCCTGTGGTGATGTCATGGGATGATGTAGAATTGAATAATGAATTTATAGTAAATAGATATTCAACAACTTTCATGAAATTTACACTTAAGCTCCTCATTTGGTTTTATTTTTCTTAAGTGATTTTAATTAATTTTCTACAATTATTTGGAAATTTGTTGCATGTGTAATCAACCTAGTAAAAAATGTCATTTACTAAGTCGTAATTTGTCTAGAGTATAATCAGAAGAAGGCTTTAGTTGTATATAAGGTAATATCCTAGTGAGGGTATTATTGACATGAATTGACACATGCAAGTGATGTGTGTATCTAAACTAGAAGATTTTGGTGGTCTAGGACATCATTTTATGTGGTCATAATTTGACTTGAAATGATTTAAGAAAAGATAATAATCACATAAAATGCATTGCCCCATTCAAGGATATATGAGCATAAATCAATACTTTTACATGATAAGTTTGAATGATTTAGAGTGATTTAGTGATTTTGGTCCAAATGTTCATTGTCATGAAATATCATTTAGATTGATAATTTTAACATAATAGTGATAGGAATTAGATGTCTACACAACCATCATATAACTTGAAACTGAATAAGTATTATGATCTATAATATTGAGGTATGGGAAAATTTATACATTTTAGTTGAATTAATGGTTGTCTTAAACTATAATTTCCATGGTAATAATATGGCATTCACCTTGAACCTTGACTATGTCCACCCTTCCCAAGGCCATGTTATGTAGAAAAAGCAACACTAATCGACCATTGGCTTGTTTGGGTATGCTAATTAGGGGACTAGTGATAAAATATTAATGTTTCAAACAAAGGGATGAATGTTTGGTGTCTATTTATGGCTTGTTATATGAGCCCCTACATGATACTTAAAGTATGGCATCCTTGGGAGGATGGAGGGTGTGACTCAGTCTTAGAGGGCCAAGTGCGGGTGAATGTGACTGATTTGTTTGGCCAAGATAAAAATATTAGGGGATATCTTACTATAAATGGGTATCATGAGCCACTTAATCCATGAAGAAAGAACATTATTAGGAACTTTATGAATCTCATGGATATTTGATGTAATCATGGATAACATATGAACATCAAGTGGACTGAGGATATTTTGGGATATTTATGTATGGCCATTAAAAAGTACTTGTGTGTTAAGATGTGAAAATAACCTTGACATAAACATCTAAATCAAAATGTGTGCCCTATCCTATGTGGCTCCTTAATACATGTAAATTTTTTTATGTTGTGTAAATCCATTTGTGATACTTGAAGGTAATTATCTATGTGAACCTTATAATTAATCCATGTCACCAATATTTTTGTATTAGTATTTCATATACATGCAATGAAATACATATGACCTTGTGTTTTATCTTGTTAATATGTGGTAATGTAATCATAAACTACTTTTGTGATGTAACTTTCCCATCTCTAAATCAATCTCAATTAATTAAAATCTGTCAGGGTATAGTTTTTTATTATGTGGTGTAAGTAAACATCGTTACTCTAGTAATGAGCATTGATGCAAGTATGAGGTTTATGGTGGATAAAGACTATATCCATAATGATTTATACTAGGTATGGGCTATGAAGTGGGGTCTCTCATAGGATGAAAACCCACTTTTCCCTTTTGCATAAGGTAGCCACCTGATTTATTCAATGTGTACACCATGAGTGCCATAAGTTTTTTATGAAATATTCATGCGCAATAGTTACCTTATGGATTCAGTGTTCCTTTAACCACCTCTTGGAAGTTTTTTGTAAAAATAACCATTTTAAAAATTTCCTTGATGTAGCCTAGTGACATGCCAATTGGTCCTATAAGTTGGATTCTTATGCATTATATCAAGGATGCAATTGTTGTAATGTAGGCATGTATTGACTTGTAAGTTGTTACTGCAAACATACTATGAATTAATTCTAATGATTTTTTTTCCTGAAAGATTATTCTAAAATGAATATTCTAATTTGTTTAAAATCATGACAAAAATGCATGCTTATTCTCAAAAGGAACAATGTAAAGTCCTAACAAGTAGTTTGGGAATTTTATAATGCTACCAAGAAGTAAGTGAAAAATGATGGTGGGAATGGGATCCATGAAACCATCTTATGAGCTCACAAAATTTATGAAGAGCATGTTAAAAAGTATAAGGGTTACATGTGTATGTCTGGGATGGCTTATCCATTATTTAGGGTGATTGGTGTGAAATGTTGCACTGACCCATGAATGATGTAATTTTAACAACCATAGAAGTATGTTTGGTTGTGTGTTGATTTCATTTTAGGATGAATGAAAAAAATTATGCATAATGAAAATTGGTGGAAATTCCACATAATAGTATGATTACTAAAATTATTGGTGTTCTTTGGTGAATGATATAAGTTATGCATATGACATAACTAAATTCCATATAAAATACCCCCTCAATTTTGGAAATGTTAAAAATCTATTCATATTGAGTTTTTACAACTGCTACTATAAATTTATAGGTTTTATATGATGACACCTCCATGAAATAAGATGGAGGATTAACCAATTTATTTCTTTATTTTGACAAATAACTACCATGCTTGAATATGATGTCTAAACTAAAAAAATATTAATGTTCCTATCTTTGTATGAGCTAACAATTGTAATCCATGCTTATAAAATACTTAAAGCAACCTTTTATGACAAAAATTTAATTTGAAATTGGTCACCGTGGCTTGGAACACTTGTTTTTGGCTAGAATGATTGAAATACACACCTATAAGGTGGATGGAAATAGTTAAATTCTGAATTGTTGTGTTGAAAATAACAACTTTTACCATATAATTCTAATGTTAAATAAAAGTAGATTTGGCTGGTAAACATATCTATATTTAATTTTAATGAATTATGTTGAAACAAATGGCCTTGTAAGGCATGTAATCACAAAAATTAAAACCATTTTGGGATACTTATGGAATATTTTGTTATATAATGATGCAAACCACACCTTATTTTGTCATCCTAGTGTCAAGAATTACACAGGAAAGAAGAAATCCATTATTTTGGCCTAATGCAAAGAAAGATGTGGCTATCATAATAGAAATAAATAGGAATGCCATAAGGTAAGGTTGAATAGTACCACCCTTGAAGGAATAATAATGATGTGAAATAATGATATGCATTAAGATGCACATATTTTCAAACAACATTATTCTTGGCTTTTTGTTTAGTCATTGGGATGACTCATTTCTAAGGGGGGATAATGTCCTGACCCTATCTCCATTGGGAAAAATGGATGCATAAGTTTTTCAATGGTGCCATTGGAATCTCTATAAGTATTTTGCACATAAACTCAAGAAAGTCATTTTCTTTGTGTTCCATATTTTAGCATTTTAATGAATAACATTATGGGGAATTAATGGTGGCCCTAGTCATAATATAAGTTTATATATGCATATGTAAATATGCAGATACAAGCCTCTATTTCATAGAAGCTAAATGTTTAAATGAGGGTTTTATTCTATTATATATTTTGTTACATTTTTTTGGGCTTAACCCTTTATTTTTGGAGCTTCTGGGTAAATAAAATGTGTTTTACCTTGTGAGAATATTCAAGCAAAATTTCTAGTTTGATGTAAAATTAATATGGTCTACTATAAAGATTTTTATTTATCTTATAATAAATGAATTCTCTTTACCTTATTCTAGGTTAAATTTCCGTGACGCCCTAAGTGTATAGTCTAGTGTAAATCTACGGTTTGTGTTATATCTTGACCTGCTATAAAAATTATTTTTTAATGCTTTTAAGTGTTTATCATTACTTGGGTGACACCTTGAGCAATCATGAGAAACTTTGTAAAATTTTTGGATTGTGCTTAGGGTTTGGCCTTTGGTTAAGAGCAACATTAAGCTCATCTTGTAGAAAAATAAAAAGTGGGTTTCAATTAAAATCTCTAATTTGAATTTATTTATATTTTATTGTGTTGTTATAACAACTCATTTTGGGGAATGGTAGCCTATTGGTAGTTGTGACAGTTTTTTTTTTTTTTTTTTATAGTTGATGAGTTGTGTTAACTTTGGAATTTTGTGGGTTGAGATAAGAGATCAATTATACAAATGTATTGTTATTTTTACATTTTTTTATATTTGGTTGGGCATTGATATTCGTCAAAAGGTTAAGTTTTTATTCTAAGATGTTTTTGTGATATTTTATTGAGTTGTAAAATGGTATGGTAAAATGTTTTAATACCTATCTTAAAGTTCTCTTTAGTATATTCGCTACCCGAGTTGGTTTATCGCTGAAATAATTAAATTACCAACACCCTTGAGTAGTCGTTATCCTTGGGTTAAAAAGATGATCTTTTACAAAGCCTAGTCAACAATTTTTTAGATATTTTTTCATATAAAGAAATTCCATATATATATATATATATATATATAAACCAACACCATTGAGTAATCATTATGCTTAAGTTAAAAGGATGAATTTTTACAAATCCTAGTAAGCAAAGTTTTAAATATTTTTTCATATAAGGAAATTCCAAAGATTAGATATATATATATATATATATATATATATATATATATATATATAACTTGATTGATAAAGAAACATTTTTGGTAATACGGTTAGAACATTTTTGTTAAAGAGGGTAAGTTATGTTTGATAGGATTTGATTATTGATTTTATTTATCATGGATGAAATTGTGTAAATAAAGTAAGGACACTAGGAACCATAGTGTCTTTTCTATTTACTCATAGTTATAGTTGTATGGTATTTCTCTCTCCTTGATAAAATAATTATGTATTGAATATTTTATTCCTTTATAAAAATTTTGGGACTCTTGGTAATAAGTTAGAGGTTCTTCGTGAAAACTGTGGCCAGGAACAAACATGCTTATATATTGGATTATGTTCCACTTTGCCTTGAGTATTCTATTTTATATTTGGGTGGAGTTTAGATATTTTATTTATCATTGGGTTATGCTTAAAGGTTGTTTTTGGCTGAATATGGTCATTTAAAGTGTATGTAGTATGTTTTGGTGGTTGGGGAAACTGTTTCCTATGACTTCTCTTGTCTCTATTGTAATAAATTATTTTTATTTGAAGCGAAATGCATTTAAAATCATGTGAGAATTGTTTAATTCTACACATTCATTTATTATTTTAATATTATTCTTAAGAACCCTTTTGGAGTTTTGTAAGTGTATTAGGTTATGTGTGTAATGATTTGGTAAGTTACACTAAGTTTCTTATGGCCTTTTTTATGTATGGGTTGTGTTTTATTGTTCAGATTATATTGATTGGAAAACTAAGATTTGTGATGTTGTAATAAAAGTTGATTTTAAAATCTGATTGGAGATGATGTATTCTTGGATTTGGGTTGTTTGTTGTTGTCATGTTCACTTGTTAGTATGTTTTTGTAGTGTCATCCATTGATTTAAATAAAGTAATAATGCTCCTACCCTTCCTACAAATGAGGTGATTTTAAATTTGGACATTTCATTAATATTTTAACAATATTTCATTTTCAATTAAACCCCTTCATTTAATAACTATTTAGGTATTAATCCAGATATTGATCTACTCAAAAAATTAGTTAGCATAATTGTATCCTTTAATGGGTAAGTGGATAAGTGTGGTTATGTTGCACATAGACCTTATTAAAAATTTATTTATAATTGGAATTAGAATGTTGTGAATAAAATATTTTATTAAGTTATTGAGTATAATTCCTTGAAAACTCCTTTTGGGCTTGGGTGGTTGGTAGGTTTTCCATATTTATATTAATTTTGTTGCTATAATATTTAACATTGAGTATGTGACTTGCCAACTATAAGACGGTCCATTTTGACACTTTTTAATGCAGATATTATGACAAGTTGAATTAGAATGATTCAAAGAATGTAACCCTTAGATGCCATAACTCTCATTGGAACAAGTGTACCCAAATGGTTTAATTTTCTACATGGAATTAATTTTCACCTTCAATGAATGTATCAATAGTGAGGTTGTATTATCTATGTCAAATTGAATATGAAAAATTAGATATAGGTTATAATGACATCATTGAGGACTATAAACACTTGCTTATATTAGGTGTAAATATTTAGGGGTTCAGGTTAAGGTAAATATTATTTTAGTACATTCTCTTGTTAATGGGAAGGTATTTTGTGAGAATCAGATTACGTAGTTTTTTTATATAACTTGAATAAATATAGAAGTAAATGCTTGTGAAATATTTTATTCCTTGTTCATGATCTATCTCTTTCTAAATGCGTTTTTATGAGATTAACATGATTTATCAGGTTAATTCAACAAATCTTTAATGGTATGACTGTAAAACTCTAATTCCATAATAAATGAGTGACCTTTATAATCCACATTATTACCTTATGTGGTGGGTAGGATAGGTTTTCTAAGTCTCCATAATACTTAATAAAACTTACAAGTATAATTAATACCATAATCTAGTATGGCTAACTATATGTGATGGGTGTAGGAATAAGATCAATGTGATCAAAAAGGTATTCAGGACTATTCATAGAGATGATAACACCATCTATGTTATTAGGAATCTATTTTGGTATTCTTTTGAGCTTTTATGATAATTAATCATGGAATTATGGTTGATCATAAAATATTAAATTTCCTATGAGGGTCTTGATGCCTAGTAGGTGGATGACCCATTGATATTCTTTGGATAAAGAGAGAGGACATCACCTTGGAAGTATGAGTTGACCAAATGTCTTTCAACAAATAGACAATTTGGAAAAATTAATAATAAGCTGAGGAATGACCACTCTCTATGTCACACTTTCACTTTGTGACATCAACTCATCTAATTAGTGGAAAAATTTCAAATTGAGTTCATTTCAAGTCATGTTTAATTGTTAGGATACCCTATCTACTAGGTGTACCTCTACCTACAGGAGTCTATCTTGTACCTATGTGGCCCTTATTGTTACCATGGGATAAACTCCATGCACACCCTACTGTATGATCATCCCATGGTATATCATATATAGTAAGTCAGTCATCATCAGCATCTTGACTACTTGGGGTAATGCCCAAAATAAAACTACATATATCCATCATGTAGACCTAATAGTCCTAACATATATAATTACCACTCCCCTATAATAGGGAATCATCCTCTCATAGATCCAGCTCATGAGAAGTGTGGGATGGTTTATGAAGATGGATCCCAATCATGCGATGAAATATAAGTCCATGTATTTAGGGGTTAAGATCTATTGAGCCTAAGAGAAATGAGCTCCTCTCTCCTTAATCGTACACACTGTCAGGGACCAACTATATAAGAGTCTATATGCCCCCTTGTCTCCCACTAGTTAAGAGGCAAGGATAATGATGATCACCTTCCATGGGGTGGGGATCATTGATCCCTCAACCCTAAAAATATTATACTTCATACTTATTACCTACATTAGATGTGTCAATGTCACCAAAGTGATATAGCCAAACCTCCTCCTATGATATACTCATACTTATTACCTACATTAGATGTGTTAATATCACCAAAGTGATATAGCCAAACTTCCTCCTATGATATACTTATGGTATTCTAAAGTGCCACCAACTAGCTAATCATTGGTAAAATAGTAATTAGGTACAAATCCAAAAGAGTGATATTCCACTCTCTTGGGGTCTGAGGGAACATAAACGTGTTTTGGTTAATGTCCTAGTAATTAAATAGGGTATACATTAACCTATTAGAGGTGGAAACAATACTCATGTGTTTAATCTAGAATATGTCATCCCAGTCTAGTATCACTAACTCATCCATTATGAGCAAGGCCATGATGAGAGGGATCCACTCCTAATCTATGGATCTATTGAAGTCATCCAAGATCTCTAACCAATCATTAATACATGAAACCCTATGTCGTATATGAGGGCCAAAAGTTACACAAACAAAATCAAAATGCATAAATGTGTCAAGTCTCATGCTACATAGCTCACATAGGAGAGGTAAAAAAAGAGCAAATGTGTAACTCCCACATGACAAGTAGTGGTAGTAAAAATATTCCCATACTTGGAATAGCCGGTTAAGGGTGACTCTCACTTGGAATTTAACTCTTCCATGATAAGTGTATACCTAAGCAAGTTGATCAAACAAATGTGAAGGTAAAATGAAAGTGAAAAAATATACACTAACACCCCCTAAAGTGTAGTTTAGGTGGTTATAATAATTGGGTTGAGGCCTAATGAGGTACCCAAGCATAATGCAACTCCCATAAATCAGAGAAAATGAGAAAACCCATTGAAAAAAGTCCTCCCCTAAACAAGAGCAAAGATAAATAGTTCATGAGCTAAGGACATCAAGCATAGTTAATAATGTATCCATAAGTGAGAGTAATAGAGCACATAGAAAGAATAAGTAATAATTACCCATAGAAAATGTTGAATTTGCTTACAATATATCTCACAAAATGATGGATTTCACTAATGAGATCCTTTGACTAAAGACTGAATAAGTTCCATCTTCATCAAATAATGTTTCTTCCTTTTATCAAAGGAAGTACATAAATTTTTTACTAGAATTATACCCATTCAAAAGTGGAATATAAAGGTAGTAGTATAAATAACTCTAAGTAGGGTCCAAAACAAAATTGTGTCATAGGTCTGGAAAGATTGTGCACAAGAACTAAATGTAATGCCACTAAAATGAACCTATTAAAAGTAGGTGTAGTAAAGAGTGAATCACCTTGGATTAGTGAATGTGTCTAAAAAGTGCTTGATGGATCTTCAATAAAGGTGTAATCCTTATATAAATAACTATGCTCCTCATGGATATTATGAGGGCCAACTAATTTATGCAATGATGGTGCAATGAAAATAAAGGTTATGTTAGACAACAGATTGCCCTATAGTTATGAAATACACTGTCTAATTCTTGATGAGTCTTGGATCAATATACCTAAAACTTGTAATGTCTAAAGTGGGTTAGAGGTAGGTGGATTAGTAAATAACTCCTAAATATCTGTAAGGTGACAAGGATATGGTGGAGGTGTGTCCACATCACTACAATAGTTGTTTATGCTAGAAGAAGATTCCTTACTCTCATACATGTTCTCTAGCTTAGAAGTGTCATCAATTAAAGGTGAGTTTGATGAAGAATAATGACATGGAAAATTCATGAAAAGAATGTCCATGTATATTTGATAGCACAACTCAACAACCCTTGAGGCTAAAGAAGGACTACAAATTAATTACATGGATTTGCAAACTAAATATCCATAGGAATAAAAGAGTCATCGATGCTCTCATAAGGTGTACTTTTCTTGAAAATAGTAGAGTCCTATAAAGTAATAATATATGATGGATCTAGATGAGAAACATTATGCATAGTAATGGAAATAAAATATACAATGGGATAGCTAAGGTCTAGTATAATCTCATCTTATAGTGGTGGCTCAACATAAGGAAGAATACTATCCACCATGGATGTGTCATAATAGGAAATAGAAGTAGGAAGAGAGAATAAAATAGTCTCTGAAGAGATGATAAGAAGAGGAGGAAGAGAAGTGATATAAATCTTAGTAGGATGTTTGAAAAGAGACTGTAAGATGATCCAAACAATGCAAGGACATGGTGTATATTCCACATGGAAATGAAGATCCATGGAAACATGTAATAATAGAGTACCAAGAACCTTGTCACAAGTGTTAACCCACTTATATAACTAAATAATATTAGTGGGAAAATAATCTATCCATAAAGGAATGTATTATGATTATTTCTTGTGAGCAAGTGTTCCATATAATCATGCCAAGAAGTATAATTGGTCTTCCTAAGAAGAACCACTGGTGTAGAATCAACTCTCCTCATCATATAATTGCACAACTAAAAATTATAAATTGTAATGACCTCCTAGTTATAAGAATAAGGAAGGCTCATGAAAAATATGTCGAGCATAGTTAAGATGCATCCAAATGAATAGTAAGTGCAGGAATCAACACAATGCATAAAATGAGAGTGTATAAGATCAAGAAAAATAAAGCATCACATAACAAACCATTAGAAAAAATAGAAGTGACCCCCTATAATGTTTCAAGTAAAATAATGATTGTATATATGTAAAACACAACTGATAATGTGTCTTAAGTGATCAATGTATAAATAATAGAAACTAGAGGGATGTTGGGCCCTATTGATAATGCATCCAAGAGGTACAAGTGTGAAAAGTGGAGAAACATAGATCTATGGAATTACATGATCTTGGTGAGGCTTAGGTATGGAAATTAGGTATAAGAGTGAACTATATGGGAGTACTATGGTGTCAAACCAACTCTAAAGGGCATCAAACTAGCTCTTAATAGTTTTGAACTAGCTCTCAATGGCATTGAACCAAGAAGAATATGGAGACCCGAAGGGTCATTGGCATTCTAACAGAGATGAAATACTCTAAGTAATTTCCCTCTTATGTAAAGAACTACCTATTAGAATCAAAGTGACTAAGAGGTGGGGGTGAATCAGTCTTCAAAAAAAATTTATTCAATTCCATTTAATCATACATGAACCATTCGAATAAGCATGTATATCTTAGCAAACATAAGCATAAAATCATAAGAGCATGAAACGCATGAACACAAAATATATGTGGTAAGACCTTAAAGGAAATAAAACCCACTGATGAATAAAATTAACTACATTATTATAATAAAAACATAAATCTTTCATCAAACACCCATTTCACATGGAGTACCAACCCCAACTAGCTCAGTACTAACTTAGCTAGGCTTTAGTAAGTACCCACTTACAAGGAAGCACCAACTTCTTAAATGAATCAACACTAACTCAGCCACTTGATACACTTGATCACCTTCAAAAACCCTTATTTCTCATACAATATATGATGATATTCTTCCTCATCTCTTCACTCACTTTTATCCTTCTCAAGCTAGATTTTAGCCTTCTTTGCTCAACTAGACCTCTTCATGGCTTGATTAGGTCTTCTAACCTTGACCCTCATATGTATAACCTCCATTATAAATTTATGACACTTTTGTGATGTTCTACATGACCTCATTCTACTCTCTAATTATCTATATCATTCTCTTGTTCTCCGCTCTCTCTTAGCACATCGAAATAGGCCTAAATTGTCTTGCTTTTATACAAATCACTTGATCATATCCTTCTTAGTCAGCCACACATTCAAATATCTTAGGTAAAACATGAATAGTTATTATCATATTAAAATAAAATAAATTAATCATGAATCAATTAATACATTAGGTTGGCCATAGCTCAATTATCCCTTACTCCTCTTTTAGGCTTAACAGAGACCTAATAGGTCTTCTTAACAACATGTTACCCTTTGATCTATCTTGAAGCATATTCAAACACCTCACATGGAAGGAAAACATCATATAACACTCTAATATACCTTATAAGAGTCAAATTTAGGTCCATAACATCTTTTAGGTCTAATCATCATTTGAACCCTTTCTCAAAACACTACTCATAAAAGGCATGTGCATGTACAAAAAATCTATCTTAAACAACTGAGGCATAAACTAAATTTTGATAAACAAACATGGAAAACATTTAAATATTTAGAAACATCATGACCTTTGGGTCATCAAAAACCTCATTATATTCTTAAACTCAAGGTATATATGCTCAAACTCTTCTCTACAAGATGCTTACTCAGAACTGCCAATTGACTTTAAAACACAGTCAAGGAAACATGAACTTATGACCCCTGATTGAACATATTCAACGTATTTTAATGAATTAAAAAGATATCATAACATAATTAAATGAACCTCTATTTAACACATCATAATATTTAATGGAAACTATTGGTCTTCCAGATTAATCTCTTGGTCTTCTCTTTCACAGACTCTACTCAGTCAAACAATCCATTTTGGCTTCAATGTTCTAGCCTCTTACACTAACTTCCAAGATTATACAAAGAATAAATAGATTATTAAAGTCCCAAAAAAAATCATCATTCACTTCAATTCATCACTTATACATTAAAACACACAAGGAAACATCTTTTCATTTATGCCTGATTTTATTATTGTCTACACCACTAGGTCTGTTATCAACTAGCCAACTTGGATCACCAACTTTGCACACCTAAGTTATATAACCTATATAGAAAACTTCATGGATAATAATTAAAATTATCATACTTCTATCTTCATCCACTTATCAACTTTTACTCGATCAACTCTACCTGTTATAGTAGATCTCTAAAAAATAAACACTTACCTGTAGGGTCTACTCACTCACCTAAGAAACCAATCACACGTAGATTACTTGAGAAAGTTTAATTCAACCTCCAAAATATTAACTAGCCATACCAAACCATTTTGAATCTTTATATAAATATCTTCAACATTGGGTCATTCTTAGGGTTCTATGAGGGTTTAGACCATCTTTCAATCTTAACGATCATTCATAGAACTTAGCCCCTCTTTCCAAAAAACAATGCTTGGAACATTGATATAGAACCCTTACTCATATACTATGAATATATTAAGTTATTATGTACAATTTTCATGTTCCAAAAATAATTAGAAAGACCTTCTTAGGTAGACAACTCTTCATTTTGTGCACTTGAGAAACCTTGAAACAATTTTCCAAGCTTTTCTTGTAAACCATCATTTAAAACTTCATGAAAATACTTAAAACAAATTGAATCACATTTTTCAATTGTCACCTAATCACCCATATTATGCAAACTGATCCTAATACCTCATCTGGCCACCATCTCTCTCTTTGCTTTCTAGGCCTTTAACTGCCAGTCTCATCAAGTCTTAAAGCTAACCTTCTAGTCACCCTGTAGGATTTATCTTGAAAATTTCATGTGTTTTAATTCATCTTGTGTATGCTCAAGTAATATCATACACTCATTCTTATTCAAATATTTAATAGAATAAATTTTGAGCTTACATATTTTTAGAGATCCACTAAGGATCTTCGTAGCTCACTTGGATCATCTTCAAAGCTACATATGCAAATCTTTAGAGATGACCTTCTAATCATTTTAAAGGTCCTAAACACCTCATGTACATACTCAACCAACCTCTCTCATGCTTAAATATGATCAATCATTATTCAAAGCTTCACTAAGGATCTTTGTAGCTCATTCAGAGCATCTTTGACACTACTTACATAGATCTCCAAAGCATATAACTTATTCTTCAGAGCTCACTAATTTCATTTGTTAAAGGTAAAATCACTGAGAGGGGGGGTGAATCCATGATTATATATAAACCAGTTCAATTAAAAATGCTTAAACATTTAGTACACATCAATCTTGATCAAGTAATATAAACATGAAAGTACATACATCTAAATCATACATAAGAGCATACATCACATGAACACATCATATATGTAGGAAACCCTCTTGGGGGATAAAAAAACTAAACACTAAAATATGGACTATAGTATTATGAAAAAACATACAAAATTTAGATCATCACCCACTGATCAAGGAATATCCAACCCTTAGTTTAGTGAGACACCAATCCCATAAGGAGCTACTACCCCTATCTAGCTAAGCACCCACTACAACTAGACCTTTAGCAATATTTACCTTACAAGGAGGAACCAACACCCTAGGAAACTAATCACCCACTCAAATACCTAAAAATATCATCTTGAACACATTTTTATACTCTTCAAATGATGATTATCACCTTTGATTACACTCTTCTCTCTCAAACTACCTCTAGTTCTAACTCGCTTAAACTACCTCTTCTAGGCTAATTAGGTCTAATGAACTATGTGTCCTAAATCAAATTGATTATAAATACATGAAATATTATCCTCACACTTTTATGGTCCTCTATGACATATACCCTTTCTTTCAAAGGTTCTCTCCTTCACTTGAATCTACCCCTTCACAACTAGAACAATTAATCCAAATAAACCTTGTACTTATACCACTCTCTTCCTTTAACCCATATTAGATGGCCAAGATTATTTACATATTTGAACCAAAATTAACATAGGTCCATACATACATTACATGTGAGAACCACACTCTTCATAGATCGGTCATTAACTTATTATCCCCAAACCACCAATAGGTATTGGTGAGACCTAAAACAATTAGGCCATCATACTCACATGTTACATGTGAGACTACTTAGAAGACCTTCATCATTTACCAATGCTTCAAACACATCAAAAATATTTCCAATATCTCAATCTTACTCTTGTTGGAAATATTGTCATTGATGTCAAAGGTCTAACATTATTGGTGATAAAGGCCCCATTGCTTTTAATGTTGTTTGTAATAGATATATCTTAGCTAATGTGAGTTAATATTTATTTAATATTAAAGAATATATTTTTGGTTGCATATGAGACAAAAGAAGGGCCCATGGAGAAGTCAAAGAGCCATGGGGTAAAGATAAAAGAAGGATGGGATGCATTTTCCCATGAAGAGTCATCTTGGAGAATTCCAAGAGTCACCAAGTGAAGACAAAAGAGGAAGGGCACAATTTCTCATGAAGGGACACTTTGAGGAATACGAAAAGTCACCAAGATAAGGACAAAAGAGGGAAGGACATTTTTTCTCATGAAGGGTCACCACATGACTTTTTCAAAGGCAAGGATATGAAGGGTCATACAAGTTTGGTGCCATTTTCCATGAGGATTGAAGGGTCACAAAGGGGGAAGGCCAAAGGTTATTTAGAAAGCTATAAATAAAGGATTGAGAAGCCATTTGTAATGTGTGTGAGAGAGGTTAAATTGATATTATAATATCTAGCTTAGAAGAGCATTTGAGAGAGAAGAATATGATTTGTATTTGTTATATCTATCTTAGAAGAGCAAAGGTGAGAGAGAGAAAAGAGATGTTGTAATGAACTATCATTTGTTGAGATAGAAACATTGAGAGATAGTTGTTTGGTATACACAAAGGGGTTGGTGCTCCTGTGGGTTGGTGTTCATGAATAGTTTTTGGGTTGGTGCTTGGCAAAGGGGTTGGTGCTTCTATGGGTTGGTGCTCAAGAATTATTGTTGGGTTGGTGCTCAGCAAAGGGGTTGGTGCTCTTGTGGGTTGGTGCTCATGAATTGTTGCTGGGTTGGTGCTCGACAAAGGGGTTGGTGCTCCTGTGAGTTGGTGCTCATGAATAGTTGCTGGGTTGGTGCTTAACAAAGGGTTTGGTGCTCCTGCAAGTTGGTGCTTGTGAATATTGTTTGGGTTGGTGCTCATTCTTATACTTGAGATTATTCTCCATGATTTTTCCCACATTGGGTTTCCACATTATATCTAGTGTCTCTCTCTATCTTGTGTGGTGTTTATTGTTTGAGTTTTATTGCATGTCTTGAATGTTTGATTAAGTGGAATTTGGTTAAGGGAAAGGTTTATAAGATATATGATATACTAATTCACCCCCATCTCTTAGTATATCCCATGCTTAACAACTCTTATATGGGTCCATGTCACTTGGAACACCAACTCAACACTTGAACCTACCAATTAGGTCTCCTCGCTCTTTAAGTCTTCAGACACAAAAAACATAGTTTGAAACTTCTAAATCAACCACTCAAATATTTCACACATCCATATCATTATATAACATTGGTGAAGCCTTCAAGACCTTTTCAATACCTTCATGTGCCTTAGACACTATAACATAGGATCTAAGCACTTAAATCAACTCTCTCAAAATGACCACTCAAACTAGTCACACATAGTTAAGATATTTTGACTCTCCACAACTTATCAGGGGCATATCATGAGAACCAATGTCTTCAAATAAGTCTTAGAGACTTAAATAACATATCCATGCTCATTTACTTCTACTCATAACTCTTCTAACACACTTCTGCAAAGTGGTCACTCAATCTATAAGTGTATTCAATAAACACAATCAACTTATAAGCCTTTGTTAACTCTAAATATAGATTATTCAAAACTCCAAAATCCATATATATAGTATTCATGGAGTCTTCAACACTCTATAATATTTAGATCATCTTGAAACATCAAAATACTATTAAGAACAACTCAATTATCCTTCTTAGATCACTTGCAGAACATAGTCAAACACACAATCAAATTTAGATATTAATACATTTGAATTTACAAACATTAAACCCTTTTAACTCACTTCTATAGATGCAACTTGAATTCTTCTTCAAATTTTATTTCTACATCATCTTCAAATTCATCTTATATCAAATATATTAGCAAAATATTAAGCATTAGTTTTTCCTTTATTAAATTTAAATGCCAATGATCACTGTGTAAACATTAAACATCAGACACTTTGACCTCATCTCATGATCCCATAAAAACTTTTAATAAACATGCTCCATCTATCTCCTTAGGAGTATCCTGGTCTTTAACCAACAATGCTCACCATTAATCTTTGATCCGAGCTCCCATGAGCATGCCACCTAGCAGCTTTGTGTGCCTTCTGAGCACCCTATACCATTTAGTAAATGTGATTATACCACTTGGTATTTATATGTGAAATGTAAGCATATTTTGACTTACTAACTTAATGTGCATCATTGATATTTAACTGCATGATCACATGCTCATCATTGGTTCTTTATTTATCATATCAAACACTCACTATTAGTTCTTTATATGATAATATGATCACCATTGGATCATTATTTGGTCAAATTAAATTCTCACCATTAGATCTATGATTTGATTAAATGCTCACCATAGATATTTTCTTAGAAATTTGGCTAAGTGTGGGAACTTAGTAAACTTATGCCTGGAAGACCAACTTTGCACCTTAATAACTTTTGCTATGCTCAACCTCATGAGCTGAAATTTAAAATATATGATCTCCTCACATTAAGGAATCTATCCATATATAAAATTGATCCTAAAACCTTCACATGTTTGAAATATTAAATCATCAATTTTTTCACTTAGTTTTATCTATTAGGAGGACTACTAGAGCTTAGACATTCATATGACTATTCTGATGAATTTTATTCACTTCCATAAG
Organism: Torreya grandis; assembly: GCA_037957365.1. Taxonomy (NCBI): domain Eukaryota; kingdom Viridiplantae; phylum Streptophyta; class Pinopsida; order Cupressales; family Taxaceae; genus Torreya; species Torreya grandis. The sequence goes on from JARHVA010000208.1 coordinate 4,041,404, forward strand.
CATTCTAAGCAATCTTAACATCACATAGGGTCTTTGCAACATGTCCATACCATCAATATCATCCATCAATTTACTCACTAAGTCAAACACTCATCAAACCATAAATCTAATCACTTTTTCATTAATTTACTATGAACCATGCTCTCTTTGACATCAATGACAACCTAACATCAATGACCATGATCAATAATCTCCCCTTTTTTCATTGATGGAATGACTTCATTTGAACAATGAATTCATTTTGATCTTTCTCCCCCTTTGACATTAATGACAAAGGGTCTCTTCCTCAACATGCCAACAATCGTTCCTCAACATCATGTGTGCATTCAAATACTATTTAATATGCTCATAATACTTACATACATTCAAGCATATGAATCAATTTCTCCCCCTTTAACATGCACTATTTTGAACTTGGACTTATCTAATCCTTGGTCCTAACAAACTGATCAAAGAGCTTAGAAATCTCCCCCTAACATCATGCTCCATATTATTTCATTTTTTTCTTTGACATATACCAATATTAACTTAAACTTCTCTTGGACTTGAACAAAACTGCGCACAAAGCTTAAAAATCTTCCCCAAACATCATGCTCCATCTCATGTCATATGTTCTTTAACATACACCAATCTAAGCTTGGGATTCTCTAATCTTTAGACTTATCTACCTACATAACTCACAAGCTCCTTTTACTCATACAAGAAGATTCAATACCTTATCAAAACATATGACTTGGTTTGATCAAGTCATCATATCAATCTTCTTGAATTCACAACTATAACAGACATCTTCACACTTCTATCATTACTAAATTATCTTCACATATGCTCCCCTTCACATCATGCATATATTCAAATGATATTATTATCCTATAATATCAACATAAACTCAATTGGCATCCACCATGCTTCCTCTTACTTTTCAAGTGTTTCCTTCAATCCTAGATAAATACACCCTAACCCACAATGTCTTAGAACAATGTGAAACCAGAAGTTTCCCATAACTCCTCATATTCTTTCTCCTCCTTGGTCATTTAATACTAATAGTTCTTCCTCTTATTCTTAGGCTTATGAGAAGCAACATGCTCATCCACTATAGTATTCTCCTTTTTTTTTAGAATGAATTGACAATACAAGGAGAGAATAAATATTCATGACATACCTTTTCATCTAAATAAAGAACCTCATTACTAGGCATTGACAACTGATGTTCTTTGCATGAAACATGCTCAACAACATTAGGATGTTCACTAACATTCATACCTACCTTATAACTAGTCTCATCTGACACCTTGTTTTTCTCTTTGAGCTCAACTTGAACTAACTTTTGATTCTCCTTTTCTATTTGGATAGATGACACATTCTCTTGGCATTCCTGAACCTTCTTCATATTTGATTCTTCTTTTGATTTAGCAGGCAATCCACCTTGATCTTTTAGCTCAATTGAATTAGTTTTCTTGGTCTTCACTTCCTTAGGATTCTATACCAAGGATTGACCTTTCTTGAGCACACTAGGATGTCCATGCACCTTCTTATGACTTGAGAGCTTGATTTTACAATATCTTGTAATATGACCAACTTGATGACAACTAAAACAAATAACATCATTCATACCATTTAATTGATGAATATTATGAATATTATCAAGCATACCATCTAATATATTAGGTTTATTATGCTCAAGCTTGACTATCTTAGGTTTTCATACCTGGGTTAATCTTTTCCCATCCATTTTGGGTCAGAATCTAGAAATATGTCCCATGTTGTCATAGTTATAAAAGACTATATTATCCATACTACTAACTAACCATCTACTCTTCCTTCTATAGTTTCTTTCCCTATGACCAAACCTATGACAAACATAACAATTACCATTAAAATATATTTCATACCTCATGGCATTGAGTTGCCTGATGGATTTTTTCTTATTGATCTTGGTGCTTGCATCATTTTTGTCTTGAGCTAGCCTCTCTTGCTCTTTCTCAATCTTATTTACCTTGACAACAAATTGCTCATGCTCATCCTTTAATGAATCTAGCTTGGTATTCAATTGATCACTCTCATCTTTTTTAGATCTTATACTTGAACCAGTATCCTTTAACTAAATTATGAAAACTTTGATAGACTCCTTATCCCTCTTAGCTTATTTACATGTCATACTTCAATCTACATGCTTGAACTTCAATAATATTTAGAGAATCAATATTGGAATTCAACTCATCAATCTCACTTTGATTTGAACTCAACTTGGCATTTGTCTCTTCTAATTGAGTCTTGAGATGTCTGCATACTTCCTCTTTTGAACTTAGATTTGTCTTTGTAACCCTTAGTTGACCCTTAAGATCTAGAATGGTCATCTTATCTTATTTGACTGTTTCACATATTCCCTCAACCTTAGTTTGAAAAAGACTTGACTTTTCTCTTTATTTCATGAATGCCTTAGCTTGTTCTTGAATAACATTGACCAATGACCTTAACTCCAAATTTTATTTCCTCAAATGCTTAGTCATATTGTACCTTGGATCACCTTCAAGTGGTTAAAATTGTAAAGAAGGTCCTTCTCTAATACCAATTATTAGAGGTAAAATCATTGAGAGGGGGGTGAATTAGTGATTCTAGATAATCTAACTCAATTCATAACTCTTAAACATTCATCACACATCAATCTTGATCAAGCAATATAAACATGAAAGTGCATACATCCAAAGCATACATAAGAGCATACATCACATGAACACATCATATATGTGGGAAAACCTCTTGGGGTATAAAATCCATTGGACCCTAAAATATGGAATATAGTACTATAAAACAAGATCCAACATTTATATCAATGCCCACTGATCAAGGAACACCCATCCCTTAGTTCAATGAGACACCAATCCCACAAGGAGGTACGTCTAGCTTAGTACCCACTACAACTAGACGTTTAGAAATATTTACCTTGCAAGGAATAACTAACCCCCAAGGAAAAAAATCACCCACTAAAATACCTAAAAAGATCATATTTAACACATATTTCTACTCTTAAACTGATGATGATCACTTTTGTTTTTACTCTTCTCTCTCAAACTACCTCTAGGGCTAACTCGTTCAAACTATATCTTCTAGGCTAATTATGTCTAATGACCTGTGTGTCATCCTACATCAAATTGATCAAACAAGTATGACTGATTCTCTTCACACTCTGATGGTCATTAATGACCTATACCTTTTATTTCAAAGGTTCTCTCCTTCGATTGAATCCACACCTTCACAACTAACACAATTAGTCTACATAGACCGTGTACTTATACCACTCTCTTCCTTTAACCCATATTGGTCAGAAAATATAGCTTACATATTTTAAACACACTTAACATAAGTCCATACACATTTTACATGTAATAACCACACTCTTCATAGGTTCGTCATTATCTTATTAGTCTCAAACCACCAATAGGTCTTGGTGAGACCTAAAACAATTAGGCCTTCATACTCACATGTTACATGTGAGAATAATTAGACCACCTTCATCCTTTATCAATGATTAAAATAAATCAAATGTATTTACAATATCTCCTTTATTACTCTTATGGTTCTATACCATGAACTTACCAATTAGGTATCCTCGCTCTTTAGGTCTTCAAACATAGAAAACACAGTTTCAAACTTCTGAAGCAATCACTCAAATATTTCACATAGACATATGATTAGATAACATGGGTGAACCCTTAAAGACCTCTAAAATACCTCCATGTGCCTTATACACTATAACATAGGCTCTAAGCACTTAAATCAACTCTCTTAGAATGACCACTCAAATTGGTCACACATAGTCAAAATATAGTCAAGTTATTTTGACTCTCCACAACTTATCAAGGGAATACCATGAAAAAAATGTCTTCTCATAAGACTTAGATAATTAAATAACATCTCTATGCTCATTTTCTTCTTTGATTCTGATTTAAACTCTTCCAACACACTTTTGTAAAGTGGTCACTCAATCTGTTAGTGTATTTAACAAACACAATCAACTTTTAAGCCTTCATTCACATTGAATATGGATTTTAAAAACCTCCAAAATACATACATATAGTATTCATGGAGTCTAAAACACTCTCTAATATTTATATCATCTTGAAACATTAAATACTATCAAGAATAACTCAATTATCCTTCTCAGGTCACTTGTAGAACATGGTCAAACACATAGTCAACTTTGGAGATTAATATCTTTTACTATAAAAACATTTATACCTTCTAACTCACTTATTTAGATGTACCTTGAATTTATTTTCAATTTTTTTTACATCACCTACATCTTCAAATTCATCTTAGATCAAAAGATATTAGCAAAATACTGAGCACTAGTTTGTCCTTTGTTAAATTCAAATGCCAATAGTCACGTGTAAACATTAAACATAGAACACTTTGACCTCATCTCATGATCCATGGAAAATTTTAATAAACACACTCCATTGATCTCCTTGGGAGTATCCTAGTCTTTAACCTACAACTCTTACTGTTGATCTTCGATCTGAGCTCCCGTGTGTTAGGAATATAGAATGTAGAGCAATAATAATGAAATAAAGATAGAATTAAAATTTAAAAAACATAAAAAAATAGAGAAACAAATTTAACATGGTTCACCCAATATGGGCTACATCCACATAAAAACTGTTAGTCCTTATTATTTAGTCCAAAAAATAAATGGAAAAACTTGCAATACATCCACTACAATATCCCCTTCACTCTCATTTCCACCCAATTACAATGCCCTCATATCAAAGGAGAGTTACGAATTAGGGTAAAAATGCACTAACTTAATTTATACCATTATATCTAAAACCTAATATTAAATGGTCTAGATTAACTACAAATTTAAAATATTTTATAATGCATTACCCCCCTCATGGTGACCCTAGTGGGGGGGTGTTTCCCCCCCACACCCCCCTGTTAGGAATTGGGCATTAAAATAAGATCAAGCTCCACCATCCAACACCATGATTATACCACTTGACAGCTCTACATTTATTATGATCACACTAAACCATTCAATCAATGTGTTTATGCCACTTAGTAGTTCTATGTGCAATCTAAGCATCCTTTGACTTATTGACTTAACATACACCTTTGATCTCTAATTGCATGATCACATGCTCACTGTTAGATCTTCATCTGTTAGATTAGATGCTTGATATTATATCTTTGTACAATCATACACTCATCATTAAACCTTTATCTTGTTAGATTAAATTATTGCCATAGATCTCTTCTTGTAAATTTGGCTAAGTATGGGAACTTAGTAATCTTCTGCCTAAAAGGCCAACTTTGCACCTTTATACATTTTTCTAGGCTCAACCTCATGACCTGAAATTTGAATCATATGATCTCCTCACATAAGAATTTATCCATTTATCAAACTACTCTCGAAACCTTCACACGTGTGAAATATGACATCATTAATTTGCTTACTTAGCTTTATCTATCAAGAGGACTACTTGAGCTTAGACATTCATATGACTATTTTGATGAATTCCATTCACTTCCATAATCATTTTAAGCACTCATAACATCCCATAGGGTCTTTAAAACGGGTCCATACCATCAATATCATCCATCAATTGTCTTACTAAGTCAAACACTCACCAAACCATCAATCTAATCACTTTGTCATTAATGCACTATGTACTATGCTCTCTTTGACATCAATGATAGCCTAACATCAATGACCATACTCAAATCATCATGTTACCTGTACATACCTTCTCAAAAGGTCTAGACAAAGTTTTTCAAGATACAAAACACGTGACATACTAACCTGCAATTACTCATGTTGATTCTTAATGATATCACTCAATGCTGACATAAGAACATTCTTCAAATAATACTCTCACATCACTCCTCTAATAAAAAATAACACTTACTATGTTGTCATAACAACTCATCATACACATACTAGAAAGCATACTTGACCATGCACCTTCACAAAAACCTTTAATATTAATACATTAATGAAAGAAACGTTCATCTTCACAAGAACCTTTGACATCAATGAAAACATTAAATGCTAGAACTCATCAATCAATGACAATGCTAAATAATCTCCCCCTTAATCAATGAATATGTTCAACAATCTCCCCCTTTGTTATTGATGGCAAACACACTCAAACAATTATGTCAACCACTCTTGATGGAAAATCATCTCTTAGACCTAGTTCTTGCTTTTTCTCACTCTTTTTGATCTTGACTTTTCTTTCTCTCTTTTTGATCTTTCTCCCCATTTGACATTAATGACAAAGGTTTTCCACAACTGTTATATCTTTTAGAATGAACTTAGACTACAAGGGCACCTCAACACAAATCAAGCATAATTAACAACCTAAATATCTCCCCCTTAAACCAAGCATACACCATGCTTCTATTAATATTAGACATTTATAACTATTGAAATCAAACTTTATTCTTTTGATCTTAAACTATCTCTCAAATACACCATATGGCACATAGTCTTTAGAAACTATGGCAACCACCTATGAAAACTACTCTTAATCAAATCACTCTCCCAATTGATACATCAAAACCTCAAAAATAGAGTCTATAAAGCATCTTAGACATAATATCTCCTTAACTCCATGCATATAAAAAAACAATCACTTTCTTGACAAAGAACTTAGAGCTACCAAGCTCCCCCTTAGACCAAGCATATCTTGTTTCAAATAACTGGAAACTTAAATCACTTACCTTCCTTGATATGAATGAATAAAAATAAAACTTTTGACCATACACAAGGCTATCCCATACTTGAAACTAACTGCAAAATTAAGGACTCCCCCTTTTTATTCAGAAATCAAACTCAACTACTCAAATAAATAGATATTAAAAAACTTACCTCTTATGTACCAATTGTCTACACTTTTGACTTTAGATGCTTGATAATAGCCTTAAATATCTCATCATGCTACCTACTCTACTTCAAACCATAGAGCTACTAACACAAGAATGGATAATATCCATCTTAAACTCCTTGCTTGCAACATAGACAACCTAGTACAACCTCATGCTTATGCTAATATAAGAATGTCTCCATGAAGCTTAATGGATCCACCCCTTTTTATAGGTCACTAAAATAACATGAACTCAGGAGATTACTAGATATCCATATTTTTACAAGACTGAATATTATTCAACATCCTTCTAGACTTGATGGGCATAATAGGCTTGATCTCATCATCAACCATTTAATCATCAATGTGAGCTGACAATAGACATTCCTTACTTGATTTCTTATCTAAAACATGCTCTACCTCAATAAGCAGTCCACTTGGGCTTGTAGAGTAATCATGATTTATCTTTACTACCTTTGGTTTCCACACATTTATTTGCCTTCTTTCCTACACTCTAGGGGCTCCAAACTTCATGTTTTGACTTGATGGCCTTCTAACCCTGTTAAGACATAATCTTGAAATATGTCCTATATTATGATAGTTGTAATATATCACCTTATACATATCATTTGACTGATGTGAATTATGATTCCTTCCATAGTTCCATGAGTACTCATTATTGGAGGGTCTTCTACATTCTCTTGATTTATGACCAAACTGACTGCATGTAAAATAGTAACCATTAAAATAACTAACATATCTTATATCAATGGGTTGTTTGATAGGTCTTTTCATGTTGACCTTCTTGTCTTCAACAATATTACCCTTGACTTGAGATGCCTTCTTTTGGTCTTCTTTAAATCTAAGACCTATCTTGTCACTTATATACTTTTGTCTACTCAAGACATCATCTAGAGCCTCAGTGTTCTTTTCAAACTTCATAAAACTTTTCACCTTTCTAGATGTTTGATCCAACTTAGTTTTTAGAGATTTTATTCTAGTTTCATAACTATTTCAATATTTCTCTTTAGCCTTTAGGCTTACTATCAAAATCTATATTTGGGTTTCTATTTTCTAGATGATCTCTTCATACTCCTTGGAAGTGTTGTTTATCCTTTCCTCAAAAAAATTGATATGTTCTTCATAGTTCTAAACTAATGACTTTAGTTTCTTGTTCTTCTTCTTCACAAACATCAAATCTTTTAAGGTACTCATGAGCTCAGCTTCAAGATCCACTTCAACTTCTCATTATTTACCATCATAGTATACTTATTCATCTAATTCTACATCAATCATAAGGCCTTTCCCATTTTAAAAATCCTCATTGTCTAATTCTATTCCAATAAACAAAGTTTCACTATTGTCATGTTCAGATTCATTATTGCTATCACCACTGTCAGATGTGTCTAAACCACTTACATCAGATGAGCTATCTTCTTTGGTATAGAAAATCTTCTTATTTTTAAATGAACGTTTCCTTCATTATTATTCATTATACTCATATTTTTTCTTATGAGGACACTCATTTATAAAATTTCCAATTTATCCATAGTTGAAACACTTAAACAAAAAATTACCTTTGTACTTACCTAAACCTATATTTAGCTTCTTATCAAACATGGAAATCAATTCATCATCATCAACATCATCCTTGGTATTCTTATATTTTGACTTATTTTCAGCTTTGAAAGCTACTTCTTTCTTTGGATATATTCCTTCATTATTTCTCATCTCATAGGCAGTCAAGATGCCATGAAGCCCATCCATCTCTATGTTGTCCAAATATTGCATCTCTTCTACTATAGACACCTTAGAGTCAAACTTAGGAGTTAGTGATTTCAATACCTTTTTCACAAAAATAGAATCTTTCACTTTTTTCCCAATCCTTTAATGATATTGACAACTTCATCAACCCTCAACAATTAAGATACAATAGTTTCATCTTTATTCATCTTCAGGCTTTCAAACTATCTTCTATGGGTCTAAAACTTATCCAAATTCACCTTGATGTATCCTTCATATATTTTCTTCAATTTATCCCATATATCTTTGATTGATACAAAATTAATTACCTTTACAAGCTCTACCTCTGATAGGCCACAAAGAATGGCATTCATTGCCTTGGAGTTATTTTCACTATCCTTATTATCTGCTACATCTATTAGTGGAATAGGAGGTTAAATATAACCATCCACAAATAACTACCAAATATAATGTCCTTGTGACATAAAATATATATTCATTATGAAATTTCAAAATACATTGTTAGATCAATTGAATAATGGATCCTTATTGGTAGAGAAACCACCTTGATCTTGCTTACTAGTCATCCTTTCTTCTTACGATCTCTTTTAGGATTTTAGACATACTTCAAAGGACCATAATCTGATAATAATTATTGGAAGTAAAGTGATTGATATGGGGGGTGAATTAATCTTTAAAAACTTTTCTTTTAATTTCACTTAATCATACATGAACCATTATAACAAGCATGTATGTCTTAGCAAGCATAAGCATCAAATTATAAGAGTATGAAACACATGAACACAACACATACATGGGAAAAAATTAAAGGTAAGAAAATCTAATAATGATTCAAATGGAATAAATTCATATAAGATAAACATCAATCTTTAGTGAATTACCCACTTGACATGGAGCACCAACCCCAACTAGCTCAGCACCAAATCAACTAAGCTTTAGCAAGCACCCGCTTACAAGGAGGCACCAACCTACTATATGACTCAAAACTGACTAAAAAACCTAACAAACTTGATCACATTTATAAAAATTTCTCATAAAATAGATGATAATATTCTTCTTTATCTCTTCACTCACTTCTATCCCTCTCAAACTGGCTTTCAACCTTCTTCACTCAACTAGCCTTCTTCATGGCTTGATTAGGTCTTCTGGCCTTAATCATCATATGTAGAACCTATATTAGATATTAATGAAACTTATATTATGTTTTTCATGACCTCATTATTCTTTTCAATGGTCTATATCATTCACTTGTTCTTTGTGCTCTCTTAGCATACCCAAATAGGCCTAAATTACCTTGTTTTTATACAAGTCACTTGATCATATCCTTATTAATAAGCCACATATTTAAATCTATTAGGTCATACATGAATATTTATTATCATATTAAAATAACATGTCTTAATCATTAATTAATAAATACATTAAGTTAGTCATATCTCAATTAGCCCTTACTCCTTTTATAGGCTTAATGGGGACCTAATAGGTCTTCTTAACAGCACGTTACCCTTTGATATTTATTGAAGAATATTAAAACCCATCACACATAATAAAAAAATAATATTCCATTAGAATATACCTTATCCAAATACACTTTAGTTCCATGACATATTTTAGGTCCAATCATAATTTGATCCCTTTCTCAAAACATTATTCATCAAAGGCTTGTGCATATACAAAACCTCTATCCTGAACAACTGAGGCATAAACTAAACTTTTCCAAATAAACATGGAAAAAATTTACATATTCATAAACCTCATGACCTTATGTTCATAAAAAACTTCATCAAATTCTTCAAATCAAGGTATACAGGCTCAAACTCTTCTCTACAAGATGCTTACTCAAAACTGCAATCTGACTTCAAAACATAGTCAAGGAAACATGAAATTTTGACACTTGTTTAACATATTCAAGGTATTTAAATGAATTAAAAATATATTATAACATATTTATATAAACTTCTATCAAATATATCATAGTCTCTAATGGAAACTATTGGTCTTGTAGATTAATTTATTATTCTTCTCTTTCACAGACTCTACTTAGTTAGATAAACCATTTTGGCTTCAATGTTACAACATCTTAAAATTAATTAAAAGCTTATGAAAATAATGGAGATATTATTAAATTCAAAAAAAACATCATCATGTACTTTAATTCATCATTCTTACATGAAAACACATCAGGTAACATCTTTTCACTTTTGCCTAATTTTTTGACTATTTGCACCACTAGGTCTGTTAATGACTGGCCAACTTAGATCACCAAATTTTAACACCTAAGTTATGGAACCTATCCAAAAACATTCATGTATAATAACTAAAAGTCTCATACTTTTATTTTCATCCACTTATTAACTTTGACTCAGTCAACTCTGCGTACTACAATAGATCTCCAAAAACAAGTACTTACTTGTAGGGTCCGATCACTCACCTAAGAAACCAATCACACCTAGATATTATTGACAAAGTTTAATTCAAAATAAAAAATATTAACTATAAATAACAATCCATTTTGATATCTTTAAAAAAATATCTTCAACACCAGGTCTTTGTTAGGGTTTTATGAGGGTTTAGTCCATCTTTCAATCTTAATGATCAATCATAAAAATTACCTCTTATTTCCAAAAACCAATTATTTTAAATTTGAGATAGAAACCTTCCTCATCTAACATGAATAGATTAAATTCTCATGAAAAATTTTCATGTGCCAATGCTCACTAAAAAGACCTTCTTAAATAGACAACTCTTCATTCTATGCACTTGAGAAAGCTTGAAACACTTTTTAAAGACTTTTTTGTAAACCATGACCTGAAACTTCATTTAAATACTTAAAAAAACTTGACTCACCTTTATCAATGTTCACCTACTCACCAATGTTATGGAAACTGATTCTGATAGCTCATCTAGCCACCATCTCTCTCTTTGCTTTCTAGGCCTTGACCTACGAGTCTCATTAGGTATTGAAGCTGACCTTCTAGCCACCCTATAGGCTTTACCTTGAAACTCTCCTATGTAAAAATGTCTCTTGTTTATGCTCAATAAATACCATACACTCACTCTTCTTCATAGCTTCAATAGAGCATCTTCAAAGCTTGATTAAGGATCTTCATAGCTCACTCATATCATATTTAGATCTACATATGCAAATATTTAGAGTTGACATTCTAATCAGTTTCAAGATCCTCAACACCTCATGTACAAACTCAACCAACCTCTCTCATGCTCAAATACTTTCAAACATTCTTAAAAGCTTCACTAAGGATATTTTTAGCTCATTTAGAGCATCTTTGGTGCCGCTTACACAAATATCTAGATCATACAACTTCTTTGGAGCTCACTCATTTCATCATGATACCTTTTCATACCTTATCACAAGGTTTAGACAAATATTTACACGATACTAGGCACTTGGCATATTGACCTGTACTTACTCATGTTGATTCTCAATGATATCACTCAATGTTGACATAAGAACATTCTTCAAAGAGTACTCTCACATCACTACTCTCATACAACAAAAACACTTACTATGCAATCATAAGAGTTCATCATACACATACCAAAAAACATAGTTGACCATGAACCTTCACAAAAACCTTTGACATCCATACATTAATAAAATAAATGTGCATCGTCATAATAAACTTTGACATCAATGATAATATTAAATGTCAAAACTCAACAATCAATGACAATGCTAAATAATCTCCCCCTTAATCAATGACAATGTTCAATGATACCCAATAGTGTACATAGGTTGAGAAAGGGAAGATTCAAACCTAGATGGTGAAGGAGTGAAGGCATCACATACAAACCATGAAAAAATGCACTAGTTAGGCCGAGCATTTGGTTAAGAATTGAATGATGTTGTAAAACTAGTATACCAGCTATATATGCCACCCTAGATTGAATGTATATTTCACATGGCATTATAATACTGTAATAAGGTGAATATGATGCTAAGTAGACTCCAGATCCATCTAATAGAAAGAAATAGGTCCAAACTAGAAGACTAGCACTCATAAAAATCCCTAACAAAAACCCTCATATCTGCACAAATCCAGTGAAGAACTTCAAAAATTAACATAGACCCATTAAATAACCCTAAAAACACACAAATAATATGTAAACTATTTTTTTATCTAAGCCCTTTTGACATGGATTCTGATACATGTTGCTAAAAATGCACCAAACCCCCCAAAATGATAAAAATGAAGAATAAAAAACAAAAGTGTGTGTATGAAAGAAAATCACCAAGGATATGAAATGGTAGAAAACATTGTTAGCAAGGCTCTGATACCATATTGGATTCATCCAAGATATCTAACTAGCCATTACTATACAAAATACTAGATATTAAGTGAGAGCCAAAAGTTACACACATAAAAGTAGAATACATAAATGAGTCAAGTCCCATGCTAGTGAATGTGTAATTCCAAAATCACAAGTGGTGGAGGTCACATGATAAGTGGTGGTGGTCAAAATATTCACATACCTTGAATAGTTATTCAAAGAGAAATCCTACTTGGAATGTAACTCCTCCATGACAAGTGTACACCTAAGCAAGATAATAGAACAAACATGAAGGTATATTGAAAATGGAAAAACCTACACTAATAGGCTCTTCTCCATCAAATGTAAATCCCCTACCATATACCTTTATATAACCATCCCTTTTGTAGGTGGTAGTTATGTAACTACCTTGAGAAATTCTTTCTCCTTATTAGTGGGCATGCAACTATTGCTCATGTGGTTGTTATGCTACTTCCTGACCTACTTGTGTATTAATTAAACTATCACTTGACTTGCAGTGAGTTGGTGGTTACAACACCACCATAGCTATTGCATTAGCTTTAGTTTATATAGACTAGTGGTTTCACCTCGAAATGGAATTTTGACCATTGGTTGTGTTTGGGTCAACCCCTCCATTTACCCTAAAAGTTAACCAAAACTTCAAAAACAATATACATTCCTACTCTATACCCCCCACAAAAATTTATACACTAAAGTTTTTGATTTTCATTGGGTTTTTAGTAACTTTTCACCAAAAATTCAATACTAGGGAAAAAGAGGAAAATTCAACAAAACTAACTTATCCCTGCCATGTTCCCCATACTAATGGTACATTTTATATCCTCATTTTGTGTTCATATTGTTGATTAATTCCTATCTCTATTTTATCATCATCAACCTAGAGCTCCAATTTCTAAAAATGCAAGTTGCATAAATGAATTATATTTGGGGCCAATTTCAAATATATAGGCCTCCCAACTAGCTATTTGGGTTTTAAAACTTTTATTTTTTGTAAAATTATCTTATTTAAGCTCATTTTGCATGTCTTGAATCACATTGTTGTTGAATTACGTGATTAATGTTCAAAACCTAACAATTTTAATGATTTTATATTCTTCATAGCACATTTCTATGATTTTATAGGTATGTGACAACTTGGCACTAGATTTAGTCACCTGATGGGATGATACATTTAGTATGGTCTTCCCCACATGAATGGTGATTACTCCCATCCATGATTTAATTACATATTATATTTTCCATTTTTTCATTAAATTTCACTTGATCCCCATCTTTTGTTCATAAATTGTATGAAGTCTCGGCTTACTTCATTGCCACAAAGGTAAGTAAGGTAGGTATCTATAACCCTATCATTCCATCCCTGTGACATTGTTTAGGACCACACCCTTGTCAACTCATGACATGATTTCTTCATAAGGGTTAAATATGTATGCACCTAAAAATTACATAGTGTGACATTTTTGATGTCATATTCAATGATAATGTATTGATCTCTAAATTATTATCTAAGTGGGTTCTCTCTGAGGTTATAGTCCCTAATTTCTCCTTATTTCTCTCTTAGAACCTTCCAAATATCTTTTTATAATTTTTTTTCCTTTTTTTGGCTTAATTTTAAACCTCTTCTAAGTAGGATGAAACCATCCTATTCATAAATAAAACTACCCTGAAATGATGAAATGACCATGGTGGTTTCAAATACCACCTTGATGGAACTATCACCAATGGGTAAATTTCATCATTATAATGGAAGTTTTATAATTTCATGGGATAGTTTTATCATATACTATGTTGATTTCATATTCATCACCTAAAATAGGGGCAGTTCCATCACTATTTACCCGTGTCTTAGTTTTAGCTTCCAGAACTCGAATTTCCATGTGTTTTGCATGTTTATCTTCAACTTTATTTGTTTTTACACATTTATTTCACCTCATGACTACCCACTTCACTCCCACTCTTATTTTTACCAATCCACATCTTTGATAAGTTTAAGTTTTAGTTAACCAACACTTAAACTCACCCTTGAAAGATTCATGTTTCTCCTACAAGTATCTTAGTTTTAGATGAATTTTTTATCTAAAAATTTTTACTCAATATTGATGATTTAAATATATACAAAATATTGTTATTTCCATAAAATATAAGGAAAATTCATACAATATTATTGAGGAATTATACCTACGAAATTTCATCATGCATTGATTCATGAGGGAACTAACAGGCCTTAAAGGGAAGGCCAATTTTTTGCACTAGGAGAACATCAAATTGAACCAAATCATAGCTTCCAAGGAGGATGATCAATAGTTTTATATCCTCCAATTTAGGGTGGACATGTTAGGTAATGAGAATGAGAAGATAAAAAATAACATTAGTTTCTAGGTAAATTGTAGCAAGGCAACCATGAATGAGGGGATTCATAATGTTGAGAACCTCATAGCACACCTTGGAGAATTATTCAACCCAAAGACTATTGGTAAAGATAAAATCAAATAGATTCAATGTAGTAGGTGTCAAAAATACATAGACAAAGAAAAATTATTGTTTCAAATTGATGTTAATCTCAAAAGGATGAAAATTTGCTGAGAGGACATCTCAGGAAACCTAATCATGGATTAGCATTAGGTTTCTTCTTTATGGTCTTTATATTTGTATTTTATTATATTTGGGATATGTTTTAGTTGTGTCTTTCCCTATTTTGTCTATTTTTTTCTCTTGGTCTTTGGTATACCTCTATTTTTCTTTTATTTATACTTCTCCTAGGGTTTGGGGGCCCTAGTTCAAAAAAATCCTCCCTTTAACCTCAATAATATATATATATATATATATATATATATATATATATATATACAAAATCTTATTCTACCTTATTTTAGTTTTGGAAAGATTTTTCTCTACCTTTGGTTATATTCTTTTTCATTCTACAAATATTTTTGAGAGGAGAATTTGAATGAATAAAAAACCAACACTTTCACCCACTATTCAATCATTCTTATGTTCAAATATTGTGTCCTTATTTTCTTATTTCTCTCTCATCCATTTTTGAGAGAGTCCTAAGGGTTTTTATTAAGTAATCAAGGAGCTAGCTACCTGAGGATATCTTATTTACTGCAACAAATATTTACCTTTACTTGGACATCATCATTGATCAAGTTGGGAGTTTTCATTTTTAGTTTGATTTATTTCATAGATCAGATTAGTTTCATTAATTATTTGAAATATTTTCATATACACAAAATGTCATAAGAAAAAGAAAAGAATATCTTCTCCTCTTTCTCTCCTTGTACAAGAAGATAGTTT
The DNA here is from genome assembly GCA_037957365.1 of Torreya grandis. Classification (NCBI taxonomy): domain Eukaryota; kingdom Viridiplantae; phylum Streptophyta; class Pinopsida; order Cupressales; family Taxaceae; genus Torreya; species Torreya grandis. Next base: position 4,057,648 of record JARHVA010000208.1, read on the forward strand.
AGATTAACTATTTTAAATTTCATACTATAACATTTAAGAACACAGTTTACATCAAAACCTAGGTTAAATCATAGGAACAAAAAAAATCACTTTTAGTTTTCAAATTAATTCATTTTAATTTTTAAAAATGCCTTACATTCACTAATAAGCACTCACACACAAACCTAGACAAAATAAACTTTGCATCTTAGATTTAATTTTATTCATATGCATAATAAAATAAAGATTCTCTAAGATCAAAAAACCAAAAAATCATAACTTTAAAATTTATTTCATTTCATTTCAAATAATTTAGTTTAAAATAAATCAATCAAAACACTAAAAATTGGTTTCTTGTTTGCATGCATAAAATAATGTTTAGATACATAGAGGTTGAATTCCCTAGGGATTTGATCTAATTTTGTTTTGTTTGTATGTTATAAATTTATCAGTTGATTAATATTTTCATTCATTCATAATTTTAAAAGATAAAAAATGAGTTAAATTTAACTTGCACATAGGTAAAATATTACATGTAGAAAAAGATAAAATCAACATTTGCACTCTTAATCTAGATTTCATTTTTAGTGTTGTATGCATAAAATCATCATTAAAAATACCAAAAATAATAACATTTACTTTAATTTACTCTCAAATTTACTTCACTCATTTCAAATTTACTTTCATTTCAACAAGCAGTTCAATTTCATTTTATTTACAAAAACCTTGTGAAAATGTGCACAAGTACCAAAACATCTAACAAAGCCTTGCCAAAATGAGCATAAGAAAAATATTTGCTTAAACCTTTCTAAATACAAAGCATCCACTTTTTTAAAAATATATATATATATATATATATATATATATATATATATATATATGCTTACATATTTATAACCTACCTTGCTTTATCTTTGGATGAGACGTACTGAGCATCCTTGTCCTTATAGGGCAAGTCTAGTTCCTAGAGTGTTAGCTCCCATTCCAAAAATTACCCTTCATATTGATATAAAATTTAAACTAAGACTTTAATTATTTCACTCCACCAATGCCCCAGATGTTTTACTTAGTCAGAGTGAAGCCCTAGATGAGTAAGCTAGGCCCATAGTCCCTCTAGTAAGACCCCTCTGTATTCTTCCTTGACAAGTAAATAACCTTCAAATCTAAGCCTTCCATATTATTTTTCTTTTATCCTTAGGTATAACCTCAATATATTTAATTTAGGCTAACCATCATATTAAATTACATTAGTTTTTCTAACTAGACCTCAAAATGTTGAGTGCATAGGTTAGTATGTTGTTTTCTATGTGTACATAACCATAGTAACAAAACTCTACCCCCTTCAAAGAGAAGTTTTGTAAAGGAAACAAGAATCATGGTAATAGGAAAATAAGTTCAAGGAACAAATTTAAGACTAAGAACTCATACAAATTTAACAATGGAAATAAGGTTTGAAATGGTAAAAATAAAAACATTAGAAATTTCAACAGTGGGGAAAATCCCCAAGAGAAGAAAATCCTAGTAGGAGGATTATTTACTTATGGTGGAGATCATGATGATAACCACTACCCTCATAAAGCAAAAATTATTTATTCTAGAGCACCCATACCAAGTTATAAGTAATTTTTTTAATAGAGGATTCATGCAACAGTGGATGACCATTAGGAATTCTTCCAAGTGACACCAATGGAGGTATTAGCTAAACCTTTTAGGTGCCTAGTTACCATTCTTATTGATACAAGAGCATTTTAATGCTTTATATATCTTGATGTTATTAATATATTTTAAAATAAGTTTTTTTTAATGTCAAATTATTATATAGTCTAATATGGAAATTGAGTGGTTAAAAACTTAGAGAAATGTATATTTGAAGCTGAGATGGAAATTCCAAGTTTCATTGCTATAGTAGATTTGTATGTGCCCCCCTTAGCATATTATGATGTGATACTTTGGGTGAATTTTATATGGAGGAAATGAGATAAATTTTATTAATTCACCAAACTATATCATGTCTGTATGATAAACATTACTCCAAATTTGATAGTGTTAGAGTGTCAATTGTGCATACTATGATAGTTAGGATTTAGACCGAGTAGGTTATGTCTCTGCTCTAGGAAATTGGTTTAATACATAGTGCATATGTTGGTGATCTGATCAGATAGGGGTTTTATATCTATGCTAGATGAACACTAACATTAAGGGACTATCACATTTCACCTACCTACTAGAGAGATGACAATGACTTTAGGGGATGTATAACACATTCTTTATATTTTGATTCATAGATGTGTGATACATTGGCTACAACAGGGATGAAAAATAGTTTTAGAGTATTTGATTTATGTTACTAGTGTCATCATGTTGGATAGAGTGATTGATATAGATTCCCTAGAGGCTCAACCACTAATTGAGTGAGAGGTTGTCATCCTTGTGGCTATTGTTAGGAAAAAATTTATACCTGACAAGAGTGGTCATTATTTCTAATGGGAATAGGAGTGGTCTAAGATATGATCCTTAAAACTACTCACTTTGCTTGGGGCCCCATGGTATTTGCTTAATTATATATAAATAATCATATGGTATCATACCATCAAAGAAAGAGCATTGGGTATTGTGCATTGATTTAGTGTTGAGCCTAGGATCACATTGTGATTGAGTGGCCCATTAGATAGAGATGACAATGGGGTCTAGAAGAGCCACTTGCTTATAGTTGGTACATGATAATAAGAGGCTAATGGGGATATAGATGGACCTTCCCTTCTACCATGGAGAGATAGATGAAGACTTTATCTAGAACCTATATATACACATTTAGTTTGGATGGATTGAGTATGGATCCTAGAAGTAGTATATGATTTCTCCACGATATATCACTAGTCATCATGATTTTTTGTTGGAGTAGAACTGGTCTAACTAGATACCAAAAAAATTGGGTTTCAATATGATTTTCCTAATGTGCCTCATTACTTTACACATGTGACACATAATATTAGTCAGTGGGGCCTCCCATTTTAAGGACTAAGGTAATTGGAATTTTTTTATGGTACAACTAGTTGTATGGGCATATGCCATAGGGTTAGTAGATGTTGGGTTCATAGGGGCATATAAAATTTGGTGGAGGAAGTTTTGGCCAATGAGATTGAATAGGCCTAGACTGTCATAAGTGAAAGTGTTAAGGCAACCAATATAGTAGGTGCCTCAATAGCCTATTAAGTAGAAGTAGTGATGATAGGTGTAGGGACATGGATACAGGTAGGTATAGGTACCCTTTTAGATACATGCACCTCCTCAGTAGGTGATATAGGCACCATTATATTAAATTGTACCTATGATTATAGAATCTAAGTCTAAGAGTGCTATTATTAATAGTAGCAACAATAGTGAGGGGCAGTCACTTGATCATCATGTAGACATGGGAGATGGGCATAAACATGATGGGCAAGATGCACAATGGGTGGTTCCTTCAAGGATGACTAGGTCAAATGTAGATTAGGAACCTATTTATGGTCAGGTAGTAGGAGGCTAATTCCATATTAATTAAGATGTTAGGTTTAGAAACTAGGATGACCTAACTATGGAAAATTTTATCAAATTCCTTAGGGAACATTACACTACTACAAACATAGATTGAAACTCTAAGTGTAGAGGTTTTAGAGATGATAAAATTAAATAATAGATAACTAGTGAGAGAGATGGGGATTAGGTTTATGCTCAGAGGCTCCATGGGGAAAGAGATGAGTCTCGATAGATTGTGACACATCAGGATCTTACAAAATCCTTGATAAAGATTATGTAAGCCAAGGAGGAGGCTAAATATTGTAAAATTTTATATGAGGTAGCTATACTAGTGGATCACAGGGCACCTAATTTTTTTATAGTATAGTTAGATTTAGATAATGAGTTATTTGAGTTCACATCATACCTCAACTTCACAAAGATCAGTTGCATAATTTCCTCCATAGTAGATAAGGATGGGTCCTCTACTATAGCCACCACCTCTAAATTATCAGATTCAAAGCTAATTATGAATTGTAGCTCTACATTTTTTTAATAGGGTGTATATATTATAGATGTATAGACCTTATTTTTAGATTTATATAGAGACATATTTTGATTAGATGATGTACATGGACTCTGATATTCTTTATATATATATGATGTGGCTTCTGATTCATTGATTTTGATTCATGATATAGATTATATCTTAGATGTTGATGAGACGATTATGATGATGTTGATATTGATGTTAGTGTTTTTAATTTTCATGATTTGATTGTCTTAATTTTCATGATGATCTTGCATTGCACTTACTATAGATATAAAATTTGATGAATTCTTTTCATTTACTACTGATTAGAATTTGATTTGATGTGATTTACTAATATTGATCATGATTTAAAATGTATATGAATCTATCTACATTCTCTTTGTAGATATGTATCATGATTAGCATATATATAGCCACATTGTTTAGTTATTTTGTTTTGATTATGGAAAATGTGATAATGAGCTCATTTATCCATGTTGATATATTTTTCAAAGGGATGTTTTATCTTCACGTGACATTGTATATAATCCTCAAACACTTGATTTTTTATTTTTCACATGACATTATGCATCATAATTATAAAATGAATCATGATAACATTGTTGTCAATTTGTGTAAGGTCTAATTCAAATACAAATACTCACAATGATAGATCAAGATATAAAATATCAAGACTTAAGTTTAAAACATAATGCATTGAACCAAGACAAATTTAATTATTTAAACACAATAAAAAAATTAATTAATTCACACACACACATATATCTAAAATCAATAAACAAATAATAATTCATCATTGGAAGTATGTAGTGACAAGGCATTACTTTTGTGTTTTGCCCCTAAGTCTAGGGAACATCGATAGGATAATGTGACAAATTTGGACAAATGGGGAACAAAAGAGGAAGGATAAAGTGGAAAAGCTAACCCTAGATGCCCCATGCAATTACACATTACCTACATAATCCATTACGGACCTCATTTCGATGTAGTTCTCCCAAATATCAGAGAGAATAAAATGATGACAAGTTGATAGATGAAACTATCAAATAATAAATATAGAGTTTACTCTCAAAACAATGAGAACGTAATAAAATTAACTCATAAAATGGTGAAAGAATAAAATAATTGACTCCCAAAATGAGGGTGTAGAAGATAATACCTTGATAATGTGAAGAATCATTGAATTAGATAGTTAAAAATTTCATGATGGGGATGATGGGAATGATGGTGATAGTGTTTGAGTTGGCCTAAGATACCCAATATATCTAAGCAATACTTACATAGTGTATCATGAACCTCAAGTCATTATAGTTATTTCAAAAATGGGAGGGGAGAAAAGTGATGAAAAAATCATATATGAATAGATGGATAGACTTAGGGTATTATGGCGATGAAAAAAAGAATGAAGAGGAGTGTGGTCGATCTGACCCTTGAAAATGAATGTAAATAAACACTGCCTACATAGTCTAAACATATCTTAAGCCACTATAGTTCCCATAAAAATGGGAGGGAATAAAAGTGATGAAAAAATGATAGGTGAATAGAAGGATATACATTGGGTATTGTAGTGATGAAAATAAGAATGAGGATGATGGTGGATGAGCTAACCCTAAAAACTAGACATAACTAAGCATTACCTACACATTTCAAACTATTATGAGCATTCCAATGGAAACATAAAATATCACCAAATTATTTTTGAATAATGTTGTATGAAATGAAGACAACATCTTTAAATTTTATACTTCCACTCAAGAACAAGCTATAAAACATTACTCTCTACCTCTAAAACACTGGCAAGATCATTGTCCTAGTGTTTAAATGTCATCGTCAAAGGAATACAAATAAAAAACTAGGTATAATTTACACATCAACATTGAGATAAATGTTAAAGTAATTACCCATGGTGAAATAAATATCATTATTATTCATTAATGGACAAGGACACACATATGTTCCTAACTTGATAAGATCTAGAACATATGTTATTCTTTCCCCTAACAAGAGGGAATATATTGTTGGTATAGGGGAAAATACTCTCTTCTATTTATGGAATGTATGCATGAAGTTGGGGGGCCAAAAATCAGACATAATTCCACTTCCCTCCAATAAATGTTCTATGTACACAACTATTAAAACCATGTAAATAGTTCTTAAAGTTAGCCTTAGTTGTTATCAAGGCTAAACTACATATGTAGAATAACCATGTATGTAGAATTACTGTGTATGCAAAATTACCACATACACAAAATTACCATATACATGATATTTAAAAAAATTGTGAAATCCAAATAAATTGGAATTTTACATAGAAAAAACCATAAGCAAAAGGAAGAAGATAAAACCTGTGCTTTGGAGAAGCAAGATTCAAAAATCAAGAATATATATTTTAGAGCCATGTACCCTTCAATTTGAGAACTCCATGCCAAAAGAGAGGCAAGACAACACATTTTTATACAATTTGATCCTAGTTTTTTCAATTTTTTTGTATTTTTTTGTTTTTTACATCTTCACATGTAGTGACTAATGTGCCAACACCTAACTGCCAAAACCCTCCTATCCTTCCTATCCCTCCAATCCTTCATATCCCTCCTAACCCTCCAATCCCTCTAATCCCTCCTCACCCACAAAAACCTCTTATCTCTCTTGTAATTCCTCAAGCCCCCCAAGGTATTCAATAAGATTTAGCAAGCCATATAGTAGAAAATATGATTTAACATGAGAATTTGATTAGTTCATCAAGGGATCCACATTCAAACAACCCCCACTAAATTTCCCCACAAAACATACTAAAGATATTAGTAGATCAGGTTGAGTCATTAACATGTCAAATTGATAGGTGGGATGACTATAGAAATAAATGTAGCACATACTATTCCAAAAAAAAAATTGGTAGTTGTTGTGAGAGATAAACACATAACCAAAGCCCAAATTTGTAATTTATTCATTGATGGGAAGACTAGTTCACCACTTGATTGATGGCCAAATGTATTTCAATATAATGGTAAACTCATAATTTATTCAAAAAAAAAAAATAGGACTGATGGTGGATGGTATTTGATTATCCACCTTGAAACAATAATGAGGTCCCACTATATTTTTTAAGAAAATTATATTGTGAGTTTGTGATGAATGAAATTCAAAATTATTTTGATTTCTTGGTGTTTTAGGGTAGGGGAAAGGCCTCTGGTATAGGATAGTCCAGGTGAGCGTCATGCACCTAATTAATGAGCAAGAGCACATTTTGATAAACCCCACCCTCCTGAGACACTACCCTCTATAGTCAAGGAGACTGTAGAGATTGATACCTAGCATGCAATTAAGGCACTTACTGACACCCTTGTCTAGCATACAAGCCATTTTCTTTCATACCCCTCATATGAAGGGTGGATGTAGTGAGGCTTCATCTAGTGTTGATACCTAAAAACCTCACTTATGCAAATCATGTGGCACTACATGCACTGGACTTGATGAGGATGAAGAGGATTTCATGCAGTCCACTTAGGGTGGTTTTTTTATGGGCCTAGATGATATTGATATTTCCATGTTTTAGCCATATAAATTTCATCTGGACACCTTGCCTTTCACTTACTAATTATGTTTAATATTTTTATTATTACAAATAAAATGTCAGAGTTGTTAAATTTATAATATTTTTACAATTTAAAAGGTAATTTGATGTATATGAACTATTTTATGTTGTAACATGTTCTTAGGGTCTAGACAAGAATGTGTGTTGCTCATAATACACCTACAATTTATACCTATATGGAGGTAATTTATAACAATTAATTAATGTTATTATTAATTGTACATATATGTTGTATATGTGTGTGTGTGTTGAAGTGACTAACAATGATATTTTGTATGCTCAATTGTTGACCTTGAAAGATACTCTATCATTTATTAGGGAGGGAACAAATGTAGGTGTTGTTATTAAAGTTTCATCTGCACAACAACTCTTTGAGGTACATGAACCAACTATATATTACATAATGTTTAACTGTAAATATGGATGTGTGTTTTGTAATTATCCTCTATACTTGTGAAAAGTATTATCACTCAAAAAAATTATCTCAATAGACTCCTATATGTTGAGGTATGTTCATGTTTTTGGTGTTGTGTCATTGATGTCAAGGTCAAGATGAATGTCATTAATGTCAAGGTCAAAATTAATGTCATGTATGGTGAAGTGGTATGTGACCAGGAAGTCTTATGACAAGAGAAAATTTGAAGGCAACCTATTTTCTCTATATTGAGAGATAATTTGAAGGAAACCTATTTATTATTCTGAGGTTGATAACATGTCAAGGTCAAGATCAAGATTCAAGGTAAGCATACTTTTGAGCACTAATCTGAAGGAGCATTGTCATATCATGAGCATGTGTATGAAGATGGTGTTTTGGTAAGATGGATACACATAGGTATTATTAGATTTTTAAGGATGTACAATCATGTATATGAAGTGTTGAAACACTTAGGAAAGTTTTAAATTAAACCTTCAAGGGTAAGGTCTTAAGCCTAAGTATGCAGCCAAACTAGTCATAGACTCTGCCTAACCTAATGAGAAATCTTGAGGTGTTATCAAGATATATGAAGGATGAAAATAAATGGTAGATCATGTGATAATATGTTTAACACTATGTTAACATATGTATAAGGTATATAAGCTTTTAGATGAGGTTTCTATTTTAGTTCTTGGCTTAGTCTTTACATGAAAAGACCTAGTGAGAAGGTATAGGCTTAGTAACATGATGAGGAGAATAGTCTAAGGCTTATTATAAGAATATTGGTAGTATGTGAGCATGGTATAATTTTTTATGACATGATTATGAGGTGTTGAGAGTAGTTCAAGAGGTTTCAAAGTGTGTTCAAGGTCTAAGTATAACTTATAGGTTTAGGCCTAGTGAGCAAAAAGACCTAGTGTGGCCTAATGAGGGTTCAAGTTCATTTTACATAGTGCTATAGTTCATGAGAGCATTTTTATAGGTGTGATAGTTTGTGTCAATTGTGTTGAACAAGTCTGAGGTCAAATTTTGAAGGAGAAAGAATGAAAATTGGTGTTGAGGTTTTGTGTGTGCATAGAATGAGGTGTTGTAAAGCCAAGAAGGATGTTATTATGCTTGTTGGAATGTACAAACTTTGTGTGAGATCATAATGATTTCATGGTAGTTTTTAAAGGGTCCAAGATTAAAGTTCCTAGCATTTATTTCTAAGTTGAGGGCTTAATCTTTATGAATGAATGTTAAGAATGGAACACTATCTAAACCCTCTCTAAAAACTTAATAGTGAACCCATATGGAAGATGCTTAGAATTTTTTAGTTTACCTATTATGATTATTTCAAGTTGTATTAAACTCTCCCAAGTAACTCTAAGTGACAATGGTCTGTCAAAAGAGTGAGTGGAAGCTACAAAAAACCAATTGTTTATTGGATTTTTGATCTGGTAGGTAGGGTTGACCAGGTCAAATAATGAAAATGATTAAAGGATGATGTGTGAGACTTGTATTATATGATAATTTAAATTTTTATTAGGTTATATACTTAAAATATCCTAATAAGTCATAATCTCTAAAAATGCTTGGTGAGGAAGATAGTGAGAAAACCAAGTAGAAGTGACAATGAGATTAGCGATGGGTTGTAGTTGATTAGGGATGGATAAAAATACATGGGGTTATTTTTAAAGACATATAACACATATACCTAATTAAGATAATTTTTTAAGAAGCTTGTACATGGAAAAAAAATGATCTCATTTTGACTTGTCTAACACAGTGAGGTCTGCATATAGTGAAGCCATGAGATTGGTATGTAAGACCAATATTACTATTATATATATATATATATATATATATATATATATATATATATATATATATATATATTTAATAAGGATTATTAAAGATATTATTAAAAAAAAAAAATTCATAAAAGTGTTCAGATAGGTGTTCTAAGTATTGGTTTCCATGAATGTGTTTTAGAGTATTTAGGCAATTTTTTGTGTGTTAGTGATAATGATGTTCCTGAGTCATTATGAAAAGATTTAAAGAATATAATTAATATTAAGTTATTATATAGTTATCATAGGTTAATTTTAATTCTTTTTTATTCATTATGAATTCCTATAAAGGTGTGAAAATTCAAAGGGTCTTGACTAGGTGTTTGAGACTTCTTTGTAGTTCTGAGTGAGCATATAGAAGTGGTTTGTTTGAGGTGTTTTCCCCTATATGTAAAAGTGTAATGGAAATTATGATTACCCTAAGGTCATGTAGGTTATATAAATTTTATTTATTTATGTGTTTATGTGTTAAATTTGAGTGTATACTTCATATGTTCAAATCAAACTTTATGGTAGTGAGAAGGCCTAATTGCGAGTAGACCTAATGGTGTGGTTCAAAGAGTAAAATGAGATAAATGGTGTTGGGGACATAAGGTGAGATTATTATGGGTTTAATTAAATTGTGTGTGAATTTTTTCATCCATTTATAGAAGCTAAATAATTTCTAATGTGTTCAAGGTGAATGTGTGCCTTGAGAAGGCCTAATTGCATTAGGTCTAATGATGGTTTTGGTCTTTATGAGAAGTAACCAACATATGAAGTGGTTTTTTAACTTGAGAAACATATTTTTTGATCTATCCCAATGGTGATACAATTATTTATATTTTTTTTCTAACCAATATGTGTCAAATTAAGAGTCAAGTATAAAAAGAAGGTCTATTAGGCCTAATTGACTAGTTAGAATATTGAGGACATGAGTGAGTGAAATAGAAGTTTGGAAACCAAGTAGAGGAATTTAATACCATAAATTTTTTTTTTTAATATTTCATCAAGTTCTAAAATTGATTATGTAGATGTTGATCAAGGTCATTTGACCTAAATATGTCAAGGAGAGGGCTAATTGAGCGAAGAGGCCTAATAAGTTGTTTGAGAGAGGTAGAAGAGTGTGAAGAAAAAGATAAGGGGATAATCATTAGTTTAGTGATAAAAAAGTGTAAAAATGTGATCATATCTTCTAAGTGGTTGAGTTGGTGATGAATCACCTAAGGGGTTGGTGCCTTCTTACAAGTTAGTGCTTGCTAAAGGCCTAGTTGAGTTGGTACTTGACTAGTGAGGGGTTGGTACTTCTTATGGGGTTGGTGCCAAAATAATCTTGATTCATTGATTATATGAATATAGTCAAATATTTTTTTCAATGGGTTTTATTCCCAATGAGGGTTTCCCACATATCATTTATGTTCATATGTTTTATGCTTTTATATATGCTTGTTTATGCATTGGTTAATATATGTATGTGAATGAATGTTTCATGGATGATAAGTAAAATTGAAGTAATGTTTGAAGGGAAATGATTCACCCAATCCCACATATCATTGGATGCACTTAAAACATTTGGTATCAGATCATGTCCTCTGAATGATGTCGAATAACCTAAAGGAGATCTTAGGCAAGTGAATATGGCTAGTCAAGCACAAGGTGGTTTCTCTACAAGTAAGGCACCATTGTTCAGTGGATATAATTATGTTTTTTGGAGTGTCAGGATGAGAAAATATTTTATGTATCAAGGTAATGATGTTTGGAAATCATTTTTGAATGGATATACTTCACCCCTTATCCCCCCTACATATGTAATAGGTAAGAAGGCTAGTGATAACAATTCAAAAGTAATGAATGATATTCTATGTGGCCTGTCAGAGGAAAATATTATGAAGTTGATGTATTATATGTCCACCAAAGAGATGTGGGATAAGTTGAATAATATAAATGAGGGAGAATCCAAGGTCAATTTGGTTAAATTGAAAACCCATAGAAGATAGTTTGAAAGCCTAAGGATGAATGAAGATGAGACCATTAGATACTACCTATTGAGAGATGATGAAATGGTCAACATCATAAGAGGTCTAGGTGAAGAATTGAAAGAGTCTACTATTTTTCAAAAGGTTTTGAGATCTTTAACTCCCAAGTTTGACTCTAAACTATCTGTTATTGAAGATATACAAGATCTAGACAAGCTAGAGATGAATGGACTTCAAGGCACCCTAATAGCCTATGAGATGAGGACAAGTAAAGGAAGATCTATAAAGAAGGAATTTGAAATCAAGATAAAAAAGAATTCAAAAAAGAAGAAGACATAAGGTAATAAATTCAAATACAAAGATGATTTTGATATTAATGATGATGGGTTGATGATATGTTTTCAATAAAGTTGAAAATTGGTTCAGGTAAATACAAGGGTAAGCTACCCTTTAAGTGCTTTAATTATGGAGAGATTGGACACTTTACTCACAAGTGAACTCATAAGAATAAGACAAAGGATGATGAAGAGCATGATGATGACAAGAAGTCTTATAGGTTTTATAAGAGCAAGAAAAACTTCAAAAAGTATGATGAGAAGAAGTTTTTCAAGAACAAAATAAGATTTTACACCAAAGAAAACCATAGTTCATTTGATGAGAGTGAGATAAGTGATTCTAAAAATGACCATGAATATGTTGATCCTGATGTCAATGAATTTCTCTTCATTTCTAAGGAAGCAAGCTATTCAAATCAAGAAGGATCCATGTGGTTTAGAGGTATTATTAGTGATTTAGATGAAGAAGAAGATGAGGTGGACTCTAAGGCTGAGTTGATGAATTATCTAGAAGAACTAAAGATGGTGAAGAATAAGAATAAGGTGATGAGGTCTCTTATCAAATACTATGAGGAATAAATCAACTTTTTGAAGATAGATTAAGCAACAACTCCAAGTAACAAGAATAAATAGTCAAACAAGTGGAGACTCAAATTGAGATTGTAACTACAAGCCTAAAGGCTAAAGAAGAAGAATGTGCAAGGTATGTAACTAAAGTGAATTCTTTGAGAGCTAATTTGGATTAGTCATCAAGTAAGTTAAAGCCTTTTATGAATTTTGAAAAGAGTACCAATGATCTTGACAACATTTTGAGTATTCAAAAGACTATTAATGACAAAATAAATCTTGGTTTTAATGGAGACTAAAAGAAGAATACTAATGTTATTAAGAAGAATCAGACTTTAAAGGTCAATGGTCAATCAAAGAATGATGGTACTAACAAAATGAAGACTAATCATATCAAGTAGCCTAATGCTATAAGATATACTAATCTTTTCAATGGTTATTGTTGTTCATGTAACCAATTTGGTAATAGAGCAAAACATTGTAGAAGACCCTCCAAGAATGAATATGCATGGAACTATGAGGAGAGTCATCAGTCAAGAGGTATGGGTATTGGTGTGTTTTAATTAATAGGAATAATGTGTTTTAATTGTCAAAAAATTGGTCATATTACAAAGTTTTGTAAGCATGGATTCTCAAGTCAAAACAAGAAGATTAAATTTCTTATAGTGCAAGAAAGAAGATAAAACAATAAATGGAGACCAAAGGTAGCTAAGGTGAATGGTGATCAGTATGCAAGTCCAAGTGGACTACTTGCCATGGTAGATCATAGTTTAGATATAAAGAAGTGCCAATAATTCTCCCTATTAGCTCAAATTATGGATTAAGGATTCAATACAAATAGACCAAGTCAGAATATTGTTTAAATAGAGATTGAAGAATTCAAGCCTAAGAGGATCATGAATAAAGTTCAGTCTATTAAGGACATGGATATCTATAAATATATTGAGTTTATGTTGTTTTAGTACCCTAGAGAAGAGGTGACTTCATTAGGATTCATGGAGGCACTCATCTAGTGAGCAAAAGCATGAAGGATGCTTGGTATTAGGTGGAGTTGTAGACACTAAAATTATTTCACACACATGTACATAACTCTCTATGTTGAAACCCCCCTTAAACCCATTTTTATAATAAAAATAAATCTTATTAACCTATACTTTTACCCCTCACACATTTAATTAATTTAAAATACTTAATTAAGTTATTTAAAAACCCCTGTTGCCACCTTGCCTGGCCACCTCACCATATGACTAATTTTCCCCTGATGAGTCACCTCAAGACCTGGTCCCCTCATCCAAACTACCCAACTTATTCTCACTTCCAAACTAAATTCCTAATCAACTAATTCCTTCCTAACCTCTTATTTTTACCATTTTATAATGGGTGTCAAATTGGCACAAAAAACAACAAAAAATAGGCCAAAAATAGAAAGGTTTACCTATTCTAGGGCTGCCAACGTCGGTCAACCCATAACCGATGTTGGTGGGATAATCGACATCAACAATATAAGCCAAGCTCTAACCTATAGTTTAGGTTAGAAAAAATTAAGAAAATTGATTCTTACTCTCATTCAGGCACTTGGCATTATATTTTTTGACATCCAAGATTACAATCACCCTACGTAAGTCAATCACAATCAACAACTGAGCTCTTAAGGACCAATATCACCCACTTATTCTCTCTATTTAAGCATTTGGGTTTGGACTCCTTTATAAGAACCATCAACCTATAACTTAGAATTCAGTGACCACCATAACTAAGTATATCACTGATATTGTAGGTCATTTAAATATTTATTAAACTATTTCTTTATATCTACTCTACATTGCTTTACACACTTCTGACCATACCCCCATGAGGGAGTTAAAAAGCTTCCTTACTTGTTTCCCCTTAACCTGACATACCAAACCTCTAACTAGACTTAACCAAGCCATAATCTCCCTCTCATAACACTCCCAATCTCCCTGACCTAATCCAAACCATTTCCTAAACCCAAGAAAGCCTTCTACAAGATCCTAGATAATTATTGCCCCTATCAACCTCGATAGCCTAATTGACATCAATCACCTCACTACTGACCTTGGTAGTATAACTGATATCAATCACTCCCCTACCAATGTGGGTAACTATGAATTCCCTAGCCTCTTTAAAACCTACCCAAACAACTTTTAAAACACAAACAGAGTACCTCACCTACACCCTGTCACTCTCTACTATGTACAAGTTGTTAATAACGGTAATCTTATCTCTTTTCACTCTCTCTTTACCTCTCTTTTAGTTATTTATTATTATTTTTTCTCTCAAAATTATACTGTCATCTCTAAGGAAGTTTCACACTTCATAGAACAAGCATGTAGCTTGGCAACCCACTCATTTATCTGCTAACAAACATCTTGTGGTAGTGCTTTCTTATTTGTAGGTAGTCCTTCCTAGCCAAAGAGGAGTGCTCACAATGTCTGGATATGATGTGCAAACCAAATTTAGGTTCATTCTAATCACTTATCGTCATCCATTTTTCTATTTTCTTTTAGACTTAAAATAGATAAAAGTTAGAGAAACATTTTTGGCACGCCCAGTGGAACCTTGGAGTTTTCCTTATGTTCATTTCTTGTTTTAAACATTCATATAGGTGCATTATAGTGAAATTTTCATTTCTTGTACTTCCTCCTCCTCTTTTCTCTTAAAAATGAAAAATTCAATATCTTATTCTCTATTTTAAAAGCATTAAACTAAAATTTTCTTTCTTTTCTCCTTGCCTCTAAAAGCAATTTGTCATTTTATTTCAAAAAAAAAAAAGGAGAATCCCTTCTTTAATTACTCTTGCTTGCACATTAGGATAGTCAAATTCATACTCTATTCCTATTTCCTCTCCATTTTAATTCGAATCTAAACATTTCATATTTGGGTTTAAAATGTATTGTATTTCATAGTTTGCTTGTTGCATATTAACTCTCCTAGTTAATTATAATAATTTTGAATAAATTGTAGTATACCTATGCTACACAATCAAATCACATTCACATAAACAAGCATATAAACTCACCTGAGGAAAGGCCCATTAGGATTTCATCACCTAGAGGATCACCTTACCTTACCCAGCTATTTTACATGGATTTCACCACTAAGTGGAGAACCCACTCCATTCTCTGGCGAAGTATAATCTCTAAACAGAAGGTATATTTTGGCTAAGTATCCTGGCTTAGCTCTAGGTTCATGAAGTACAGAGAGAAAGCTCCTATAACAAGCCATGTACTTGTTCTAACATATATTCCCTCTTGAGCATCAAAACTAACCTGAAACGAGCTCTAGATTGATTTTTAGTACCTTTGATAACCAAATTCTCTTCTTACTATCTGATTAAGGCATAAGCCAACATGAGACAAAAAATTAATCTCTAGGACTTAATAGTTGCTGGCTGAATGTTCTTTATTTTTCTTTTCAATTACCTTCTATATTTTTGAGTTGGTAAGGATGCTTTTCTATTGATTCACAAAATCAATACTATTTCTAAAACTTAGTTTGTATAACTTGTTACCTCAAGTTTTTGAAGTGTTATTCATTCTTACACAGACCTTTTACATCCACTATTTTAACTAGTGTCAACCTCTAATTTCTTACAAACATCAAATTTTCCATCTCCCAAGATTTCATAGTGACCGACATCGATTAACCCTACTAGTATTGGTAGACTATACCTATCATCATTAGTTATTCCACCAATGTTAGTAAACTATTCCTACTAATATCGGTCACTTCCCTACTGATGTCAGTGACTGTGTAATTTCATCTTCTCAAAATAGTAAGCTAAAATAACCCATTTACCTATACTTAAACTGAGTTTTTATTTATTCTATTTCAAATATAGGGTAGCAAGACTATTTAAACGTCTTCTTGCATGGTATTGACATGAGCTCAAGACAAAATTCTTGTTGATTATGTAAGCCAGTAACCACTTTCACCTTCCCCTCTCACTTTTGATTCTATAATGGAGCATACTTCAACTATAAAACACACTCCTAGCCCTAACCAAATTCCCAATGTGCCTAAGGGAGATCAAGATTTTGCTAAATTTCTTGATTGCAATGTGGCATCCCTTCAACATTACCTTGCTATGAGCCAAACCCATAATTCTTTGGGTGACCCAATCTATGGTATGTCAACCTCTTAAATGAATACAACCTTAGTTTTAGTTTTCTTCATTATTTTCCCCATGGTTACCCAAACCACCACTTTGATGAGTAACCCAACTATAAACAATGTTCAAAATATAGCATCTCCAACTGCCCAATCCCACATAAACCTTAGTGTAACTTCCCTACTTTCACAACCACAACTATTTTATCCAAGTCACACCCCATTCCAAAATTTAGTGGTACCTATTCCATCCACCCTCACACCTATAATACCCTAGTTATGACTCACCCTTCATCCATTCTAACCATTCCAATAATCCAACCTGTAGTAACAACAACCAACCAAGGCATAGTCTCCAACCCAATGGGATAAGTCCCTTTTCTTTTTGCACCTTAGCCTATGACTCATTATCCTTATGTTTCCCTAACACAACTTCAACAAGCTATGTCATATGCTCCCTCTACTTCCTATCAGCTTCCTTATAACTTAGGAGGTATCCCCCAAACTAGTCCCCCTCTAGACCTCATTAAGATGCTAATGGACAAGATGTCTAATATAGAGACATCCATTTCTGGTTCAAAGAATGTATTATCTTATGATTAGATATATAATGAACCAATCCATCCTTCTATGCCTATTCACCCTTATCCAAGCTAATGGGAACTCCCTAAATTTACTTGTTTTCAAAGTAAAGAGGACCCATAACAACACTTGTGAGCGTTTAGACATGCTTGTTATTTAATAGGACATGATGATGTGTTACTAATTTGTAGTTTCCCTATATCTTTTTCAAGTGTTTCCTTGGATTGGTATAGCTCTATACCTCATCACTCCCTTTTCTCATTTACCCAACTTGCAAAAATATTCCTAGACCATTTCTCTATTAGCATTTATAAGAAGGTTTCTATAATGGACCTTTATTCTATCAGACAATTTGATGATGAGTCTATTATAGATTTTATCACTTGTTGGAGAATCTTGATCAATCAAATCTCCTTATTGAACTCTTCTCAAGGACATGTGCTAAGAACATCTCATCCACACTCTAGGTACAAACTT
This sequence comes from Torreya grandis, assembly GCA_037957365.1. Taxonomy (NCBI): domain Eukaryota; kingdom Viridiplantae; phylum Streptophyta; class Pinopsida; order Cupressales; family Taxaceae; genus Torreya; species Torreya grandis. The sequence continues at coordinate 4,075,561 of JARHVA010000208.1, forward strand.
TTTGCACATTTAATGAAGCTTTAATAATGGCACAAAAACTCAAGGTTCACGCTATAGATGAAGGTAAATTCAAGCTGCACAGTAAGAATCCCAATACCAAGTCAAATGACTTATCCTCCTCTAAAACTTTTGCCTCTAACCAAAAGGCTAAATGCTCCACTAACATAGTGGTCATTAAGTTAGCCTATTCCATAACCACAACCAATCAAATTCTTTGACTTCTCAAAATTTGACCAAGTAATTTCAACAATGGTAGGAACAAAGACAATACACTCCCATTAGGGAATCATATACATCCATCTTGGAGAAACTATTAAAAAAAGGTTTCATAACCCTTCCTCAGATTAAACCTCCTATATAGTTTGACCCTTCCCATCCTATCCCAACCTAGTATAAGGAAGATGAGCTTTACGATTACCATCGAGTTAAAGGCCACAACTCTAAAAATTACAAGACACTTAAGAATATTGTTCAAGATATGCTTGATAGAGGTGAGCTCATATTGGATAATCCTAATGCACCTTTTAATCAAAGTATGGATGTGTTCAAACACCCTTTTCCTAACTATTCACAAAATCTAAATATTGTCTAGTCCAAAACTAACTCAGGTGATCATAATATCCATACAGTTAATATGGTATTTCCTTTATCTTTAGTTTAACCTGCCCCTCAATAAGAGACATCTATTTCATTGACTCCTCCCCCACATTCAATGGCATCTATTTTTCTCATTCTTCCTCCTCAGGTAGAAGATCCTATTTCACCTGTTCCACTCTCTTAAGATGAAGAGCCTCTTTTACCACTCCTTTTGTCACCCAAGGAGCCTGCAATGCCAATTTTATTTGCACCAATATTATCTATACTTTTACCACTTGAAGACCACACCCTACCTATTCCTCAACCACATGTTGAAGGGAACATCATTCCTATATTATACCCTCTTGAGGAACCCTTTTTACCTACTTGTCCTCCACCTATAGAGAGTGGTACCCCAACCACTTCACTTTTTCACCTAGAAGAGTCCACGTCATCTACTCCCAAAATATATGAGAGACCTATTGTGCCTACTTCAATTGCACCACTCTTACCCCTTCTTTTACCTATGGAGGATCATACTTTACCCATGCCTCACCCGCATGTTGAGTAAACCATAATACCTATGCTTTACCCTCTTGAAGAACCCAATTCACCTACCTCCCCTCCACCCATGATAGACCAAGTCTCTTCTCTTGTCTCTATCGAAGAGGACCCCATTTGGCCCAAATTAGTAGAGACCAACAATTTCCCTCTTCCAAAATACCATAGCCTTCTAAAAACACAATTGTAAGGCCTACATCAACTTTGTCAAAACCCTTCTCATGTTTGGTGAAAAGTCTAAAATTTCTTGACTCCATGAAGCTAGACCATGTGGCATTTTTGGACCGGCTTAAAACTTCGTATCCAACACAATGAATGTCAAATTTTACTACCAACCCCCTTACTACCATTTACCTCAAGGTCTTTAACAAAGTTATAGCTTTTTTACCAAAATCACCTGAAGTTTAGTCATCTATGTTAGAACCCTCACCCTCATAGGAATCTGTTACATTAAAGTACATTAGGCCTTTATTTGTACGCCTTATTTCTAATTTAATTCATCCATAGGTGAAATTAGATTTAAATCCTCAACTACAAGTTGGAGTTTTTCTCCCTAAAATATATAATAATGTTAAGCCTCCTAGATCTCATTGATCCCTTATTCAACCCTCAACTTTACCATCTATTTTGGGGCCACAACCTTCTACTTTAGTTGGAATATCACCTAACCAAGCTAGACAAAAGGTTAAGCTACCTCTACTCCTGCCTTTGCCATCTGGTAGGCCTCTCACATCTGAAACTAAAAAAGTGACATAAAAACATGTAACTCTGCCATCACCAAACAAGACACCATGTAAAATTACCTTTCCAACACCGAAACAAAAGAAGGTGTCCACTCTTATTAGTATAACAATCATGAGCCCACTTGCAGGCTCTTAAATATTTTTCTTACATCAGTTATTGATATATTTGGTAATAAATCTTCCTCTCATTAAGCTTTATAGTCCTCTTGGAATGAATCCATCTTGGTTTGATGATACACAAGTATGTTTATATCATCATTCACCTAGACATGATACTGAGAATTATAAAACTCTCACAGCAGTTATTCAACAACACTTCGATGTTGACAAAATCTTTGATGATACTCCTATTAACCTTCTTTCTATTATACCTTTAACATCTATAGTTCTTCCTACTATTCCATCTAAAATCAAACCCAAAGTTGTTGTCGTAACCCCTTTACCACCTCCTTCACCAAATTTTCAAATCAAAACAGTTAATGTGGCCACATGGTCACAAAACCAAAAATATAAAGCTATGGAAAAGGTCACTACTCCTTGGACCCATCCCTTCACCAAGGACACTCCCCATACTAATCTTAATATTTCCATATTGGGTGTTCCTAAAAAAACATCTTTAGACATTATTTAAAGCTCAACGGTGAAACAGCTTCACCAAACTCCTATGAAAATATCTTTGTATGAGTTAATCCAAAACTCATCCCAACATAATCAAGATTTTATTAGTGCCTTACAAGTGATTGAGGTACAATCAGATGATCCCCAACCTATTGCAACTTTGGTCAGCTACCTTAATTCTATCTCCCTAATTTCTTTCAGTGATTCAAAATTTCACTTCAACACCCTAAAGATCAAGATTCTACCCTTTTTATTACCACATATATTGATCAAACTCATATCAAGAGAGTTTTAATCGATGGGGGAGTTAGTATTAATATTATTTCCACCCAATCCTATAAACAACTATCCCTTCCTAACAATTACATGTCTCAAATTGATGTAATACTCCATTCCTTTAATGATACTACAACTACTACGGTGGGCACTATTGTCTTACATATTCATGTAGGTCCATGAATAATTCTTGAGCTCTTCTATGTTATGGAAGGATAATTCCAATATAACATATTACTTGGATGACCTTGGATACGTGTTATGGCATGTGTACCCTCAAATTTGCACCATTGTGTCAAGTTTGAACATGATGGACAAGTACATGTTATACTTGTTGACCCACCTATGTTTAAAACATGTAACATGACCTATAGTCCCAATGATGTTCTCATCCCATTGAAAACATCCTCTTCCTCGCATGATACTTATGAAGCTTCCACAAGCTCCACTCCCATGGTTACATAAATACCATAAACACAAATTCTTGACAAAGATCCCATGAGGAGACCTTTTAATGTTTGTCACTCGGTGAATATCATTTATTGACACTTGACATGTTATATACTTCAAAATAGTATGGAAGGCTTCACATGTACCCAAATTATGATCCCTATATTGGGATGGTCATCCCTTATTGGACCCCTAACCTTCAAACCAATTTCACATACAGGGGAATTGATCAAGCTCCCACTGTCAACGATCTATCTTCTTCACCACAACCATTTACCTATGACTTATCTTTCCTGAGTAACCCTAGATTTGCTCACACCTATCTCTATAGGTGTTCCTAGAAAGGATTTGGTTTGTGTCATTATGGATAAGGTGTTCATATGCCTATTGAATATCCTACTAGCAACACCATTGAAAATACCAAAAAGAGGCATCGATTGGATATCACAAACCAAATAAACTCACTAAAACCTCCCATGAACCAATTGTCAAAGAACCAGTCTCTCCTTCCCCACCTTCTCCATAATCACCTATCAAATCAAAGGTATCTATACCTCCTAAAAAAAATTCAATAAATTCCATCCATTTGGGGCCTCTCACCTATCATCAAGGTAAGGAAACAAGGTCCCTTCCTCTCGTTCATCCTAAAATAATTGATGAATATTTTCCCACTATTAACACTATCCAATGTCAAGATGATTACACAATTATCACCTACATGGGTTCGAATTATTCTTATATCCAATGATCACTCCCATCTAAAATGTAAGATATGTTAAATGAATCAATCATTGACATCAACCTGCCCTTCCACGATAACCCTCGCATCTTCAAGATTGGCCAATCTTTAGATTCCTCTGAGCAAGCTGACTATGCCACATTTCTTAATGACCATAGAAAATCCATCACCTGGTCTTATAATGACATGCCTGGTAATGACCGCTCTATCATCACCCATAACATTGTCACCAATCAAGATGTTGAACCCATTAAGTAGATGCTTCGTTAAATGCATCCTCATATTTCTCTCCTTGTCAAAGAAGAGCTTCAATGCCTCCTTTTTGTTAACTTTATCCAACCCATTGACTACCCATAATGGATTTCCAATATTGTTCCTATCACAAAAGCAACTAGGGGAATCCACATTTGTACCAACTATCATGATTTAAACCTCACCTATCCAAAAGATGATTTCCCATTGCCAAGTATCAACCAACTTATTAATCTAATAGTAAACCATGAGATGCTATCACTTATGGATGGATTCTCTAGATATAATAAAATCCTAGTCACTCTTGAGGATCAATACAAGACAACCTTTATTACCCCATGAGGGACTTTCTATTATCAAGTCATGCCTTGGCCTGAAGAAAGCTAGTGCAACCTACCAACGCACCATGACCTCTATTTTCCATGATCTCTTACACAAAATTATGGAAGATTATATGGATGACTTACTCGGCAAGTCTAAACTTCATCAAGAACACTTGACAATTCTCAAAACCATAGTTACTCATCCCCTCCAATATAATGTTTGATTAAACCCAAATAAATATGTTATTGGTGCTCTTTTTGGTAAACTCTTAGGTTTTATCATTTCTCTCCATGGTATCAAAGACGATCCTGCTAAGGTTAGAGCAATCCTAAAAATGACCCCACCTACTAAAATCAAACAACTCTATAGCCTACAAGGCAAACTTCAATCAATTCATTACTTCATTTCCTAATTGTCAGATCACTACCAACCCTTTCACCATCTCCTCAAAAAACATGTCTCCTTCCAATGGAATACAGATTTCTAGGAGGATTTTAATGCACTTAAATAATACCTCCTTTCCCCACTGGTTCTTATTCCACTAAAGTAAAATTATCCTTTTTACCTATACATCTTCATAATAGACCATTTTCTAGGTGTTATGATTGCACATCAAGATGACCAACATCAAGAGCAGGTGGTTTATTACATAAGCCGCACACTTATTGATTATGAGATTTGACATACCCATACTAAAAAACTTTGCCTTGAATTGGTCTTTTCTACCTCTAAGCTTTGCCATTATCTCCTAAACACAAAACCTATGTGGTCACCTATACTGATCCCCTCAAATACATACATTCCAAATAATATCACAACCAATATGCAGCTCGATGGCTCATGCATCTTGCTAAATTCAACTTAGAGTTTATTTAGCAAAAATCTATTTAACGAAAAAAAATCACTAACCAGTTAGCTACTGCCCCTTTACCTAAAAATCAACCTTCAAACCTTGAATTCCCTGATGAATCTATTGTAACATCTCCACTGATGACATCTCCTATCAAATGATGATGTTCTTTGATATTATCTAAATGCCAACATGGTGGGGGTGTGAGGGTCATTCTTATTCTTTTGGATGGTGAGCCTATGCCTTTGTCATTTAAACTAGATTTTGAATGCACTAACAATATGGCCAATTATGAGGCTTTGAATATAGGACTTAAAATATCTCTCTTCTCAGGTATCAAATCCATAACCATTTTTGGTTATTCTTAGTTAGTAGTTAATCAAGTTAATGGTTCCTACCTATGCAAAAATGAAATTCTACAGTGGTATAAACATCATGTAGATATGCTCTTGGGATCATTTGACTCTTATCCCTTACAAACTATTCCTTGATCTACAAATAAGTTTTTTGACACGATGGCTTCACTTGCTTCACACATACCCTCTTCATCCTCCTCTTTGAGAATATATGTCATCATGCATCGCTTAACACTACCCTCCTATGTTAGCTAACATCCTCTTTGTCAGAAATGTAAGAACCAACCCACAAGACTTACGGTACAAATAACTCACAAATTATCTTTCCTTATCTATTACCCCTCCTGATCTTTCTAATAATGGGAAATGGGCCTTCATAAAATGTGCCACTCGTTACACTATACTAGGGGGGCTTCTCTACAAGTGAAGTTTTGATGGTCTTCTCCTTAGATGCCTAGCTAGTACTGAGACTCCCTTTACTATTATGGAATTCCATGGTGGTATTTGTGGTAGGCATTTCAATGGTTACATAGTTGTTAAATGTATCCTTTGACTTGGATATTATTGACCCACACTTCATCAAGACTATGTTGTTATGTTCAGCTTTGTGTCAAATGTCAACAACACACTAACCTCCTTCACATTCCCAGTCATGCATTGTAAGTTACCAAAGAATTTTGACCCTTCTCCCAATCAGGCTTAAATCTAATCAGAGAGATTAACCATCATTCATTGCTTTATCATCATTTTATCATTACTACCACTGAATACTTCACCAAGTGGATCCAGTCCATCCCTCTCATCTCAACTAAAGTTGAAAAAATTATTGACATCATTAACCATCACATCATCTATCATTTTGGTGTACCTCACAAGATTATAACAGATAATGGCAAGTCTTTTGAAAATAAGACTATTCAAAGTTTTTGTGATGCATTTGGAATCAAATTAAGATTCTCATCGCCATACTATCCTCAAGCTAATGGAAAGGCAAAAGTTTCTAACAAAACTTTGACCAAAATTCTCATGAAGGTAGTCAATGATACAGGCAAGGATTGGCACACACACATTACTTTTTCTTTATGGGCTTACCACACCAGAATTCGAACCCCTACGGGTGCTACACCTTTTTCATTGGTATATGGGATGGAGGTTGTTTTGTGTCTTGAGGTCTAGATTCCTTCTCTTCGCATTGCTCTACATGACATACTTACTAATTATGAATTTCTCCAAGAATGTTTGGCCCAACTTGAATTTCTTTATGAGAACCATTTGATAGCCCTCAACCACTTCTAAACCTATCAAGAGCGTATCAAATGTGCTTATAACAAAAACCTCAAAGAGCAATATTTTAATATAGGAGATCTCATCTTAAAATAAAATCAACATGTGATGAATATGGAGAAAAGAAAATAGGGTAAGTTTGTTCCTATTTGACTTGAACCCTATATCATAACTCACAAGTATGGTTTAGGAACTTATCACTTATCTTCTCTTGAAGGAAGGCCAGAACTTGAGCCTTTAAATGCCTTACACCTATGACCATTATTTTGTTAAACAAGCATCACTTTACTTCATGATTAACTTGATCTTATCCCTTGAGCATTCTTATTCATTTCCCTTCCTCTTCACCCTTACTCCTATACACTTAATTAACTTACATAGTGGTATGATTTTATCCTCATAGTGGAAAACTCCTAAGCCTCTATAGTCTTGTCTATGACTAAAATAAAAAAAATAAAATAAAATGGGATATTGGAAAAAGTTATAAAATCTCAAGTCATGCTTCTCAACGTAGTCTTCTCCCTTGAAGGATAGCTACATACTTTCCCTTTACTACTATCAATAGACTACTCCCTTAAAGGACAACTATTTAAAATTAAAAATAAATGCTTAGACCACTCCCTTAAAGGATGGCTAAGTCAAGATTTGTTCTTAATGGGAAAAACAAATGCAAAGGGATGTTCACAGCTTTACACGAACTTACCCCATACAAAATCCCATTGTAGGCTTCTTGAATTGATCAGTTTACAAAAAAAAAAGCTTAAAGTTAAGGACTTGCCTATATTAGCTCTCGAGTCACCCACAAAAGGGACATATCATCTCTACTTGGTAGGTTATCCTACCTAAACCTTTTTTTCCCCTCATTTTACCCTTTTTCCCCTCATACTCTTTTAAGGGTTTGTGAAGCTCAGTTAACATAAGGAAAACATGATGCTTCTCTAAAAAACACAATAGTTCAAAGATATAAGGCATGAAAGAGGCTCATTTACCTGAGCCTATTTATGTTCTAAATTATGGTCTTTGCCAATGCACGAGCATTATGCCTCTTTATTTTCCCATCCACATCACATGTCGATATCTCTATTTGAGATGGAAAAACAATGTCATACCAACACTAACATAACCAATCTATTTATTTTATGCATACACCATCACAAATATGGAAAAATGCTGAAATAATCTAACATAACCATTCTATTTATTTTATGCATACACCATCACAAATATGGAAAAATGTTAAAATAAACTAACATAAACAATATATTCATCTTAAGCATACACCATCACAAATATGTAAAAATTTTAAGATGAAACTAACCAATCAATTATGCATATACAATTACATAAATGGGAAAGGCTAGTCTAACTCAAATAACATGATCAACATTAACATCCAAATTAACATAGAATTAAAAAAATCATCCATATCATCATGATAATCATAAGAAATGCATCTCAAATAAACACATGGCAATAAATGAACATCTCATATATATAATATGTGATCAAAGTACATGTTCATCATCTACATCATAACATCATAAATCTCTCTCAAAATGTACATCTCACATCTTCAGCTCACAGGTTAGTATACATGTAACATTATATAATAAAAAACTAGCAGCCTCTAACACTCAGAGTCCTTAAGGATCTCTGTGTGGTCATCAGGAAGCAGTGTTATCACCACTCTCCACCTGTCTATATTTGCATGAGCTAGAAGATGTCACACATGACATCAACCTCTCCTACTCTTTGAACTCTAAATATCTTTGTATCTTCAAGACTCTCTAATCACCCTCTCATAGTAGGCAATCTCATCTAGGATAGTCAAATATCTTACCATAGATACAGTTTGTGGATGACCCATAGCACCTAATGAGGGCCTAGCCTGTATTGGTCCCTATGGTGGTGGAGGAGGAGGAGTATCCTAGCCTATTGCTCTCAAACTATCTCTCTATACTATCGCTAAAGTCACCTAACCCTATAAAAAATCACCTAGCCCTATAGTGCTACAAATTGACACTATAGAGCCCCAATCTAACCCTATAATGCCACTGCTTACCCCTCTAAGGCTAAATCCTATGCTTGGGCTATCTTTTGAGCCTACATTATTACATCTTAGGCCTGTACTACTGTATCTCAAGCCTGTATCACTACATCCCTCTCTCTGACTAACCCCTATAAATATGGTGGTGGCCTCCTGACCCATGCTATGGGTACCATCTCTAACTCACTAGCCAATCTTCCCCTGACCCATAGTGAGTTCTACAACCCAATAAGTTGCTCTACCTACCCTCTAAAAACTAGGTATCTAAGATAAAATCTCCATAAAATATCTATAGGGATCAAGCCATCGATCATATGCCTATGTAGGTAATGTCTCACACCACACCATCCACTCAGGTACGTGACATCCCCTCTCTCCACCATCTCAAACCAACCCTAAAGCTAGCTATGATAGTGGTAGGTAACCCAGTGGTCATGTCACCATGATGTACTCATACGCCCAATAGTGTAGTAGATGACTGACACATAAACTATATTTCCATCACAAACTCAAACCCCATAGCTCTTTTTATAACTATACCAAAAATATTGGACCCTAGGCTAAAATGGTCTGCTACTCAACTATCTATGTAAGCACGCCTATCAAATCAATCAAAAATATCTCTCTATTTACATTTGATAATGCATACACTGTGATCCCAATCATCATCAGGATGCTTAGACGATGCTACTCCTCATCAGCCATATACAATGGCTCATATGCAAAACTCATAGAGTGGTAAGTCACCTCACTAAAATGATCTCCATATAAAGTGACCATGTGTATGTTATGCTACTCTCTCAAGCATGCAAAGATCTCCTTACCCTAGAGTGGTAGCTATAAAATCCTATACACATCCTCTTGCATCACTATCAACTCTTTGATCAACAGATGGAAGGTGTTGGTGGTATGATCCCACCTCTCAATCAAATCTATCATTAAAGACACATCCTATACGACTTGATAGTACCATCACACTCCTCCTAAACCCATTGCCACCATATGCTCCCACTTTTTGGGAGTGACATCCCTCCTCATACATGTCAATAGCCTCGATAGATGATCTCAAAGTGTAAGCTCCATCCTCGCTTGCATCCATACACGTAAATAACTCACATCACATACCTTTTAATCTACTCTATCAATACCTTTTTCCCTTTCGACTAGGAGAACTACATTGGTCTAAGGCCCCAAACTAGGATATGTAGGTAGCACTCAGTCAGCATGGGGTCTTCTGAGGTTAGCTTAGCCATATACCCACCTTACTAACCACCCTAGGCTTCACTGTCTCTTTCTCTCTCCTAGGTCCACCTGCTTATCCCAACTCTAGGCCTCATAGCCTATATTATTGACTCTTGACACTATGACATGTCTTTTAAGCCCTAGACCTCTCTAACTATCTCAACTTACCTTTTTCCCTAAAACACACCTTTTTAGAACTTTTTCATAGGTTTTGGGAGAACTACATTACCCTAAGGGCCTAAATCAAGCTATGTAGGTAGCACTCAGATAACATAGGGTCTTCTGAGGCTAGCTCAATCATTTGGCTAGTTGCTTACTTCCACTAGAGATCTAAAACTTACCATTTCTCCTATTTTGTTACTTTTTAGCAGTCATCGACATCAACATTAATGCTGACATCAGTGCTTTATTAGCCTATGTAATGATTGACATCAATAGGAAACTACCAACCTCGGTGCCATGTCAGTTGACATCAATTGACCTTATCGATGTCATTGACTAGTTTGGCCTCAGGGCCAAACCACCCAAACTCAACCTTACCCATTTCCCCTAAAACCTACCCAAAAAACCCCCTAACTTATCCTCTACCTACCCTAACCTATTTTATACCCCTCCACTAACATTTTCTACACCCCCACCTCTCATTTAACTTCAAAATTACAAATACCAAATCAAACTAGTGTAGGCTCTTACCTCATCTCTTCATCTCCTCCTGGATGGCACCGCTAGCTCTTATGGTTGTGTGCTTCCCACTAGGTCCCCTCCTTGAGTTACCATCTTCTCAAGATCTATTTCTTCTCACTAATCACCAAGTTGAAAATGAGTTTGGTCAGCTGTCGATGTTGGCATTCTTAACCTAACCTGCCAATGTTGCCCTAAGTTAATTGACATTGGCACTTTCTATTATTGATATCAACACATGTAACTGATGTCAGCACCATTCTAATACCATTTTCACCAACATAATACCCCAAAATTTTCAAACCTTACCCATATACTGGGGAAACTAGAGATCACATATATCTCCCCCAACCATGATAAAATGATATTAAATATCACTTAAACCTTTAACCATGACGATTTTTCTTGGAGATCATGAATATTTCCTTACTCATTAACCCTTTTATACCAACCTTACATTGCTTGTCTTGCCCACTTATGCTGTTCTACTATAGTTGGCCATTATGCACATGCATTTATGTTAGGTGTTTTGGATGCAAACCAAGCCTATCCTGTCACCTTCAATCCTTTTGTGTTTCTTAGGGGCACTTCTTACCTTGGATACTTGGGACATATTGACCATTAGAGCTACAACTTTTATTGATTTAACCTTTCAACTATCACTTACAAGCTATAATTTGGTTACTTTTATCCAATTTCTCCTTAATTTTGCCTGTTCTTGACTTTATTGACTATATCTCATTGTGGCATACACATATGGAGTGATACTCAATTATCCACCAGTCACCCATTACCTTTTTATCAAATCAAAATTTGATTCTAGTTTCTCTTCTGTCACTTCCCATTTTGAAGGGGGATACCTCATCCATTACTTCAATCATTTAACTCCTATTTTTATCTTGCAACATGTCAACACAAATTACAAGATAAAAAGGGGTAAATATAGACACCAAAATTACATCACACACATGTGCGTAACTCCCTATGTCAAAACCCCCCTTAAACCCATTTTAATAATAATAATTAATCTCCTTAACCCATACTTTTACCCCTCACATATTTAATTAATTTAAAATAATTAATTAAGTTAATTTAAAAACTTTGTTTCCACCTCACCCTATGACTAATTCTCCCCTGATGAGTCACCTCAAGACCTGTTCCCCTCATCTTAACGACCCAAGACTTATTCCCACTTCCAAACTAAATTCCTAATCAACTACTTCCTTTCTAACCTCTTATTTTAATTATTTTATAATAGGTGTCACACTTGGCATGAACAATAATAAAAAATAGGCCAAAAATAGAAAGGTTTACCTATTCTAGGGCCATCGACATCAATCAACCCATGACCGATGTCAGTGGGATCACCAATATCGACAATATAAGCTAAGCTCCAACCTATAGTTCAAGTCAGCAAAAATTAAGAAAATTGATTCTTATTCTCATTTATGCTCTTAACATTCTATTTTTTGACATCCAAGCTTATAATCACCTTACGTAATTCAATCACAATTAGCAACTAAGCTCTTGAGGACCAACAACACCTTCATGTTCTCTCTATTCAGGCATTCAAGTTCAGACTCCCTGATAGGGACCATCAACCTGGCACTTATCATTCAGTGACCACCATAGCTGAGTACATCACTAATACTATAGGTCATTTAAATATTTATTCTACTATTTCTTTATATATACTCTACATTAATTTATGCACTTCTAATCATACCCCTGTGAGGGAGTTACAAAGCTTCCTTTCTTATTTCCCCTTAACCTGACATACTAAACTCTTACTAGACTTAACCAAGCCATAATCTCCCTCTCATAACTCTCCCAACCTCCCTAACCTTATCCAAACCATTTCTTAGACTTGAGAAAGCCTTCTGCAAGCTCTCAGATAGTTATTACCCCTATCAACCATGGTAGCCTAACCAATATCAATCACCTCACTATCGACCTCAATAGTATAACCGATATCGATCATTCCCCTACCAATGTTGATGAATGTGAATTCCCTATCCTATTTAAAACCTACCTAGATAAATTCTAAAATAAAAACATAGTACCTCACATGTACCCTATCACTCTCTGGTGCATACAGGTTGTTAATAATAGTAATCTTATCTCTTTTTCACTATCTCTTTACCTCTTGTTTAGTTATTTATTAGTCTTTTATCTCTTAAAAGTGGATTGTCATCTCTACGGAAGTTTCACACTTCTTATAACAAGCACATAGCTTGGTAACCCACTCATTTATCTACTAACAAACATCTTGTGGTAGTGCTTTCTTATTTGCAGGTAGTTCTCCCCAGCTAAAGAGGAGTGCTCACAATGTCTGGATACGATGCACAAACCAAATCTAGGTTTATTCTAATCACTTATCCCCATCCATTTTTTAGACTTAAAATAAACAAAATTTAGAGAAATAGGAGCTTTATATTCTTTATTTCAAATCCAAAGTTATATCAATAATCTTTTAGAGGTGTGATTGCAAGAGATGGGTTACAAAGAATTTGTATGATGACTTGATCAAACCAAGTCACATTCATGATAATGTATAAATATCTCATGGAGATAAGGGGAGCATGGTTGGGTACTTCTATGAGTTGAGTTCATGTTTGGTTGATCAAAGGAAAATTGATCTTGTTTATAGAAGAAAGCATGTATCAGGTCCAAAGATAAGATGATAATATTTTCAAAGATGACCCTTTATCATTAATGTCAAAGCATGAGAAAGACCAGTTTAGGAGAAGATCCAACTAAGAGAGATAAAAATGATTTGCTTATTTATAGTGTTTACAAAAAATTATAAAGGGGGAGATTATTGAGGTATTTTCATGTTATTGGTATTGTGGCATTGATGATGTTGTTGATTTCAAGGTCAAGATGAATGTTATTAATGTCAAGTTTAAAATTGATGTCATGCATGGTGAAGTGGTATGTGACCAAGAAGTCTTATGACAATATAGAATTTTATGGAAACCTATTTCTTCTCTATTAAGAGATGATTTGAAGGTAACTAAAAATTCTTTTGAGGTTGATAACATGTCAAAGTCAAGATCAAGATTCAAGGTAAGCATATTGTTGAGCACTAGTCTTAAGGATTATTGGCATATCATCAACATGTGTATGAAGGTGGTCATCTGGTAAGATGGATAAACATAGGTATGATTAGATGTTTAAGGATTTCCAAGAATACATATGAAGTTTTGAAACACTCAGGAAAGTTTTAAAGTAAACATTTAGGGATAAGGTCTTAAGCCTAAGTATGAAAACAGACTAGTCTTAGACTCTACCTGACCTAATGAGGAGTCTTGATGTGTTATCAAGATCTATGAAGGATAAAAATCAGTGGTATATCATGTGATAATAATTTGGACACTATGTTAACATATTTATAAGCTATATAAGCTTTTAGAAGAGGTTTCTAGGTTAATACTGAGCTTAGTCTTTACATTAAGAGACCTAATGAGAAGGCACATACATCGTAACATGATGAGGTGAATATTCTAAGGCTTATGAGAATAATATTGGATGTGATCATGGTATAATGTTTTATGACATGATTATGAGGTTTTAAGAGTATTACAGGAGGTTTCAAGGTGTGTTCGAGGTCTAAGTGTAACTTATAAGTTTAGGCCTAGTGAGCAAAGAGACCTAGTGTGGCCTAATGAGGGGTCAAGATCAATTTACATGGTGATAGATGTCATGATATCATTGTCAAATGTGTGAAAGGTTGTCTCAAGTTTTTTTTACCAAGTCTAAGGTCAAATTTTAAAGGATAAGACATGAAAATTGGTGTTGAGGTTTTCTATGTGCATAGAATAAGGTGTTGTAGACCCGAGAAGGATTTTCTTATGCTCATTGGCACATGAAACCATTGAATGAGATCATAATAAGTTCATGTTATTTTTGGAAGGGTTCTATATTAAATTTCCTATCATTTGTTTTTGGGTTGAAGGCCTAAGCTTTATGAATGATTTTTAAGAATGGAAGATAATCTAAACCTTCTCTAAAACCCTAATAGTGACCCAATATGGAAGATATGATTAAAAGTGATCATAATGTTTTATTTAACATAATATTATTATTTTATGTTGTATTTAACTCTCCTACATACCTCTAATTGGTATTTTTCTGTCAGAAGAGTGAGTGGAAGTTATAGAAAACCCCTTGTTTCTTAGATTTTTAATGTTGACCAGGTCAAAGCATGAGAATTATTTAAGGATGATGTGTGAGACTTTTATTTTATGATAATTTAAGTTTATAAGTATTATATAGACTTAAAATATGTTAAATCATTCATAAAATTTAACCTATCACTAAAAAGACCTAGTGAGGAAGACAATGAGAAAACTAGGTAGAAGTGAGAATGAGATTAGGGATGGGTTTTAGTGGATTAAGTATGGATCCAAATGTATGGGGTTATTTTTAAATACATATAACACATATCCATAATTTATATAAGTTTTTAATAATCTTTTGTATGGCATAAAATTGATCTCAATCTGACTTATCTAACACAGTGACATTTGTGTATAGTGAAGCCATGAGATTGGTATATAAGACCAATATTTATATTGAAAATTATAATATGTGTGTGTGTGTGTGTGTGTGTGTGTGTGTGTGTGTGTGTGTGTGTGTGTGTGTGTGTGTGTGTGTGTGTGTGTGTGTGTGTGTGTGTGTGTGTGTGTGTGTGTGTGTTAGTTATAAGAATTCTTAAGGATCATATAAATCCATTTTAAGTTCATAAAATTGTTCACATAGGTGTTCTAAGTATTGGTTTTCATGATTGTGTTTTGGAGCATTCAAGCAATTTTTTGTGTTAGTGATAATGATGTCCCTGAGTCATTATACACATATTTGAAGAATATAATGCATATTAATTTTTATATAGGTATCATAGATTCATTTAATGAATTTTTATTCATGATAAATGCCTATGAAGGTGTTAAAAGTCAAAGGTTCTTGACTAGGTGTTTGAGACCTGTTTACAGTTCTGAGTGAGCATATGGAATTGGTCTGTTTGAGGTATTTTTCTATGTATGGAAAATTATAATGGAAATTATGATTAACCTAAGGTTGTTTATGTTATATCCATTTTATTTATTGATGTGTTTATTTGGAAAATTTGAGTGTATAATTTAGATGTTCAAAGCAGTCTTTTTGGCAGTGAGAAGGCCTAATTGTGAGTAGACCTAATGGTGTGGTTGAAAGAGTGAAATGAGATAAATGGTTTTTGGGAAACAATTTGAGATTATATGGGGTATAAATTTAAGTGTGTGAATTTTTTAATCTATTTATGTAATATCAAGATGTTCCAAGGTGGTCAAGGTGAAACATGTGCCTTGAGAAGGCCTAATTGCATTAGGTCTCTATCAGACATAATGATGGTTTTGGTCCTTATGAGTGGTGAATGACCTATGTAGTTTTTTTTAATTTTGAAATATATTTTTTATATATTAAAATGTTTATACAATAATGGATAGGTTTGTGTCCAACCAATATGTGTCAAAGCAAGAGTCAAGTATAAAAAGAAGGTCTAATAGGCCTAATTGACTAGTTAGAATATTAAGGACATAAACGAGTGAAATAGAAATTTGAAAACCAGGTAGAAGACTTGAAGACCATAAAAAATGTGTTTTGAATATTTATTTAATTTATAAAAGTTATTTTTTAGATGTTGAGCAAGGACATTTGACCTAAATCTATCAAGGAGAGGGCTAGTTGAGCGAAGAGGCCTAATAGACTGTTTGAGAGAGATCAAAGAGTGTGAAGAAAAAAAGAAGGGGATAATCATTAGTCAAGTAATAAAAAAGTGTACAAAGGTGATCAGAGGTTCTATGTCATTGATTCAGTGTTGAGTTACCTAGGGGGTTGGTACTTCCTTGCAATTTGGTGCTTGTTAATGGCCTAGTTGAGTTGGTGCTTGACTAGTAAGGGGTTGGTGCTCTTTGTGGGGTAGGTGCCTCACTAATATATTAAATAATTTATTATATTAATATATTCCAATTTGTGTATCATTGGGTTTTTATCCCCCATGTAGCATCAAGATAGTTATATCTATAAGTGAGTTTGTAGCTGAAGAGGACTCACATTTAATCTTCTTAGAGACCTTCAATTGTTAGCAAGGCATCTAGGGGAGAGGCTTCAACAAGAAAGGAAAATAGAGAGATGAATTTTTATGATTAGGAGATCATGTCTTATGACATTTTTTCATATTCCTATATGTCTTGATGTATAGTTGTTTGGCATGTTGTATATATGCCTATATGGCATTGACCTCAGATATTATATTGTGTTCACATTTTATATGGCTTTATGACTTTTATGGATATAATATATATACATATATAATTTTAAAAATTTTAGTCTATTTAATGTTGTTAAAATGCATGGAAATTTTCATATAATTATGCTAACATATTGTTCTATAATCTGTTCTTATTTTGAATATCTTTCAAACTCTTTCATAAACCTTTATTTACAAGCTTTCATACTCTATTATCTTGGATTGGTCTTACAAGACCAATAGGATTTGATTTAATTAAAATAAAATTATATAATTTTTTTTTTTAAACATATACCTCTGATACCTATGATTGCAATGCTAATCCCAAACTCACCTGGCTCAATGCTTTGTCCTTGCTCTTTTCCACTAGGTTCATGGACTTACTCACTAGAATATATTGTTGTCAACACCAACACTATTTTAATATTCACCTTAGTCACATTTAAAGGTTCAACTCACTCTAGATTCTCCACTCTCCTCATGCAATCAATCTTGTCTCACTCTCTTAATGCACCATCTAGGCTTGTCTAGGCCTATTATCATCTACCTTCTCTATGTACTTAGAGTCACCTCCAGTATCTTACACCATCATACCATTTCCTCAAACATCCAAACCAACATTATTTAAGGCCCCAATTCTTCCTTGTACCTATCTCCCACTTTTTCCCAAATGGGGCTACAAGGCCTAGTAAGCCTAAATCACATTCTTAAAACTTATTATTTCCCCTAAGGCTTTATTTGATTCAAATCCTAGGCCTTCAAAATTTTTTTCTCACATATCACTATGATAACTAACTTTAATCTTATATCATCATCTTTTTATATAGGTTATTAGCTTCTTTGACACCATTCCTCTCTCTTGGCATCTTTAGGCTCAATAGCTTTCTCACTCTTCACCATTTTCAATACTCTTTCCTTTTAGGACCCATACCATCTTCCCCATGTATAAATATAAAATCGACACTCTTCTTCCTTATTTTAAATTAACTCTCATTTTAGGTACATAGGTTTTAAATCCTAAAATAGGTTCTCATGGTTCTTTATCCCCAACTGAGCTTCATATGATTAGTTACCTTCACATTATAACCCCTTTCCATATCCATATCTAAATAATCTTGAGTTTCCAAAAGAAATTATTATCCCTCTTAAGAGTCACAACCATATATTTAAGGCTTAAAACATCCTCTCAGGACCTCCAATATGGACTAAAATCTTAATAACTCTTTATTTCCTCTCTTACTTAACTGATCAAATGAAGTTCTTGTAAACTGACTATGATCATGTAACATGGTATGTCTAGATAATGTAGTATAAACTTTAACCATACTATGTTCATAATAAACCTTCCTTAGTGATGAATCAACAATAATATTTTGATAAAACTTTGGTGTTTTATAAAATACTTGAATGCATTCCAAGACTTTCTTTTTTTCTTATTTCTTGATTGTGTTATGATTGAGTTCTACAGATCTAGTTTAGATAATATTGAAACATCTTTAATTGAGAGTTAGTAATTGTAAATTATTCTAAAATCAAAAGAGACAAGAATATAAGATTCATTACATATCAATACTCTCCCAAGGCATTAATTTTATTCATACATATCATTCTCATCTATAAGCATGTACAATTTTTTTGCAAAAGGGTAGAGTTTTCTCCATGTTTGATCTTTTCTTACCCTTTCATTCACTTTATCTAGTCTCCTTGAGACTCCTATTCTCCTTGAATTGATATTTTACATCTCTCTCACATTCATTTATAACCTTAAATAGTGCTAAACATGCAACCACTTACTATTTTTAGTCACTCCAAGTTTTGAGGGTCATTACATTCTTTGATGCTCTTGCATCATTCTTTCACACTCCTAACCCCACTCTCATTATTATCATAATCATCTTAATCTCAATTAAATATTATAAAAAGTTTAGACATCCATTATTTCACCTTATCCATTTACTTTCCCTTGTTGGCTTTAAGCACTAGGCCTAACTAGGCCTACAATCTATCACTTGCTCTTGTATCTCTTTGTATAGACATGATTCCAATCTGACTCAACTACACTCATAATGTTATACCTCTATCCATTCAAGTTTCTCACCTTTATTTTTCCTAGGCTCTTATACCTACAAGGATTAATTATGATTATTACTATCCATGATTTATATACCTTATCTTCTTGGTCTAATGACCCTTGCAACACATCAAACACCTCACTAACCACCTCTTTTAACTTTTCTCAAGATCTCAAGACACTTCTTGATCTCACCTAACAACTACAATCTATTATAGACATATCCCACTAGGGTTTTACACTTATTTGGGACTGATTTTTTTCCATATCTCCTTTCATAGACCTACACCAACCTCCAAACCACCTTTAACACTTGAAAAGCACCTATTCCCACTACTCTACATAATTTCATGCCCTTTATATAGACTGTATATTTATGTATCTCCTATGAATTGATGTGATTGTGAGTTATATTATTAAATATTATGTGTTTTTATGTACCAAATTTAATAAGTTATTATATGGGTACAACATCACAATTAACACAACACCCATTAGATTATAACCCACTAAATACTATAGCACATAACTATGGATATGCAAAAGATTATCAATGGCCATCAATTTAAAAAGTAACTTTAGTTGAGGATCCCATGAATGATGGTGTGATCATGATAAAAGATGAATATTATATGTATGATAAGATAAGTGTGATAGAAAAGGAATTATGGTTTGATATTTTGATAAGTGCTAACTCAAGCAACATTCTGGCCTCAAGCAACATTGATAACAAATGTTGTCAACATGTGAGCCAAGTTGGAGATATCTACCTATGGGGCCTCATGGATAAAAATTAACATATAAACCATGTTGGGTGTGTTGATTAATATCTAGGACCGAATTTTTGTCCTCCTAACTCATTTGGTTAGGAGACAGAGCACCCATTCTAGCCTCAAGATGATATTTCCCTATAAGGCAAAATTGTTATTTTTAGGCAAACTTTGGATGTGCATAAAATTGAAACTATAAGTCATATCCATGAAACAAAAAATTATATTGTGAGTGTCTAAGTCTTTTATGCTCACCTATAATCCCATGAATTCAAAATAATCGATGAATTCATGGTAGAAGATTTTGTGATTAGTCCTACAATGAAACTTTTATGTACTTAAAAGATAGGGTATTTACCTCCAATAGACATTTCTACTTCCTTGACCTTTGATTATAAATATATAACTTATAACAACTATATGTGTGTAAATTACATGTGTTCCCACCACCATGGGCTTGGAATCCATGTGGATATGTAATTTTACAATAACTTTGGCCTCAAACAACATTGACAAGTGTTGTCAACATGCGAGCTAAGTTGGATATCTCTACCTTCAGGGTCTCATGGGTAAAAAATAGAATATAAAATATGTTATAGGTGTAAATTAACATATAAAACCACATTATTAGCCTCTGATAACACCAGGTTAGGAGACAAAGCACCCATTCCAGCCTCAAGCAAAATTGACAACAAATGTTGTCAGCATGGGAGCCAAGTTGGAGATCTCTACCTCCAGGGCCTCATGGATAAGAAATATCATCACCAAAAAATTTAGGGTGGTTATTAACATATTATAATGAATTATTGGCCTCCAATAATTCCCATTTAGGAGATGGAGCACCCATTCTGACCTCAAGCAACATTGATAATAAATGTTGTCAACATGCAAGCCAAGTTGGAGATCTCTGCCTATGGGGCCTCATGCATAAAAATTATAATTTACACCATGTTATGGGTGTAAATTAAAATATATGAACACATTATTTTCCTTATATCATGCCTATTTAGGAGATAGAGCACCCATTTTAGCCTCAAACAACATTGATAACAAATATTGTCAACATGTGATCCAAGTTAGGGATCTCTACCTCCAGGGCCTCATGGCTAAAAAATATCATCACCACCACATAAAATGTGGATATTAATGTATATGAAAACATTATTGGCCTTTGATAATGCTTTATTATGATATGGAACACCCATTTTGGCCTCAAGACAACTTTTCCCTATAAGGCAAAAAAAAAAAAGGGCAAACTTTAAATAGGCATAAAATGGAAACTATAAGTCATATACACAAATAAAAAGAACTATCATATGAATGTATAAGTCTTGTAATGAACCTATAATCCCATTAATCAAAAATAATTTATTAATTCATGGAAAAATATTTTGTGATCAGTCTTATAATGTAATGTTTACATATTTAAGAGACAAGCTATTTGCCTCTAATAGACATTTCTACTTCCTGGACCTCTAATTATAATTTCATCACTTAAAAAACCTTCAGATATTAAAATTACATGTGTTACCACCACCATTATCTTTGAATCCATGTGGATATGTAGTTTTACAACAATTCTGGACTTAAGCAACATTGACAACAAATGTTGTCAACATACAAGCCTGGTTGGAAATCTCTACCTCTGGGGATTCATGACTGAAAAATAGCATCACCACCATGTTTATGGTGGAAATTAATGTATAATAATGCATTATTTGCCTTTGATCATGCCTCGTTAGGATATGGAGCACCCATTTTGGCCTCAAGCAATATTGATATAAATGTTGTCAACATGTGAGCCAAGTTGGAGATCTTTACATCCAGGGCCTCATGGATGAAAAATATCATTGACACAATGTTTTAGGTGGTGATTAATTTCTATGATCTCATTATTAGCTTCTAATCACACCCATTTAGGAGATGGGCCACCCATTATGGTCTTAAGCAACATTGATAATAAATGTTGTCAATATGTGAGCCAAGTTGGAGATCTCTACCTTTAGGACCTCATGGATGAAAAATAACATCTCCACCACATTGGTGGTGGAAATTAAAATCTAGGAACATGTTTTTGGCCTCTAATCATGACCATTTAGGAGTCTAAACACCCATTCTAGCCTCAATCAACATCGACAACAAATGTTGTCAATTAGCAATTAAACCTACAAGAACCAAAAACTTATCTTAACTTCAAGAATATGGAATTCTCTACTAACGGTGCCAACCATGTGAATGTGGAAGCTAATTTGGCACCACTAGCCTACCAAAAATATGTTAGTATCTAGTTAAATTGAAATTTAAATGTAAAACTTAATAAATAAATAAAATTTGATAAAATTAAATACATTTACATTTGAAAATTCAACATACCTTGGGGGTTCAATCTAAGGAACCACTAAGATGGGATACATTCTTTCTAGTATCAATAATTGCTTCATGATCAGATTCCTAAACCTTCCATAGAGTCCTTTTCAATGACCTACCCTAATATTTTTGGGGCTAAACATTTGTTACAAGAACCAAACTTGAATAGTGGAGTATCTTCCAACGTACTTTGCAGTATTTAAACAACCATACATTAGAATTTTTCATAGGATATCATCTAATCCAAATTCTAGTAACTACAATAGATCCAATGGAATAGTGAATGCTTTCCCCATCTAAAAGTCAATTTCTATTTTTCCTTCACAAATTGTTAAAAGTAATAGTCTATCCCCTCCTCATTATACTCATCTACAATAACTACATAAATATGCCCTACATATCAAAAAAACATGATTTAATAACATGATCTACTGATATAAATTTAGTACATGAAACACATGTGTCAAATATAATATTTAACCTACTTTCATAAGATCAAACACATGGTCAAAGTCATGTGATGATGCCAACACTCTAAGTTGTAATGTTGATGGAACCTAATAACTATCAATTGGAACTAGAGTCCTATAACTCCATTCATCCACCAATTCTTGTGACTCACACTCATTCCAAACAAATTCAATGGATACATAACAAAATCATGTCATGTGCTTGTGTGAACCATCTAAGAACCTATGTTTGAGCTACAAAATGAGTGTAACTCAATCGATCCTATAACTATCATACAATATTTATAGATTGCCAATTGTTCATCCTCCATGAGCCAAAAATATCTATGTATAGTGGACATTTATTGAGCACCATGGACCATACATTTATTACAGCATTCAACTATGTTCTTTACATTTGATAAATCAGCAACCTCTTCAAATTTTAACTCCTATCTTGTAAGTACTCTTTTGACACATTATCCTACACCATCTTGATTCCCTTTTCCATGGCCTACTTTAGTGAAAATCCAAATATGTACTACACCAGTGCTCACATGCATTTATACTTAGCCATTATAATATCTATGCATCCTTGAATTATGATGTATATCTATCTGACCATGTATAATGTTGATTGAAATTAATTTTACTTTCACTCAAATTTCCATAAAATAATTGAAGACAACCTTCAACATAATCTAAAGAAGATGTTTGGTCATCACTGACATAAAAGTGGTACTCCCTTAATATTTTTGATCATTCTCTATACTATCTTGTGAATGCATGAATGTTATATGCACACAAAGTTAAACCTATACTAAATTTTAATATTGTGACTAAACCTCTCTTTGTGGTTGTAATGTGTTATTCTCTACAAATTAAACTAGTGAAATAATAGTACCAATTGGGAATGTGTCCTTAATTAACTTGAATTATTCTTCTAGCCAACAAGATCTGTGTGTGTGCCTTGCATACTCATATACAATGTCATCCTTGAATTTGTCCATAAATTTGGAAACAAGTATTTGTTCTATAATAAGATCAAACCTTTTAGATTCCTTTCCATCTTTTATTTGATATACCATATAGTTATATTTACTAAAACCAACCAATTCTTGTCCAATTCCATGTGTACTCTCCTCATGTATACAAGATATCAATTTTGGCAATCCGCCACAAATGTTGCAAATTCCATCTAAACATACATTGTTATAAAATAATTGACCATTTGGTCTTTCACAAAAAATTGTTAGAATGAATTATCTTACTAATTTGGTGGGGCCTTTGATTCACACTCCTAAAAAATGTTATTTGTATGTAAAGTACAATTAACATAATGAAAAATATCATAATGCAAAGAAAATTCCACATGTTACTGATAACAACAATTAGTGTGTGTGTGTGTGATTGATTTCAACATAGAAGGGTTTGGCCAGTTCAAAATACCTTTGACTAATACAAATTTGTGGATATTTTTCAATAAATTTAGATTAAAATTGTGTTTGAGTCATATCCAAAAAATGTTTATGATGTGGTTCAAAATTATGAGAACCAACTCTTATTTTCACTACATCTCTAATATTAGGTGATACTCTTGTGTTATCTTTACAAAATTCTATAATTAAATCTTCTAAGGCATAGACTATAGCCTTATCTTTCCATGGGAGTCTACTAGAAAATGCTCACAAGTCATTGTTACCATCAACATAGAGTTTTTTATGTCTCTCAATTGCTTTCATTTGTGTTTTCTATTTATGGCCAAAGCTCAAATTGTTTTTCTAATCAATCTTTTATTCTTTGTTTTACCACTTACCAAAGAATTTATAATAACATGTTGGGTAACGTTACCATCGTTGGTGTGTTTCTTCACACCTACTTCATGGTATGTATTATGAAAATTTTCAATAATTGCCTTGTTTACACCATTAATATTAGATGTTCTTAGTCTTAGGGTGTTCATTGTATGTCTCATATTAAATACTTTCATCAATGTAACAAAAATTGGCATCTTTAAGTATCATTTAAATCTTCAGTGTCACTCCAAAATTATTTCATTTTTCTTCTCATATGGTGCTCAAACATTTTTTTAGGCATTGGTTTCAAAATGGATTCATAAATTTCAATTAAATACATTGGTTTTATTTTATAAATCTTAGGAGGTGTTCTTAATGGTATATTCAATTGATTTGGTGTTTCCATATTATTTTCTTCATTACTAGGTTCTCATTCAATGGTTTTCCCATATTATTTTCTTTATTGTAACTTTTTCCAATAGGTGTTTCCATATTATTTTCATCATTATTAGTTTTACCAATGCATGTTTCCATACAATTCACATCATCATTCATACTATCATCATCATCAAAATTAAAAACAATAAAATTTGAATGTGGACTCGCATTATAATTGGGTATACTATCAGAATTGGCAATTGGACTTTTACAATTTGTTATAGTACCATTATTTATAACAATAAATTAATTAGGGATAGTAGACTTACTTTCATAAGAAAAATTCATTCACTGCTTTTATTTTTCTATCACCACTTCTAATTTGTTTGGCATTTTGCACTTTGAATTCATCTTCCTACTACTATGAAAGTCATCACCCATGATTGCATAAAGTTTTTAAAATATTGAGTGTGTGGATAATAATCTAACTATTACAAAAAATACCTCCTTCATGTGAAGTACCAAGTGGGGACAACAATCCAATTATTCTAAAATAATTAAGAATAATCCTATGTACTCTTTAATCAACCATGTCACTAGACAATGATTTATGCTTTTGAGGGTGTGGATTTTTTTTTAATAATTTTCAATATAAATCAATAGAGTAAGGGAATCATAGTATATAGTACATAACAAAGTATGGGATAATACCCTTGAAGTAAAAAAAATGGCTGTTAGTGTTTTTTATTATTACTAAAAGAACTGCATACGTAGTATTTAGTGTATGCGAAATAAACCTTAAACACTAAACATTATACCATAATCCCTAAACCCTATACCCTATAGGCTATATACCTTATACCCTAAATCATAATCCTTAAACTCTATACCCTAAGCCATATACCCTAAAACTTAAATCCTAATCCCTAAATCTTAAGCCTTAAAAACCCTAAGTTCCATTAATCATAAGAACTTAAAACCCTAAACCAATCATTTGAGAAATCCAATTATCATCATTTAGACTCAAAATTTTAAACCTCAAACCCTAAGTTGTAAACCTTAAACCCTAAACCTTATACCCTAAGCCCTAAACCCTATGCCATAAACCCTAAACCCTATGTACCCTATACCATAAACCATATATCTTAAACTCTAACCCTAAATCCTAAGCCCTAGGGACCCCAAACCATAAATGGTGAATTCTTAAAGCTCTAAACTAATCATTTAAGCCCTAATTAATATCATTTAGACTAATAATTTGGTTCTAAGGGCTCAATTTAGCCTAAATCACACCATTAATTTCCCTAATTGGCTAATTCACTCAATATGTGATGACATGGAGGATAATCAAACCCATAAACACATTGTGTGCTCATAAATGGGTTCAAGTAACTCAAATTATCCTCCATTTCCTTCAAAATTGAACCCTATACCCTAAATTGTAATTGTAAACCCTAAACTCTAAACACTTTAAACCTTACACCTTATACCCAAATGTATACCTTAAACCCTAGTCCATAAACTTTAAGCCCTATAAACCCTAAATCATAAATCATAATTAGATTAAAACTCTAAAATAAATTATAGTAAAAATTAGATTCACAAGGCTCAATTTGGTCCAAATCAATCACTTATTTCCCTAATTAAGTAATTAACTCAATCTATGGTGATTTGGGGGCCAATTTATCCCAAAATCACATTCTATAATCACAAATAGTTTCAAAAAAGTTAAATTGGCCCTAATTGCCTTTGTAATTAGACTAAGTATGCACCCTAAAACATAAACCCTATGCCCAAAAACACATTATGGTCACAAATAAGTTTAATCAACTCAAATTACCCTTAATTACCTTCATGATTGGACTCTAAACCCTAAACCCTATCTCGCATATACCTTAAATTGTAAACCCTAAAATAAATGATTTAGCTATGTAATTAACATCATTTACAGTAAAAATTAGGTTCATATGGCTTATTTTGGCCCAAATTACATCACTAATGGCCCCAATTAATTAATTTACTCAAGCTATGGTAACTTGGGGGCCAATTGAGCCCAAAATCACATTATATAGTCATAAATATGTTTAAGGAGCTTAAATTGGCCCCAATTACCTTTGAGATTAGACCTTACCCTAAAACATAAACCCCATGCCCAAAAACACATTATGGTCATAAATAGGTTCAATTAACTCAAATTATCCTCAATTGCCTTAATGATTGGACCCTAAACCCTATGTCATATATACCTTAAACCATAATACCTAAACCCTAAAACTTAAATTTTAAACCCTGAAAACAAAATGATTCATCCCTAATTAACATACTTTATAATAACAATTAGGTTGACAAGGCTCAATTTGACCCAAATCACATCATTCATTACCCTAATTGACTAATTTGCTCAATTTGTGGTGACTTGGGGGCCAATTGAGCCCAAAATCATATTTTGTAGTTACAAGTACGTTCATAGAGCTCAAATTATCCGAAATTACCTTTGTGATTAGACCTAATGCATCTTAAAACATAACATATGCCTAAAAACACATTATAGTCATAAATTTAGGTTTAATCAACTCAAATTGTCCTTAATTTCCTTTGTGATTGAACTCTAAACCCTAAACCCTATCTCATATTGTCCTTAATTTCCATTATGGTAATTTTTCATATACAATTATTTAGCTTTCCATTTCAAATACATTCCTTAAGGCATGGGAATAGCCTGGATTCCCAAGTCTCAAGCATCGACCTGCAACACACACAGTCAAATGTGTGTTTTCTTCCAACGATAAAAATGCAACTTCACCCATGCTATCCACTATCCATTTTAGCAAATTTTTACTTGAAAATATTACTACAACATCAACTAATTCTCCTCTTTCTCTATATATGATTTTTTTTTTATTTTGATTGCTTTAAGGTTTTTATTTAAATATTTATTAACTTAGTATGTTTTTGTAGCACTATATTCCATGATTATTCATGTTCATATTTGTGTATGTGTCTTTTGATTCATTGATCCAAACCTAAAAAAAGCATATGGTTGCAAACTAGACTTAATTCTATGCACATTATAAAAAGAAAATTCTAATTTTTTATATTTTTTAAGGTAGTTAGGGGTGACACACGATTGGCTATACATTTTTAATCATATTTTGGGTATATTGACTTGTGAAATTTGTAATAAAATTTCATTAATTAATTTAAAAAATATATTGGTTACAAACTAGATGATCTTACCTAGATTTCTACTGAAGGGTTTAAATAAAAAGCAAATGATGCTAAAAAAATGGTGGGGCACACAGACAAATATCTAGTATGATTTTTAAAAAAAACAATACCACTTCTTCAATTTTCTAATGGTTGACCTAGTTAT
This sequence comes from Torreya grandis, assembly GCA_037957365.1. Taxonomy (NCBI): domain Eukaryota; kingdom Viridiplantae; phylum Streptophyta; class Pinopsida; order Cupressales; family Taxaceae; genus Torreya; species Torreya grandis. The sequence continues at coordinate 4,104,053 of JARHVA010000208.1, forward strand.
ACTTAACCAATTCAAAAAAAAATAGTATTTTAAAAATTGCACTCAAAATTCTACAATTCATCATCTATTTTTTGATATTTGTTAAGGTAGTTAGGGTGGCACACAGTTGGATATATATTTTTATCATATTTCAGGGTATATTGACTTGTGAAATTCGTAAAAAAAAAAATCATTAATTAATTTTAAAAATATATAGGTTACAAACTAGATGATTTATGTATATTTATACCAAGGGGTTTAAATAAAAAGCAACTGATGCTAAAAAAATGGTGGGGCACACCAACAAATATCTAGTATGATTTAAAAAAATAAACAATACCAATTATTGGATTTTCTAATGGTTGACCTAGTTATACTTAAACATTTCAAAAAAAAATAGTCTTTCAGAAACTACACTCGAAATTCTACAATTCATCTTCCTATAACATTTTAAAATTATGAGTGTAGATATCTCAAATAATTTGTACAAGTCGAGGTTTCATATTTTTCAAGAAAAACATGTCCACTTAAGACCCCCTTTTGGTCCCCCAATTCCCTACACTTAACCTATGAGCCACAATAGATTAATATTCTCAAGAAGACTTATTATCTATAGATAAATCAACACCATTTAAGCTTACATTCTAACTAAGTTCCTAATATAAATGTAGTATTGTTTGGGCATTTATACACAATCACAACTCTACTCACAATTACATGATAATATATTAATTAATCACCCCTTTTCTCTAATACAACTCCTATTAGATATGATAAAAATAGATGATAATAATGTTCACAAAAATCAATTCAAGATGTTTCTTTTCTCATTAAAGTTCATTACACCACAGATACAACCAAAGAATAGGAGGAAGTAATCCATTCTAAATTAGAGCATTTTAATGATGATATTACAAATAGTTCTAATAAACTCGACCCTTCCTTAAAAAAATGCTAAGGTGTTAATTT